>CM049860.1:5897305-6597305 GCA_027422415.1 Schizothorax lantsangensis
TGCTGAACGCTCACTTCCCCTCTCATCACAACATCAAAACCGTAACAAACAGCTTATCCCACATCCAAGCTCTCCCGACCGTCCCAAAAACACCCTAGTCAGAAAACATTCAGAAACTTGTTGCCAATTCATGTAAAAACTCAGCATGCAGATTAAAATGTTGCAAGCATGGTTTCTGAACTTCTCTGCTTATTTTTTTTTTTAAGTCTCTTCAAGTCCATATATAAACATACAGTCATAAACATACAATAAACATACATTAAATATCTAATGGTAGTTACACGGCTCCATCTCCAACACAAAGAAACAGGGGTCGCCGTCTGAGTAGTGCTCTTTTCCACTACTATCTACATTGATTCCTAATAAGCACATCAGCGATTATGGGATATACGCAAGTAGGCGTGTAAGAGGCAACGCAGTATCTCGGGCTGCTTACATGAAATGCATGCAAGGAGCAAAGATCATGTGGAGTGGTTCAAAGCTCATTAAACATTCTGCGATAGTGCAGTGCAGGGGACAGTCATTCCATCATCGTTCAGTAAAACAGAAGACCTTGACTTAACATTTTATAGCTGTAAAGTGGAAGCGGATGATGTGGTCACATGTGACGGATCTAAGTTGAACGGCATGCTTGTGCTCGAGTGACGCTTTCCGTGAAGAATACAATACTTGATATTGTTAATGTCGCCAGAAAATTTACAATACAACGCGTGCCTGAAGAAGAACAGTTTGGTAATTCATCTCATAAATTATCTCAGCGAGAGAAATGAGAGGAACTGTTGGCAGTAATACGGAGGAAGTTTACAGGTGCATTTTTCCACAAGATATTTCAAATAATGTTCAGATTTCTCACATGCAACCTGTTATTAATAAAACAATAACACTTTGCAATAACGTCAGTCAATGCATTTTGAATCAAACAAAAAGAGCCATTTTTTACAGCAATTTTTAATCTAGGTCAATTTCTTTCCTATGGTTCATTGTTCAAATGCATTAGTATATGTAGAAATAGACATTTATCGAGATTAATAAATGCTGTAAAAGTATAGTTCGTTGTTATTTCATGATACCTAATGCCAACAACCTGAACCTCATTGTAAAATGTTACCAATCAAACTGTCCAAAACAGCAGATATGTCCATCTTGGTTAAAACACATGGCTACAATTTTATGTTTATGTTAAAAAATATAAATGGAAGTTAAATGTTCTGTTAGTTGCCAAGTTAGTGAACAAGCAAACAAAAAAAGGGAGGCATTTTCAATGAAGCACTGACATAATTCAAACCAATAATTTAAGACTGCCAGTAGGCACACAAAAAAAGTGTTTTCATTTTATAAACATCCCATATTCATCCTCAGAATAATACTGTAAGAGACGTTTCCTTATGAAGCACTCTGAATCTCATGGTCATTTTAGACGTGAAGTATAATCTCTGATCGACAGCACATACGAGAGATTGAAAAGAACTAAACAGCTTTCAGTCTTCTACACAAAGCTGTTATGCACCTGTTTTTCTTCACATAAGCCTTGTAAATCATTTCAAACAAATTGTGGGGCTTTAAGTTTCTTTCTCAAAGTCAAGATACCATGCTCTAATTTTCATTCTAAGCACTGCTAAGCGATTTATTCATAATCTCAATCTAATTTTAGCCTGATTTAAAAATGAGAACAATCCTCTCTGAAAGTAAAAATGGGTTCTGTATGAATTGGCCTAAATCCAGTAGTAACCAAGGAAATATATAATGGTCAACAAAAGCCATACAAATACATGAATGTAATTTTGTGCTACTAAATATGGTCAATGGAGGGCGGTTGGGCGAAATTTCCAATTGTTAAACGTTTCCACCGTGGGCACTGCCTTAAAGTGAAGGATGAGGCAAATTCATACATAATTCACAGTTCAAACAGCTTCATTAGCCTAGAACAAATCCTAAGTATTACAAAATCGAACAGTGACTGCCAAAAGTTACTTGGCGTTGTTTTCTGGGCCACAAAATGACTTTCAGAGAGAGGTTAGAATACCATCAGGTATGCGGAAGAGAATGGGGGGGGATGGGGTTTGGGGGCGTGGTTTGGTGGCAGTATGGTCCAATCACAAGCCCTGCTTGGCCAGCGATGCAGACACCTGGTCAGCGAGGGTGGAAAGCTGCGGCGGGTCTGCCATGTTGATGCTGCCAGAAGAGGAGACGGTGCTCAGGTCGTGTGGCGACTCCTCTAGAGACACGATTTCTGCGCCATGGTCGGTTCGCGCTTTGGCCTGCTCACGGAACACCAGTTTGTGCGACTCAATCTGGGAAAAGGAAATATATATTAACTAATCACCACAAATGAAACCTCTGAGGTGAAACGGAGAGCATCCAGCGTTGGTTTATGTTGGCTCAGAGAAGGCCTGAGATTCTTGGATGGAGATTAAAAACTAATTCTGGACAGAATATCTAATGAAATGGTGCTATTTCCATAAACTATTTCCTAGGAGTATTTGAGTTGCTAGATGAGCATATTTGATTTAAGAGCCAGAATATTTGTTGAGTACCCTCAAAATGCTGAATAATAATATGCTTAAATGATCAATGAATAAAAAAAATCATTAAACAATAAAAAAGGTGTAAGATGGCATTAAAAGGGACAAAGGAGCAGAGAATAAAACCATAAGAAAATAAATAAAAAACGTTATTGATATGTCTTATTTTTGTCAGTTGCTCTTTTCTAATGATGATTTCACATCACTCTGTGCCAGAAGATGGCACCCAAGATGCATTTCACAAGATACTTGTGCAATCTTACAATTACAAGCATAATTGTAATTAATTTACATTAAATATTTTGTCTTTGTTCATCTGACAATTTACACATCAATTTATTAATTGATTTCTTATTTGCAAATTCATCAAATGATGATTGTTGCCATTTATTTATTAATTTAATATCTATTTTTTAAGGCAAGACACTACAGGCTCCATTTTTTCATACACTGTTCAATTTTGAGAATTTGGCTTATGTTGCTTTTATATGCTTATTTTATTACACTTACTCTATTTGCATCTATAGATTTTAATTTATAATACGTATCTTTAAAGTCTGTTTTCTCAAAAAAAATTATTCTCATGCGCTGAACCAGAAATCTCCAATTCAATAGCACTTGCACCTATCTATCTATCTATCTATCTATCTAGCTTTTACAAAAGGGTTTGTTGATACAGTGAGGAAAATAAGTATTTGAACACCCTGATATTTTGCAAGTTCTCCCACTTAGAAATCATGGAGGGGTCTGAAATTGTCATCGTAGGTGCATGTCCACTGTGAGAGACATAATCTAAAAAAAAAAATCCAGAAATCACAATGTATGATTTTTTTAACTATTTATTTGTATGATACAGCTGCAAATAAGTATTTGAACACCTGAGAAAATCAATGTTAATATTTGGTACAGTAGCCTTTGTTTGCAATTACAGAGGTCAAACGTTTCCTGTAGTTTTTCACCAGGTTTGCACACACTGCAGGAGGGATTTTGGCCCACTCCTCCACACAGATCTTCTCTAGATCAGTCAGGTTTCTGGCCTGTCGCTGAGAAACACGGAGTTTGAGCTCCCTCCAAAGATTCTCTATTGGGTTTAGGTCTGGAGACTGGCTAGGCCACGCCAGAACCTTGATATGCTTCTTACAGAGCCACTCCTTGGTTTTCCTGGCTGTGTGCTTTGGGTCATTGTCATGTTGGAAGACCCAGCCTCGACCCATCTTCAATGCTCTAACTGAGGGAAGGAGGTATGTTCCCCAAAATCTCGCAATACATGGCCCCGGTCATCCTCTCCTTAATACAGTGCAGTCGCCCTGTCCCATGTGCAGTAAAACACCCCCAAATCATGATGCTACCACCCCCATGCTTCACAGTAGGGATGGTGTTCTTGGGATGGTACTCATCATTCTTCTTCCTCCAAACACGTTTAGTGGAATTATGACCAAAAAGTTCTATTTTGGTCTCATCTGACCACATGACTTTCTCCCATGACTCCTCTGGATCATCCAAATGGTCATTGGCAAACTTAAGTCGGGCCTGGACATGTGCTGGTTTAAGCAGGGGAACCTTCCGTGCCATGCATGATTTCAAACCATGACGTCTTAGTGTATTACCAACAGTAACCTTGGAAACGGTGGTCCCAGCTCTTTGCAGGTCATTGACCAGCTCCTCCCGTGTAGTTCTGGGCTGATTTCTCACCTTTCTTAGGATCATTGAGACCCCACGAGGTGAGATCTTGCATGGAGCCCCAGTCCGAGGGAGATTGACAGTCATGTTTAGCTTCTTCCATCTTCTAATGATTGCTCCAACAGTGGACCTTTTTTCACCAAGCTGCTTGGCAATTTCCCTGTAGCCCTTTCCAGCCTTGTGGAGGTGTACAATTTTGTCTCTAGTGTCTTTTGACAGCTCTTTGGTCTTGGCCATGTTAGTAGTTGGATTCTTACTGATTGTATGGGGTGGACAGGTGTCTTTATGCAGCTAACGACCTCAAACAGGTGCATCTAATTTAGGATAATAAATGGAGTGGAGGTGGACATTTTAAAGGCAGACTAACAGGTCTTTGAGGGTCAGAATTCTAGCTGATAGACAGGTGTTCAAATACTTATTTGCAGCTGTATCATACAAATAAATAGTTAAAAAATCATACATTGTGATTTCTGGATTTTTTTTTTTAGATTATGTCTCTCACAGTGGACATGCACCTACGATGACAATTTCAGACCCCTCCATGATTTCTAAGTGGGAGAACTTGCAAAATAGCAGGGTGTTCAAATACTTATTTTCCTCACTGTATATCATTCATCTAATATATATTTAACATTTTATTCTTCAAAACAAACAGAACATTTAAACATAACATTTCAGAAAACTTATAAAACAACTGTCTTAATGTACTGTGATTAATCAGCTGGGTAAAGTATGGTGATATCTATTAGTTCAAACAATAGTTTTACCCTATTCACCTGTAGTGTCTCCAAATATATGACAGTAAAGTGCTAGACAGTTTGATGTGGATATCGCCCCCTCTTTGAATACTTACTGGAGTCCTCAATCTTTATCTGGGGGTTGCTGAGGAGGATGGGCTCTGGGGACATACTGGCAGATGAGAGGGTGGGGGTATCAGAGGGGTCTGGGGTGAGGAAGCCCTCATCTCGGGGCGTATCTGCCCCTCTCCCCTTCTCTCTCTAGAAACACACCCCAGGGTGGCCAATGGGTGGTGAAATGAACACCATGGTCAACCAAAACAGAAGGAAACACAAAATGATATGGGTTCAACAAAAAGGGAAATGATGGTAACACAAAACTAAATAAATAAATATTAAAATTAAAGATGAAGAAGTATGTAATGCTTATATTTTTTAAATCCCAGTTTAATATGCAGAGACCTTTCTAAGCAACACATTCATTCTGAAGCTCACGGAATCCAAACAAAGGACAATGAGATGAGATTTCAATCAAGTTAAATTAGTTCAGGGGATTTATTTAAACCTGATCTTCTAAAGAACCAAACGATTCAAACCCAGAGATCACCTGAGACAGATTTACACAGGCATGGTTGTAAAATGATAAGGATTTATGAATGTTCTTATTTAACTTTAGGGTGGAGAGTGAATAATTGGAGTATCATATGTATCCCATCAGTGGAGGACATGTTGTCTTACCCTCCTGCTGCCTCCTCCAGGTACGTGTTTAATGTTGTCCATAGATCCGACCTTTGACTGAGCCTTGAATTCAAGCTTCTCAGACCTGATCTCAATGTTTCCTCCACCTTGAAAAGGCCGGTAAAATTCCTCATGATTTAACTAAATTAAATGCATAATTATTTACATGCATTCAAAACGCTAAGTGAATCAAGCCCAAGGTTTGAGCTGTGGTTGCGTTTGGTATCTAAAATCCAAGGTGCACGATTTACCTGGTCTGTGGTGAATGTTGCCTTTCGATCCGCACTTTGACTGCACATTGGTCAGATCAATCTTTTTGTGGAGGATTTGGACCTTTTCAGAACAAAAAACAAAGGTTTTTATTATTCTTCCAGGTAATTATATAAGATTCTGTTTAAACAGATAACACTTTAGTTTAGGGACAAATTCTCAGTATTAAATAGTTGTTTATTAGCATGCATATTACTAGCATATTGGCTGTTTATTAGTACTGATATAAAGCACATATTAATGCCTTATTCTGCATGAGCACATATTAGAACCCTTAATCCTACCCCAAACCTAAATTTGACTACCTAAGAGTAGTTACACTTAGGCAAAGGTCATAGTAAATAGTTACACTCTAAAAGACGCTGGGTTAAATACAACCCAGTGCTGGGTAAATACACATGCTGGGTTGTTTTCAACCAACAGTTGGGTTAAATGTTTAACCCAGCCTTCTGGGCAGTAACCCAACTGCTGGGTCTAAACAACCCAATCACTTGGTTTGTCCATATTTTACCCAGCGCTGGGTTGTATTTAACCCAGCATTTTTTAGAGTGTAGTTATTATGAGAATTGGCCCCAAAATTAAAGTGTGACCAAAGAAACTTGAGAAAATGCCAGACAGTTGGGTCAGTAAACCTTCGAGTCCCCTGAACACAAAACACCCTCTTGGTGGTTTAGTCATCTCCGAGAATATCATTTTTAAAACCAATTTGTATTAATAGAGATGTAATCTAACCTCAAATGATGATGAACCACAACCCCTTCATTATTTTAGATGGTCATCGTCTACTAAACTAGTTTGGACTTTAGACCATAGATTGAGGAGACAACATGAGAACGGTACAATTGTGTACCATCCTTGCTCCCAAAAATAGAAGCAATGACCTCATAGCCACAGCTGTTGTTTTTTTTTTCTGTATTAAAAGGCCTCAGTGTCTTCAGGGTGAGGTCAGCTCTCAGCTCTAGCCAACTGCTCTCCACAAAGCAGCACTCGGCTGACCAGAGCGCTACAACAAGACCCCTCTGTGCTAAAGAGCTGATGTCCTTCAACAGAAGACGAGAGCAACTCATCTTGAGTGCATAAGGATCTCTATGGATCAGTCGCTGGTACTTTTAATGAGTGCACTGACTGTCCTTAATGACAGGCCGGTTGGCATTAAGGGTTTGGATTTTAGTGGTGGTCTGGTCATCTGTTTTTTTAAGGAGACAGTCTTTCCTCAAAGTCAAAATCAATCTTATAATTATATAGAAAATTGAAGTATGGGAGCTTTCTGTTTTGAGTGCAGTGTAATTGCTCTGAATGTCAATGCCACAAAACAGCAAGTATGTTCTTCAGAGTAAACGCTTAAACATATAAAGATTCACAATGAATTAATGTTACAGTTTTAGGAGGTCTTGCGAAATAAAAATTTGAAAAGCTAACTAAAAAATGAAGATTGAGGTGAAACAATTTAATAAACCACCACAAAACAGAGAATTTACGAGATTTAGAGTGATCATAAAGTCCTAGCTAAGACACCATTCAGTATTTACCCTGCATTAATATAAAATACAAAACACAATACATCAGTACTATACCCATTTAATTGTGAAGGCTCATTTTGCCATATTTCTACATTCAGAATAAGTGATTTAGATAAATGTAATCTTTAAAAGCACTAATGTTTTAATAAATAACACTGTTAAATGTAATCTAAAACAAATCTCAAAATGAATATATCCACCTTTCATATTCTACATTATGATGTTGTGATGCCAAAATTCACTTTTAGCATTTAAAAGCACTGATTTTATATTTTATGCATTTAGACAAAAGCGATTTATTGGTTATTGGGCAAATTGCCTTATTAGTATCAGTACCACAATTGTAATATCGGTGCATTCCTACTATTAAAGTCTTTTTTTTGGTTAAACACCAACAAACGGGCCCCTGTGTACTCACATTTCCACCTCCGGGTACATGTTTGATATTATCTTTGGAACCACACCTAGGCTGCACGCTACTTATGTCCAACTTCTGATCGAGAATTTGAACCTGAAAGAGTGCACAGTTTGGGGAAGAGAAGGAGTTATCTGTATTTTTAGCTCGGGACCAGAGAGGAACCCAGAGGAAAGGCTTTTTAGACCATGGAAGTGCAGGTGTTTGTGACTTTGAGAGGGTAGATGGAACGGGGTGTCCAAATTGCTAATCCCAAGGTTTCCACAAATGGTCATAACTTCAGGAAGAACCAAGACTAAAAGTGTTGAGTTCAACCCATAGTTACTCACATTGCCACCTCCCGGTGCATGTTTGATATTGTCTTTAGAGCCACATTTTGACTGGACATTACTAAAGTCCAACTTCTGATTCAGTATTTTTACCTGGAAAATCAAGTTGGGAAGAGCAGGAGTTACCTTTCTAATTATCTTAGAGACTTCCAGTGAGAAAGAGCCATGAGTATGTGAACGATACAGCCCAAACATCAATTCACTAAAATAGCTTTGTCTCCCACTCACACTTGACTTAGGTTTCAATGTTCAACAATTGAATTGTAAAGACCCTCTTTTACAGTTCAATATCAATTTAAAAGTGTGAGTAGTTGGTGACTGTGTAACAGCCAGAACTACTACATTGAATGAGAGCGTTCACTTTTTTACAAGGTTTCCACAAATGGTCATAACTTCAGGAAGAACCAAGACAGAGGGTGTTGAGGGTGTTGAGTTCATCCCTTAGTTACTCACATTGCCACCTCCTGGTACATGTTTCAAATGGTCTTTGGAGCCACACTTTGACTGGACATTACTGAAGTCCACCTTCTGATCGAGAATTTGTACCTGAAAGAGTGCAGAGATCAAGGAAAAGAAGAGTTACTTTTCTTGGGTGAAGCAAACCAGAAACCTTCTGATAGAACCTAAAAAGTACTTTTACTTATAACATCTGAAGTCATCCGGTAATTTTAACTTCATGAGGAGCATCTGAGAAACATCTCAAGTCAGTAAGGGATGGCTGGGAGTTTGATTAGTCTTGACTTCCATCTATCAGTAGTAAAGAATGAAAATATTCATCAACGAACCTTTTTTCTGTGACATAAGACGAGACGTTGACGAGCTAAAACTAATATCTGATGATAAAAACTATGACGAAATGTATGCCGCGTCTTCGTTAACAAGACGAGATGGGACTAAAATGTTATTTGAGGACTCCCGGACATTCAAAATACATCCTATAGGCTAAATTAACTGTCTTGTCTTTCAAAATGTGCGTCTCTGTCATTGGATGAGGGGCGTTTGCATATCTAGTCTCAGTATGGCAGCAGTGGACGGATAGGCTACCAAAACGCGAACTAGCGATCTGAAACAATGGCCTCAGCACCCGAAGGGTTAGGGACTGAGTGACCAGACGTCCCGTTTTTCCCGGAGTCACAATTCGTTGTCGATTAACTTAAAGTTAGTGAAGGCGGGATCGCGCTGATAGAAGTGCTCTCTCTCGCACGCACTCCACTTCTTCAGTTCTCATACAGCGCGCGATCAGTTCTCAGTTCTCAGCGCTCAAATACACACACAGCAGTCCAAATGTCTATCGTGTAGAGTCAGAGTATCTCACATAAATACAGTCGGTGATGGCTTAAGTGAGCATAAACAGGTGGGTGAAAACTGAATGTGTGTCAGTATTACATGTATGCATACCTTCCGTCTTAAATGGACAGCATTCCTAATTATCTGTGTCATCAATGTTAACCAACAAAAGATGTTAAAAAAATGTATACTTGTTAAGTAGGGCTGGGCGATAATTCGATAACGATAATTATCGCGGTATATTTTTCCTCGATAAAACGATATGAAGAGTTCGATAAATGTTCGATATAATGTTTATGTGCAAAAAGCGGAACGAAACAGCGTGACTCATTTGAATCGCGCCACACGGACCGTTTATCCGCTCGGATCAAAGTCAAACTGCCGCGCGGCACGAGCTCACTAGAGCAGATGCATTTACTCGCGGATAAGACGGTCACGCGAGCACTAAACACCGCTGTGAGATCCAGTGTGAAGCGCTTGCATTCATGATTTAAACTAGTTTATAGCCAAACAGGAGAAACACCGTGTGCAACAAGACAGTCAGAAGGCTTTTCAGTCTACACATCGCCATCATTTACCATGGATTTACTGTAGTAACACTCACTGCACCATGGTATTGTGGCAGAAATGTGGGATATTCACACTGAATTTTATTACAGGAGTAATGGTGTAATTAATATAATTATAGTATGTATTTGTGATTAAGCTATAGCATGTGTGCATTTATACTGAATGTTTTTAGACTACTGTTTTTCATACAAATAGGCTACCTAAAAACCATATAGTTATATTTTTTACCATGGTATTGAGGTGTTATATGTGTGGTTTTAATTGTTTATCATGATTTAAATGTATGCTACTATGGGAGACCAATGCTTAATAAAAAAAATAATAAAAAAAACCTTGGTCAGAATAAATTTAACCATATAAAACTGAGGTTGCTACAATTTTTACAGATGTTCTAATGAGTGATATCGTTTCAAATGTTACTGATTTTGATAATGAACAAAACTTTACCTCTTAAATTTGCATCTTACTCAAGCTACTATCAAATGTGCATTTCTAAGAGACAAAAAAGTGATATTATTATTAATATTATCAGGCAACCCGAACCTGTTTCTTGATTTGAAACGATATCACTCATTAGAACATGCAGCAACTAAGAAATTAATTTTTCTAGTTAAATATTTATTTTGTTAAGGAAAATTAATGGTCAGGGGGCATATTACAGAAAGATCCTAACTTTAAAATCTTATCTTATCTGTTTAGTGACCATGGTAATTTCAGTTAGGACCACATTTAGGACAAAAGCTATTACAGAACAGCATTTCCTAAGTGTGTTATCCTATCTTAACTACAGATAGGAAGGAGGTATAACAGAAACCTCCTAAATTGACAAAAAATCCTAAAAACAGTCTTAACTTTAGGACAACCCCACAGCTGTCTTAACTTCAAAATTATTTGAAAGCTAACTGAAAAACTGCTTACAGTTGCACTGTCCAACAATGGCATTACATTTATTAATAATTGAAAATGAAGAACGGAGATGTTTAATGGTAGAAAGGCTCTTGGAGGACCCTGAAGATGTGTTACATTTTGATGACAAAACACTTATAAGTAATTACAGACTGCTGCGCAACATGATATTACAGTTAGCACATGTACTGCAACCACAACCAGCATTAAGGCCCTTTCAGTCCCACGCGGCAAGCGGTGGAATCGCCGCGCGGCTGCCGCTTTCTCTCGTAGAGGAGAGGCTTTGTGCAGTTGAGGCGGTGCTGGCGTCGCGGTCTCGGTGCGGATGTTACCATAGTTACAAACAACAAATCACATTGTTATTTCCTAAACTAAATAAATAAAACAATGTAAGTTTTGTGTTGGTGTTATTTGCTATTTATCATTTTATGGGAGCGTCTACTAGCGTTTTCATTAACAATCTCCGTACACTCACAATCTGTATTTTTTGTATTTTTTTTATTATATCTCTGAGATTTTGATGGATCACACAACTCCAGAAATTCCAGTAGGATTTACAGCGATCTTCATCATGTTTTCAACACTCCTACATGAGCTCAGTGAAATGTTACAAGTGGTTGTTAATAATCAGTTCTCTGATTGGTTGAAACCGACGCGGCTGCCTCTCACAAAAAGATCAAATATTTGTATCTTTGGCGGCTCCTGCCGCGATGCGCCGTGCTCGTGGAAGCAGCAAGATTTTGGGTGCACTAAGCACCGCTTGCGCTCCGCCTCCGCGCCGCCAGCAAAACCGCCCGCGTTTTGCCGCTTGTGCATGTCTCCCATTGAAAATGAACTAGACACTCGCGACTGCCGCGTCCCTTGTGAAAGGGCCTTTACAGTGACCAACAAAAGCGTCATGGTGTAATGCAAGTGACTAATGCAATACGTTTTTTTTTTGTTTTTTTTGCAAAAGGCGATTTTCAAAGTGAAGTAGCTTTTGTTTACCTCATCAGCAGCTCAAGCAGTGTTGGTTGCTTGGTAACAGACCTGAGAGTGGATCGTCGAACTTGATAATGCCATTTAAGATTTCCTAACTAGAGATAAGATACGATTTTGTAAAATAGGATAAGAATCCCAAATTAAGTTAAGATTTGCTTCTGTAATACGAATTTGTGAAAAATCCTAATTTGACACATCATATCTTAAGTTAAGACCTAAGATAAGAAACTTTCTGTAATACGCCCCCTGGTTTCTACAACTTTCACTTTGGAGCAAAATTCTGGCTTTAAACTTGAAAGAAATACAGATTTGACATTTATCGTGATAATTATCGATATCGACTGATATGAAAAAAATTATCGTGATAATTTTTTTGGCCATATCGCCCAGCCCTATTGTTAAGTAAACCTACTGTATCTGAAAAATGAGTTTAATTTGTATCTCTACTAGAGCTGCACGATTCTGGATAAATTGAGAATCACGATTTTTTTTCTCAAATAGAGATCACGATTCTCCCACGATTCTGAACTAAACAAAATAATGTGTGACAAAATATTAATTGCTGCAGTCTATTTAAAAGTGTTTAATTTAAATGAATTATTAAACATTTTAATATATAATACAGTATGGCCAGGTTTCACAGACGGGGCTTAGACTAAGCCAGGATTAGATCATAGTTCAATTAAGACATTTAAGCAATTTTTATAAACATGCTTAGAAACAAACATTACTTGTGTGCATCTTGAGACAAAAAGGCACTGATATATTTTAAGATCAGTCAATGCGAGTTTCTTTCAGTTGAAACAGCTCAGATTTACATTTTTGTCTAGGACTAGGCTTAAGCCTTGTCTGTGAAACCCGGGGTATATGTATTTAAAATATAGTGTATTTAATACACCAACTTTTAGAATTAAAATGATGAAAATTTGGTTTGTATTAATGATTCAATGACTCACTCATACCTCACTTGTTTCATTAATGGATGAATCAGTGTTTTTGAACGAATCTCGAATGATTCAATAACAAATACATTTTTTAACAGTCACTTGTCGCCACCTAGTGGCGAAATGATGCAATCGACACAAACGTTATTTGAAACGCCAGTTGCTTTCAAAAGATGAGTGGCTCTATTTTGATCGCTACCATAGACATCAATGTTTGTAGCCGAACTATAAACTTTTATCCCAGTATTTCTATGAATGACTGTAAGACAGAAATAATACTGTGTAGTTAAAAAGACTGTTTGTGAAGCTTTTTCTTACCTAAACATGTTAACTGTCTGCTCTCTGGATCAGCAGCAGCGCGAATGCAGATTTGAATGTTCCGGTATGATTTTTTCAAAGTTTTAATAGACACGGGCGAATCGTTGTCATTCAGAAATTAGATCGTGTGGGTATTTGAATCGAGATCGCGATCTTTTAATGATTAATCGTGCAGCTCTAATCTCTACCAAAAAAATTACATTTATTCCAGTTTTTCCAAATTCAATCCTTGATTCAAATTTCTCATAAGCTTAATTGATTTGGTCTAAAGAGAGATGAATTGATGACTATTTTTGTTTGAATACTACATATAAAACAGCTACCAAAATAAATGTTGGTAACTGCAGTTTGACTAAAAGTTATGACTAAAAGTTGACAAAAATGCAATGACTTTTCGTCGACTAAAACTAGACTAAAACTATGAAAGACTCAAATGACTAAAATGTGACTAAGACTATTAAGCATTTTCGTCTCAAGATAAAGACTAAGACTAAATCAAAAATGCCTGCCAAAATTAACACTGGAATGAAAGAATAATGGTAAATTTAGGAGTGAACCGGGTCTGGATAATGTTTTACCCCAACGTAACTTACATTGCCACCTCCAGGTGTGTGTTTGATATTGTCTTTGGAGCGAAGGGACATTACTAACGTCCAACTTATGATCAAAAATGTATACCAGTTTAAAGCAAACGTTCGGAAGTTTTCAATGAACAAAAATGCTGAAATGGTTCCCTGATTCTCGTGAAGCATAAAGACATATTATAAAGTGCTTTCCCAAGATAGACTTGGAACGGCATATATTTTAGGTTGTTTGCACAACTGGACAATTACCATTCTTGGGAAATGTAACCAATACAATACCTAGAGATAATATATTAGTCAATTCTCACTGTACAGTATAATTCTTAGATAACATTTGGCAAACAGTGACAGTTTACTGATAATGTTGAGATAGCCAATGACAAATACAGCTTGGTGATAATACTCACATTTCCACCTCCTGGCATATACTTGAGGTTGGCTTTGGAGCCACACTTGGACTGAACATTACTGAAATCCACCTTCTGATCAAGAATCTGTACCTGTGAAAGGAAGAACATAGGAAGAGTCGACTTAAAAGCTAATTTTAATGAATTAATTTCAGCTGAAATGACTTGCACAGCCAATCCGATTATACTTCAAAACTTAAGTTGCTGCCATTTAAGTGTTTAGGTTTCTTTTTCTTTTTTTAATAAATTTTATATATTTTTAAACTGCAAAAATGTTCCACATATTTCAACATAAAAATGTGATTTTAACTGGATCTCAAACGTAACTGCAAACAGAACATTCAAGTGAATCAACTGAAGATGAGTTACCTGGCCGCCTCCAGGCTGGTGCTTCAAGTTGTCAGTGGAGCGGATTTTGGATCGTACGTTCTTCAGATCAGGGAGGGGGGCAGCGGCCGACAGTGATGTGGGTGAGCGGCTCTTCGGAGATTTAGGGGTCGAGCGAATCACTGCGACCTTCTTGATTTCATTTCCTGTGCTTGGAGGCTTGCCACCCGCAGCCTTGCTGGCAGGGGATTTGGGAGTGCCGGGGCTGCTGTGCCCGCTGGCCTCCGGGGTCTTAGGAGAGTCTGGGAAACAGTATAGGGTTATGGACATGGCAGTAATCTCATAATCAAATCTTCCATTCTCCAAAAATATATACAAGATTCATTCCTAAAAACTCCTTTGTGAAAAAAACCTTTTCCATTTTTGGCAGCCGCAGTCATGGCAGGAATCTTTGTACCAGCAGCATGAGGTCTACTGCTACTAGGAGCCTAGAGATACACAGAAATATATAGAAAGAAACAGAAATACATTAATAATTATAGATTATATTTAATATTATATGAAATTATAGATAACAAAACAACTGCTAATGTTTTTTTTTGTCACAGGGGTTGGTTTACAATTAAAACTTTCATAATTTATTTTTTTTATTCTTTGTTATATCAAGGTCTCTTACGAGTTGAACTTATTTTTACCAAGATCAACATTTTTTTCTACTTTTCAAATCTCTTTTAGAGCTAAATTTTATTGTTATACCCTTGACTAAGATCTGTGAAAATAATAAAAATACTAATAATATTTAGAAAACTATGATAACATAAATACAGTGAATTAAATATTAAATATTTCAATATTTATTGCGTAAAAATAATGTGACATGACCAACAATTTTTAGTTAGTGTAAATTCAGTTTACCAAGAAGAAAACTTGAAAGAGCTTGAAATAAGTTAAAGAAGAAAAGAGATAAACATCACTTGTGACAATATATTCCAATCAAGCTGTAATTTTCACAAATTATGCAAAAGCTGTAAAAATACTATTTAAAGACACAAATGTTATATTTGCCTTAAAAAGACAAAGAGTTTTGCCACTCTGACATTGTCAGCATTTCAAAATGACAATTATCTAGCAATACATGTATGCACACTGTTGAATATTACTGGACAAAAGCACTCATAATTTAAAGAAGCATTCATAAAAAATAAAAAAAAGGAAAATTAATTATTGGCCAAATAGCATGTTTGTCTGCTCAAACATACAGTTTTTTGAAAGCACATTTAATAATTATGAACCCATCCACTGGAAGCATGATAACAGAGCTGCAGCGGAAGTTATGCAGTTCAACCATTCTAAAAACATCCTGACTATTTTCAGTTGTCAGTGTTGATGCTGCATCCTAAACCAATATTAACATCAAAGATGTGTGAATAAGATGTTGGTCAGTTAGTTGGAGGAGAGAAAAAGTTGCCATTAATCACAGCAAACAGTGCACAGACGGCCAGTAAAACAGGAGCAAAGTTAAAGCACTCTCCACAGAAGCTACAGGACACGGGGTCTGACACCAGCAGATGTACTCACTGTTGGCCTGGATTCTTTGGGCCCAGAACTGGTGGAAGACACTGAGGGAGATCTACTAGAGGAGGTCTTTTTCGGGATGGAGGAAGGTGTTTTATGGGAGGAGGGTCTGACTTTACTGTTTTTAGGGGTCTTTATATAAATAGCAAAACAGTAGATGAAAACTCCATGGAGTACAAATAAATACAAAGCAAAATAAAAGGCAGAAAATAGAATGATAGTGAAAGAGAACAGAAAGATTATGCCAAACAACTATTAGCACTCACCCTCTTCTCAGCATCACCATTGGTTTTGGACTGAGCTGTGAAGAACCAAAAAATGCACCAATATGAATACAATCAGTATATCGGAAATAGCATGTGAATAAATGTGTTGTTAAACCTAGTGAGCTGCCTAACCATTACTAAATCACTATTAAACCACACAAGGGAGTAACACTAAAGACTCAACTCACAACGATTTCAATGCAGTTTGATGTTAACATGTTGCTAATAAGGTGACACAAATACATAGCACATACAATTACTGGATAAAATAGTTTGTTTCAAATGATCTACAACTATTTTTATAAATTCTTTTAAGTACTGAATCAAATGGTTTTTATTTATAATCAACATTTCTCTCACCTGACCAGCCATCTTGGATTTAAAAGTTCATCGTAATGCATTTTTATATTGCCTTTTCCATGAAGGATATAAATAATGTTACTTTAGAAGTAGAAAGCCTAAATAAGATGTCTACGGCAATGCATATATGCTTCTTTAAAATTCTTCCTCCGTACACTCTTAAAAATAAAGGTTCTTTATTGGCTACAGTTTATCTACAGTTCCATCAAGAACCTTGAAAATGCAAGGAATCTTTCCATTCCACAAAAGGTTCTTTAAAATGGAAAAAGGTTCTTTATATTTTAAAATGTTCTTCACAGTAAGAAAAAGTGCTTCTTTTTAGAATTGTTGACCGAAAGTCTCTTTGGAGAACCAAAAATAGTTCTTCTATGGCATCGCTGCGGAAAAAACACCTTTTGGAAACTTTATTTTTAGAGTGTAGGCCTGGAATATCTTTGCTAAATTGACTACAGTTTGCTACATTTATTCCTGATCCTTTCGCTCATTTTCTTCAATTGCGAATTTTAACTGGATCTTACGTAATTCTATTGTTTTTAAGAAACATTTGAGAAACGTAAGCTGTAAATGAAAGTGAGGGGATCTGTTAAAGCAGCGCTGCACCAGCTGGTGTTATGAACACATGCAAGTAACACGTTCATGCACACAGACATGCCAAACTGAACTCATTGAAACACGGCCAGCAAACATGGATTTCATCAGTCGGCGCAAAACAGGCTGCAAGACCACCAGAGGGAACAAAAGAATGACAGAGTGAGACTGAGCAAACAATTGCAGGACAACAGATCGTTCTCCTCAGCACGCCGTTCGTTTTGGAGGATGTTCGTTATAGACAGAAAGTGGTGCATAGCTAAGCGGCTCTGTAAAACATAGGTAGAGGCAAACCAAGGAAGAGACACTGCACTGGGATTCTGTGAGCTTATCTGCACAGACCTTTGAACTGAGCCACCGGCACCAGGGATTTTCTTGCTGGGGAGACGTGGACACCTTTTGGAGAGCCAATTGTGCTTGTAGAGGGAGGAGTGGCTTCTGTCTTTCCGTCATCTTCGGCGGCAGCGATAACGCTGCAATCAACCGCTGATAACGTAGCATCGACTTTCTCCTGCACTTCTCCCGTTGCTTCCATGTGTTCACGAGGTAGAGTTTTGGAAACACTATGTTCTTTGGTTTCAGAAGGTGCATATTCAGCGAGAGTCGTCTGAGCCCTGCTGGCCCACGCCGGAAGCGTTTCTTCTTCAACATGGCTCTTGTTGCCATAAAAAGACAGCTCTTCCTCTTCCTGAAGGGTCTCGCTGTAAGGAGTCCTGACTTCTACAGTCCTCTCCCCGACGGATGTCAGGTCTTCCAGGGCAGAGCTGCGGACCAGGAAATTTGCAGCTGGCTCGTTCTCCAGAGACAGGCTCCTGGTGCGGTCTGGACTGACGGCTGTCCGCCGATGATGGGAATGGACCGGTCGTCCAGACCAGCTGCTTCTGAGGAGTTCTTCGTCCTGCTCTAGTATTCTCTGGGGGTCTACACGGCTCCAGTCCGAGTGTTGATCATAACCCTCTGATGAAAACCCTGCTGCTAAAGCTGGAAACAAAGCTTTTGCCTGTCACTAATGCACGTCCCATTCACCTTTGTCAGAGAGTGGTCAGAAGATTTACACAAAGCAAAGACAACATCTATATCACTCTTCTCAAGGAAGCTGTCACATGGTAAGGAGGGAACAAAAACACTTGTGGTGACAACCGTAGAGGAAAGACAACGGGCATAACAAACTGGTTTGCTGGCCTTTGCTAACATACAAAACAAACAGCTGTGATGAAACCGGACTTCACACTGAACACAGAAATATGAGCTGATAGGTACAATTGAAGAGCAAGATTGCTTGCAAAAAGTTTTTTTTTTAAATCTGACTTAAACATGAAGCATGTTGTTTTTGTGCCATAAACCTCGAGAAAAAGAAGTACACTTTAGCATACTTTATTTAGTATTTATTATGGAAATGATATCCGTTAAATAAATATACTTGTAATGTTTATTTTATGTTATTTACAATTAAATAGAAATTTATTATAGTTAAAAATTAGATATTAAATGCAAGAGTTCTTCTTGACCCACTAAATTAAATATTATTTCATAATTACTGCTACTGTTTTTGAAATATGGTTACTGACAATAACAAAATAATAATTGAATAACAAATTCATGATAACAAAAATATAGGCATATGTCATGTATTTGTGATTGCACTAAACTGCAACTTAAAAAAAAAAGAAGCAACTTTTTATTGTAATTAAATATTTTACATGTGAGTCAAGACATCAAAATAAGTGTTATCTCTTTTAAGCATGTCGAAAATGTAAAACTTACTTTAACACTTTTAATTTGAAATAATAACAAAATGTATTTAACAGTCTTAAGAAACAATGTCATGAAAGTGGATTTTTTTTATTCTTATTATATAAGTACAGGTTTTAAAAACAGGTTTTTGAGTACACTACTAAGTGCACTTTCAAGCGCGCTTCTTTTTCACAAGGGTAGCAATTAACAAACAACCACGCCTCCCTTCTGTCATTGGTTGGTTAAAACAGAAACAGTTCCACCCCAAACTTCCACCACTGGCTGAATTTAACTGTTTACTAAATAAACACAGCAACAGTGTTTGCACTGTGTTTCCACAACCGATGAATGCTTCTATACTATTTTTTTCTACATATTTAAGAGAAAAATTATTGGAGTCTGCTCTTTAAAAGCACCTAGTTGCTCCTGATTATTAAAATAAAATGTAAATACAGTATCTCTGTGAATTCACAAAACCAAATAACCAGTACAAGATACAGATCAGTGAGGTGGAGTGCTACCAGACAAACTGTTAAAATATATATATATATATATTTTATATATATATATATAAAACAAAGTATAGAAAATAAAAAATCTACGAGATTATAATTCATGTTGCATAATGGCTATTCTACAAAGCATGACACTAATATGGTAGATTTGAAAGAGAAAAAAATGAATGTTTTACCTGCAGGCACTGTTCCTCCAGCTTATTAATGATCAGGATATGTAGCAAACAGAGAGAAAAACATAAAAGACAACATTAGAGAATCACATAGCATATTATCTGGCAATTTCAGCCACAGAGATGGACTATAAACACTATAACCTAGCGTGAAATCGCACCATCAATATACTACACTTTATTTCGAAATCACAAAAGCAACAAATACTTGCAGTTAAAGCATTGTGACCTGTGAGAGAAAGAGTTTTGGCTGAGATCCTATTTGGCACAAAGCATTAATTCCAGACTTGGCATAACATCACACCTTCCCTGACAAAGGCAGATGAGCTCTCTGAGGTCTTTGTGACTAATCACATGGGAACTAAACTAAGAATGGTGCTGGAGTCTCCCTCGAGTTTATTTTGATTTAAAAGCCTGAAAGCTGTCAGCATGCCTCAGCAGTGATGTCAAAATCAAACTGTGTGCTTGCAGACATACATATTACCTTACACTTTACAAATCACCCCATTGTAAGCGTAACATAAAAAGGATTTCAAAGCAAGAAATGGCAATTTGAAACAACTGCATCCAAGATGGCATTCTTGTTACCAGTAGGCCTACTTCAAACAGAAGCAAATGCATCCTGCAGGCTTTAAATATGCAACGAATCAGAAAAAAAAAAACACTGTAGAAAATGAGAAGCATTCGGATGTAAGGCATAAAGGCATCCACATAAATTAAAGCACAAAAGGGCAGTCAAGCAAAGTATGTCAGTCAAAAGAGGCAGCAGTCGATGGAGCAGAAGATCCGTACCGCTCGCCATTTCCAATACAGGCTGGGACTGATCTTCTTTCTCTTCCTGTCTTGAATCCTGGGGGCTCTCTATAAAACAGTCATTTGAACAGTTTACACACCAAGCTACTAAAGGAAGTCCAGGTTTACTTGTGAAAGTGAAGCTGCTGTTAAAGTCAAAAAGCAAGCCAGAAATGAAAGCTTTCGCTTCACAGCTCAGCTGCAGTGAGACTTTAGTTGGGTTCAAGTGCTCTGTTGAAAGCAAAGAGCTGGATGGTAAACTCACACGAGCATTATGACAAAATAAATTAAAAATGAGAAAAACACATATGCAAACAACCGGAAATGATGGTAACCTTGTCTTGAAACTCTTTATATTTATCAAGGCATAGTTAGTAAAAGGCATTCCATTACATAAATAAAAATAAATGCTTAATGCTTTGATTAATAAAAAAGGCAATTTTAAAGGGAAAGGGAAGACAAAATGCATTTCAAAGCATCTTTATTATAAGTGCAGCAATGCATACCACATTGCTTCTCCTCAGCAGAGGAGGTGCCTTCAGCATTACTGTGCTCATCATCCACCTGTTCTTCTGAAAACCCCTCTGTGAGAGAGAATGGTGGTTAAAAAACACATAAGGCACAACTAATGTGGAGTTATTAGTTGTTCGGGACAATCAGTATTCATGGAGACATGTTTAAAATCTGTTAAGGTTTTTCCATTTGACATTGTATTCATCTTAATTGGCAATTTTTTTTTTTTTTTTTTTAGTTTGTAAAACAATAATAAAAACAAAATTATTAATTTAATTTAAAATTTAATTTAATTCTTTTGAAAAGTATTAAGTTTTTCAAGAAATTAATGTCAAACAGCTGGAGCAATCAGTCACACTGTACTGTGACCTCTATGTGACCTCAACAGTATTTCCCTGCAACTGGCTCTCTGAACTTGGTAGGGGAAAAATGAATTAATTCAGTTGTTGTAAGGACACCTGTAAATTTAAAAACACACTGCTAATTGTACTGTCAAATAAAACATAAGGCGAGAAACAGAGGCCATCTGAATGTACAGGCATAAAAGCAACAACCTGCAGTGCTGGAAAGTAACTGCTTATTAAATTTAGCTCATTTAGGTTTACAAAAAAACATTGGCATTCAAACAGTATAAATCAGAGATACGGAACCTTTTACTATGGATCAAAAATGAAACTGGATTGAGAGCTGTGGGCCAAAAGTAAAAGCTGCATTATACCCAACTATTTCATAATAAAATGTACAATGTAAACATTTATTTTCAATCAAATTCATGTATATTCTCTACCCTTAAGTGCAACAAAATAATGAATTAGAAATAAAGATATGATTAATTGGCATGGTGGGCAAAATTAAAGGTCATCATGGGTCAGCACTGGCCTGCAGGCCCTGGTTTGGGCTTTTCTGGTATAAATGTTACAACTTCAAAAAGTAGACTGCATTAAACACTGAATCACATGCACCTCCTCAACACTAGGGGCATTCAGCTTTACTGAACGTTACTGTTTGAGTCTACTGCATTTTTGTTGGTGTAATCATACTATTCTTATTTTTTCACAATATAGTATGCGTAAGTAAGTCCATTTTGATATTATTTATATTACACAATAATGGAGTATACTACCATTTGATTACTGCATAATAGGATGACACTGGTGAATTTTTGACAGATAATTTTTTATAGCTTGTTAAAATTGCCACTTTTATGCCCCGTTCACACCAAGCACGATAATGATAAAGATAACGATAAAGATATAGTTCTAAAAATTGTTCTCAGTATTAAAGAATAGCAGCGTCCACACCACAACTATAACGATAAAGGCACAGAGAAACGATATCGTTGGAATCACTTCCAGAACGATTTTTTTTCCAGCTGAAGAACGATAAAAACACTGACAGCCAATCAGAATCCATCCTGCTATATTGTGCTCGAGAATTTAAAGCGGCAGACGCACGTGCGCTTAGAATAAACAGACGATATCATTCGCTGGTGTGGACGCAAATATAGTTATCATTATAGTTATCTTTATCGTTATCGTGCTTGGTGTGAACGGGGCTTAAGGCTATGAGCGAAAACGCTCTGTATTTGAGTATGTTGCTTTAATTCAAATGAGCTAGTGCTCCCGGAGAAGAGGGCGGAGCTTCAAGAGCTCAAGCTCGGCAATAGCAGTGCTAGCCTTTGCAAATAAACATTCCACTATTAGTACAAGCCTGTTATCTTTACAGAAAACATACTCTGTTTCAAAGTCAGTCATCTGATTGTACTGTGCATAATAAATTTGCGTTTATGAATTACACAGACAGGGACGATAAAAATAACAACATAGCTGGTCTCATGGTGCATGGCATGCTATCACAAACTTTATAAGTCCCACTCGTGATTATGAGCTCAACAAACTCAAGCGATCGACTCACATTGCTTTCATATGCAACTTTTAACCACCACATTCCTATTCACGATCATTCATGAAGACAGAACCATTGAATACAGGCAGAGACAATCGTAGCTTTAGCATCATTAGCCTTTCAGAGTGCTAAGAAGCTCTTTCAGAAGGGCAATTTGGAAAACAAACGCGTGATACTTACTTTGTCTGGAGCTGACAAAGCGCAAAGCGTTGGTATTGATCTCTACACGTATTGGGGACTTTACCGATTTTTTCCAGGACATTTCCTTAGACAATGAAACTTAACCACAGTGTCCTCAGGCTCAAATGGAGGGAGTCTATGGCAACTCCTATGTTCGTTAGTGCATCCCAAAACACAACACTTGAAATGCCTCTTTGGCACTGACATTGTATATCTCCAGCAGCTACAGCAATTGATCAGTAATGGTGGAGGCGGACCACAGCTTCTCACTCAGGGCTGTGTCTGTGCTTATAGGGCAGCGTCACAAATGGGCGGGACTTTTTCCCCTCAGTGATGTGAACAGAGGGAGAATCTGAAAAAGCTCATAATGAGAGACTGTTTATGATTATTTAGATTATAAATAAATGGTTGGTTTATTTTTACCATTATAGGCTGGTTGTTTTCACACACTGTGGCCACACAACTGTGTTCAAACACCTTATAAAAGTGATTTTTGCATAATAGGTCCCCTTTAAGTCTTAAGAGATCATGTATGAACAGGACCTTTTGAGAAATACTGGTAAATTCATTCTAGAAATGAAACGTTGTAACTTCGCTGGTAAAATTGCCATTCTGATGGAAATTATGCAATTTCTCTGCACTGTGTACAATAAAGGCTAGTTCACACAAAACACTGTTTTTTCTTTTTTTCGCTGCACTGCTTTTAATTGTTTTTCTATGTAAACAAGCACTAGATGGACATATTTGGCCATTGCACCACATCTCACTGGTTTTTCAGCATCTTGCTCATGAACGCTGTCATTTAGGGTTTTACTCCCTAAAACCTGTCACTTGTAAGTAAAAAAATACTGCCAAATAGTGAAGCTGAAGCATTCCTCCTCATTCTTACAGATGAAGAAAATGGCTCAGCATTTAAAAACAATTTCTGATGATTTACATTAGTTTATGTGTGAATGGTATCTTAATGGTATGTTAAGCATTTGCTTGTGTGAAAGCAGCTAATGTTTAATACTGTGCTTCTAGTGCCACTACTAGCTTTACTATCTCTAACATACTCACTCTCTGCTGTGCCATTGCAGTATCTGCCATTTATTGGTGGCAGATGCTCTGAGTAGTGTTTCCTCCTTGTGTGTGGCATTACAGGAAGAGCAAAAGGGGAGAAAGTGTGCACTAGTGAAGGCTGTAAACTAGGGAAATATAAGCCACGCACTAAAGAATGCAGGGGGTCACAGAGGAAAAATAGAGAGTGTTATGGTCCCATTTATGGCATGTGAATACATACAACACAACGGAAGACTCAGTGGCAAGCTGGCACCTTTACAAAAGACTGTCAGTCAGTACCACCACTGTGCTTGTTCCTTCCTTCCATATGTTCCTTCCTTCCATACACATGCTTGGAGTTCAGCGATTGGCTGTGGTTTTAAATAAGTGACTACTTTTAGAAAACGCTGTGTTCTCCAAAAAAAAACAAAAAAGGCAGATTTTCCCAGGACTATATTGCAACATCATTAATTTAAAGGAATAGTTCACCCAAAAATAAAAAAATATTGTCTGAAAATATACCCACCCTCAGGTCATCTCAGTTTATTCCTGAGAATGAGAGTCCAAACAGCTGATAAAAACATCACAATAATCCACTCCACTCCAGTCCATCAGTTAACATCCTGTGAAGTTTTTCTTAGAGAAAAATGATATCTGTGAGGATTTCCAGTCAGGATTTAGACCGTATCATAGTACTGAGACTGCTCTCATTAGAGTTACAAATGACCTGCTCTTATCATCTGATCGTGGTTGTATCTCTCTATTAGTTCTACTGGATCTTAGCGCTGCGTTCGACACTATCGATCACAACATTCCTTTGAATAGACTAGAAAACTTTGTTGGCATTTGTGGAAGTGCATTAGCATGGTTCAAATCGTACTTATCTGACCGCCATCAATTCATAGCAGTGAATGAAGAGGTATCATATCGATCACAAGTGCAGTATGGAGTTCCTCAAGGCTCAGTACTAGGGCCGTTACTTTTCACGCTTTATATGTTACCCTTGGGAAATATCATTAGGAAACACGGGGTTAGCTTTCACTGTTATGCTGATGATACTCAGTTCTATATTTCTTCACGGCCTGGTGAAACACACCAAATTGAGAAACTTATGGAATGCATAGTCGATATAAAAAACTGGATGACGAGTAATTTCTTACTGCTAAATTCTGAAAAAACAGAGGTGTTAATTATCGGACCTAAAACCCCCACAAGTAATAACCTAGAACACTGTCTAACACTTGATGGCTGCTCTGTAAATTCTTCGTCATCAGTCAGAAACCTAGGTGTGCTATTTAATAGTAATCTCTCCTTTGACAGCCACGTTTCTTGCATTTGTAAAACTGCATTTTTTCATCTTAAAAATATATCTAAACTGAGACCTATACTCTCAATGTCAAATGCAGAAATATTAATTCATGCGTTTATGACCTCAAGGTTAGATTATTGTAATGCTTTATTGGGTGGTTGTTCTGCACGCTTAATAAACAAATTACAGATGGTTCAAAATGCCGCAGCTAGAGTTCTTACTAGAACCAGGAAGTATGACCACATTAGCCCGGTTCTGTCAACACTGCACTGGCTCCCTACTAAACATCGTATAGATTTTAAAATCTTGTTAATTACTTATAAAGCCCTGAATGGTTTAGCTCCTCAGTACTTGAGCGAGCTCTTATCGCATTATAGTCCTTCACGTCCGCTGAGTTCTCAAAACTCTGGCCATTTGATAATACCTAGAATATCAAAATCAACTGCGGGCGGCAGATCTTTTTCCTATTTAGTGCCCAAACTCTGGAACAATCTACCAAACACTGTTCGGGAGGCAGACACACTCTGTCAGTTTAAATCTAGATTAAAGACCCATCTCTTTAACCTGGCGTACACATAACACACTAATAAACTTCTATTATTCAAATCCGTTAAAGGATTGTTAGGCTGCATTAATTAGATCAACCGGAACCGGGAACACTTCCCATAACACATGATGTATTTGTTACATCGTAAAAAGATTGACATCTACGCTAATATTAGTCTGTTTCTTTCTTATTCCGAGGTCACTGCAGTCACCAGATCAGATGGTGGATCAGCACCTAGAGACGACCTCTACAGCCCTGAACGTCAGCGGAGACCAGGACACCTAGATGAGCCCCAGAGACAGACCCCCAGTGAGGACCCTGTCACCTAGACAGCCATCAGGACAAGACCTCGGGAACCAGTTGAGCCCTCCAATCTGACTTTGCAGCAGTTGGAATTGAACTGCTGTGTCGTCTGGCCAGAGGAGAAATGGCCCCCCGACTGAGCCTGGTTTCTCCCAAGGTTTTTTTTTCTCCGTTCTGTCACCGATGGAGTTTTGGTTCCTTGCCGCTGTCGCCTCTGGCTTGCTTAGTTGGGGACACTTCATTTCCAGCAATATCGTCGACTTGATTGAACAGAAACTTTTTGAACTGAACTGAGCTGGACGATGCCATCACTGAATTCAATAATGAAATGCCTTTAACTGAAAATTGAGTGTTTAATCTTGTCATTTTACATTATTGACACTATTTTCCCATTTTGATATTGTGCAGTTGCTTTGACACAATTTGTATTGTTAAAAGCGCTATATAAATAAAGGTGACTTGACTTGACTTGACTTGACTTGACTTGAAGCGAATAGCTGCATGTTTGTAAAAAAACAAATCCAGCATTAATGCATTTTTACTGTTGTTTCTGCAAAAATACCCATAATCAATAATAATGCTTCCTCCAGTGACCAAGTCCATCCCCTGTTATCTTCTCACATCAAAAACTACCCACATATTTCTTTAAAGCTGTTTTGGCTTGTAAACGGTGCTTGATCTGTGCATATTTCTCTCCTGATTCAGACAAGATTGTTTTTCACTGAAGAAAGCAATATTATGGATAGAGTGGTGTGGTTTACTTGTGGGATGGAATGCTAAATTTCCCCAAATCTGTTCTGATGAAGAAACAAACTCATCTACATCTTGGATGGCCTGAAGGTGAGTATAGCAATTTTTAATTTTTGGGGGAACTATTGCTTTAAGAAACTATAATCTAGTTTTGATTACACTATATGCTCGAATGACTGAAGCAAGCACAGTAAAGGATGCCAGATGAGTCCATTTTCATTGTTGTGATTGAGTTACTGAATAAGACAACTGTTTATACTTTTGGTGGAGCAGTGAATGAGGGGGTTTCAAACTCGCTCAATGTCCATTGATTGTACATGCCCTCCTTTGTACACTGTTGCCTTACATTTTCTGTAACCCAACTGAGAACCAATTTCATTACTGAGCTTTTCAAAAAGCCTAATGGTCTGCAAAAAAACACACACACACACACACACACACACACAAAACCTCACACACATGCAGAAGAAAGCAGGGTGTGTGATGGCATTGAATTAGTACCAGAGAACGTCCTGAGAGGAGGGTGACCCACATGCCTGGATTACAGCGCGAAGCAGCTGCAAAGCCTGGATTGAGGGCCCAGTCAAGCATAGCCTTGTGGTTTATGTAAAGGAATTAAAACACAGGGCTATATCAAAAAGCTGCTGCCACTGCGGCCACATTCATCACTAAAATATGTATAAAGATCATACGCCCTGCAATGTCTTTGATCATTTGATATGTTTAATTTGCTCATGACGGGAGGAAACACATGTTAGTGGTCATGCTAGTTGAAGTTCTGGGGGATAACACATCTGTGTGTATGCCGTATCACAGTGAATGCATGTGCTAATGAAGTCATTAATATAATCTCATTATCTAGTAGGCACATGTGCAAATCTTTCTCTGGTGTATTATACAGAACAGCATTGTCTGATAATATCATCCCCTGGCAGCCAAGATATATCTGATTTTGCCTGTCATAACATTGCCCTTGTAATATTTAATAGTGTGCACTACATGTAAATAATAGATATTATTTAAGAATATTTCATCCTTATTGGCTGTGGATCTTTTATACACTCTAAGAACAAATATTTTGGCTCAACAACACTGAAAAATAACGCACCGATCTTTTTGAGTTATGACAACTTTCAGCCCGATCTCACGGCAATTTTTACATTTTTGACAAGGTCGCTAATTCGTAAGAATTCATATGATTTGTGAAAAAACATACGTATTTTACGAGGTGGTAAAATCGTACGAGTGAGGTTGTGCAAATTTGTACGAATTAGCCACCTCAACCAACAAACTACATTGTACAACTACAATGAACTGTAGGATAAACTAGCACCATAAACATTATAAGTAATCAACTTCAACAATTTTGTGAGTTGTTCCAACAAATTTAAGCATAATTGTGTGGTGGCCCTGGAACCAACTAATTTTATCTATTTGAATTCAAATTGACCGCTAACACATCACAAGCTAACTTTTGCAAAAAAAAAAAAAAAATGCTATATTGGAGCTAATATGGCTCATACGTAGCCTTTCACAACTTAAACGAAAGCACTACTTTTCAGCATAATGTTAACCACAAAACCTTCAACATAACAGAAACTCTTTTAAATGTCAAACATTCAAACACATCAGCATTACACAATAATAGGTCTTTCCATTCACTAAAAAACATAAAATACCAATTCAACATTTATTCTTCTTATCGAGTTCTATGCAAAGCATAATGAAAACTAGAAATCGACTGCTCAATTCTCAAAGCTATCAAGGCAATTTCATCAAGTTACTAAACATTTTTTAAAAGGTTGAATTAAATAAATAAATGCATGTTTTAAATTTAAAGTTACAATTCTAATATATTTAAAGGGCCAGTTCACACAAAAATGAAAGTTTTGTCATCATTTACTCACCCTTATGTTGTTCCAAACCTGTGTGGGATTCTTTCTTATGTCAAACACAGAAGAAGATAATCTGAAAAATTTTAAAGAACCAAACAGTTAATGGTCCCCATTGACTTCCATAGTAGAAATACTATGGAAGTCAATGGGGACCATCAACTCTTTGATTACCAGCACTCTTCAAAACACCTTCATTTATGTTCAATATAAAGAAACTTATACAGGTTTGGAACGACATGAGGGTGAGTAAATGATGACAAAAATTTTCATTTTCAGGTGAACCATCCCTTTAATTTGTGGTAGAAGGTCCGCTGAATGTGTAGATCACATTCCATACCAATATGTCTTTCAAAGACAATTAAACTTGTCCTGCTTTAACTACATGTGAATGCTGTCATGATACACACACACCCTGTTCACACTGCAGAGCCTGTTTAATAGTTCTGACTAATCAGTTAATCAGTATGTGTGTGTATTTATTTTGACTGGCTATGACACAACCAACCTGTTTTCCCACAGAAGCGAGCTCACCTTTCATTGGACAGTCCCCTGGTCTCACGAGCCCCACCGCAATTCCATTCTCCTTATGGAATTGGTTGCCATGGTGATGATCGTTGATGGTCATACCAGAAAGGGAGGTTGCCATGGTATCGCCAGAGTTGTAGTGAGCTGTGTGGCTATTGGGCGAGGAACTCAATAAATCGTGCTGCTGGTCCATAGCAAGTCCAAATGAGGATACTGAAGGGGGAGGGGAGGACGGTGGGTAAAAGGTAAGAGAGAAAAAAAAGACAGAAAGAAGGGAAAATAACAGGAACAAGTTAGTGGATGCACAAGAGAAAAGCAGTTCAAAATTCTTTTGCTTGGCACTAATTGTTTTGCTCTGATTCCTAGTGCCAAAATGATGGTGGCCCAGTAGTGCACAACGAAATTAGCTAAACACAATGAAATTAGCACAACACAACAGAAACAAGCTGCAACACAAAGAAACAAGCTATAACACAACGGAAGCAAGCCGCAACACAACGAAATTAGCACAAAACAACAGAAACAATCTGCAACACAACAGAAACTAGTCGCAACACAATGGAAGCAAGCCGAAACAAAATGGTAACAAGCCACAACACAACAGAAACAAGTCGCAACACAACGGAAATAAGCCGCAAAACAACGGAAACAAGTCGCAACACAACAGAAACAAGTCCTAACACAACGGAAACAAGTCGCAATACAATGGAAACAAGTCACACTCGCAAACACAACAGAAATAAGCCGCAACACAACGGAAACAAGTCGCAACACAACAGAAACAAGTCCTAACACAATGGAAACAAGCTGCAACACAACGGAAGCAAGCCGAAACAAAATGGTAACAAGCCACAACACAACAGAAACAAGTCGCAACACAACGGAAATAAGCCGCAACACAATGGAAACAAGTCCTAACACAACAGAAACAAGTCGCAATACAATGGAAACAAGTCACACTCGCAACACAACAGAAATAAGCCGCAACACAACGGAAACAAGTCGCAACACAACAGAAACAAGTCCCAACACAACGGAAAAAAGTCGCAACACAACGGAAACAAGTCGCAACACAACGGAAATAAGCCGCAACACAACGGAAACAAGTCGCAACACAACGGAAACAAGTCGCACAATGGAAACACAACAATGGAAATCGCAACACAACAGAAACAAGCAACACCGCAACACAACAATGGAAACAAGCTGCAACACAACGGAAGCAAGGCGAAACAAGTAACAAGCCACAACACAACAGAAACAAGTCGCAACACAACGGAAATAACACAACAATGGAAACAAGTCCTAACACAAGTCGCAATACGGAAACAAGTCGCAACACAACATAAGCCGCAACACAACGGAAACAATCGCAACACAACAATAAGCCGCAACACAACGGAAACAAACAAGTCGCAACACAATGGAAACAAGTAATAAGATACCATCAGTATTATGTTCATTTAAAATTCAACAAAATGAACATAAATAAATAGATGTAAATGAAAACAGAAACACTTGATGTGAATGAATGAGTCGTTATCCATGAAAACACAACAGAAACAGCTGCATGAAGTGACATTTAGATGTGCATTTATACATTTCCTGTATTTATAACATAAATAAAGTTATGAGATTAATGTTTTAAATACAATTCTGAATATAGAAATATGTTGAAAATAATGAATGCCTACAAGCTAAAACGGCCAGCAACACAACGGTCATTCAAAGATTCTTTCAAGCTGAATCCTTCAGGAGCGAATCAAAACTGTTTTTATGAATGGTTCAAATGGTCAGAGACAACAAGCCACAACACAACTCTTGCTCGTGTCATAGAAACAAGTCATTTTTTGCAACACAACGGAAATAAGCCGCAAGCCGCTATGTTGATGAATGGAACAATGGAAACAAGAACTATTTCACCTGTCCTAGAAGTGGTCAAATGAATAACACGAGAAACTTTCTTGCAAGATATTATGATGTTGAATGCTTGATCTGCAAGTCAGACGCAATACTCTTTCTTCTGATAAATGCAGCATGAACAAACGTGCAAGCAACTTCTCATTGCAAACTGAACACTCGAAACACTCAACATATAAACAACAGAAATACACAGAGCAAGCAGAAAGACATTTGGCAATCAACTTGTAATGTTTCTGCTGGCATGCATGTTCAACGTTTGAACGTTTAAAACAGTGCTAGTCGTGCATACTACAATCTTACGGTACTACATGGACGATACTACCGTTTAAAAATAAGCGGGTATTTTTAAGCTTTAGAATCGCGATAACGTAGTACGGTGTACGGAAACAAGTCCTAACACAACGGAAACAAGTCACAACACAACGGAAATAAGCCGCAACACAACGGAAACAAGTCCTAACACAACGGAAACAAGTCGCAATACAATGGAAACAAGTCCTAACACAACGGAAACAAGTCGCAACACAATGGAAACAAGTCGCAACACAACAGAAACAAGTCGCAACACAAAGAAACAATCCACAACACAATGGAAACAAGCCGCAACACAACGAAATTAGCACAACACAACGGAAACAATCTGCAACACAACAGAAACTTGTCGCAACACAACGGAAACAAGCTGCAACACAATGGAAGCAAGCCAAAACAAAATGGTAACAAGCCACAACACAACGGAAACAAGTCGCAACACAACAGAAACAAGTCGCAACACAATAGAAACAAGTCGCAACAACGAAATTAGTCCTATGCGTTGTGTTGTGATGATTTCGTTGTGTTGTGCACTACTAGGCCACCGTTCAAAATGGTTTTTCAGTGCTGACAGAAGAAAAAAAATATTTCCGTGAAAAAAATTCAGGTTGAAAATCCACAGTCCATTAGCAGAAACCTCAGAAACAACTGTCAAACCAACCATATGACTTTGGTGAGTCAACAGTAGAGGCGTCCATCAACTTTTCGAAGGACAGCGTGGGTTGAATCAATATCCAATCGGCAGGATCCGTCTCTTCACACAGGGCTGTCACAAGCTCATTGTAAACAGAGCCAGAGTGCCGGTGTGAACCTGGATATTTATACTGCCAAACATGCCGGTCTAGCTTAAGGTTACTGCCATGCGGCCTAAAATAGTGCAGTCAAGCCAACGTGTCCCTGTACACCTCCAGCAAGCCTTTCTGTAGTCACTTTATTAAACCATTGTATCACACAACGTAACACAGTGCACTTGCAAAACTGTTTTGGTATGTTCTTATTTGTAAGATGAAAGACTCACGCCTTATATGATGACAGAATGTAATTAACAATCTAATTGCCAGATTACAGAAAACACCCTTTTTTCAACTGACTGCAATTGTTGTTTCTACACAGGACACTCTAGAGCTATGAGGTGTTAGAAATCCAAATATTCGCTCATGACTACATAATCATTTTGTAATACTATAATCGCTAATAGTGAAAATCCATCCCATTAGTGGTACTTATTATTGGGATATTTAGTTAGCTACCCAGCCCAAAGCAGATTATACATGTTGGATATTTCGCAGCCATCCTGATGCGCTAGTCATCCTACATACAAACACACACTCATTACACAGCGCCCAGCCCTCCAGACATCCTGACAGCTCATTCTGACGTGTGTGCATGTAGCACTTAGAAACAATGTGTGAGTGTGGGTGTGTGTGTTTTCATTTTTCTTTCTAGAGCAATGGGAATGTATTGACTTTTCGACACACACACACACACACATTGTTTTCTAAGTGCTTCTAAGTCTCTTACACTTTTCATGGCTGCATTTCTTTGATCAAAAATACAGTAAAATGGTAATATTGTGAAATATTATTACAATTTATAATAACAGCTTTCTATTTTAATATACTTTAAAATATGATTTATTCTTGTGATGCAAAGCTGAATTTTCATCAGCCATTATTCTAGTCTTCAATGATCCTTCAGAAATCATTTTAATACGCCGATTTATTATTCATGTTTGGAAACAGTTGTGCTGCTTAATATGTTTTTATAAACTGTGATACTTTTTTCAAGATTCTTTGATTAATAAAAAGTAAAATGAACAGCATTTATTTAAAACAGATTTATTTTAATTTTTTTGTAACAATGTAGGCCTAGTCTTTACTATCACTTTTTCATTAATTTAACATATCGTTGCTGAATAAAAGTATTAATTTCTTTCAAAAAATAAAAATAAATGACAGGTGAGTAAATGATGACAGAACTTTCATTTTTGGGTGAACTATCTATCCCTTTAAAGGAACACTCCACTTTTTTTGGAAATAGGCTCATTTTACAACTCCCCTAGAGTTAAACAGTTGAGTTTTACCGTTTTTGAATCCATTCAGCCGATCTCAGGGTCTGGTGGTAGCACGTTTAGCTTAGCTTAGCTTAGCATAGTTCATTGAATCGGATTAGACCATTAGCATCTCGCTCAAAAATGACCAAAGAGTTTCGATAATTTTCCTATTTAAAGCTTGACTCTTCTGTAGTTACATCGTGTACTAAGACCGACGGAAAATGAAAAGTTGCGATTTTCTATGCTGATATGGCTAGGAACTATACTCTCATTCCGGCGTAATAATCAAGGAACTTTGCTGCCGTACCATGGGTGCAGCAGGCGCAGTGATATGACGCAGCGCCTGAAAGTAGTCCCCAGCTAGGTAACTAGTTATGATATAGCTGGGGACTACTTTCAGGCGCTGCGTCATATCACTGCGCCTGCTGCACCCATGGTACGGCAGCAAACATTTCGCAACTTTTCATTTTCCGCCGGTCTTAGTAGACGATGTAACTACAGAAGAGTCAAGCTTTAAATAGGAAAATTATCGAAACTCTTTGGTCATTTTTGATGACCAAATGCTAATGGTCTAATCCGATTCAATGAACTATGCTAAGCTAAGCTAAAAGTGCTACCGCCAGTCCCAGAGATCAGCTGAATGGATTCAAAAATGGTAAAACTCAACTGTTTAACTCTAGGGAGTTGTAAAATGAGCCTATTTCCAAAAAAAGTGGAGTGTTCCTTTAAATTTTTCATGAGCTATGTACAGTCGCAGAAAGCTTCATGCATTATTTTTAGTTTCATCATCTGAGGTTTCAGAAGTGTCAACCACTGATGGCAAACGTTGACTGCAGTAATGAGCAGCATATTATAGTAGATCTACATGATTTAGAGAGGGAATAAGTAAGCCTAAGACTGCAGTAGAGCATTACTAGCATCTTCACTGCTACTATACTATACTATACTATGCTACAAAACACAGCTGTTGATGTAACCTATTAACATTTATTGAATACTTTCCTAGTTATATCAACAAATTTAATTTCATTCATTTCACTTTCATCTTCTTATGGGTTTCCCTGCTCTGTTTTACTAAAACCCACAGCCAAAAGAAAAAAAAAACCTGTCTGGATTCTCCAGGTCATTGCATTGGGCAGTGGGAAAAATCTCACCTGTTTTATGTGCATCTGGCACACAAGCTGTCTGGAACACAGCATTTGCACAAGGATTCAGGATCTTTGCTCGCTCACCTTTGCTCAAAGCAAAGTACACTGGGAATGTGATGACTGCTCAACATTTGTCACTGTTTACCTACAGTAATATACACATCTTCAAATAGAGCAAGTAAACTCTACAGTATAACAAAAAGACTATGACACAGTGGGATCCAAAAGACTTAAGCATTTTTCTAATGTATTCTCCTAATTTTACATTATTATCATCCCAACTGCAGTGAAAAGGAAAACTGACATGATTTACATTTCAGATCATCTTAGTATTTGGTATGCCACACTTTTGCTTTAATTACACCAACAAAGCACGATTCATGATCATGTTATCCCATATCATTTGAGAATGGGATTGTCCTTTGTACAAATTTGCTAATTTGACTAGTGACATAAATAGTGCAGAATCTCAATCTGTTCATCATTTATGCCATAACTTTCCAAATGTAAATTACATTTTTGAATCACTAATGTTCAACATGACATTTGGACCACACTGTATGTCCAATGAGTTTGAGTTAAAAACCTTTTAAAAATGTCCTGACTCCACCTAGTACCATAACACCACATGCCTCCAAGAGCAGTTGAAGAGCACCATCTAACCAGGCACTAACATCTGTTGTCTTCTGTGTGGCGCCAGTTAGTGTTAAAACATAAAAACGTGCACAGTTGGCTATCTAATGTATGTGTGTGTGTGTGTGTGTGTGTGTGTGTGTGTTCAAGGAACAAGTATGATGAACCTGGCACTGCTCAAGGCCCTTCTGCAAACCCACATAAACAGGGCGATTTAGAGGGTGTGTGCGGCTAGAGAAAGCACAAGATCAACATAGATGTTTGCACAGCACCTGCGATACTCTGCAAAGACATATTCACCACACAGTACACACATAAAGCCATCCGAAGTGTCAGTAACTGAACGCAGGAATTCAAACAAATCTCTTTTTGCAAAGCAGAGGTGAGGGTTAACATGTAGAGTTGCGTGGACACAAGATCAGATCGCAGTTGTCTTTCCTTTAAGTCTGCTAATGGACAACATGTGGCAATAAGTAAGGTGTTCCTCCTTTTAAAATGAGGCAATCGGTGGTGGAATACTTAACTAAACTTAAAAAAACCTTTAACTAAAACTTATTATTGAATAATTGTGCAGTTTACACTTCACAAATGAAACAGAATACATTATTCCACACTAAACATTTTAAACAGTGCAGTGTTGTCACATGACATCATCAAATTGCATGTGAATGGTGTACAGTTAAAGGGTTAGTTCATCCAAAAATGTCATTAATTACTCGCCCTCATGTTGTTCCAAACCCATAAGACCTTTGATCATCTTCGGAACACAATTTAAGATATTTTTGATGAAATCCAAAAGCTTTCTGATTTTATGACATAAATAACATCTTTATTCGACGATTTCTTCTCTTCCATGTCAGTCTTTGATGCGCGTTCACGAGAGTACCACGACGCATGCGTGTGGTGCTGTTGACGCAGGACGTGTTCTGACGTAGAACACGCATGCGCAGCTCTTTGTTTGCAAGCAGAGGAATGCACACATCTGCGTCGTGGTACTGTCATGAATGAGACTGACACAGAAGAGAAGAAATTGTTGAATAATGTCTATATTTTTGTTTTCTTTGCGCACAAAAAGTATTCTCATAGCTTCATAAAATTATGGTTGAACCACTGATGTCACATGGACTATTTTAACAATGTCCTTACTACCTTTCTGGGCCTTGAACAAGTCAGTTGCGTTGCTGTCTATCCAGGGTCAGAAAGCCCTTGGATTTCATTAAAAATATCTTAATTTGTGTTCTGAAGTTGAATGAAGGTCTTACGACTTTGGAACAGCATGAGGGCGAGTAAATAATGAGAGAATTTTCATTTTTGGGAGAACTATCCCTTTAACATGATGGAAATAATAGCTGTCATTTTGTTATCTGAAAATAAAATGTACAGTATATGATTCTGTTTTGTGTAAAATGTCTTAGTATTTGAGCAGACTATCAAGGACCATTGCATCGTGGGATACATTTTACCATGCAATGTGCTCTGTTATATACTGCTTATTGTGGAAGCACATCTGTGTATTACATGCATACAGAAAATTTGCATACTGTGCAGAGTATACAGTACATACTTAGTAGTATGTTAATAAGTCATTCTGAATCACATAACATCAATAAGATTTTGTTTTAAAATTATTTTAATAATGCTTTGCTTCTTTCTCCAATACATGAATGATCAGCATGACACGGCACTCTGGATCATCTCAATAGTCTGGTTTGAACTTCAGCTTCAAACTAGACTGCATACTAGACTGCTTGCAGATGAATGCTTCCTTGTAAACATACACTTCCCCTTTAATTGAACGCTGTGAAAGTGATAGTTCAAACAGACGTGGGAACATTTGATTCTTCTCATGGAGCGTCAAGACGTCTCACGAAACAAAGCTCCCACTGATACTCTGACAGGATGTCAACAAACTTCTGGAATATTTAAGATGTTCTTGTCAGCGTGTGTGGTGCTTGTCATATTGTGGAACATTTCAAACTGTGCTTCTAATACCAATAAATCTAGTAAACATCTAAAATAGCAATTCATTCTTATAGTCTTGTTATTGCAAAGATATACATATACGATGATATGCTGAGGCAAGGCTGTAACCAGTGTGTTTGCATCACTGGATATTACTGTTCATAAAACAGTTGTCAAATATTCAATGTTTGGCTACTTACATCTTACCTCACATTTTCAAAAACTGAAGCACTGAATTTATGTTTGGTATGTGTGAACAGTACAGCCTTCTTTGTTTTGATTGGACATCTTGATTATTTTGACATTGACAAGCAATGTTAGTCAGATGAGGCAGACCAGCCTAAAAATGTAACTAAAACTTGTCTAAAATCTAAAAACAATTGTCATCCTAACAATAAACAGAGCAGCATCACATCTATCAAATATTGAGGAGGATAAGCTGGTTATTTCTAATTATTTTCTATGATTGTTACGGGCTGCACTGAGGTCCAGTAGACAGACAACCTGCTCAACTTACAAATAAAATAAATAAATCATTGGGGTGTGTGTGTGTGTGTGTGTGTGTTTATACCAACTCAACAGGTATTATTTGTTATGCAACCAGGCAAATCTCTAATCAACAGATCTGACCATGTCAAAAACTGCTTGGTTGGATTTAGCGATAAATCCATGGATGGTACCAGGAAAAGTCTGAATGTATCTCCTTAGGGTTTATTTGCTTGTTTATCTGGCACCAAACTGAAAACGCCACTCTCCACTGGCACGCACTGGGCTTGTGCTTTAGAATAGCTGAATGTCTGTGATGCTCTCATCACGGATGACTACCCTTGTATCCCTGACCTAAATTTGCTCTGCATCGCTATGAAGCACAGTTACTCCTCTCTCATATTCTCTCTCGGCTCTCGATCCCAACCTCCTTTTGGGCAGGGCCAGTCATGTTCGAATTCAAACACAGTCCCATAACTGGGTAACAAAAAGGATTCTTCAATATGAAATCCACCAGATCGTAATTGCATAAGATCCTAGCAGTCTATGTAGAGCCTGATATTGGATTAGATGTTAAGAATACAGACTGTAAATCTGATGCCACAAAATGCATTCTGAGTGCTGTGATGATGACATAAGCAACTTCTATTATCTCAGTAGCATGTGAAATGATTCTTATGATGAGTCACTCCCTTATGAACTGGGTGTAGAATGATTCCACTGTACTGTGGTGGAAAGACAAATATTCATTTCAGAAAATTATGTACTCTATGTTAAATATGTTATTTGTCTTTTACTACTGCAGCCCAGTATATCAAGTAATACATATTGTTTGTGATTTTTGTTTTATATTCATATATTTACTAATATTTGGACAAATATACAACCAGGTATAAAATATATAATCATCCAGCTCTAATATAAATGCTAAATGTGATTATATGGCATATTATAAACATTAACATCATGCTGCGTTAAGATAATAATGTGTATTGTGAACAGCACTATACAAATACATTTTGACTTGACTTTTGAATTTAGAAATGTATTAAAAAGAAATTGATGTAAAATATATAAGAAATATTCAGGTGCTCTTGTCATGCAGTATAAGATGGATCATCGGGTTTTGCACCAACTTGTGGAATTCATGCAGCTTGAGTGCTGCTTTCTTTAAAGTAAAAAGAGGACAAACCAAACACTGAATTCTGAAATCACTATTAATATTTCAATTCATCTATATACTTAGGACTATATAATTTGTAATAATTTGGGATTATTAAATTACTAATAAAATGTTTCGATCTTCTATTTCGATACTCTCAAACTTTTGTACCCCACTTTACATATGCTTCAGTTCATGGCCAACAGCATTCCAGAACAGTCATGCTCAAGTTCTCAGGGCAAAGGACCATGTGGATGCATGTAGACATGTAATTCTGCTCATCACGCTTCTGTCAGAGAGGTAATGGCCTAAGTCTCTACAGCTGCAAATTCACCTCAAATTACACAAACCACTTGGTCTGTGGCAGAAACCCCAATCACACCCTCTCATGCCAGTTAGTCTGAGACTGGTGTTGCAGCAAGCGAAACCCCTCTGTCAGTGCCTTGCCAATTAAACACTCATGCAACACATGAGAGACTTCATATGGCATTATGTCAGAGATTTTATGCTCTTTGTAAGCCTGCCCATATCACTAAACCACAATAATTTGCTCAAATGTTTTTGTGCAGTTTAGTGACCATTAAAAATAATAAGCGTGTACAGCTAATATTTAAGATTACGATTTTTTTTAAGATTAAGATTTTTTTTTTTATTTGTCACATACACGATTATATAGAGAGTATATAACCAGCAGTGAAATGTATTCTCTGCATTTAACAAATCCTAAGTGGACACACACCCGGAGCAGTGGGCAGCCATGTTACAGCGCCGGAGAGCAGTTGGGGGTTCGGTGTCTTGCTCAAGGACACCTCAGTCGTGGTATTGAAGGAGGAGAGAGTGCTGGTTATTTACTCCCTCACCAACAATCCCTGCCGGACCTGAGATTCGAACCCACAACCTTTGGATTACAAGTCTGACTCTCAAACCATTAGGCCACGACTTCCCCCAAAGGAAAAGTTTGCAGCTAAAGTTTATCTTTTTTCTTCTTTTTTTGCAACAGGCATGTTTATACAAATAGCACAAACATCAATCACTGTGATGTGATAAGGAGAGAAATAACCTAATAATTATTTTTTATCCCTTCTTCAGAGCAAAGATAATACTTGTATCTATTATATAAGTACATTTCAATTTTTTGATTCAGTGGTTCGTAATGTTTTATGATTTTACATATGCCGTAATAATGGCTTATGCTGAAATTCCCCATTGTTGGAAATACCCCCAGTTGGTTGGTTTAATTAACTGAACACTTATGAATTAGATTTGACAATTTTAGCAGTGGCGGTTCTAGGGGGGGGCCAGGGGGGGCCAGTGCCCCCCTGTCAACAAGCTTGGCCCCCCTTTTGGCCCCCCTAAATTTGGAATCATATCACAGCAAACAATTTTGGGTGAAATGCGCAGTTTGTCCTGTAAACTATATGTATATAAAAAGAAAAACATCACCAGCTGCTAAATTCAAATCTGCGTTCGCTGGCTGGCACAGAGCCAGAGACACGCACATTTTTAAAGCACTGCGCATTATAACCAATCACATTCGATTCTGTTTAGCTTATGAATGCAAGGACCAATCAGAGGCGTTCAGATGAGTCATCGCTGAAACACGCTGTTTCATCACCCCGCACGCTGGCTGACTGAATTCTCTAATTCGCTCATCAGAAACAATGAATGTAAGATATTAATGTACTTATGAATGTAAGTAAGATATTAATTTCACAGTGTAAACAGCTTTAGAGATTATTAGGACTCCCTGGACTGAAGTGAAAATGTTCTTTGATATTGTAAACGTTATTTGCTCTCTTTTTGTTCAATGAAAGTGTTATAGGCTAATTAGTAACTTACAATGTTTTATTAAACTCACATTAAATACAAAGTCAGTCGTATTAAAAGTATTTTATGGCATGATGACACCCATATCTGGTACTTAAGAAAAAAGATGGGCTTTTATGCGTAGTTAATAGATTACAGTATCTATTAACTTTGCCTATCGCCCATAGACCAAATAACAATCTACAAAGGTGCAAAACATTTTAGGGATATATCGAATAAAAAAATAAAATAAAATAAATAAAACCCCTGCTGAAAAAAACAATAGACACCATTACAAAATTAGTAATGGTTTTACTGGTCATAATGGGACTTGTATTGGTTTTAATGTAAACTATAATGGATCCTGTTGGTCTCTACTGGTAATTGGTCTCCTTCTATTGGTGGCTTGTTAAAACCAATAAATCCTAATGGAATATGTCTCAAAACACACTACAGAAAACCATTTTTTAATGGTTAAATGTTGATGGTTTGTAATGTTTGTAATGGTATTTGTAGTGGAAACCATAAAAATTTTCTGTGATGGTTTTATTTTTTTCAGTAGGACATAAGCCTGTATCAGTTATACAGTGGTATTGTGGCTGCTGTGTGTCACATGACAAGCATGAGAGCCCCCCCCCCCCCTTACTCTTGCCCCCTCAAAAATAATGAGTGCATGATGCCCCTGGCACTACAATACAAAATTATTTGTTAAATAAATGAAACATGATGAAATATTTAATTTAGTTGAAATTGTTATAGATTACTTCCAGAGATTGCAGTGATACATGACATGGTAAAAAATGACTGTATGAATAATACTTAAAGTGGGTTAAGATGAATTTTAAAATTGTGCCCCCTAAAAGCACAAGTGGCCCCGGTCTGGCCCCCCCAGTTACTGTGGGCTAGAACCGCCCCTGAATTTTAGTGTGGATTATATATAATGAAAATGCCACAGCTGCTCTTTTCCATTCAATGAAAGTGCATGGCAGTCATTGTTTGACAATTTCAGAATTTCAGTTGGTTGTTTCCTTGGTTTATTAATAAATAAATAAATAAATAATAAAAACGAATTAAAAAAATAGAATAGAATAGATAGTTTCACTTTATTTTGGTCGTCCCTTTAACACATTCTATTGACTATAAGTAACATTGCCCCTACATATCTACTAACTTTCATTAAGAGTGTTAGTAGAGTATTAGTAGAGTGGTAGGGTAAGGGTTAGATTAAGTTGGCATGTACTTGCAAAGTTACTTATAGTCAGTAATGTCTTGGGAGACTATTGCAATAAAGAATTAGCAGATATTAAACAGACAGTCTACTAAAACTCAAATGAGATTTGGTTGACATGCAAGTGTAACGTTACTTATTGTCAACAGAATGTTCAAAAGGGACCATCAAAATAAAGCGTTACTGAATAGATATGTGCATGACGCCTCTGGATACACCTTACAGTGTTCTTTGAAGGGTCTTGTCAGAGGGGCATGTCTGGTCCTCAACAGTTACTTGGCCCTCGCCTGTAATCCAGAATCAGTCACCTCAATACAGTCTCATAGCATTTTAAACCATCAAACAGCAATCGGACGCTAGCAATGGCAAAAAAACAAAAACGTCAACTGTAATTAATGAGACAAAAGGTGAGGCAACCCAATAACACAACCAGAGAGGCGTGTGCAGGCAATACAAAAAATCCTCAACTCAACCCCCATTTTAAATCGGATTACAGTCCACAGGGATGCAATGTAACACAGTGATAATATACTGAAGGGTCTGCATGTGCGAAGCGCGGTGAACATATGCAGAATAATGCTGGTTCCTGAATGAAATTATGTATCCCCATAATTAGACAACTGTCGTCGAAGAAAGGCGTTGCATGCCATTATTTTAACATTGAATCAGCATTCGGTCAGCGACGAAGCGTAACCACGACTTGTAATAAAAACGAGTCGTCTATCATTTCAGACACTGAGACACTGTGATGGTCGAATTCAGATACATGAACACAGTGAGACGACATGAAGAGCTGGAATCATGGCCGCATCTGAGGGAGATGGAGGGAGGAGGTGCGTTCCAACAAAGCATCCTTCAACCAAAATCGATTTACAATGAGCTTGAACTCGCAGACATATTCGGATTTGAAAGAAGAAACAGCCTCACTTAAATTCATTATCCCTTTTATATGGCAATAATCGCAATATTCGAATTCTTTATAGTCAGTGCAGCAGGGATATTTAGCTAGTATTAAAATGACACATTGCACGCAACAGCTCTCGCAGTTAGTGTTCAACTGATAAGAAATAAAGGAAACGTACAGGAAGGTTTTACACGTCTATGGGTTTAATCTTGTAAATGACCACGACAGTATATGGGTATTTGGTGAAAAGTCCCATAAATACCGTTACACCTTGTTCAGTTTGAATAATCTTGTTACTTAACGTATTTTTCTGATAAGACCGGGTATTTTTCCCCCTAATAAGCGAGTCGATATTCAAGCATATTCTATATTCAGAGCATTAGTTAATTAATACGTAAGCAGCGCAGGCCCGATTTAACAACATGACATGACCGACGCCGATTTAAAATTACTACAGGGCACGCGTTTTATGTTTAATACAAATCACCTTCGAATATAGTGCACGAAAACCAGTGGATACACTAATAAATCGCATGTAAACATCACATACGGCAGCTTTGATAGGTTTTACTTACCTGTGCACGGCTCGCTGTTATTGTCTCTCCAGCTGCAGTCGCTCGCTGAGCGCACGACGAGAACTGTCGTTTCTATAGCGGCCTGAACAAGAGAGGAGGCGCTAGAGAGAGATTCTTCTGCCTGAGAGGATAAACTGTCTGCTTTCTTCATATTTCACAAGTCACCACGTTCGATAAAACATGCTAAAATGTCTGTTTGATGAAAAATCGAAAACGTGAGTGTTTAAAAATACATAGTGGATGAGAATATGCCGCCTGTAAATCTACACTTCAAACCTACGAATGAATTGTATTTGGCTATAAACATCAAACAAAGCGCCATTTAATTCAAATAAACATAGCAAAACATGCTTCTAAGTAAAATACTAAAAATAAGTTAGGTTCATTACAGAATAGTTTGATCTGTCACAAAAATCACTGACATGATTAAAACATAATTGCTTGGAAAGTGAACATGATAGGCTACTTGAGCTTTTCTTAGAATTAATTCTTTGCCGAGTCATACCCGAAAGTGTCTAAACACTTTTTGGGGCCACTGTGTGTCATACATATTGGACAACTAAGGAGTATTTCTTGCCTCTTTTCTCATAGCAGTCATGAGACTTGTACTGAGAAATCAACTGCTATGTAATCTCAGGAGATTGTTGTACTCTCCAAAGAGCTGTGAGAACATCTAAGCAAGTAACAGTCTCTCTATCTTCTCACTCTTTTCTGGACATGAGCCCAGGGAAACATCTGTTAGCCTAGTTGATATTCCAGGCAGAGGGATTTGTCTTGAGCTGGACTTTCCTGACCATCAGGTGTTTCTTTATATCCTGATCAGCAAAAAAAAAAAAATTACAGGTCACTTCCCTAAGCACCTGCTCATAACATGGCAAGTAGGTTTTGAGTGTGGATGCCCCTCTTTTTAAATGCTGTTTAAGTATAATGTTGAGCACTGTAGATTTAGGCCCATTTATTGTTGAGAACAAAAAATTAAAACACAAGAACAATAGTAACAATGTGATTTGACAGAATACAAATATGCAAATATTGGTACTGGAGCTCCTCAGGGCTGTGTTCTCTCCCCACTGCTTTTCTCTCTCTACACAAATGACTGCACCTCTAAAGACCCCTCTGTCAAACTCCTGAAGTTTGCAGATGACACCACAGTCATCGGTCTCATCCAGGACGGCGATGAGTCTGCTTACAGACAAGAGGTTGAGCAGCTGGCTGTCTGTTGCAGTCACAACAATCTGGAGTCTCAACACACTCAAAACTGTGGAGATGATAGTAGACTTCAGGAGGAACCCCCCTGCACTCATCCCACTCACCATCATGGACAGCACTGTGGCTGCAGTGGAGTCATTCAAGTTCCTGGGAACCACCATCTCTCAGGACCTGAAGTGGGGCACTCACATTGATTCCATCATGAAAAAGGCTCTCATGAAAGAGGTTGTACTTCCTTCGTCAACTGAAAAAGTTCAACCTGCCACAGGTGCAGATGACAGTTTTACTCAGCTGTTATCGAGTCGGTTCTGTACTCCTCTATAACTGTCTGGTTTGGGTCAGCCAGCAAATCAGATATAAGAAGACTGCAGCAGACTGTTAGGATAGCAGAAAGGATAATTGGTGTGCACCTGCCCAACCTTCAGGACCTATACTACTCCAGAGTGAAGAAACGGGCAGGTAACATCATCAGAGACCCCTCTCACCCCGGAGACAACCTGTTTGCACTTTTCCCCTCAGGCAGATGCTACAGATCTCTGTGCACTAGAACATCTAGGCATAAAATAATTTTTCCCCCATGCCATCTCCAGCCTAAACAGCTAACACAGGAATTATTACCTGTGTTCTGTAATTCATTCTCCATCTCTAATTATTGCCTCTCTCTCAAGAACTAAAAAAATGACATTGCACAAGTCTTCATACCCTTAACTCAAGCTGTGTGCGTAGGGTGATTGTCATGTTGGAAGGTGAACTTTCAGGCCAGTCTGAGCGCTCTGAACCAGGTTTTCATTAAGGATATCTCTGTATTTAGCTGCATTCAGCTTTCCGTCTTCTCTGATCACTTCCCCAGTCCCTGCTGCTGAAAAACACCCCCACTGCATGATGCTGCCGCCACCATGCTTCACCGTTGGGATGGTATTATGCAGGTGATAAGCGGTTGCTTGGTTTCCCTCAGACATGAATTAGGAATTGAGGTTCATCAGACCACAGAATCTTTTTTTTTTTCATAGTCAGAGTTATTTGGGTGTATTTTTGTAAATTCCAATCAGGGTTTCATGTATCTTTACTGAGGAGAAGCTTGAGTTTGGTCACTTTGCCATCAAGCTCAGATTGGTGGAGTGTCGCAGTGATGTTTGTCCTTCTGTAAGTTTCCCCCATCTCTATATAAGATCATGGAGCTCAACCAGAGTGACCATCAGTGTCTTGATCACCTCTCTAACCAAGACCCCTTTCCTTCGATTGCTCAGTTTGGCCAGGAGGCTAGATCTAGGAAGAGTCCTGATTGTTTCAAAGTTCATCCATTAAGGATTATGGAGGCCAAATGCTCCTGTGAACCTTCAACACAGCAGATTTTTTTTTTTTTTGTAATCTTCCCCAGATCTGTCTCAACACAATTCTGTTTCTCAGCTTTGCAGGCCATTCCTTTGACTTCATGGCTTAGTCTTTGCTCTGACATCCATTTCAGCTGTTAAACTTTATATAGACAGGTGTGTGTGCCTTTCCAAATCATGTCCAATCAACTGAATTTGCCACAGGTTAACTCCAGTCGTAGTATAGAAACATCTCAAAGACGATCCAGTGAAACTGGAATGCTCCTGATCTAAATTTCAAGTGTCAAAGCAAAGGGTATGAAGACTTGTGCAATGTCATTTTTCAGTGTTTCCTTTTTAATAAATTTGCAAAGTTGTGATAAATCCGGTTTTTGCTTTGTCATTATGGTGAGTGGGGTGTAGATTTATTTGGAAAAAAAAGGTAATTTAACGCAGTTTAACATAAGAACGCAACATAACAAAATGTGAAAAAAATGAAGGTGTATGAAGACTTTCTATAGGCACTGTATGTATGTATGTATGTATGTATGCATGTATGTACCAAGAGCTTCTTAAAAAAAACACAACAAATTCCTTGTGTGTTTGCGCACAATTGGCAAATAAAGCTAATTCTGATTCTGAAATAAATAAATAAAATATGCATTGGTATGTATAAAGGGAGGCACAACTTGCCACCACAAATGAAGAATGACCCAACTTGTTCAGTTGTCTTCAGCAATTATCACAGACTGTACAATTAGAATCAATGTACACCCATGTGCTCTTCAATTAATCAACATTTCAGAATGCAGCAAATTAAATGGTCAATGCAACTTTTACCTGGGCATTTTGTGCATCTGACCAGTTGAAGTACCACGGTTAACCAGTAGATGGTGGAATAATGCAGCGTATGCTGTGATGACTGTCTAAGAGTTTTCTAGAATATCATGCAAGGCTAGATAACATGCAAAAGGGAGGTGCTTATAGCCTACATAAAGGGAGATAAACTTTACAGTGATATTGTGTGAAAAAGGTTAAATAAGACTCCAGTCATAGTCAATACCTTAACATCTGTATTGCACTGAATTAAAATTGTTTATATGATGTATTCAATTCAGTGCTGAATTGCTTACCTTGTTTTGTCAACCATTTAGGATGTAAATCCAGCCTGAGCTCTGAAGTAAGCAGGACACTGATCCTAACCCACCCATGAAAAAGGTGGTAACAGTGATTCATAGATGAAGCCTATTGTTGTGTTTCAGGCAGTATTTTATGTTCAATTTTTCAAATTTAATTTAAAGCACTTTACTGGCCTGATTGCATTTACATACAATATTGCCAATGCATTATACACAAAACAAGTAGCAATAAGACATTGTAACAGCACCTTTTTTATCTGTTATTTGTTACTGTAATGAATTAAAATAAGGGAAAAAAATACTGTAATACAGTTAGGTCCATATATATTTGGCCACTGACACAATTTTCATAATCTCGGCTCTGTATGCCACCAGAATAGAATTAAAATGAAACAATCAAGATGAAATTGAAGTGCAGACTTTAAGCTTTAACTCAAGGGGCTGAAGAAAGAGTATAACATAAAAAGCTTTGGAATTACAACCATTTTTATACACAGTCCCCCCATTTTCAGGGGCTCAAATGTAATTGGACAAATACATATAATCATAAATAAAATGTTTATTTTCAATATTTTGTTGAGAATCCTTTTCCAGGCAATGACTGCCTTAAGTCTGGAAATCATGGACATCAGCAGAGGGTGTCCTCCTTTGTGATGCTTTGCCAGGCCTTTACTGCAGCTGACTTCAGTTGTTGTGTGTTTGTGGGTCTTTCTGCCTTTAGTTTTGTCTTCAGCAAGTGAAATGATCAGGAGATTGACTTGGCCATTGCAGAATATTCCACTTTTTACCTTCAAAAACTCCTGGGTGGCTTTTGCTGTATGTTTTGGGCCGTTGTCCATTTGTACTATTAAGCGCCGCCCAATCAACTTTGCTGCATTTGACTGAATCTGGGCAGAGAGTATATCCCTATTCACTTCAGAATTCTTCCAGCTGCTTCTGTCTTCTGTCACATCATCACTAAACAGCAGTAACCCAGTGCCACTGGAAGCCATGCTCATGCCATCACACTGCTACGCCATGTTTCACAGATGATGTTGTGTGCTTTGGATCATGAGCTGTTCCAAGCCTTCTCTATACTTTTTTCTTCCCGTTGTTCTGGTACAAGTTGATCTTAGTTTCATCCGTCCAAAGAATGCTTTTGCAGAAGTGGTCTGGTTTTTTTTAGATGTTTTTTAGCAAAGTCTAATCTGGCCCTAGTGGTGAACCCTATGTATTTGCTCTGATGAAGTCTTCTCTTGATTGTAGACTTTGACAGTGACACGTATACCTCCTGGAGAGTGTTCTTCTCTTGGCTAGATGTTGTGAAAGGGCTTTTCTTTACCATGGAGAGGATCCTCCGATCATCCACCACTGTTGTTCTCAGTGGACATCCAGGACTTTTTATGTTGCTGAGCTCACCAGTGCATTCTTTTTTTTTCTCAGAATGTACCAAACTGTAGATTTGGCCACTCTGAATGTTCCTGCTATCTCTCTAATGCATTTGTTCTGATTTAGAAGCCTAGCAATAGTCTGTTTCACCTGCATGAAGAGCTCCTTTGACTGCATGATGTGGGTTCACAGCAACAGCTTCCAAATGCAAACGGCACACTTAGAATCAACTCCAGACCTTTTACCTGCTTAGTTGAGGTAGAAAATAAAGAAGGAATAGTCCACGTCTGTCCATGAAATGGCTTTTGAGTCAACTGTCCAATTACTTATGGTCACTCGAAAAGGGGGGGGGGGTACATATTAAGGAGCTGTAATTCCTTAACCTTCCCTCCATCTGTGATGAGAACACCCTCAAATTAAAGTGTGCACAAAGTGTTTAAGCCCATATGCATTATATAACTGTAACTTGGAATATGTTTAGGTCAACAGCTAAAATAATAAAAATTGTCCCTGTGTCCAAATATATTGACCTAACTGTATATGTACTTTGAATGTATTGATCAAGGCAATAGTTCAATATCAATAATAATTTTATTCCGGTCCTCTCAAACAAATTTTCACAAAATAAATAAAAATACATAGTTATCGAAAAAGGTGTAGGCAGAAGCCTTGCTTATTATGCCTACCCTTTATACATAATTAACTGAATGGGTGACAATTTTCACTAAGTTAAATAACACAAAATAAACAATATAACAAAAACATTTCCCAAAATGTAAATCCAAATTACTATATAAATCCAAATTAAAAATGTAAATCCTATTACTTCAATTTTTTTTACAATACAACCACAATTTATTTATACTGAGTCATACAATTATTTATCACCTTATTTTTATACATTTTCTTAAATTGGCAAGGTGAATTACATACTTTTAGTTCCTTATCACATTTATTCCATAGATTTACCCCTTTAACAGATAAGCACCTACTTTTTGCATTAGTTCTTGCCCTTACTTTTTAACATATACAATCCTCTTAAATTATACTGACTTTCTCTTATTTTGAACAGCCTCTGAATACAATTTGGAAGTAAATTATTATAAACTTTGTACTGTAAAGTATATAAATCAACTAAATCTACAAATTTTAATGCATGTAAATTAATAAACAATTTTGTGTTGGTTCATAATAATCAACCCTTTTAACAATCCTAATAGCTTTCTTTTGTAACATATATTGAATTTAAATTAGTTGTTTTTTGAGGGAGTATGAATTTTGCTGCAGTTGATGTCTGTCTCCCACCAGTAATAACTGCATTTGATCTATTTCTGAAGAACTATAAAACTGTGGCATGAAGTTTGACCATTTGTCAAAGTACTTCTCTTTCACCCCTTTATATTATTACTGTGAAGGAGAAAGTGTGTCTGTCTCGACCTCACCAGTGTCACAAGTTTGTCTGTGGGTGCTTCTCATTTCTCATCTTCCCTTGCTTCCTATCAAATGAGGACGGAGGAATCAATGAAAAGCTTATTTGTACATTGGAACATTCTTGATCCCTCAAATGTCACTTGTTTTAATATTTTCAGTCTGTATGGAAGGCTGAATTACCTCCTATGTTTCTGTTAAGCAACGATAAACGAGTACATGGTGCACCCAGGAAGGGAAGTATATGCCAATGCATGGGCAGGCAGAGAGGGTGATAGATGTAGTTGTAGATAGATTTCTGTGTTCTTGACCATTCTTCGCTACTTCTCATCTGACACTTGACTAATAAGCGACATTAATAAAAGACTCTTCTAAACCCCCCCCCATTCATGATCTAACACTTCAAGGTATCATCAGCTGCACTCAGGGGGTCTGCCCTTATGTTGTTAAAGTTCGGTTAAGACATTCATAAATACTAATAAAGAAATGCGATTTCGAAAAATGAGATTGGTTTATTTAAACTGCAAAAGTAAAACAAATTTAAAATTATTATTACAGATGTGAAGGGGGAGGAGAATATTATGCATTTTATTTTAGTTAACAGGGACATTGTACATAAAACATTTCTGTAAATGTATCAGAATTAGATGTTTCAGGTTGTTTGTTTAAATTAAGAACTTTTCAAAGTTCGAAGAACTTTTCTTGCTAGCAAAAGAACGTTTATTTACCCCAAAATGTATGTCACAGCAGTGCTAAGCCAGACCATCTATTATACCCAATTTAAACAACAAATGAGCATTGCAATACAACAAACTTCAATCATGCTCCCCATACTCAAGTTGTCAAAACTGCAAACCCTCACATTACTTACAGTGCAGGTGGTTCTTTGAGTATTTTAGTATTAGTTAATTTATTGTTCCCTCCTGATGGACTGACCTGCCTAACTCATGCACTCTCTTTAACTCAACATTATCCATTCATTTTCGTTCTTTTATTTAAAAAGGCTTCCAACACTAGCCTTCTCTTTTTCTATCTACTGGCTTTCTTTTTGCTGCGTGCGTGCGTGCACACAAACACAAACATATATATAAAAAAAGACGTTGCTCCGCTAACCAAGGCTCGTCATAGCACTTGCATATTGCTCTTTTGGTTGTTTGATTGCTTCAATTGTCCCCATTTGTAAGTCGCTTTGGATAAAAGTATCTGCTAAATGTAAATGTAATCAAGACAATATTTCATGTTGACCATAGTGAAAATCCTTTATTCATTTAATATAGTGATATTTACATTACACAGACTATAAAACATTTTCAAATGCAACAAATAAAATATTCAATATATTTTGTCAAAAGTCTCTTCAGACGCTTACATTCTTTTTTTTTTTGCATGAGCACATAGATCAGTATTTGTAGCAGAGTTGCAGTCTTTAGGGAATACCACAAGACCTTGTCCTTATCTCGGTCCATCATCTGCTTGTCTCGTGTTAGAGGAGGCCCGATCAATGGTATGCTTGGTCCTTAGATAAACATGAACTGCAAAACATGATCATTATAATTAGTTTATTAAAGGTTATGTGGATTAATATACTTGACATGAAAGGAAAACAATCCTTTAGGTTTAGTTCACCCAAAAATGAAAATTGTCATTTGCACACTCATATGCCTTTCCAAATCTATAAAAATTGTTCTTCATTCTTATTTTTGTCCATCCACTGAAAATCTATATGAAACCTACATGTATGGTGTGCAAGAACGGACCTCATTGTTTCTTGTGCATCTCACACGCACTTGAGCTTCCTTGGTCCGTCTAACAGTTTGCAGTTCTTTGTTCAATTTGCACCATCAAAATTAACCAGGTAAAAATTGGCTTCAAATTTTCATTTTCCATTCTATCAGGAATACCTCACAAACAGATAATTATCCGTTTAATTTCTGATTCTACAAGTTTAGGTTGTTGCGTCCGAATAAGATTTTTAAACAAACATAAAACATGACCCATTATTCTGCTTTTCCATTTTTTGTTAATTTGCGCTCGTGGTTGGTCCGTACCATTACCACCGGGGGAGGATTAGCCTACAGCAGACCCAGAGCGCTACTGCTTTATGTGTAGGAATATGGCTCATTTGACCAAGCAATAATTTATTGGCTACATCAGAACTCATTAACTGTGACTGCTCTTTAACCACAGATTGTCGCTAAGATAGCACAGTAAAGTTAGTTTTAGGTTCAATATTCAATTTAGGTTAGTTTTAACATGCAACCACTTAATATAGACATGAAAAAAAGTATTTCAAAACCGCCTACATGTACTGTAGCAGCAAATTTAAACTGGAGAAAGCTTTGACGCGCTATTGCAATGCTTGATGCGCAAGGGACTGTCTGAAAATTCCACCGACTGGGTTAAAATGTCCAATGTATGTTAATTAAAATGTTTAACATTAAAAGTAACACATTGTTAAATTGTAAAGCTTGCCTTAATGATTTACTACAGGTGAGATTTTGCAGTATTTTGATTTTTTTTTTTTTTACAGTCAGGGCCGTTGATAGTGGGGTGAAAGGTGGTGACAATTCTAGGGGCCCCCACTGCCCAGGGGGCCCCACAAAATCCAGGAATTTTACTATATAGGCCCATGTTCTGTGAATAATTCTAATATTTTATTAGTTGTATAACTGAGATATTATTAAAACCACAAAAAAAGCATGCAATTTGGTTCCATGCTTGTATATTGTACAGTATATGATATGTGTGTGTGTGGGGGGCCCACATCAATATTTTTTCAGGGGGCCCCCAATCCTCTAGCTACGGCCCTGTGTACAGTACACGTGTTAAAAAACTACTGTAAGTAACCAAAAGGCTGTTCATAAAGGTTTTAGGCCTAGTACATTCCTAGTGTACAGACTGACTTACTACAGGTGAGATAATGCCGATATGTCCCTCAATGTATGTACAGTATACACATTTTCAAGAAAACTAATTCACCAGAAGTGTTTTTAATATTCCAATGGTTGTAGTAAATTTCTAGTTACAGAACACTACAGGTGAGATTTTGCCAATAGCTCCTTTACTGTATGTAAAGTACACAAAGATTTTTAGTGGGGAAAAAAATACTATAATTTACCAAAGGGGTTTTATTATGTTCCAAAGGTTGTAGTATGTTCCTAGTTACATAATGCATTATTGAGAGAGCAATTGCGTGTGAATAAGTGTTGTAACTGTTTAAATCATGCTTTCACCTGGAAATATTCAGCATCAGAAGGAACAAAGTTACAAATTCCTTGAGAACTATAACTTCCCGCTCACATCATCATAGCCTTCACATTCTTTATTTGAGTGATCCATCTCTATCAAGCTAGCTAAATAGGTTTAACATGTGAATTCTTGCTAAATATGCAGCTATTTTACGGGCCGTTGGCATGAATTGTATTCGTGATAGAGCGGCAGTGGAGCGCTCTTGGAGCGAGTGAAAACCACAACACTTGACTTAAAAAAAAATCCACTCCTCCCTCCATTCAAAATTACACCGCTCCATTCTGCGCTCTGCTCCCACTCCGCTTACATACTCTGATGTCCACCCTGTCTGATACTGAATATTTCCAGGTGAAAGCATGATTTAAACTGTTACAACACTTATTCAAATGCAATTGCTCTCTCAATGCATTCAAATAAATGTAATCTTACAGTGCTACTTCATCTGTATCGGATTTCGAATTGGCAGAAATCTGTAAGAAATGAAGCGATCTGTAGATAAAATAACTGACAAAAACATACTTTTTATTTTCATCAGAAACAAAATTGGCACTTCAAAAAGCAGCAATTATACATTTTAATGCTGATAGTAGCTTGGCATGTGGTAGGAAAAAAGTTTGCACTTCCAATAAGCCACTTTGAAACTCTCCTGTTATTTTTTTTATTTTATTTTTTATTATCCTTTCTTTTAATATATGTTATGAACAGAACTGTGATATTTCAAACCTACTGAAATACATTAGACGCAGAGCGGTGTTTCTGATATCAGTGAGCGAGGAGAGGAGCGGGAGTGGGAAATGGTGAACCCGGAGCAGAGCTGGAGTGGAATGATTATTAAATGCTCGCAGCGCGGAGGGGAAATTGTTGCCTCTTCACTCCGCTCACATACTCTGGTGGACATATCTTATGTTTTATGCTTCGAATAATGTCCCATAATTATCTGAAAAAAATGTGGGAGCTCAGATAATATATTTCTATAGTACTTGAGTGTCTATTATTTATATGACAAAGTGAATGGGAAATTAAAACTAAAATTTGAGGATTGTGAGGGTTGAAAGGCACTCTATTGGTGATATTGACCCCTATATTTGTTTATTGTAGACCTTAATAGTAGGCCTACGACGCAAAGCGAAAGTTGCTGAAATATCCACAACATAGCCTACGGTATAAAAGAGCGCACGGTTATCTGTCGATCAGATGCGCGTCAAAGTTGTGTTCGTTACCATAGCAACAGTAGACTCACGACGCAATGTTTAAAAAATAAAAAATAAATCAACAATCATTGTAAAAAAAAACCCAAAAAAACCCAAAACAAAAACAATCTTTATGTCGAGATAACAAAAAAAATGAAAGGGCTACTCCACCCCAAAATGAAAATGGTCATTAATCACTTACCCCCATGTCGTTCCAAACCCGTAAAAGCTTAGTTTGTTTTCCGAACACAATTTAAGATATTCTGGATGAAAACCGAGAGGCTTGTGACTGTCCTATTGACTGCCAAGTAACTCTCACTGTCAAGGCACAGAAAAGTATGAAAAGCATCAAAATAGTCCATCTGCCATCAGTGGTTCAATTCGAATGCTATGAAGCGACGAGAATACTTTTTGTACGCAAAGAAAACTTTATTCAACAATTTGTCTCATCCGCGTCACCATAGCACCATTTTGGAGAATATCCGCTGAACGCAAACTGCATACGCTGTTCTGTGTCAGCTGCACCACACGTATACACTGTTTTCGTTCAAATCAAAGCGTGTGGTGCGGCTGAGGCATTTTGGTTGACTACCTACTGGATTTTAAAGTCTGGGACTAGGGCTGGGCATCGATTCAGATTTTTAATTTTTTTTTGTTATATTTATGGGCTTTTTATGCCTTTATTGTGAGAAAACAGTGGAGAGCTGACAGGAAAACATTAGGTGGAGAGAGGGGAGCGGGATCGGCAAAGGACCTCGAGGCGGGATTCGAACTCAGGTCGCCGTGAGCGAAGTTGTGCTATATGTCGACGCACTAACCACAAGGCTATGGGCGCCGACTCTATTCTCAATTTTTTTATTACATTCAGTCAATATAGTTAATACAAATCCTATTGATATTTCTAAAAAGTGAACAGTAAACAAGTTTACAAAAGGTGAATTAATAAAAAGAAATTAAGCCAGAGACCTGTATTTTAAGCCTATTATTTTTTTTGTATAGGGTAAAAAAAATGTTTGTTTTTTTACAATAATAGGGCCCTATAAAACAGAGGACCGCAACCATTGGGTCACGACCCACTAACGGGCCATGGAAGAATTGCTGCTGGGTCGCAAGAATGTTCTGGGAAAAGTATATAGATATGACACTGTTACTTATTGCGTGTTAATGATTGTTCTTATTATTCTGTATTTTCGTTGTATGCGATTGATATGGAGTAGCAATTTGATGATTGCATATGTAATGCAAATTAAACATTGCTCTGATCGGTCACAAATTAGGGGTTAAACGGATCGCAGTTGATCCATGATACATACGGATGAGACCCTACTATTCGGCACGCATGTGATTCGCAGATTAATTTGCCAATTTACACGTTCAAGCAATTTTAAACCACAAGAAGAAACGAAAGAGCTCAATTCTCTTCACTTTTGTGGCCAGCGGTTTAGACATTAATGGCTGTGCATTGAGTTATTTTGAGGGGACAGCAAATTTACACCATTATACAAGCTGTACACTCTACTTTACATTGTAGCAAAGTGTCATTTCTTCAGTGTTGTCTCATGAAAAGATATAATAAAATTTACAAAAATGTGAGGGGTGTACTGACTTCTGTAAAATACTGTATACACATACACAGTCGTGGTCAGAATTATTGGCGCCCTTGGTAAATATGATCAAAGGCGGCTCTGAAAATAAACCTGCATTATTATTTATTTTGATCTTATATAAAAAATAAAAAAAATCTAACCTTTCATTGAACTAAAAATTGAAAATGGGGGAAAATCTCATTAGGAAATAATTTTTCTCAAATACACGGACAATTATTGGTACCCCTAGAAATTCTTATGAGTAAAATATCTCTGAAGTATATTCCTATTCATATTTACAATTTTGAGCACTCCAGGGGGATTATGAACATGAAATTATCCAGCCACGGCTTCCTGTTTCACAGAAATATAAATAGGAGGGAAAACAAAGTCCAAATTCCCTTAATCATCCATCACAATGAGAAAAACCAAATAATATATTTCTGATGTGCAGCAAAAGATAATTGAGCTTCACAAATTAGTGAAGTGGCTTTAAGAAAAGAGCTAGAGCAGTGAAAATTCCCATTTCCACCATCAGGGCAATAGTTAAGAATTTCCAATCAACAGAAAACTTTATGAATCTGCCTGGAAGAGGCAGATGTCTATATCGTCCTAATGCACGGTGAGGAGGAGAATTTGAGTGGACAAAGACTCAAGGACCACAGCTGGAGAATTGTAGAGAAAGGTTGAGTTTCGGGGTCAGAAAACCTTAAAAAAAAAAAATGTGTCAAACAGCCCCTACATCACATGTTGTTCGGGAGGGTTTCAAGAAATATTCTCCTCACTCATCCAAAAACAACCTCCAGCATATTCAGTTGTCAGACACGACTGGAACTTCAAATGGGACTGGCTTCTATGGTCAAATTAAACTAAAAAATATTTTTTTTTAGCAGCAAACACTCAAGATGGGTTTGGTGCACAGGGATAAAAAAGTACCCCATGTGTACAATTAAATATACTGCTGTATTTTTAATGATGTGGGCCTATATTTCTGCTGGAGGTCCTGGACATCTTGTTTAGACACATGGCATCACTGATTCTATCAAATACCAACAGATAAAAAAAATCAACAAGTGACTGACTGGCCATGTTTGGATCTTCCAACCGGACAATAATCCAAACACAAACCTCAAAAACAACAAAAATGGGTCACTGGGCACAAAACCAAGCTTCTCCTATGGCCATTCCAGTCCTCTGACCTGAACCCTGTAGAAAATGAGTGAGGTGAACTGAAGAGAAGCACCATCATGGAGCTGTGAATCTGAAGTGATACTGGATGAAGGAATGGTCTCTGATCTCTTGTCAGGTGTTCTCTAACCTCATCAGGCATGATAGGAGCTGTTAAACTGGCAAATGGAGGTTTCAAAATGTATTGAATAAAATGGTGCCGTTAATTGTGGCCAATGTGTATTAGGTTAAAACATTTATTTCATAATGATATTTCCCGCCCATTTTAAATTCTTATTCTCCAATGAAAGGTTAGATTTTTGTGAATTTTTTTAATAAAAGATCAAAAGGATTAACAATGCAGATTAATTTTCACAGCCTCCTTTGATCATATTTACCAAATATTCCAATAATTCTGACCATGACTTTATGTATATAGGTATATGTGTGCGTGTATGTGTGTATTTATGTGTATGTGTGTATGTATATGTATATGTATATGCATGTGTACTGTATATGTATGTGTGTGTGTGTGTGTGTGTGTGTGTGTGTGTGTGTGTGTGTGTGTGTGTATATATGTACAGATGCATCTCAATAAATTAGAATGTCGTGAAAAAGTTCATTTTTTTCTTGTAATTTATTTCAAAAAGTGAAACTCATATTTTAGATTCATTACATGTAAAGTAAAACATTTCAAAAGTTTTGTTTTAATTTTGATGATTAGAGCTTACAGCTCATGAAAGTCAGAAATCAGTATCTCAAAATATTAGAATATTTACATTTGAGTTTCAATAAATGACCATCCATACAGTATAAATTCTGGGTATCTCTTGTTCTTTGAAACCACAATAATGGGGAAGACTGCTGACTTGGCAATGATCCAGAAGACGAACATTGACACCCTCCACAAAGAGGGCAAGTCACAGAAGGTCATTACAGAGTGCTGTATCAAAGCATATTAAATGCAAAGTTGACTGGAAGGAAGAATTTGGGTAGGAAAAGGTGCACAAGCAACAAGGATGACCGCAAGCTTGAGAATACAGTCAAGCAAAGCTGATTCAAACACTTGGGAGAGCTTCACAAGGAGTGGACTGAAGCTGGAGTCAGTGCATCAAGAGTCACCATGCTCAGACGTCTTCAGGAAAAGGGCTACCAAGCCACTTCTGAACCAGAGACAACGTCAGAAGCATCTTACCTGGGCTGTGGAGAAAAATAACTGGACTGTTGCTCAGTGGTCCAAAGTCCTCTTTTCAGATGAAAGTAAATTTAGCATTTCATTTGGAAATCAAGGTTCCAGAGTCTGGAGGAAGAGTGGAGAGGCACAGAATCCATGTTGCTTGAAGTCCAGTGTGAAGTTTCCACAGTCAGTGATGATTTGGGCTGCCATGTCATCTGCTGGTGTTGGTCCACTGTGTTTTCTGAAGTCCACAGTCAACGCAGCCATCTACCAGGAAATTTTAGAGCACTTCATGCTTCCTTCTGCTGACAAACTTTATGGAGATGATGATTTCATTTTCCAGCAGGACTTGGCACCTGCCCACACTGCCAAAGGTACCAAAAGATGGTTCAATGACCATGGTGTTACTGTGCTTAATTGGCCAGCAAACTCACCAGACCTGAACCCCATAGAGAATCTATGGGGTATTGTCAAGAGGAAGATGAGAGACACCAGACCCAACAATGCAGATGAGCTGAAGGCCACTGTCAAAGAAACCTGGGCTTCCATACCACCCCAGCAGTGCCACAAACTGATCACCTCCATGCCACGCCGAATTGAGGCAGTAATTAAAGCAAAAGGAGCCCCTACCAAGTATTGAGTACATACACAGTAAATGAACACTTTCCAGAAGGCCAACAATTCACTAAAAATGTTTTTTTTTTTATTGGTCTTATGAAGTATTCTAATTTGTTGAGATTGTGAATTGGTGGGTTTTTGTTAAATGTGAGCCTAAATCATCACAATTAAAAGAACCAAAGACTTAAACTACTTCAGTCTGTGTGCATTGAATTTATTTAATACACGAGTTTCACAATTTGAGTTGAATTACTGAAATAAATTAACCTTTCCACGACATTCTAATTTATTGAGATGCACCTGTATATGTATACACACACACACACACACTATTGCCAAAAGTATTGGGTCGCCCCCTTCTAATGAACAGGTTTGACTACTTTAGTAATTTCTATGAGTACAAATCTTAATGTTAAAGCATATAATGATATTCTAGGAAATTGTGTGCTTCTAATATTATAGCAACAGTTTGGACAGGACCCTTTTCTATTATAACATGACAATGCCTCTGTGTATAAGGCAAGGTTCAAAAAGAAAATGATTGATTCAGTCAGTGTGGAAGAACTTGACTGGTTTGCATAAAACCAAATCCTAATCCCAGTTTAACACCTCTGGTGTGACTTTAAATGCAGACCTTGAGCCAAAAACTCATCACCAAACACCAATGACTTGTACATGTGTACAGTCATTTTAGACACTTTCAAAACTGTTGCAACAGAGATGGAAATACATTTTTTAAATGCATGAATTATGTTCCCATCGTTGTTGCCACAGATTTGGAAGTGCATTTTTCTGTTCTAAAGAAGGGGGTGTCCCAATACTTTTGTCTATATAGTGTGTGTACAAGTCATTGGTGTTTACAGATCAATGTGTCTGTGTCTGTGTCTGTGTCCCTGGACCACAAAACCAGTCTTAAGTCGCTGGGGTATATTTGTAGCAATAGCCAAAAATACATTGTTTGGGTCAAAATTATACATTTTTCTTTTATGCCAAAAATCATTAGGATATTAAGTAAAGATCATGTTCCATGAAGATATTGTAAACTGGTTATTAAAGGTGTGAATATTTTAAAACTTTCTTGTCTCATCAACAAAACTAATTCGAAAAAAGTTATTTCAGCTTGGAAAAAAGTGGCTTCTTTCTGCAGCAGTTCTAGTTTCCAAAGTAATCATGCTTAAACAGCAAGGGAGACAAGTGTAGTTACAATAAAGTTTGATTTTGCAGCAGGTGTCATTACACGTCTGAAAAGTTGAAAAACGTCTAGGGCATCTATTTACTTACAGCTTGCACTGTAGTTGGTCTATTAGTCTATTTCCCTCTTGCCCTACTTGTTTTAAAGTCAATAAAGGTGTAGATGTTTGCAAAATTTAAATTAAGTTGTTTCAAAGGAAGTGGTACTACTTACTACAGAAGTTGTAGTTTTTGAAGAAGATTGTAGTAGTTTCTGGGTAAGTCGTGTCCAGTAAAATAGTTTCCATAAAGTGGGAGTTTTCAGAGCCATTGTGGTTTCAACAGATGTTAAGCCAGGAGTAGTTTCAGATGTGATTGTTCCAACAGTTGTCATTACTGGTGTGGATATTTCCATAACTTTTCCCGTTGAATTAACCGTTTCAGTAAAAGTTGTGCCTAGGGTTGTAGTTTCTACAGAATTTGTGCCAGGGGCACCATAGTAGTTTCTGCAGAAATAGTAGTTGGAGACACTGTGATTCCAACAGACGTTAAAGCCAGGCATAGTTATATCTGAGATTGCTGTTCCAGCAGTTGTCATTACAGGTGTGGATGTTTCCAGTATTATGGCTGTTGAACTGAAAGAGGGTGATGTTTCTACAGAAGTGGTGCCAACGGTACAAGTTTCTATTGCAGTGGTACCTGTAGGATATATTTTTGCAGAAGCTGTAGTTTTCAGAGCCATTGTGGACTTAGCAGCAGATGTTAAGAAAGGCATAATTATAACTGAGGTTATTGTTCCAGCTGTTGTCATTTCTGCAGAATTGGTACCAAGGGTAGAAGTTTCTGTAATAATATCTGCAGAAGTGGTAGTTTGAGCCATTGTGGATTCTACAGCAGTCATTACATGTGTGGATGATCCCAATGCTATTTCTGTTGAACAAACAGATGGTTTTGTTTCAAGCAAAAGCGGTGGCAAGGGTATTAGTGTGTGCACAAGTGGTACCCAGGGAAGTACCTTCTACAAAAGTGGGACCAACGGTGGTGTTTTTTTTTGCAGAATTGGTGCCAAGTGTTGTAGTTTCTGCAGTAGTGGTGCCTAATGGTATTTTGAGCCATTGTGGTTTCAAAAGCAGGCGTTAAGACAGGTGTGCCTATAGCTGTAGTTCCTGCTGAGCTAACTGAGGGTGTCGTTTCAGCAAAAGTGCTATCAAGCATTGTAGTAACTGCAGAAGTGGTTCCAAGTGTAGTTTCTGGAGAAGTAGTGCCCAAGTGGTACCCAGGGAAGTACCTTCTACAAAAGTGGGACCAACGGTGTTTTTTTTTGCAGAATTGGTGCCAAGTGTTGTAGTTTCTGCAGTAGTGATGCCTAATGGTATTTTGAGCCATTGTGGTTTCAAAAGCAGGCGTTAAGACAGGTGTGCCTATAGCTGTAGTTCCTGCTGAGCTAACTGAGGGTGTCGTTTCAGCAAAAGTGCTATCAAGCATTGTAGTAACTGCAGAAGTGGTTCCAAGTGTAGTTTCTGGAGAAGTAGTGCCCAAGTGGTACCCAGGGAAGTACCTTCTACAAAAGTGGGACCAACGGTGGTGTTTTTTTTTGCAGAATTGGTGCCAAGTGTTGTAGTTTCTGCAGTAGTGATGCCTAATGGTATTTTGAGCCATTGTGGTTTCAAAAGCAGGCGTTAAGACAGGTGTGCCTATAGCTGTAGTTCCTGCTGAGCTAACTGAGGGTGTTTCAGCAAAAGTGCTATCAAGCATTGTAGTTACTGCAGAAGTGGTTCCAAATGTAGTTTCTGGAGAAGTAGTGCCCAAGTTATTAACTCCTACAGATGTAGTACTAAGGGCAGTGCACAAGTGGTACCCAGGGAAGTACCTTCTACAAAAGTGGGACCAACGGTGGTGTTTTTTTTTGCAGAATTGGTGCCAAGTGTTGTAGTTTCTGCAGTAGTGGTGCCTAAGGGTATGTTGAGCCATTGTGGTTTCAACAGCAGGCGTTAAGACAGGTGTGCCTACAGCTGTAGTTCCTGCTGAGCTAACTGAGGGTGTTGTTTCAGCAAAAGTGCTATCAAGCATTGTAGTTACTGCAGAAGTGGTTCCAAGTGTAGTTTCTGGAGAAGTAGTGCCCAAGTTAGTAACTCCTACAGACGTAGTACTAAGGGCAGTGCACAAGTGGTACCCAGGAAAGTACCTTCTACAAAAGTGGGACCAACGGTGGTGTTTTTTTTTGCAGAATTGGTGCCAAGTGTTGTAGTTTCTGCCGTAGTGCTGCCTAACTGTAGTTTGAGCAATTGAGGCATCATCAGATAATATTAAGGCAGGTGCAGTTATAGCTAAGGTTGTTGTTCCAGCAGTTGTTATAACTGGTATGTATGTTTCCAATACTATTCCAGTTGAACTAAGTGAGGGTGTAGTTTCTGCAGAAATTGTGCCAAGTATAATACTTTCTGCAGAAGTGGTGCCAGGTGTACAAGTTTCAGTAGAAGTGGTGCCAAGAGTAGTAGTTTTAGGAAATGTAGTGCCTAAGGTAGTACTTTCTGCAGAAGTGGTAGTTTTAGTCACTGTGGTTTTATCAACAGATGTTAAGCTAGGCACCTTTATAGCTGAGGTTGTTATTCCAGCAGTTGTCATTACTGGTGGGGATGTTTCCAATACTACTGCCGTTGAACAACCTAAGGGTGCAGTTTCTGCAGAAATGGTACCAAATGTAGTACTTTCTACATAAATGGTACCAGGGGTAGTAGTTACTGCTGAACTTACAGAGGATGTCATTTCAGCAGAAGTGGTGCCCAGGGTTGTACTTTCTGCAGAAGTGGTGCCAAGAGTACTAGATTCTACAGAAGTGCTACCAAGTGTAGTCATTTCTACAAACACTGTTTCAAAGGTAATTTCTGCAGAAGTGGTAGTTTGAGCCATTGTGGTTTCTACAACAGATGTTAAGGCAGGAGTAGTAATAGTTGAGGTTGCTCTAGCAGTTGTTTTTACTGGTGTGACTTCCAATTCTATTCCCGTTGAATGAACTGAGGGTGTAATTTCTGTAGAAGTGGTAGTTTGAGCTATTGTGGTTTCAACAGCACATGTTAAGGCAGGCATAGTTATGGTTGAGGCTGGTGTTCCAGTAGTTGTCGTTAATGGTGTGGATGTTTCCGATACCATTTCTGTTAAACGAACTGAGGGTGTTTCAGTGATGCCAAGGGTAGTACTTTCTACAGACGTGGATCCAAGTGTAGTCGTTTCTACAGAAGTGGTGCCTAGGGCTGTACATTCTATAGAATTGGCACCAAGTGTAGTAATTTCTGTAGAGGTGGTACGCTGAGCCACTGTTGTTTCAACAGAAGATAAGGCAGGCAAAGTTATAGTTGAGGTTGTTGTTCCAGCCGTTGTCATTCCAAGCGTGGATGTTTCCAATAATTCTGTTGAACTTACAGAAGATGTTGCTCCAGCAGAAGTGATGCCCAGGGTTGTGCTTTCTGCAGACGTGGTCCCAATTGAGGTAGTTCCTGGAGAAGAGGTGCCAAAAGTAGCAGTTCCTACAGAAGTACTGCCAATTGCAGTTCCTTCTACAGATGTGGGTTCAAGGGTAGTACTCCCTGCAGAAGTGGACGTTTGAGCCATTGTAGTTTCAAAAACAGACATTAATTCGGGTCTAATTACAGCTGAGGTTGTTGCTACAGCAGTTGCTGTAACTGGGGTGGATGTATCCAATACCATCCCTGTTGGGCTAACAGGGGATGTAATTTGAACTGAAGTGGTGCCCAGGGTTGTACTTTCTACAGTAGTGGTCCCAAGTGTAGTAATTTCCACAGAAGTGGTGTCAAGGGTACTAGTTTTATCAGAAGTGGTGCCCAAGGTTGTTCTGTCTACAAAAATGGTACCAAGTGTGGTAATTTCTGCAGACGTAGTGCCAAGGGTAGTAGTTTCCATAGAAGTGGTGCCTAAGGTTGTACTTTTTACAGATGTGGTGCCAAGTGTTGCAATGTCAACGGAAGTGTTGTCAAGTGTAGTAATTTCTGCTGAAATGGTAGATTGAGCTTTTGTGGTTTCAACAGCAGATGTTAAGGCAGGTGTAGTTACAGATGAGGTTGTTGCTCCAGCAGTTGTCATTACTGGTGTGGATATTTCCAGTATTCTTCCCGTTGAGAGAACTGAGGGTGTAGTTCCAGCAGAAGTGGTGCCCAGCATAGTACTTTCTATAGACGTGGTGCCAAGTGTAGTAATTTCTGCAGAAGTGGTAGTTTGAGCCATTGTGGTTTCAATAACAGATGTTACGCCAGGTGTAGTTGTAATTGAAGTTGTTCCAGCAGACGTCAATACTGGTCTGGATGTAACCAATATTCCTGTTGAACTTACAGAGGATGTAGTTTTTGTGGAGGTGGTTCTTAAGGTAGTACTTTCTACAGAAGGGGTGTCGATAGCAGTAGTTTCTACAGAATTGCTGCCAAGTGTAGTCATTTCAGGATCAAAGTACACCGTCGTTGTTCCAGCAGTTGACGGTACTATTGTGGATGTTTCCAACGGTACTCCTGTTGAACTAACTGAGGGTATAATTTCAGCAGAAGTGGTGCCAATAGTGGTACTTTCTACAGAAATGGCGCCAAGGGTAGCAGTTTCTGGAGAAAAGGAGCCAAGAATAGTAGTTTCTGCAAAAGTGCTGGAAACTGTAGTAACTTCTGTAGTTTCAGCGGAAGTGGTGCCCAGGGTTGTACTTTCCACAGAAGTGGTGCCAAGTGCAGTAATTTCTACAGATGTGGATCCAAGTGTAGTAATTTCTGCAGAAGTGGTAGTTTGAGCCATAGTGGTTTCAACAGCAGATGTCAAGGCAGGCGTAGTCATGCTTGTTGTTCTAGCAGTTGTCATTACAAGAGTGGATGTTTCCAAGATTCCTGATGAACTTACAGAGGATGTTGTTTCTGCAGAAGTTGTGCCCAGGGTTGTACTTTCTACAGAAGTGTTGCCAAGTGAGGTACGTGCTGCAGAAGTGGTGCCAAGGGTTGTACTTTCTACAGAAGTGGTAGTAGTTTCTGAAGAGGTGGTGCCAATTGTAGTCATTTCTGTAAAATTAGTTTGAGCCATCGTGGTTTCAACTGCAGATGTTGAGGCAGGCGTAGTTATGGTTGGTGTTACAGTAGTTGTCGTTGATGGTGTGTACGTTTCCAGTACTATTCCTGACGAACGAACTGAGGGTGTAGTTTCTGCAGAAGTGGTGCCCAGGGTTGTGATTTCTACAAAAGTGGTGCCAAGGGTAGCACTTTCAACAGAACTGGAGCCAAGTGCAGTAATTTCTGTAAAAGAGGTAGTTTTAGCCATTGTGGTTTCGACTGCAGATGTTAAGGCAGGAGTAGTTGCTGTTGTTCCAGCGGTTTTTGTTACAAGCGTGGATGTTTCCAAGATTCCTGTCGAACTTGCAGAAGTGGTGCCCAGAGTTGTGCTTTCTACAGAAGTGGTGCCAAGGGTAGTAGTTTCTACAGAAGTGGTCCCACGTGAGGAACTTGCTGCAGAAGTGGAGCCAAATGTAGTAGTTTCTGTAAAAGAGGTTGTTTGAGCCATTGTGCTTTTGACTGCAGATGTTAAGGCAGGAGTAGTTGCTGTTGTTCCAGCAGTTGTTACAAGCGTGGATGTTCCCAAGATTCCTATTGAACTTAAAGAGGACGTCGTTTCTGCAGAAGTGGTGCCATGGGTTGTAGTTTCTACAGAAGTGGTGCCGAGTGTAGTAATTTCTGCAGAGGTGGTACGCTGAGCCACTGTTGTTTCAACAGAAGATAAGGCAGGCATAGTTACAGTTGAGGTTGTTGTTGTTCCAGCCGTTGTCTTTCCAAGCGTGGAGATTTCCAATAATTCTGTTGAACTTACAGAGATTGCCGTTTCTACAGAAGTGGTCCTTAAGCTAGTACTTTCTATAGAAGGGGTGCCAAGTGTAGTCGTTTCTGCAGAAGTGGTGCCTAGGGCTGTACATTCTATAGAAGTGGCACCAAGTGCATTAATTTCTGTAGAGGTGGTACGCTGAGCCACTGTTGTTTCAACAGAAGATAAGGCAGGCATAGTTACAGTTGAGGTTGTTGTTCCAGCCGTTGTCATTCCAAGCGTGGATGCTTCCAATAATTCTGTTGAGCTTACAGAGGATGTTGTTCCAGCAGAAGTGGTGCCCAGGGTTGTGCTTTCTGCAGACGTGGTCCCAATTAAGCTAGTTCCTGGAGAAGAGGTGCCAAAAGTAGCAGTTCCTACAGAAGTCCTGCCAATTGCAGTTCCTTCTACAGATGTGGGTTCAGGGGTAGTACTCTCTGCAGAAGTGGTAGTTTGAGCTATTGTGGTTTCAACAGCACATGTTAAGGCAGGCATAGTTACAGTTGAGGTTGTTGTTCCAGGCATTGTCATTCCAAGTGTGGATGTTTCCAATAATTCTGTTGAACTTACAGAGATTGCCGTTTCTACAGAAGTGGTCCTTAAGCTAGTACTTTCTATAGAAGGGGTGCCAAGTGTAGTTGTTTCTGCAGAAGTGGCAGTTTGAGCCATTGTAGTTTCAAAAACAGACGTTAATTCAGGTCTAATTACAACTGAGGTTGTTGCTACAGCAGTTGTTGTAACTGGGGTGGATGTATCCAACACCATCCCTGTTGAGCTAACAGAGGATGTAATTTTAACTGAAGTGGTGTCCAGGGTTGTACTTTCTACAGTAGTGGTGCCAAGTGTAGTAATTTCCACATTAGTGGTTTCAAGGGTACTAGTTTTATCAGAAGTGATGCCCAAGGTTGTTCTGTCTACAGAAGTAGTACCAAGTGTGGTAATTTCTGCAGACGTAGTGCCAAGGGTAGTAGTTTCCATAGAAGTGGTACCTAAGGTTGTACTTTTTACAGACGTGGTGCCAAGTGTTGCAATGTCCACGGAAGTGTTGTCAAGTGTAGTATTTTCTGCTGAAATGGTAGATTGAGCTTTTGTGGTTTCAACAGCAGATGTTAAGGCAGGTGTAGTTACAGATGAGTTTGTTGCTCCAGCAGTTGTCATTACTGGTGTGGATATTTCCAGTATTCTTCCAGTTGAGAGAACTGAGGGTGTAGTTCCAGCAGAAGTGGTGCCCAGCATAGTACTTTCTATAGACGTGGTGCCAAGTGTAGTAATTTCTGCAGAAGTGGTAGTTTGAGCCACTGTGGTTTCAATAACAGATGTTAAGCCAGGTGTAGTTGAAACTGAAGTTGTTCCAGCAGACGTCAATATTTGTGTGGATATAACCAATATTCCTGTTGAACTTACAGAGGATGTAGTTTTTGTGGAGGTGGTTCTTAAGGTAGTACTTTCTACAGAAGGGGTGTCGATGTCAGTAGTTTCTACAGAAGCGCTGCCAAGTGTAGTCATTTCTGGATCAAAGTACACCTTCGTTGTTCCAGCAGTTGACGGTACTATTGTGGATGTTTCCAACGGTACTCCTGTTGAACTAACTGAGGGTATAATTTCAGCAGAAGTGGTGCCAATAGTGGTACTTTCTACAGAAATGGTGCCAAGGGTAGCAGTTTCTGCAAAAGTGCTGGAAACTGTAGTAACTTCTGTAGTTTCAGTGGAAGTGGTGCCCAGGGTTGTACTTTCCACAGAAGTGCTGCCAAGCGCAGTAATTCCTGCAGAAGTGGTAGTTTGAGCCATTGTGGATTCAACTGCAGATGTTAAGGCAGGTGTGGTTATGACTGAGCTTGGTGTTGCAGCAGTTGTCATTACTGGTGTGGATGTTTCCAATACTGCTGTTGAACTTACAGAGGAATTTGTTTCTGCAAAAGTGGTGCCCAGAGTTGTGCATTCTACAGAAGTGGTGCCAAGTGTTGTAATTTCTGTAAAAGGGGCAGTTTGAGCCATTGTGGTTTCAACTGCAGATGTTGAGTCAGGCATAGTTGCTGTTGTTCCAGCAGTTGTCATTACAAGCATGGATGTTTCTAAGACTCCTGTTGAACTTACAGAGGAAGTTGTTTCTGCAGAAGTGGTGCCAATGGTTGTAGTTTCTGCAGAAGTAGGGCCAAGTGCAGTAATTTCTACAGATGTGGATCCAAGTGTAGTAATTTCTGCAGAAGTGGTAGTTTGAGCCATTGTGGATTCAACTGCAGATGTTAAGGCAGGTGTGGTTATGACTGAGCTTGGTGTTGCAGCAGTTGTCATTACTGGTGTGGATGTTTCCAATACTGCTGTTGAACTTACAGAGGAATTTGTTTCTGCAAAAGTGGTGCCCAGAGTTGTGCATTCTACAGAAGTGTGCAAGTGTTGTATTCTACAGAATTGTGGTTTCAACTGGTGCCAAGTTGCTGTTGTCCAGCAGTTGTACAAGCATGGATGTTTTAAGACTCTGTACAGAGGAAGTTGTTTCTGCAAAGGGGCAATGGTTGTAGTGCAGAAGTAGGGCCAAGTGAGTAATTTCTACATTGTGGTTTCAGAAGTGGTAGTTTGACATTGTGGTTTCAACAGCAGATGTCAAGGCAGGAGTAGTCATGCTTGTTGTTCCAGCAGTTGTCATTACAAGAGTGGATGTTTCCAAGATTCCTGTTGAACTTACAGAGGAATGTTGTTTCTGCAGAAGTGGTGCCCAGAGTTGTACATTCTACAGAAGTGGTGCCAAGTGTTGTGTAAAAGGGGCAGTGAGACATTGTGGTTTCAACTGCAGATGTCAAGGAGTACATGCTTGTTGTTCCAGCAGTTGTCATTGTGGATGTTTCCAACAGTTCCTGTTGAACTTACAGAGGATGTTGTTTCTGCAGAAGTGGTGAGGGTTGTACTTTCTACAGAAGTGCTGCCAAGGGTAGCAGTTTCTGCAGAAAAGGAGCCAAGAATAGTAGTTTCTGCAAAAGTGCTGGAAACCGTAGTAACTTCTGTAGTTTCAGCGGAAATGGTGCCCAGGGTTGTACTTTCCACAGAAGTGCTGCCAAGCACAGTCATTTCTACAGATGTGGTTCCAAGTGTAGTAATTCCTGCAGAAGTGGTAGATTGAACCATTGTGGATTCAACTGCAGATGTTAAGGCAGGTGTGGTTATGACTGAGCTTGGTATTCCAGCAGTTGTCATTACAAGCATGGATGTTTCCAAGATTCCTGTTGAACTTACAGAGGAAGTTGTTTCTGCAGAAGTGGTGCCCAGGGTTGTACTTTCTACAGAAGTGGTAGTAGTTTCTGCAGAAGTGGTGCCAAGTGTAGTAATTTCTGTAAAAGTAGTTTGAGCCAACGTGATTTCAACTGCAGGTGTTGAGGCAGGTGTAGTTATGGTTGGTGTTACAGTAGTTGTCGTTGATGGTGTGTACGTTTCCAGTACTATACCTGTTGAACGAACTGAGGGTGTAGTTTCTGCAGAACTGGTGCCCAGGGTTGTGATTTCTACAAAAGTGGTGCCAAGGGTAGCACTTTCAACAGAACTGGAGCCAAATGCAGTAATTTCTGTAAAAGAGGTAGTTTGAGCCATTGTGGTTTCGACTGCAGATGTTGAGCCAGGCGTAGCTGCTGTTGTTCCAGTGGTTGTTGTTACAAGCGTGGGTGTTCCCAAGATTCCTGTCGAACTTGCAGAAGTGGTGCCAAGGGTTGTAGTTTTTTTTACAGAAGTGGTGCCAAGTGACATACTTGCTGCAGAAGTGGTGTCAAGTGTAGTAATTTCTGTAAAAGAGGTAGTTTCAGCCATTGTGCTATCGACTGCAGATGTTAAGGCAGGAGTAGTTGCTGTTGTTCCATCAGTTGTAATTTCAAGCGTAGATGTTTCCAAAATTCCTGTTGAACTTACAGAGGATGCTGTTTCTCCTGAAGTGGTGCCCAGGGTTGTGCCTTCTACAGAAATGCAGCCAAGCATAGAAGTTTCTGCAGAAGTGGTAGTTTGAGCTATTGTGGTTTCAACAGCAGATGTTAAGACAGGCGTAGTTATGGTTGATGTTGGTGTTACAGTAGTTGCCGTTAATGGTGTGGATGTTTCCAAGACTATTCCTGTTGAATGAACTGAGGATGTTGTTTCTGCAGAAGAGCTGCCCAGGGTTGTAGTTTGTGCAGAAGTGGTGCCAAGGGTATTAGTTTCTGCAGAAGTGGAAGTTTGAGCCATTGTGGTTTCAACAGCAGATGTTGTTACAGCAAGTGTAGTTATGCTTGATGCCGTTGTTCCAGCAGTTGTCATTACAAGTATAGATGTTTCAAAGATTCCTGTTGAACTTACAGAGGATGTCGTTTCTGCAGAAGTGGTGCCCAGGGTTGTGCTTTCCACAGAAGTGGTGCCAAGGGTAGTAGCTTCTGCAGAAGTGGTGCCCAGGTTTGTGCTTTCTACAAAGGTGGCACCCAGGGTAGAAGTTTCTGTAGAAGTGGAGCCAAGAGTAATAATTTCTGTAAAAGAGCTAGTTTGAGCAATTGTGGTTTTAACTGTAGATTTTGAGGCAGGTGCAGTTATGCTTGATGCTGTTGTTCCAGCAGTTGTCATTACAAGCATGGATGTTTCTGAGATTTCTGTTGAACTTACAGAGGATGTTGTTTCTGCAGAAGTGGTGCCCAGGGTTGTGCTTTCCACAGAAGTGGTGCCAAGGGTAGTAGCTTCTGCAAAAGTGGTGCCCAGGGTTGTGCTTTCCACAGAAGTGGTGCCAAGGGTAGAAGTTTCTGCAGAAGTGGTAGTAGTTTCTGCAGAAGTGGTGCCAAGTGTAGTAGTTTCTGTAAAAGAGGTAGTTTGAGCCATTGTTGTTTCAACTGCATATGTTGATGAAGGCGTAGTTGCTGTTTTTCCAGCAGTTGTCATTACAAGCATAGATGTTTCAAAGATTCCTGTTGAACTTACAGAAGATGTCGTTTCTGCAGAAGTGGTGCCCAAGGTTGTGCTTTCCATATAAGTGGTGCCAAGGGTAGAAGTTTCCACAGAAGTGGTAATTTTTGCAGAAGTGGAGCCAAGTGTAGTAATTTCTGGATCAAAGTACACCTTCGTTGTTCCAGCAGTTGACGGTACTATTGTGGATGTTTCCAACAGTACTCCTGTTGAACTAACTGAGGGTGTAATTTCAGCAGAAGTGGTGCCAAGGGTAGCAGTTTCTGCAGAAAAGGAGCCAAGAATAGTAGTTTCTGCAAAAGTGCTGGAAACCGTAGTAACTTCTGTAGTTTCAGCGGAAATGGTGCCCAGGGTTGTACTTTCCACAGAAGTGCTGCCAAGCACAGTAATTTCTACAGATGTGGTTCCAAGTGTAGTAATTCCTGCAGAAGTGGTAGATTGAACCATCGTGGATTCAACTGCAGATGTTAAGGCAGGTGTGGTTATGACTGAGCTTGGTATTCCAGCAGTTATTACTGGTGTGGATGTTTCCAAGATTCCTGTTGAACTTACAAAAGAAGTTGTTTCTGCAGAAGTGGTGCCCAGGGTTGTACTTTCTACAGAAGTGGTGCCAAGTGAGGTACGTGCTGCAGAAGTGGTGCCAAAGGTAGTAGTTTCTGCAGAAGTGGTAGTTTGAGCTATTGTGGTTTCAACAGCAGATGTTAAGACAGGCGTAGTTATGGTTGGTGTTACAGTAGTTGCCGTTAATGGTGTGGATGTTTCCAAGATTCCCGTTGAACTCACAGAGGATGTTGTTTCTGCAGAAGTAGTGCCAAGTGTAGTCATTTCTGTAAAAGTAGTTTGAGCCATCGTGATTTCAACTGCAGGTGTTGAGGCAGGTGTAGTTATGGTTGGTGTTACAGTAGTTGTTGTTGATGGTGTGTACGTTTCCAGTACTATTCCTGTTGAACGAACTGAGGGTGTAGTTTCTGCAGAACTGGTGCCCAGTGTTGTGATTTCTACAAAAGTGGTGCCAACGGTAGCACTTTCAACAGAACTGGAGCCAAGTGCAGTAATTTCTGTAAAAGAGGTAGTTTGAGCCATTGTGGTTTCGACTGCAGATGTTGAGCCAGGCGTAGCTGCTGTTGTTCCAGTGGTTGTTGTTACAAGCGTGGGTGTTCCCAAGATTCCTGTCGAACTCGCAGAAGTGGTGCCAAGGGTTGTAGTTTTTTTTACAGAAGTGGTGCCAAGTGACATACTTGCTGCAGAAGTGGTGCCAAGTGTAGTAATTTCAGTAAAAGAGGTAGTTTCAGCCATTGTGCTTTCGACTGCAGATGTTAAGACAGGCGTAGTTATGGTTGATGTTGGTGTTACAGTAGTTGCCGTTAATGGTGTGGATGTTTCCAAGACTATTCCTGTTGAATGAACTGAGGATGTTGTTTCTGCGGAAGTGCTGCCCAGGGTTGTAGTTTGTGCAGAAGTGGTGCCAAGGGTATTAGTTTCTGCAGAAGTGGAAGTTTGAGCCATTGTGGTTTCAACAGCAGATGTTGTTACAGCAAGTGTAGTTATGCTTGATGCCGTTGTTCCAGCAGTTGTCATTACAAGCATGGATGTTTCTAAGATTTCTGTTGAACTTACAGAGGATGTTGTTTCTGCAGAAGTGGTGCCCAGGGTTGTGCTTTCCACAGAGGTGGCGCCCAGGGTAGTAGTTTCTGTAGAAGTGGAGCCAAGTGTAGTAATTTCTGTAAAAGAGCTAGTTTGAGCAATTGTGGTTTTAACTGTAGATTTTGAGGCAGGTGCAGTTATGCTTGATGCTGTTGTTCCAGAAGTTGTCATTACAAGCATGGATGTTTCTGAGATTTCTGTTGAACTTACAGAGGATGTTGTTTCTGCAGAAGTGGTGCCCAGGGTTGTGCTTTCCACAGAAGTGGTGCCAAGGGTAGAAGCTTCTGCAGAAGTGGTGCCCAGGGTTGTGCTTTCCAAAGAAGTGGTGCCAAGGGTAGAAGTTTCTGTAAAAGAGGTAGTTTGAGGCGTTGTGGTTTCAACTGCAGATGTTGATGCAGGCGTAGTTGCTGTTGTTCCAGCAGTTGTCATTACAAGTGTGGATATTTCCAAGATTCCTGTTGAACTAACTGAGGATGTTTCTGCAGAAGTGATGCCCTGGGTTATGCTTTCTACAGAAGTGGTGCCAAGGGTAGTAGTTTCTGCAGAAGTGGTGCCCAGGGTTGTACGTTCTACAGAAGTGGTGCCAAGGGTAGTAGCTTCTGTAAATGAAGTAGTTCGAGCCATTGTGGTTTCAACAGCAGATGTTGAGGCAGGCAGTGTCATTTTTGATGCAGTTGCTCCAACAGTTATCATTGCAAGTGTGGATGTTTCCAAGATTCCTGTTGAACTTACAGAGGATGTTGTTTCTGCAGAAGTGGTGCCAAGGGTAGTAGTTTCTGCAGAAGTGTCACCCAGGGTTGTAATTTCTACAGACGTGGATTCAAGGGTAGTAATTTCTGCAGAAGTGGAAGTTTGAGCCATTGAGGTTTCAACAGCAAATGTTAAGGCAGGCGTAGTCATGCGTGATGTTGTTCCAGCAGTAATTACAAGGGGGGATGATTTCAATAGTCCTGTTGAAGTAACTGAGAATGATGTTTCTACAGAAGTTGTGCCCAAGGTTGTACTGTCTACAGAAGTGGTGCCAAGGGTAGTAGTTTCCACAGAAGTGCTGCCTAAGGTAGTACTGCCTACAGAAGTGGTGCCAAGTGCTGTAATTTCTACAGACACGTTTCCAAGTGTAGTAATTTCTGCAGAAGTGGTAGTTTGAGCCATTGTGGTTTCAACTACAGATGGTGAGTCAGGCGTAGTTATGGTTGATGCTGTTGTTCCAGCAGTTGTCATTACAAGTGTGGATATTTCCAAGATTCCTGTTGAACTAACTGAGGATGTTTCTGCAGAAGTGAAGCCCTGGGTTATGCTTTCTACAAAAGTGGTGCCAAGGGTAGTAGTTTCTGCAGAACTGGTGCCCAGGGTTGTGCTTTCTACAGAAGTGGCGTCAATGGCAGTAGTTTCTACAGAAGAGCTGCCAAGTGTAGTCATTTCTGGATCAAAGTACACCTTCGTTGTTCCAGCACTTGATGTTAATATTGTGGATGTTTCCAACAGTACCCCTGTTGAACTAACTGAGGGTGTAATTTCAGCAGATGTGGTGCCAATAGTGGTACTTTCTACAGAAATGGTGCCAGGGTTAGCAGTTTCTGCAAAAGTGCTGGACACTGCAGTAATTTCTGTAGTTTCTGCAGAAGTGGTAGTTTGAGCCATTGTGGATTCAACTGCAGATGTTAAGGGGAGCGTAGTTATGGTTGATGGTATTCCAGCAGTTGTCATTACAAGTGTGGATGTTTCCAATATTGCTGTTGAACTTACAGAGGAAGTGGTTTCTGCAGAAGTTGTGCCCAGGGTTGTACTTTCCACAGAAGAGGTGCCAAGTGAGGTAATTGCTGCAGAAGTGGTGCCAAGAGTACTAGTTTCAACAGAAGTTCTCCCAAGTAAGGTACTTGCTGCAGAAGTGGAGCCAAAGGTAGTAGTTTCCACAGCAGTGGTTTCCATGGTTGTGCTTTCTACAGAAGTGGTGCCAAGTGAGATACTTGCTGCAGAAGTGGAGCCAAGTGTAGTAATTTCTGTAAAAGAGGTAGTTTGAGCCATTGTGCTTTCAACTGCAGATGTTGATGCAGGCATAGTGGCTGTTGTTCCAGCAGTTGTCATTACAAGCGTAGATGTTTCAAAGACTCCTGTTGAACTTACAGAGGATGTCGTTTCTGCAGAAGTGGTGCCCAGGGTTGTGCTTTCCACATAAGTGGTGCCAAGGGTAGAAGTTTCCGCAGAAGTGGTAGTAGTTTCTGCAGAAGTGGTGCCAAGTGTAGTAGTTTCTGTAAAAGAGGTAGTTTGAGCCATTGTGCTTTCAACTGCCGATGTTGAGGCAGGCGTAGTTATGGTTGGTGTTACAGTAGTTGTCATTGATGGTGTGTATGTTTCCAGTACCATTCCTGTTGAACGAACTGAGGGTGCAGTTTCAGCAGAAGTGATGCCAAGGTTAGTAGTTTCTGCAGAAGTGGTGCCCAGGGTTGTGTTTTCTGCAGAAGTGGTGCCAAGGGTAGTAGTTTCTGTAAAAGAGGTAGTTTGAGCCATTGTGGTTTCAACTGCCGATGTTGAGGCAGGCGTAATTGCTGTTGTTCCAGCAGTTGTCATTACAAGTGTGGATATTTCCAAGATTCCTGTTGAACTAACTGAGGATGTTTCTGCAGAAGTGATGCCCTGGGTTATGCTTTCTACAGAAGTGATGCCCTGGGTTATGCTTTCTACAGAAGTGGTGCCAAGGGTAGTAGTTTCTGCAAAACCGGTGCCCAAGGTTGTGCTTTCTGCAGAAGTGGTGCCCAGGGTTGTACGATCTACAGAAGTGGTGCCAAGTGAGGTACTTGCAGCAGAAGTGGTGCCAAGGGTAGTAGCTTCTGTAAAAGTAGTTTGAGCCATCGTGGTTTCAACACCAGATGTTGAGGCAGGCGTAGTTGCTGTTGTTCCAGCAGTTGTCATTACAAGTGTGGATGTTTCCAAGATTCCTGTTGAACTTACAGAGGATGTTGTTTCTGCAGACGTGGTGCCCAGGGTTGTGCTTTCCACAGAAGTGGTGCCAAGGGTAGTAGTTTCTGTAGAAGTGGAGCCAAGTGTAGTAATTTCTGTAAGAGAGGTAGTTTGAGCCATTGTGGTTGCTGCAGAAGTGGAGCCAAGGGTAGTAGTTTCCGCAGCAGTGGTTTCCATGGTTGTGCTTTCTACAGACGTGGTTCCAAGTGTACTAATTTCTGTAAAATCCGTAGTTTGTTCCATTGTAGTTTCAACAGCAGATATTAAGGCAGGCGTAGTTATGCTTGATGCTGTTGTTCCAGCTGTTGTCGTTACAAGCATGGATGTTTCCAAGCCTCCTTTTGAACTTACAGAGGATGTTTCTGTAGAAGTGATGCCCAGGGTTGTACTTTCTACAGTAGTGGTGCCAAGTGAGGTACTTGCTGCAGAAGTGGAGCCAAGGGTAGTAGTTTCTGCAGGAGTGGTAGTTTGAGCCATTGTGGTTTCATCTGCAGATGTTGAGGCAGGCGTAGTTGCTGTTGTTCCAGCAGTTGTTGTTACAAGCATGGATGTTTCCAAGATTCCTGTTGAACTTACAGAGGATGACGTTTCCGCAGCAGTGGTTCCCAGGGTTGTTCTTTCTACAGAAGTGCTAGTAGTTTCTGCAGAAGTGATGCCAACGGTAGTAGTTTCTGCAGAAGTGGTAGCAAGGGTAGTAGTTTCTGCAGAAGTAGTGCCTAGGGTTGTGCTCTCTACAGAAGTGGTGCCAAGGGTAGTAGCTTCAACTGCAGATGGTGAGGCAGGCGTAGTTATTGTTGATGCTGCTGTTCCAGCAGTTGTCATTACAAGCTTGGACGTTTCCAAGATTCCTGTTGAACTTACAGAGGATGTTGTTTCTGCATAAGTGGTGCGCAAGGTCACGCTTTCTACAGAAGTGGTGCCAAGGGTAGTAGTTTCTGCAGCAGTGGTTCCCAGGGTGGTTCTTTCTACAGAAGTGGTGCTAAGAGGTGTGCTTGAAGAGGTGAGTGTAGTTATTGTTTGCTGCAGAACAGCTAGTTTCTACAAGTGCTGCCAAAGTCCACAGACGTGGTTCCAAGGGTAGTAGTTTCTACAGAAGTGGTGCCAAGGGTAGTAGTTTCTGCAGCAGTGGTTCCCAGGGTGGTTCTTTCTACAGAAGTGGTGCTAAGAGGTGTGCTTGAAGAGGTGCCAAGTGAGGTACTTGCTGCAGAAGTGGTGCCAAGAGTACTAGTTTCTACGGAAGTGCTGCCAAGTGCAGTAATTTCCACAGACGTGGTTCCAAGGGTAGTAGTTTCTGCAGAAGTGGTGCCAAGGGTAGTAATTTCTGCAGCAGTGGTTCCCAGGGTGGTTCTTTCTACAGAAGTGGTGCTAAGAGGCGTGCTTGAAGAGGTGCCAAGTGAGGTACTTGCTGCAGAAGTGGTGCCAAGAGTACTAGTTTCTACGGAAGTGCTGCCAAGTGCAGTAATTTCCACAGACGTGGTTCCAAGGGTAGTAGTTTCTGCAGAAGTGGTGCCAAGTGTTCTAATTTCTGTAAAATGGGTAGTTTGAGCCAATGTGGTTTCAACAGCAGATGTTAAAGCAGGCGTAGTTATGTTTGATGCTGTTGTCCCAGCAGTTGTCATTACAAGCATGGATGTTTCCACGATTCCGGTTGAACTTACAGAGGATGCCGTTTCTGCAGAAGTGGTACCAAGGGTAGTAGTTTCTGCAGAAGTGGTGCCAAGTGTTCTAATTTCTGTAAAATAGGTAGTTTGAGCCATTGTGGTTTCAACAGCAGAGGTTAAGGCAGGTGTATTTATGGTTGAGGTTGGCGTTCCAACAGTTGTCATTACTGGTGATGTTGTTGAACGAACTGATGGTGCAGTTTCAGCAGAAGTGATACGAAGTGTGCTAATTTCTGCAGAAGGGGTGGCAAGGGTAGTAGATTCTGCAGAAGTGGTGCCAAGTGTAGTTTCTGGAGTAATGCCCAAGATGGTACTTTCTACAAATGTGCTATGAAGGGTAGTAATTTCTGCCGTAGCGGTACTCTGGGCCATTGTCGTTTCAACCACAGATGTCAAGCAAGGCAAAGTTTCGGTTGAGGCGGTTGTTTCAGCCGTTGTCATTACAAGCATGGATGTTTCCATTATTCCTGTTGAACTTACAGAAGATGTTTCTGCAGAAGTGGTGCCCAGGATTGTGCTTTCTGCAGAAGTGGTGCCAAGTGAGGTAGTTTCCGCAGAAGTGGTGCTAAGAGTGCTAGTTTCTACAGAAGTGCTGCCAGGTACAGTAATTTCTACAGACGTCATTCCAAGGATAGTAATTTCCGGAGAAGTGGTAGTTTGAGCCATTGTGCTTCCATCAGCAGATGACAAGGAAGGCGCAGTTATGGTTGAGGTTGGTGTTCCAGCTGTTATAACTGGTGTAGATGTTTCCACATGTATTCCTGTTGAAAGAACTGAGGGTTTAGTTTCTGCAAAAGTGGTGCCAAGGGTAGTAATTTCTGCAAAAGTGGAAGTTTGAGCCATTGTTGTTTCAACAAGCAGATGTTAAGGCAGGTGAAGTTATGCTTGATGCTGTTGTTCCAACAGTTGTCATTACAAGCATGGTTGTTTCCAAGATTCCTGTTGAACTTACAGAGGATGTTGTTTCTGAAGGAGTGCTAATTTGATCCATTGTGGATTCAACAGCAGATGTTAAGCCAGGCCTGGTTAAAGCTGCAGTTGTTTTTCCAGCAGTTGTCAATACTGGTGTCGATGTTTCCAATACTACTCCGGTTGAACTAACTAAGGATGTACTTTCAGCAGAAGAGGTGACAAAGTTAGTAGTTTCTTCAGCAGTTGTGGCAAGGGTAGTAGTGTCTGCAGAAGTGGTATTTTGAGCCATTGTGGTTTCAACAACAAATGTTACGACAGGTGTTGGCTCAGGTGAGAATGTTGCTCCAACAGCTGTCATTACATTTGTGGATGTTTCTAAAATATTTACTGTTGAACTAATGGAGGGCATTATTTCAGCTGTATTAGTTCTCGGAGTAGTTTCTATGGAAGTGGTGTCTGGTAAAGTAGTTTTCAGAGCTATTGTGGTTACAGCAGTAGATGTTAAATAAGGCATAGTTTCAGGTAAGGTTGTTGCTCCAGCAGTTGTCATAACAGGTGTGTATGTTTTCAATACAATTTCTGTTGAGCTAACTGAGTGAGTTGTTTCTGCAGAACTCAAAGGAGTCAATGGGATATCTGAGAAACCCCATTCATAGTCAGGTCTTCTGCTTGTCAATGTAGTCTGGCCTGTTTGTGTGGGAGTACTTGATGGAAGTGTACTTTGGGTAGTTTTCGGGGTTTCTTCAAATTCCCCATAAGAAATAGTGGGTTTGCCATCAAAATAAGAAAAATCAAAATCTATCCAAAACTCTACATCAGCATCAACAACAGGAGTAGCAGTTTTGGTGATCCTGTCTGGTTGTGTAGCTGCACTTGAGGATTCCCCTTCTTTGGTTGTGCCAAGAGTTATATCTGGTGGCCTGAAGGGATCGGTGTTCGTCCATGAAGTGGTGTGTGGATATATAGGTGTGCTGGATGGAAGTGTCCTTTGGGTAGTTTTAGGGGTTTCTTCAAATTCCCCACATGGAACAGTGGGTTTGACATCAAAGTTTGGAAGGTCAAAATCTGTCCCAAACTCTGCATCAGCATCAACAATAGTGACAGTTTTGGTGATTCCAATTGACTGTATAGCAGCACTCGAGGTTTCTGCTTTCTGGGTTTTACCAAGAGTTATCTCAGGTGGCCTGAAGGGATTTGTGTTTGTCCATGTAGTGGGCTCTGGAAATGTAGATGTGCTGGATGCAAGTATCCTTTGGGTCGTTTTAGATGTTTTTTCAAAATCCCCACAAGGAACAGTGGGTTTGACATCAAAGTCCAAAAGACCAAAATCTGCCCCAACAGTAGGTATTGAATCATATTCCTGAATAAAATCAAATGGGTCTTGTCTTCGTTTTCTGATGTTCTTTTTAAATGTCTGTTGAACACAGGACAACATGACTGTCTGTGATTTTCCAGTCACATCAAGATAATCCAGCTGGAGAATACCATCCTTTAGAGAGGTGGCAAAATCAATACGCTGTAAAATTTAAGAGACAACAAAAACATGGCAGCAAAACTTGATTATACAGTGCACAGGTCTTACCTCAACTGCGGAGTGTTTCAATTTGACAAACACAGTATGGTGACTTTTCCGAAGGACAGCATGAGGCAACTGCCTGGACATACCTTGAGAACAGAAGTAGATGGGAAGAATTTTACTGGTTGTAAATATTGTTTCAAAACGGTTACCAGTTTACATCTGTTCATTGTATTATTATTAGTGCTGTGAATCGATAAAAGAAATAATGAATTAATCACATTTTTTCTGAAATTGTGATTATTCCCACTAGGTATGCACCGATACCACTTTTTCCAGTACTCGCCGATACCGATACTTTTATTTTTGGTACTTGCCGATACCGAGTACCGATACCGATATTTTCATTGCATTTGTACATTTTTAAAATATTGGGTACAGAAACCAAAAGAGTATGTATAATGTCAATTGTACATTATACATTGGTTAACTTAATTTATCAAATAGATTGTCAAACCAATATTTATTCAGACACCTTCAACATTTCTCACATTATCAGTGTTTATTCTCTATAGTTTATGGTAATAAAATATGACAAGAACTCGGAGTTAAACTGTGTCAGAACAAATTCAGCTTGATAATGTCAGATAACTTTGATAGAAAGGTATGTGATGGATTACAATCAACCAAAATTATTCAGACAGCTGTTAGTATGACAATATTTACACAACTATCAATACTTTGTCGGGCAACCCTTGCAACCCTTAATGCAAACCTGAACTTCAGTTTTTTCCCCAGACTCTGTCTGAATAATTTTTGGTTCCAAATTTTTATCAATTTTATTGGTAGTCCACTGTATGAAGAATTTTTGGATATAATAGGTCACGGTTTACTTTATTTTGCTATCCTCACTTACATAAATGAACTATAGTGTCCTGCACCCACTAGTAAAATATATCAAAAATAATATTTGGTCTCTGAATAATTTTTGGTTTGACTGTATATCCTTCGGATATTTTCACACTTAATTATGCACATTAAAATGTATTTGTTTTTGTTACTTTCACTGTTAATTTTTTTGCTCTATGGTACATCATCTTTAATTTAACAGCATTAGAGCTGTTCCATTGCAGCGGCTCAGTACTGTAATCACGCGCTTTGCTGAAATAATGCAGGGAACCACTTGTTATAAATCTCCTAACTGTGATATTTTCAGAAATAGAAGTCGCGTTTTTCTTTTCATCTGAAACCTGCTGCGATTTATATTCCAAAGCCACTCATATAAAGCAGAATCACTCATGAAGCAAGCAAAACGCGCGCACGTATTTGTGCTGGTGCAGAATGAGAGGGACAAGTACAGAACAGCCTTGCGCATTTCAAACAGGCTGTTAGTTTCACTTTCACCAGAAAGTCGTGTAGCCTATGCTTAAGGTTGAAAATAAATAAAGTTTATAGTGAATGCCCCTATCAATTGTCTTATATTTACGATTTAGTTTTAATCCAAATAATGCGTGCTAAGTGAGCGAACATCAATAAAGATCACACCACAGAAGAGCGCGCGCTCTCTCTCTCCCTCCCTACCGTTAAGTAACTTGTGCATTGTTTTACTTACTTGTTTTTGACATATCCGACAGAACTACAAACTTTCCAGTGATGTCTGTGAGAAAGGAATATTCACTGGACGAGCTCGCGCATCTGCGCCGGCGCGCGCGCAATCCACACAGCGCTTTGCTTTTCAGCTCGCGCACATCAGCTATAAAGGCATTAATACTGAATGTTTAACATCATTCATTGAATACATCTGCTTCGTAGACATCCTTAATCTCTAATAACTCAATTCTGCTGCCTGTTATTCTGTTGTGTGTTTCTTTGTCTGAATATGGTACTTATCACATGCTGTGCGGTATCGGCGTTTGGTATCGGGGCATTTTAACGAGTACGAGTACATGAGCTCAGTATCGGGCCCGTGCATACCTAATTCCCACCAAACATTAAAGTTTTAAAATTTACTTTTATATTGCAATAATTTCACATACAATCTTCAAATTAATGTAGAATCAAAGACAGTATTTTTAATATTTGTTTAATGGCATCTTTATGACTGAAGGTGAGCATCACTGATACTCTATGAAATAGTTAATTCATCATCACTATGAAATAGTTCTTTCCTATTTAAGCATTGACTATAGCCATTCAAGATTACAGTATAATTGAGAGGTATCAATTTTCACATTTATTAGATTTTAAAAAACTAAATTTAATTGAACTTAAGTCTTCACATAAACCCACAATAATAAAATGTCATAATTAGCTAGGTACTTAGCAAGTAACTAGGTACTGTTCCTTGTGAAGCAAGGTACTTCAGCAAGTAGGAAATACACAAACTGATTAAAGTTATCAAACACTAAATTCTAAATTAAATATAGGTTAATCAAAGCTACAAAAGTTATTGATTTCCTCTTTCTTTTGTTCTTTGATTAACAGACATCACAGCAGCTGGGTTATTAGGTTATTTTGGTTGCTATTACTTTAAGAGATGCCGCTGCTGATCATGATGCAGATCTGACATGCATTGTATTTTCTCACTACTCTTTAACTCTTCTGACACACTTCAGGTCTTAAAGTCTCTAGTAATGAGTTGATAAGTTGAATCGGGTGTGTCAGATGAGGGAGACAGTGCTGGCATGCACCAGGACAGTTGTGAAAGCCACTGCATTTTAGAGACATGCTCTTAAATGTGACTCATATTTAACAAATACTTAAATGCATGCACAGTTTTAACAGCTTCATGACTTAACTGACAAAATAACTACAACTCGTAATTTCTTTTACGCATTAATATGAAATACACAACACGTGCCACCCCATTTGTACGGGCAATTGAAGCGCACGTGCAACGAGCACAGTATAATGGCTGACAGGACAGGAAAATTTGTTTACTGACATATGGCCTGACAATATATCACTGTTGTTCAATGTTGTTCTACTGAAGCTTCATGAATAGGGATGTAACGATTCACTCAACTCACGATTCGATTCACGATTTTGAGTTCATGATTCGATTCGCAATTTATTTATTTTTTACAAAAAGATTTAAGACAAATTATAAATTAAATGTGTCCTTTTATTATTGCTTGGACAAAATGCAGCACGTTTCTTTGTGAAATTGAAATATAACACTATAATAATATAGCACTTGCATATTATTGCCCTTTTGTTGGTTTTGATTGCTTCTATTCTCCTCATTTTGTAAGTCACTTTGGATAAAAGCCTCTGCTAAATAACAAAATGTAAATAATGTAAATGTAGGCTAATTAGCAAAACTAAATTGAAATGTTAAAACAAGCTCCAAATCAAATAAGTAACAAATAAAAGAAATATCTTCATATAAACAAAATAAGGCTTTGTCTGTGCTCTTTCGATTTAAAATGAGGCAACCACTGCATTTTAATCATGATCCAAACAGAGATGCTGCATACATGCAACGTGCAGTTTTTAATCTAAATAAAGATTGTATAATTTCGAAATTAAGCAAAAACAGAATGGTCTGACTTCAGTTTTGTGAAACTACTGTATACATAAAAAATATCTGCATGAAACGAAACAGAAGACGAGCTAAATGAGACGCAGATTCACTCTGCCACTAGGTGGCGCTTTAAGCGTTTACTTTGTTTCCGCTGTAAACAAAGCAGCGCTGCACATATGAACTTTAATATGCATTATACAGAGGCAAGATGAAAAGAAAAAATACCATCTAAACTTTTCTAAAGACAGTAAGTTCCCCTCAGACATACATTCATATAAACTCCTACCCCTAATTAGCATCTCAACCGATTTGAATCGTCACATATGAATCGATTTTCAACCGGCTCGCGGATAATCGTTACATCTCTATTCATGAATATTGAATAAAATTGCTATAGTCTAAAATTAGTGGTGTAACTCATCAATAAATACTCACCCAAAACTTTAACACTTTTAATCCTCTTGGCTGGTAATTTTACAATCACAAATGGCTTTTCACAGATAACTTCAGGTGATTCTTCTGTAGAAGGTGCATCATGTGGCAGAATGGCAGCATGACAGGTGGCAATGCCGGAAAAACTCTTCTTTAGAAGGCGATCAAAGTAAAGTACTCTTACATAGTAGTACATCCTCCTGTCTCGAGTCTGAGGGATTAAAGGGACAGTTCCACTTTCATTCTGGCAGGCAATACACAAAATTGGCAATAGCTGATGAACTGAGAAACAAACACACATTAGGTTTCTGTGAATTGTGGGGACTTTCTACAGACTTCGTGTTTTCATACTGACCAAACAATATTTTCTATCCCCTAACACTAAACCTACTCCTTACAGACAAACTGTTTGCATGGTTACACTTTCAGATAAACATTTAGTATTTTAAATGTTTTCCCCTCATGGGGACCGCATGCAAACCCCATAATTTTGGAAATTATGCCCATGATTTTTTTTTTTTTTTTAAATCCTGATCTCAACAGGCCGAATTCATAATTCATATTATACATATTTGAGCTATATGTGTGCATGGGTCAATGACGTGATGCCTAAATTTTCTGTCCGATTGCATTTCAGTTAAAAATTGGTTTAACTCCCAGGGGTCAAAGCCCGCACTGGTGCGGTCTGTCTCGTATTTTCTTTATGACCGCGAAAAGAACTAAAAAATGATCCCTCAGTTTTGATCGTACAGATAAGAATAAGGTATCGTTTGAAACTGCAAAGGGTCTACTTTTATTTGTGTATAGTCATCATAAAATGTGCTTTCGTAAAATAAAGAAAATAAACAGGATGCAGGGCTCCAGACTGCGACTAAAACGGTCGCATTTGCGACCAAAAATATTCATTTGCGAGTGATGTTTTTGCTGAGGTCGCCACTGGCGACTAAATAAATTTACATGTTATGACTTAAAAATTTGCATGCAATTGTTTTGCGATCACATCTTTTGTTATGTTCCCGTATTAAACTTAAAATTAAAAGACGATGCGCATCAAAGTTTTAGTGGAAACAAAAGTTTCAAACAGTTCTCGTCTCTGCCGCACAGCAGCGCTGACGCACAGTCTGCTAAACGCAGCTCCAGTTGTGCAGCGCGAGAGAGAGATTGAAATTATGGAGACGTGCAAGCGCAAGTGCAGAAAAGCAGTGTCTATTTCGTGCACAACTTCAACAAACTACAACAGGTAAAGCTGTCAGCTGTGTGGATATTGGCAATATCGTTAAGACTTCTCATTTATAATCATTACTAATATGGCTTCTTACCAAAATCTTAGTCTATATGCTGTGTTAATACGTGAACTTCATATTTGTAGCACACTTGCCGTCCAGTAATCGCAAAAAGCTTTGTGCTTTGTTACTTTTTAATAAACAAAGTATCTGCTTTAAAATGATGCCAAATTCATAACGAAATTCAAACGATACGGTTTTGGCGCTCTTTAATGCGGCAGGCGCGAGCTCTTTAGCGCCTCAGTTCAAGCGGCAAGTGAACCTATTATATCTTTCTATTTACTATTATAGTATGAAATGAACATGAATTAACATCAAAAGCTAGGCTATTTTATAAGAGATCCTACAGTACAACTTACTGAAATGTCTCATGTAAAAGCTCATTCAGTGTTTCAAACTGCGGAAAACGTGTAAAGCTTGTGAACATTGCAGCGTAATAATACATTTACCTCAGAATAACCATAAGCTCATCAGTCAGCTAGAAAAATAACTATAAAGGAGCATTTTGCTATATTTATGCGCTATTGCATATTAATATTTTTATTTAATCTGTTGTCTACATGATTCAACTCCTATAAAATAGCATTTTACTAATGAAGAAAAACAGACTGAATGTGTGAAAGACATGACAACATTTATAGGATGCACTGAGGAGGAGCCCAAACTACACTCAGTGGGCCAAGTGATGCTTATGATCCATGATATTGGTACAGATTCTGTGTAATGAACAATTCTTTGTGACTGTATATTTCAAGTTGGAAAAGACATTTAGTTCCCACTTTAAGTGAACCTTAGTTCCCAGGTTGACCTGATCATCTATTAAAATGCTGATAACGTCAAGAAAAGATGAGACAAACATGACAGTATGATTGAACTGTTAAAATGTAGGAAAATAATAATAATAATAATAATAAAAACACTTTTATTCTGTGGCACCTAAAATTATTTGGCGCCTAAGTTTTTTTCTTATAGGAGCCAATGGCTCCTTACTCGATTTTTTTGTCTGGAGCCCTGCAGGATGTGTTCTCTGCCATCTCAGTCTGTCACCTCTCTTCACAGACGCGTAAATAAAACATGAATCTCCGCGAATACTTGCCTCAAAGACATGAGAAATACATGTATAGAAAGCTTGAAATGTCTACTTTTAAATGAGGTAAGTCACGTCCAAAACAAATATGCTGTTAAAAGTAACCCATATGAAACCAACGTGATGTCCAGTTTTTCCCATCTCTACTAGTATCTAATGCAGTCACGCCCACGAGCCAATCGCGCTTTTCAAATCCACGCGTGCATGAAAAAACATCCCTTATAATTAGTAAAGCTGTCTATACACTGTTTTATGAAGGAATCTCTTACATCATACGAACATGTGCACATTCTGGTTTATGATGAGAGAATTTGCATGAGCTGAATTCAGTCCGAGCACGTGCAGTGAACAAAAAAACTCATCTGAACGCCTCTGATTGGCTATTGCATTCATAAGCTCAACAGACTCCTGTGTGAATGGTTGTAATGCGCAACACTATAAAAACAAAAAATCATGGTGCAACATTGAACAGATCTAAATTTAATGTTGCGGTAAACACTTTAATTTTCATTTTATATAATGGATTTAGTTTAACTGTACAGCAGCATTTGTGTCTGTGTTGCCATAGTTTCTACAAGCGAGTCATTTAAAATTTACAAATCCTTGGGAACTTTTGGGTTAACAAATACCCTTACTGCATGAAATTAGAGTGGGGGAACTATGACGTCACTTTGTATGCGGATCGGCTGTTAGCATGAAATTGGTTCCCTCGACAAAAAGCCAATAGGATTGTTCCATAGGCTTTTGGATCGTCGCAAAAAATAAGCTCTGTGTTCAATCATAGTTCATGAAACTTACACGTTTTGTCCATCAAGATAATCTTCACAAAATAATATAACTTTGACGAATTTTGAAGCCTAAATAAAAGCGCCAGAACTGAAAAGCTAAACTTAGGCTATAAACAAACTACAGCACCACGGTCGCTCGCTTTCACCACCGCGCTCCCGACAACTTTTTCAAACTTATTTTTAACATGTTCAGTGAAAAGGATTTACTCTGTATATGAATTTTAATCCACGCTACATGAACCCTTTCATATAAACTGGAATAAATACAAAACTAGAGCCAAACTAAAACTGAAATGAGACATTAGTAAAATAATGTGATTAAATGAAATAATCTTAACTAAAGGACATTTAAAGCATGTATTTTTGTACATTTCGAAATAAGGTGCATTAAAAATCAATAAATCCTTGATTAATATGAATTAAAAACGTATCGCCACGTATTTAATCTTTTAAATAACAGTTTTTGGATATGGTTTTGGAGATTAAACTTATTTTAGTGAACAAAATACCACATTTCAGCTCTCATTTTGGTAGGGTGGTTACCAGTGGTGGACAAAGTACACAGATCAAGTACTTGAGTAAAAGTACAGATACGTATAATAAAATATTACTCCAGTAAAAGTACTGCTTTTTCAATTTTACTCGAGTGAAAGTACAAAAGTACTAGATTATGTACTTAAGTAAAAAATACTGATAGACAGATTTATTTTGCAGTTATATAGACTACTTTAATTTTATATTAGCATATTTTTATAATCCTACTGCCCAAAAAAAACTGGGATTGTCCCAAAATAACCACTATATGGAGTCAAGATCTATATTTTGTTGTTGATATGGACTACGTTGATGAGAGTGATGTAGTAATGTTCACTGTGAAGCTTACACTGCGATGTACCTGAGAGAAAACAGATTTGACCACCTAATTTTCACCAGTAAGAAAAAGTGTTTTAAAACTTGTTGTTTTGAAGAACGTCAGTTATATATGACGTGAGAATTAGGCCTGAAGTTAAGGAAAATATAATTATATTTTCATAATGATTTTTTTTTTCTCAACCCTTGTCTGTGGTGTAAAAACACCCCTGGCCAAATGCCCCCAGAGGGCATCACTTACCACTTTGATAATTACTGTAGTTACCATGTTCTGAATATAACATCTTTTCTTTTTACCTCAGATGTAATCTAGCTAGGTGGCTGAATGACTTATTTTCAGTATGGTTATGAATAAACGTTCATATCTGTCTACTCGGCTAGATGATCTAAACCAGGGATCTCCAACCCTGCTCCTGGAGAGCTACCATCCTGCAGATTTCAGTTCCAACCCTGCTCCAACACACCTGTCTGTAATTATCAAGTAGCCCTGAACACCTTGATTAGCTGGTTCAGGTGTGTTTGATTGGGGTTGGAGCTGAAATCTGTAGGACGGTAGCTCTCCAGGAGCAGGGTTGGAGACCCCTGATCTAAACAATATAAAAACAGACGTCACATAGGGCTAAATGCGTAGCATTTTAATAAAATTGCTAACGTTACAGCAGCGGGGAATATAAACGTGCATGAGTTATTTTATTTAGTCGGTGTTATTTTAATGTTTCGGTTTTTTTTTACCTAAAACAGAGACACTGACATTGATCTGTCAGCATTCAAGCATTTCAGTGTGCTTAAATAGATCACCCTTTACAGCAGATTTAGTTCACAAACAACTGACAGTTTTGACCTAAATGTGATTTTCAGTTACAATAATTAATCCTAAAATTCGACATTAACTTTTCGCAGCATCAGACGCGCGCGGTCACAAGATCTCCTGGTTCTTTACTTGTGTGTTCAGTTCACTGAAGACTCGCTCTAAACGGATCATTTGAATCAGTGAGTTTTCGACTCGAGAACATCTGCAATTGGATCATTCCAATTCGTGAATGAATCGTTTGTTGCGATTTGCGAACCAATTGAACAGGTTCATTGAAAATAATCAGTTTGTTCATGAATCAGACTATGCTTCTGCGTCTCGGAGCACGTGACATATTATAAGGAGTAACGATACGTTTTATGAAATGTAGTGAAGTAAAAAGTACGATCTTATGCTTTGGAATGTAGTGAAGTAAAAGTAAAAGTTACTCAAAATAAAACTACTCCAGTAAATTACAGATACTTGAAAAATGTACTTAAGTACAGTAACGAAGAAGTTTTATTTCATTACTGACCACCACTGGTGGTTACACAAAATGTTATTTTATCCTTGCTTCTAGGAAATCCTCAATCTATATGCTTTCTAACAGCTTCATATGGCCGTAAACATTTAATGTTAACGTGGCTTTAAGCACTATGCATCATTAAAGTTTCACTTTCACCAAGTAAAGCAGGCAAATGTAATAATGGTAATATGAGTTTACCTTATGGTGTGAACCCAGTCTCCGCATCAGTAATGCAGAGTTCACACTGCACGATTTTCAAACTCATCGGATCGCCGTTGTTTTCACACTGCATGACTATCTGGGGTAGCATTCAGTTGCTGCTGTGTTCACATTGCACGATGGATCGGCGCTAATATATATATAAAATGATATTCTGGTCTATAACTTCTCCCCTAACTTCCCTCTGCCCTGTATCTTTGTCTCTCATTGGCTGAAGGTTATCGCCGATGTAGTTTTCTGTCAGAAATATTACACAGCGTGACTGTGAATCGCCGACAGCTCCAGATATTTAGCATGCCAAATATTTTGCGGGCGTTGGCGACATGTCAGCGATTCCCTCAGATCGCGTCGTTGATAATTCACACAGCGCGATTGTCACTTGTGTGAACGAGCACCAATTTGCCTTCGATCTCGGGCATTTGTCTGCGATTTATCAAAACCTGTCGGCGAGTGAAAAATCGGACTAAAATGGTGCAGTGTGAACTCGGCATACGCGATAAAACAAGCATCTTCCCTCCGAAGACATGTCACATTTCAGGGCAAAGCAAAAAAAACATTGTCGAACAACAATATAAAATGCGGGAAACTATTCATTGGTTATTCTAAAATTAATTGGATTACAAATTATACTACAACTGGAAAATACTGTAAATTGATAAACTGTTCGGCGTGATGACGTTGAATGTCTCCGACAGCGCCTGTAGTCCCATTTAGCAACTTGTTAGCAACAGTCTTTAAGAAACGTAAAAGCTTAAAAAAAAAATCACGAGTGGGGTGTAACTGGTGTGTTTTATGTGGTAGAATAAAACGTGAGAGTATATTGAGCTTGTGTGAACCACAGACCTTATTTAACCTGTTAACCAGCGCCCCCATATTGGGAATCACAGCTGAAAATGACCAACTTAAAATGGTAACAGTTCCTGACTTCAGTGTGCCACACACACAATTTTGGTGTCTTTGGAAAGAAGACCCTTTGGGCTTTACTATCCATCATCCATAGTTGATAATAGGGATGGGCGATATGGGCTTAAAAATATATCACGATATTTCTGGTATTTATTGCAATAACGATATCAATGACGATAATTCAGGGAATCCTGTTTCTTTAGATTAAAGTATTATCTTTCCTATTTTTACCCCCAAATAGGGTGTTGTGAGCATTACTGAGTAAACACGTAATGCAATGCCTGTTTAATTCATACTGGAAGCCAAAGGGCGCTCTCGCGCATAAACTCCACATATCCATAGCAGAAGTAACACTACTGACGACGCTCCATGAAGGTATCCAGTTATCGCTGAATAAAACGCACAACGGAGATAAGAGAAATTTTAACTGATGAAACTTGAAGACAATAAACATACGATTGCACAAAATATATGGTTTATCCATGTTCTTCAATCTTGGGTATTTTTATATGGAAAGTATATTTATAATGCAATGCTAATCGACATAGCCTTTATCACTGTATATAATACTATCATTCTGTAATATGAAACCACGTCTGGTCACAAAAAGAATTATTTCAAACACTCGACTACGTTATTAACTTAATTTGGAGAAAAAGCATGTCAATAAATGATATCTTTGTTGGACGACAGGTTTGTAAACGGGCTCATACACATGCAAAACTGTATCACACATACTGTACTACATTTATTCAGAATGATTTTTTGTGCACTGTACAGCTCTAACCAAACCAGTTACAGATTATAAAAAGGAGCTCGAGCTCATCATTTAGCGATATACTCCTCCTCAGTTTCACGGCTGCTTCCGAGATGTCGCTCCGCATGTCGCACACAGAAATATGTCAACAACTAGACTTTATCGTTATTATCGCGAGAAGACTAATTGTTATCGTGAGGAGAATTTTTACCGGTATATCGCAAGCGATAAGATATCGCCCATCCCTAGTTGATAATGCTCAAAAATATAAAACATTATAGACACTGAAGTGCCTTGATAAAAATTGTAGCACATTGAATTATTTTAATTTCATATAAAAATACATGAAATCAGTCCTGAAGCAATCCAGAAAAGTAATGGGTTGAAAGTCACATGAGTTTATATTTCAAATCTGAAGATACCATGAAAAATGAGATTCCTGCAACATTGTCCGTCACAAGGGAGCGCCAGAATTCAAATAAACAAGCTTACGCGTATCTTTGACACTTTTTTTTTGGATGATCTCACTCTGACATCATAGTTCCACCACCCACACACACACGATATTTTATTAGGAAAATCTTACATGGAAATCCTACAAAAAGTAGAATATTAAGTTGGAATGTTTAGATTACATTTAAGGAGGTGTGCATTATGCAAAAAAAATAATACGATAAAAAAAGGTGGCTTATTGTTGAGCGTTATAGGCTAGGCGTAGTTCTAACATATTTTGGCACTATAGTGACATTGATGTCAAAATGAAAGGCTTGAAACTTACATTTAATAATTCGCCGATGCCAGCGATCGGGATTTCCTGGATTTCTTCTGCGTATTTGGAGTTTGTGTGAGAGCACCCTCTGGCTTCCAGATAGAGATTTACTACTGATCACAGAACCATGCCTCACTGACAAGATGCGCGCATGAATATTGCAGCTTTTGCCTAATATCGATTGCGATTTATCATGATTCAGCCCTAGTCAAAGGTACAAGACGTTAAGGAAATATGAGATACGGACTAAACGCCATTTATGGCACAATTGTGCTAAAATCATCCAGTATCCTTATAATAATCAATCAATCTATCTATCTATTCTCTCTCCAACGATTCTGGATCGATTCTGAGAATTTCAGAATCGATTCTGAGCTTAGTTTTTAACCAGATGTGCGATGACGCAGAGTTTGCTTTAGAAACACCTGTATTCTGCTTGCTTCCAATTCCTCACACACATACACCACTCGAACCTTCCGTAAAATAATCTTTCATAGTTCGGAAAGGTTGAAGCGAATTACAAGGACATTCGCGGTCTTCATTGCACAGGATGCGCTGTGAGAGATGCGCGCTTTGTTTGATGTTACACTTGAAGTGTGCGGTCTCACCCGTCGGTATTTTCCTTACAAATGCTCTACGAAGTCATCATTTTTGTGGTTTGGAATGCAGTGGACTTATATATTTAAAATATGAACCTCACTAACAGAAGGCTGCTTTCAATTTCAAATGCTGACGCGCGCTTTGGTTGTGTAGACTGCTCGCGCAAGCGGCTGTGTGCGCGCGACTCCGTGTAAGTGGTTTAATGTACTTGTGTCTCAAAATGATGCAGAATGAATGTAAACACAGCCAGTTATGTCTTAAGGGATTAAACGGACAGGACAAACCACATTACTTCTTATATTTCAAAAGAGATCCGTGCGTTAATGCAGCTTAATAGATCTCCCGCTGTCAATGATGTCATAGTAATAAACAACAGTAGGCGAGAGTGGGGACGGTTGTAACATGGCTTATTTCTTCAATCAGGAATGAGCTACTGTGATGATATTCATACTGCACATGCTAAATCAGCCCCCCATCCTTCCTGGATGAAATCAGGCACATGTGACAATTCCTTTTACAAAAAAATATTTTCATGGTAAAAAAGTATTTTTTTAATAATCAGATTTTGTCATACTGTCTAAGTTGTTTGCGTGAAGCATTGTAAAAACATATGATTTATATCCGTGTTTTCTTAGCTTCTAATAGGTATAGCTAGCATGTGTCAAAGATTTTGAGTCAAGCTACTATACCAAGTTTCATCACGGCTGTCAAGTGTAGGGACAGTTGTTGTCCCTTACCACAACATTGATACACTTGGTTAGCTGCTAGTTGGTCAAACTAGTACTTAAGACAGTCTTAAGTTAATGACTATGTTCATGCAACTGACCTTAGTTCAGTAACCTTTCACAGATGTTAACAGAAGTAGGCTATCAATACATTTTAGTGTCTTGCTTCTGATTAAATTAATATTTTGAAGTTCAAATGTACTGTAATAATTAACCAAGACAAGGTTGTTACTTGATACTTGATTTTTTTTTTCTTCCATTTACTATTCTTTGTTTTTATACAGCCAATTTAACTTATTAAAGACCATGTCTATGCACAAATAAAATAAAGAAACTGCAAAATGATATTTAAGAATGGTTTTAATTACATTAATGAATGCTCTGTTGTGGGGTCAGTTGCAACATTTGACTTTGTCCATTCAAGTATAAATTGTATGTATATAATCATGTGCACGTGTTACAGCAGTGTGGGTGAGTAGCCGTAGCCGACTGATTGCGTAGCTTTATTGTATTAAAATTATGGCTTTCTAATGCAAACAGTCTCTGAAAAACTAATGGAAATGCAAGAAGTGTTGCAACCGTCCCCACTCTCCCCTATAGATGAAGAAAAATCACTCACAGTTCTTGAATGGAAAACGTTCAGATAATCTTAAATACTGAAAGCACTCTTTGTTTGTTGTTTGTATGTTTTTATGCTCCTCTTTATTATTTGCTACTTGCTTGTATGTTTTGAAGTTATACTAGTTTAAAATTCTTAACATACAACTGTTTTAAAAAAAAAAATTCAATTTGTAATTATTTTAAAAAAGTACTTAATTGCTTATTGTATATGTAAATGTACTTATTGTATATGTAAATGTAAGGATTTTAAGATTCTCAAGTCGGTAAACTAATAAGGAAAAAAAAAAAAAAAAAAAAAAAAGGAAGATCACGAATGGTTCTGGAATCAGATCGTGACTCCCAGAATCAGAATCGGATCGTGAGGTGACCAAAGATTCCCACCCATATCCATATATATATATATTTTATTGGATTATTTATTTATTTTTTTTATTTATGTTTGTTTATATTTATTAGGGGTGACCCCGAATAGTCGACGATTCGATGCTTCGATAGGAGTAGCCTGATTCGGCTCCCAATCTCAAGTCGAATATTCGCGGGTGTTATGATCATGCCATTTTGGCTATATGCGGGGGCTCAAATCTTTGATTTCACATAAAACTACCGGTTTTCTCCCAATAAGTTAATATACAGCCTATTAAGATAATGCTGTAAGTAAGAATCTGAAAAGAAAGAAGTTTCAACTAAATATTTTAACGTGCATGAATACATCCAACCACCCCTATAGATTTAAATTTCACTTTCCATAATCCGTGACAGAGAGGATCTTGGGGCGGGGATTTAAATCTTTAACAAGACTCAAATTGACAAGCATGTGAAAGACTGGAATTTTTCGATCAGGTAGGGTACAATTTACCGATTTCAAAACATTTCAGCTGGTTTATGTGTATATCGTGTATATATTTATCTCGTATAAGATGCATTTGAGTTACAAAGCGCTTCATTGTAGTATAGGGTGAAATCTCTTCAGAGCGCACAGCACGAGCAGGACAAACAACAATGAATGCAGCATATTAATAACTATGACTGGGACTGTCATATACATAACATTATAACGAGAACACTATTATAATAAAATGCTGTGAAGTTTTAGAGTTTAGCTGCCGTGTTTCTGCACGTTGTTACGTGAAGAACACGTCCACAAAAGGAGTTCATTCAGAGCCGCGCAGACACGTTCACTTCTACATTCGGGGCATTTTGTGCAGATAGCCTATAAGTCGTAATATAACGTTATGTTGTATAAATAACGAAGCATATTCTATATGAGATAAATGATGAGTTAAATACCATTGATTAAAAACCTGCTATCAAATACTTCATTCTACTGGTCATCTTCAGCGCGCGCAGCTCAAAACAGAAATGCAGAGCATTTAACCTGTTAGCCAGCACCCCCATATTGGGAATCACAGCTGAAAATGACTAATTTAAAATGGTAACAGTTCCTGACTTCAGTGTGCCACACACAATTTTGGTGTCTTTGGAAAGAAGACCCTCTGGGCTTTACTATCCATCATCCAGAGTTGAACATGCACAAAAATATAAAAAGTTATAGACACTGAAGTGCCTTGAAAAAAAATTGTACCACACTGATTTTTTTTTTTATTTCATATAAAAATACATGAAATCAGTCCTGGAGCAATCCAGAAAAGTAATGGGTTGAAAGTCACGTCTCTTGAGTTTATATTTCAAATCTGAAGATACCATGAAAAATTAGATTCCTGCAACCATTTTTCTGAGATTTTTCTCATTCTGTGAGACTGTATGCTACAAAACTGTGATGTTTTTTACCACCAAGACGCTGTTTTTGAGCGTAATTTATTCCATAACGGACACAAACAATAACTCTCCCTGAAGAAAAGAAACGTAAACAAAGGAATAACGATCCAAATTACAATATTATTGTTTCTTTGGACTAAAAGTTCTTGATGGAATTTTGTTCCGTGGACCCTTATCTCTCTAACTAAACTGGGATTTACAGCAGTGGATATGTTTGTGTCATTATCAGGATGAATCTGGTATGTACTGCGTTTTTTTATAAATGTTTTGATGTGTACTGCTTACACAAATTTAGCAAATACATTCCTTATAAGCTTTCTATCGAAAAACAGCGATCTTTCATCGATGCTTGAGGCTTAGACCTTCAGAATGATATATAGTTTGTCAAGATTAACTTTGTCCCATTTCATTTAATCTATTCACAAACAATGACATGTTCAAACAGAGTGTTCAGTGCGCCGGCGTCCTGGTGCAGGCTAACAGGTTAACCGTCATATACATAACATTATAATGAGAGCACTATTGTATATATATATATATATATATATATATATATATATAAAAAACGGTTTGGCTGACGTTTAATTTGAACTCTTAATCAAAACATAAAACATTACTTACCCCATTTGTATCTGCGAGTCGTCCATTACACATTTTCCCTGTTTGTTAACGTCAGTAATTATGACTGTGTCTGACTTGACTCTTGGTAATGTATTTTGACCACACCCCCAAACATATGATTCAACTATCAGTCGAATATCGACAAGATTCGAAAACTCAGATTCGACTATGAAAATCCTTAGTCGGGGACACCCCTAATATTTACACACATACATACAGTGGGGAAAAAAAATATTTGGTCCCTTGCTGATTTTGTACGTTTGCCCACTGACAAATAAATGATCAGTCTATAACTTTAAATGGTAGGTTTATTTGAACAGTGAGACAGAACAAAAAACCCCAGAAAAACGCATTTAAAAAAAAAAAAGTTATAAATTGATTTGCATTTTAATGAGTGAAATAAGTATTTGATCCCCTATCAATCAGCAAGATTTCTGGCTCCCATGTGCCTTTTATACAAGTAAGGAGCTGAGATTAGGAGCACTCTCTTAAAGGGAGTGCTCCAAATCTCAGCTTGTTACCTGTATAAAAGACACCTGTCCACAGAAGCAATCAATCTATCAGATTCCAAACTCTCCACCATGGCCAAGACCAAAGAGCTGTCCAAGGATGTCAGGGACAAGATTGTAGACCTACACAAGGCTGGAATGGGTTACAAGACCATTACCAAGCAGCTAGGTGAGAAGGTGACATCAGTTGGTGTGATTATTCGCAAATGGAAGAAACAAAATAACTGTCAATCTCCCTCGGACTGGGGCTCCATGCAAGAGCTCACCTCATGGAGTTTCAATGATCATGAGAACGGTGAGGAATCAGCCCAAAACTACACGGGAGGATCTTGTCAATGATCTCAAGGCAGCTGGGACCATAGTCACCAAGAAAACAATTGGTAACACTACGCCGTGAAGGAGTGAAATTCTGCAGCACTCGCAAGATCCCCCTGCTCAAGAAAGCACATGTACAGGCCCATCTGAAGTTCAGTGATTCAGAGGAGAACTGGGTGAAAGTGTTGTGGTCAGATGAGACCAAAATCGAGCTCTTTGGCATTAACTCAACTCGCCATGTTTGGAGGAGGAATGCTGCCTATGACCCCAAGAACACCATCCCCACTGTCAAACATGGAGGTGGAAACATTATGCTTTGGGGGTGTTTTTCTGCTAAGGGGACAGGACACCTGCACCGCATCAAAGGGACGATGGACGGAGCCATGTACCGTCAGGTCCAGGGCATTGAAAATGGGCCGTGGATGGGTATTCCAGCATGGGACAATTTTTTAATGACAATGTCCATTAAAATTATAGACCGATAATTTCTTTGTCAGTGGGCAAACGTACGAAATCAGCAGGGGATCAAATTATAATTTTTTGACTGTCCACACACACACACACACACACACACACACACACACACACACACACACACACACACACACACACACACACACACACACACACACACACACACACACACACACACACACACACACACACACACACACACACACACACACACACACACACACACACACACACACACACACACACACACACACACACACACACACACACACACACACACACACACACACACACACACACACACACACACACACACACACACACACACACACACACACACACACACACACACACACACACACACACACACACACACACACACACACACACACACACACACACACACACGTTAGGGTTCTTTGGAGATATAATGTTCCAACAAGCCTGCTTGATCAATTACCAAAGAAGAATGTCAAAATTATTCATCAAAATAACATTTTCTTATCAAAGTGATAAAATGTTGTGTTGCAAAAATGAGTACACCCCCCTGAAAGTTTCTAAAAAAAATGTTTAAGACTATTTTTGATCAACAGGTGAGTATATTGAACCAAAACTTTTAAAGACCAGTAATTTCCTGACAATTAAAAGCGTTACATAGTCCTCTGAATCATACTCAGACTTAATGCTGGCAGCAGTGGAACCAGTTGGGAGAGAACTGCTAGGTGACATATTCCTTAGCATAAAAGACGACAATGGTACAAGAGGAATACCAAATTATTGTTTTAAGTGTCAAAATATAGCAGAAGTAGCACCAACATTCAAAAACAATGGACTTGTGACAAGGCTCCTGAAATAATCAGGTCTTTACTTTAAGTTTTCATTTAGTGATGAGTGAATTTTTGCTAGAAAAAGAGCAGGAGAAATAACATGCAAGTGTCTCAGAGCTGGCAAAAGCTATGAAAAGAGTGACACTTTATCTCACAGAGTATGATGCAGCCTGCAGAAGTGACATGCATGGTTGTCACCACTAGAATTACCTACTGTAGCCAAAGCAAAATAAACTCATTTAACCTCTTCCAAGGCCAATATCTACAAAATAGAGACTTTTGGGAATCCATACTCTGGTCTCAAGAGACCAAGTCAATCATTTCGGATCCAAAAGCATCCAAAATGTTCTGGTGTTGCTAGAGGAGGAGTACAGTGAGAAGTGTTTGGTACCCACAGTGACATTCAGTGGTAGTAAAGCTCTTATATAGGGATGAATGAGTGCTGAAGGTGTGAGGGAGTTGTGATTTATCAACGCTGTCATGAATTCACACACTACTGTGTGATGTAATACAAAAACTTGAAAAAGAAGATGCTACCCTCCCCTCATTCCCTGCATTATTGGGCATTTTTTCAGCATGACAATGAAGATATTCATTCTCCCAAGGTGAAAATCCTTCAGTGGACATGTATTCCACTCAATCTTAATGCTCTTGAGCAGCTGTGGGGGATTCTGTAGAGACGAGCGGAGCAAAACTTGCCATTAAAGACCAGAGCATTTAAGGAGGTCATCCTCCAGGAGTTAAACAGGACAGATGTGAAAATTTGTCATGAACTTGTACACTCAATGCCAAGAAGGGTCAGAGCAGTATACTTAAAGTTCTGGAGGACATACTAAGTACTAGAGTATTATACATTTGTTGAATTAAATCTAGGGTGTACTCATTTCTGCAGTCCTTCATTTAAACTAAATTGGCTAATTTACTTAGCTTACAGAAAATGTTGGCATATATTTAGTGGTTTTTATTAAGTATATGTTTAATGCATTTCAATTTTTCCATCTTTCCATGAATTATATTTGTGATCATTAAGAAAATACATATTTTATATTTATTCAGAGGGGGTGTACTCATTTATGCTGTGCACTGTGTATATACATATACATACATATACACACATATACACACATATTTATTTGTGCATCTCATGACTCAGGCCGATACGATACGCATCTAGATGCATAGCCAACAATGATACATTAAAGAAACATGAAGCAGCTACTGATGCAATGCACCCCTATTACTAGCAGTGCGATCCGATTTCAAGTCGATTTGATTCAACACAATGCAATTCGATGCGATACGATGCAATGCAGAAAATGTGATCAATTTTAATGCCTCGAGGCCTGTTTCATAAAACAAGTTAACCAAATAAGCCAGGCTTATTTCAGTTAGTCTGACTTAGTCAAATGATTTGATTCCATAAAGCAATTTTAACAGGGTAAACGTACCTATTAAGCTCACGTACCCATTAAGCACACTTCCATCTTTGAGCTCAGTTTATAAAAAGAAATAATGTATTATCCTACTTGATGTCTTAACCAATTGATATGTTTGTTACTATATACCTCAGTGTTTCCCACACGATTTAAGGGACACCACTGGACCCTTACTGGACCCCCTGCAGTTTAACTACAGAGCAAACAGGTCTGTGGATGATGCGGTCAACATGGGACTGCACTTCATCCTGCAGCATCTGGACAGAGCAGGGACTTATGTGAGGATCCTGTTTGTAGACTTCAGCTCTGCTTTTAACACCATCATCCCATTCCTCCTTCAGCCCAAACTAACTCAGCTCTCTGTACCCACCTCCGTCTGTCAGTGGATCACCAGCTTCCTGACAGACAGGCAGCAGCTAGTGAGGCTGGGAAAATTCTCATCCAGCACCCATACTATCAGCACTGGAGATCCTCAGGGCTGCGTTCTCTCCCCACTGTTCTTCTCCCTCTACACCAACGACTGCACATCTAAAGACCCCTCTGTCAAGTTCCTAAAGTTTGTCATCGGCCTCATTCAGGACGGTAATGAGTCAGCTTACACACAGGAGGTTAAGGAACTGGCTGTCTGGTGCGGTCTTAATCTGGAGCTTAACACGCTCAAAACTGTGGCGATGATCGTGGACTTCAGGAGAAACCCCCCTGCTCTCCCCCCACTCACCATCATGAACAGCACTGTGACTGAAATGCGAGTCATTCAGATTCCTGGGCACCACAATTTCTCAGGACCTGAAGTGGGACAATCACATTGAGGCCATTGTGAAAAAGGCCCAGCAGAGGTTGCATTTCCTTCTCCAGCTGAGGAAGTTCAACCTGCCACAGGAGCTGCTGAAACAGTTCTACTCTGCCATCATTGAATCAGTCCTCTGCACGTCAATAACTGTCTGGTTCAGCTCAGCTACCAAATCTGACCTCAGAAGACTACGGAGGGTAGTCCGGACTGCTGAGCGAATCATTGGAACAACCCTCCCCACTCTCCAAGAACTGTACTTCTCCAGAGTGAGCAAAAGGGCTGGCAAAATCACTCTGGACCCCTCACATCCAGCACACTCCATCTTTGAACTGTTACCGTCTGGTCGGCGCTACAGAGCTCTGAGCACCAGAACGACCAGACACAGGAACAGTTTCTTCCCTCAGGCAATCCATCTCATGAACACTTGACAATAACGTGGAACACAACACTATTATACATCATTCACCCATCACACATATTTACAACAGGGGTGCAAACTCGTCAGGGGTGAAAAAGGTGACAAACTAAACTCTCCTCTCCCCCCCGCCCCCATATATATATATATATATATATATACACACATACACAGGGGTGGGAATCGCAGGGTACCTCACGATACGATATAATCATGATACAGCGATTCTGCGATAATCGATATATTGCTAGACAATCATAATGATACATCACGATATCTGTCTATGAAAACAAAATGCCTGTGAAAAGGTTAAGTGCAAGTTTTCTTTCTTTATTCAAGTCTAAACAGTTAGAAGACAGCAAAAAAAGTACTGTAAATCAATTAACACGTTAAGTAAATTAATCATTTTATTGATTAATTTATATATTTTTTGTTTGTAGTTTATTTAGAATATATTTAGCTATCACACAAAATAACTTGAGATTCACTTGCGAGGGCAGTTAAACCGTTTATTAGGAACAATCAAAGCTGTCTTTCAAAGCTGACTTTTTAGCATCATTACTCCAGTCACATGATCCTTCAGAAATCATTCTAATATTCTGATTTGCTGCTCAAAAAACATTTTTTATTATTATTCTGTTGAAAAGAGCTGAAGTTTTTTTTTTTCTTTGATGAATAGAAAGTTCAGAAGAACAGCAAAGTTTATAACATGATAAATGTCTTTATCATTACTTGTGTGCTAAAAAGTTTTAATTTCTATATGCTGACTACAAGCTTTTGAATGGTATAGTGTATATTGTTACACTTGGAGTAGGCCTAAGACTGGAGTAATGAAGAAGAGAATTCTTTACAAAAACATTACAAAACCTGGCATTTTCATAGTGTATATTGTTTATGTGCTCTGAAGAAAACAAACAAACACACATTTTGAAATTCTGGGTTATTTCTCTCAGCAGATCTTCCAGAAACAGAAAGTAGCCGGGATGAACTCGTTTGTTTACGCGGAGGCGATGTGGGCATTTACATTCACGCGCCCTCACGTGGATGTTTGAATCTGAAAGGTGCGAACGGCACGTGGGCGGGACCGTATTAGATATGAGTTGAGACGGGAAGACTGGACATCGCATCAGTTTCATACGGATTACTTTAACATAGAATATTTGTTTTGGACGTAACTTACTTCATTTAAAAGTAGACATTTTAAGCTTTCTATACATATATGTCTCATGTATTTGAGGCGAGTATTCGTGGAGATTCAGGTTGTTTTATTTACGTGTCTGTGAAGAAAGGTGACAGAGCCCAGAGAACGCACCCCGTTTATTTTATTAATTTTAGAAAAGCACATTATTGGTAGTACCTAGAATAGCAAAGTCCACTAAAGGAGGTAGAGCTTTTTCATATTTGGCTCCCAAACTCTGGAATAGCCTTCCTGATAACGTTCAGGGTTCAGACAGACTCTCTCTGTTTAAATCTAGATTAAAGACACATCTCTTTAGCCAAGCATTCACATAATGCATTCATATAATGCATCTCATAAATCGTGTACTACAGTTATATCTGATCAAAACGCACATTATTATTCTTTAGCTTGGGTTGAACAAATAATTTTTGCTTGAATGGAACAACAGCTACGCTAATTATGTCTCTTTGTTTCTCTGTTTCTGCCACGGGATTAACATCCCGTGGTAACTAGGAGTTACACAAGCTTCAGTCTGGATCCAGCCCTTAAATGATCTGAGATGACCAAACACCTGAGAAGAGATGATGCCGACCCCTCGGAGGACCTCTGATGGAGGCCAACCTCTGATCCACCAACAACATGCAGAATTAACAAATTTTGCCATAAGTTAATATATTAAGTTTCTACAATGTATAAATATATTGTAGAAACTTAATTTCCTGTAAAGCGCTTTGCAACGATTGTATCGTAAAAAGCGCTATACAAATAAACGTGAATTGAATTGAATTATTTCGTTGTTATTATGACTATACAGAAATAGAAGGAGACCCTTTGCAGTTTCAAATGATACCTTATTCTTATCTGTACAATCAAAACTGACAAGAGTATTTTTAGCTATTTTTGCGGTCATGAACCGGTGCGGGCTTCGACCCCCAAGGTAAGCCAATCAGAGACAGAGTAGGGCGGGTCCATTCCTGCCATTACCAACAGGGGGAAAAGACGCTGCAGGTGACGTGACACAGATGACTCGCAGATCCGACGACGACCCCCCCTCCTCTCCTCAAATATTTTTTTTACAGATCTACACGATTCACGTGAATGACCTATTTCAAGGTGAAAACGGCGAATTTCGCCGAAAGGTGACAAGTTTGCACCCGTTACAATTCAAATTTGTACAAATCATACCTGTACATACATAATTGTCTATTATATTGCGTTTTTGCTTTTTTTGTACATTGCCTATTTTGTATATTTGTATATTCTTTTTATTATCCGTGTCCTGTTGCCGTCTTTGTTGCACTGTGGAGCTTCTGTCACTATAACAAATTCCTCGTATGTGTAAACATACCTGGCAATAAAGCTCACTCATTTATACCCGTTTTATGTATGACAACAGAAAACAATGTGAACAGCTTTATTGGGCATTCAGTTGTATTACAGTATGTGATAGTTCATAGAGTAGAACATCTGAAGTGCCAAAACTAGTCTGAACGCAAACTTGACGCAATGATGTCATATGCAAATTAATGTGACTTCACCTGCCGCCACAAGTGTCACAAAATCCTGTGGCAAACACTGTACCTCCTATAATTTCAAGTCAATCAGATCATTGCACGCTGAGATATGGGTCTCCATGTGTTCACACTGTCTGGCGGCTAGGGCTGAACGATTAATTGAATTTGCGATATCATCGCGATATGAAAAAACACGATTTTTCAACCGCAGAGGCTGCGATTACACTGTCACGTGACACGCGAGAGTAGGAGTAAAGAGGTGTTCAACTTGAAGATCGATCGAATGACATCAAATTTCGGTGAGAGAAAGCATACTGGAGACGTCCGCTCTCTTATAGCTCTAGCAGTACTTTGATGACACACCGATCGGTCCAGCAGCGCTGCTTCAAGTCGAACACATCTAAGCAGTCTTCAGAGGAAGCATCAAGTTGGCACGCTATGTTGCCAAGTCCGCAGTTTGCCGCGGGTTGTTTTAGTCAAGTCAAGTACGCGGGTCTTGCATAACATGCAGAATTGACGCACTACATGTAAACAATATCCTTTGTTGTATTTTCCTGTCAAAATAACGGAGTTCCTTTGGAATTCTTCAGCTTTTAAGAACGGCCGGTTTCTCTGGTAGTGGCTGGAACTAATGCGCAAACGGCAATCTCATTGGCTGGCGCTCACCTATTATCATCCCTGTTTTGATTTCAGCAAATCAATTTGAGCGAACGCAGACAACCTGATTAAGATTCATGAACCCAGCAGCTCAATAATCCTTAGGGCATTTCATATTGTTATTAGTAGTAGAATTCGTAGTAGTTTTGTTATCTTATCAGTATTATTTGTAGGTTTTCTTTTTCCTTTTTTTTTTATAGAAACACTAAATGACAAACAATATCTTAAGCACCACCACCAGTCCTAAGTTCAGTCAACATGACAAATATGCATTCATACATGGTTATTCTAATTACTAAAGTTCTATCATCATATAGGGTAAACGTACCTATTAAGCTCACCAAAATCTACATGAGACATTTTTAGTGCACAAGATATTGGTTTCGGTACAAAAGGTTATGCTAAAATAAAATATTAATCTCACATAAAAATATTTTATTTTATTTTAAATGACAAAAGAATTTTGATTAAGATATACATCATTAAATACAAAAAGTCTGTCTGTGCTTAATGGGTACATTTGTGTACCCTTTAAGCACACCCCTGTTCCCATTAAGCTCACATCATATTTTATTAAAAATTCTTGCTTTAAGTTTATTAAATTTTTAAAGAATAATTGTAAAATGTTTTATTTGAAGGTACAAGGTCAATCAAAAAAAAAAAAAAAAACTAAAAAAACTAAACTAAAATCAAGCAACAATTTGATCAGTTATATATTCATAGTGAAGTGTCATTTAAGCACACTGCAACATCAAGACTAGTCTACGTTCAGCCAAATAACACTAAAAAAAATTAATAAAACACCAATAAAGCATTTCATTCATGGGGATGAACACAGAAACAATGCACACATTTCTGTGCGAGTTTGTTGTGATTGGAAGGAATTTAAAGTCTGCTAGTGTGTGATCCTCAGTCGTTTAGTGTATGATGGCCAGTTTTCCTTTGTGACTATATACAAAGTCGTTAAGTCGCTATTGGTCCAGTCGTTATTGGACCCATCATGAGTGCTAAGGCAGACAAAGGGGATCGGAAAAGAGATTGAGCAATCGCCAATGAAGAAAAAAATTCAGAGATTCCGCCATCTCCAGAGAAGACCTCGACGATACTATTGCTAACCGCATTGAACTAGCATTTAAAGAGCAGCAAAGCACTTTGAATTCGGTTATGAATTCAGCAGTAAGAGATGCGATGGACTCTGTGCTGATTCCAGCATTGCGTGAACTGCGTGAGGACATACAAGCGACCAACAATTCTGTTAAAAAGCTAAGAGAGGAATTTGAGGCCATAGCTACCGAGACGAAGCAGACACGTGACCGCGTTGATTCTGTTCAAGCAGCGGCACGTGAGGATAGGAGGACAGTCACGGACTTAAAAAATCAGCTGGAGCGACTCACCGAGAAGATGACGGATATTGAGGACAGGTGCAGAAGGAACAATGTGAGGCTGGTGGGGTTGCCAGAGGGGGTGGAGGGTCCCGACGCGGCTGGTTTTCTCAGTTAATATTTCCAAGTGGATTCCTTCCTTGAGGGTCCGTGACATTGAGATTGACCGTGCGCATCGCGTGTATGACGGAGGGAGGGGCTCCGATCGGCCGCGCACTCTCATCTTCCGTGTACTAAGATGGCATAACAGATCGGAAATCCTGAAGGGTGAGGATCTGCAGGCTTATCCGGTGAAATGCGCACAGAACAATGTCACACTGCTATTTTTTCCCAACTTTAGTCCAGCTACAGCGATCAGGAGAAAGGCATTTGGTCCGGTTTTGAAGATGACAGCGCTTGGTCTCCAGCCCTTCCTCATCTATCCGGCGGTAATTAAACTACGGCACAAGGGTGAGCAGAGGAGCTTCGATTCTCCTCAGAAAGCGGAGGATTTTGTCAGCTCCGTCTCAGCAGAGAACGTATGCCGCGGCTCTGCAAAGGGGGGGGGGGGGAGCAGCGGCCGCTGTTTCTCCGGCCCGGCGGGAGGGGCTTGATGACCGGGACGGACATGGTCCTAGCTGCCCAGTGGGGGAGGATGGCAGGGTGGACATGGACGCTTGCTAAACCTATTTTTTGCTTTTTCTTCTCTCCTCTCTCCTACTGGGATACTGTCCCTATATATCCGGTACAACGATCTCTTTGCTGGTAAGACTGACACTCCTTTTTTCTTTTTTGGAGGGGACTAATGGAGAGTAGGTTTAATTAAAAAAAAAATTGTTTTTGGCTGTGTGAGCCTTTCGGGGACATGTCTTGCGTTGGAGTGGATCGGTCACGAACCATCACTATTTTTTGTTGCTCAGTCAGACCTATGTTCTCAGTAATGTGCGGTCCGAGTTGTTCCTTGTTTATGGTTGTCAGTTGTTCATGTTTTTATGTTGTTTTTGTTTGTTACAACAGACATTTATACTTTTATTTATTTTACTTTATTTCTAAAGGGATTTCTCATCTAGGAGGTTTGGTATCTAAAATGCACATCAGCGTTTTGCATGTTATTTACAGAATGGAAGTGCTTCTGCTTTTTTTCATTTATTGAATACAATCTTGGGATTATGAATATTCAATGCGTACTCTAAATATTTATCACTGAATGTGAATGGTTTAAATTTTGCTGTTAAACGAACAGGTGTTAGAATATTTACACCGTAAATCTATTTTCTGTGCCCTAATTCAATAGACACGTTTAAAACAATCTGACATGGCACGTTTCCAGAATAAGTATTATAAATTAGCAGCTTTTTCCAGCACTCAAAATAAAACTAAGGGGGTGCTTATCCTTGTTAACCGGAAGTTAAATTTAACAATCGAACACCTTGGTAGTGATGAGAAGGGTAGATTTGTTTTTATCCGATGCAAAATATATAATAGGTTAGCATTGGTCTCTATTTATGGTCCGAATGAGACAGACAGTGCATTACTTACGCAGATTTCCAAAACTCTACTTGAGGAGATTGATTGCCCTCTAGTGGTGGGTGGTGATTTTATGCTGTCATAAATCCTGCTTTAGATAAATCTCAATGATACAACAGCAATCCATCCTCTAAATTACTTAATAAATTTATCACTGAGCTTAACTTAATCGATCTTTGGAGAATTCAGAATACTAAAGCTAAGGACTTCACTTTTTTTTCTAATAGACAAGACTTTCTCTAGGATAGACTACATATTTCTCAGCCCATCTTTAAATTTCATATAATTCCTCCATCTCTATATTACCAATTTTATTATCTGATCATTCTGCTGTGTTGTGCAGTGTTCCTCTTTCCGATGTTAAAGCCAAGTCCCCTAGATGGCGCTTTAACATATTAAGTAATCAGACTTTCATTACTTCTCTAAAAGAATATATTAAGGAATTTCTTGAAATTAATATGCCCTCTGATGTGGATCCTCAAATACTGTGGGAAATGACTAAGTGTGCTATACGAGGTTTCTGTATATCTTTCTCTTCTACTCTTGCCAAAGCGAAAACTCACCAGTTTACACAATTAGAAAATAAAATCCAATCATTACAAAACCTACAAAAACATTTTACTGAGCAACAGGCTACACAGCTGTCCTCTTTAAAAGAAGAATATGATTTACTTTCACACTCAAAGGCAGAATTTATTTTACATAGGACTAGGCAAAAATATTATTTTGAATCAGAGAGACCTAGTCATTTATTGGCCCTTAGGTTGAAAGAATGCGAGTCTAAGGCATATATTAGCGCAATAAAATCATCGGATGATCAGGTCACCACGAATCCTGTGGCAATTGACATTTAAAGGTTTTTACACAAATCTGTATAAAGCCGAAACAGATTTTGATGAACCAATTTGTAAGCAGTATTTAGATAAATTGGAACTGCCTCAGATCTCACAGATAGATAAAGAATCTTTGGAGGCCCCATTAAGTTTGGAGGAACTCCACGTCTCTCTAAAAAGCCTTCAAAAAGGCAAATCGCCAGGTCTAGATGGTCTCTCCTCTGAATTATATTTAGAGATTTGGGATTTGGTAGGGATACCTATGCTTAACTCATTTAATTTTGCAATTGAACATGGGGTATTTCATAGCGATCAAAAAACTTCACTGATTTCATTACTTCTTAAAAAAGGGAAAGATCCATTAGATTGTTCCAGCTACAGACTGATTTTGCTTATCCCATGTGATCTAAAAATCTATGCTAAAGTTTTTGCTTCTCGTATGGAGAAGGTAATTCATAGTCTGATCAAGGAGGACCAAACTGGTTTCATCAAGGGGCGCAATGCATCTGACAATGTGTCGACTCCATATTTTTGACTTTGCGGACTCCCACCCAACCCCTTGTGCGGTCTTTTCACTTGATGCAGAAAAAGCCTTTGACAGGCTAGAGTGGAATTATATGTGGGCAGTTCTGCAATGTTTCGGCTTCGGTGAACACTTAATTTCTATGATTAAGACATTATACCACTCACCTGCAGCATCAGTCATGACTGGTGATATTATTTCCCCCTCATTCCCTTTGCAGCGGGGAGCGAGGCAGGGGTGTCCGCTTTCCCCCTTATTGTTTTGTCTATCTCTTGAACCCTTGGCGCAAGCCATCAGGAAATCTGAAGTATCGATTAAGATTCATGATCATAATCATAGTATCTCATTATACGCCGATGATATTATTCTATATTTAGACCACTTTGACGTTTCAGTCTCTAGTATAATTAAGGAATTTGATAATTTTAGTAGCCTATCAGGATATAAAATAAATTGGAGCAAATCTGCTTTAATGCCAATTAACAATGTTAAGGTTAATTCTTCTATTCCCTCATTTATCCCTATTAAGGAATCTTTCATCTATTTGGGCATTACCATATATAAAAACATTCATAAGATTGCTAGAGACAATTTTAATAACATTTTAGTTAAGGTCAAAAATGACATTCAAAGATGGAAGAATCTTAAAGTCTCTCTCCAAAGAAGAATCGCCACTGTTAAGATGAATTTGTTACCTCGATTTAATTTCTCTATGCTACCACTTTCTCCCCCTCCAGGTTACTTTAAGGAGATCAACTCCATAATTTCTAAGTTTATCTGGAATGATAAATGTCCCAGAATTAAAAACTTACCACATTACAACATCCTAATAGCGCAGGAGGACTGGCTGTACCAAATTTTGAATTATATTATTGGTCGTTCCAGCTTAAGGCTCTTCATAATTGGGTTGATCCTCAATCTACAGTTTCATGGAGAGTGATTGAAGCTGACAAGGTTAAACCAAATAGACTTCAATATATTTTATTTACTGGCACAGGAAAAAAAGGGGATAATTATAAATTTGGTCCAGTTGTGGCTAACTCTATTAAAATCTGGAAAACGGTTGAACGTTGGATAGGTGGAGCCTTCAAATTTTGTAACAGTACTCCTTTATGGCACAATTTTAATTTTGTATGCGGAAATTGTCCATTTGTCCAACCCTCTTGGTCTTCTTTAGGTGTAAACGCGTGCGGTGATATATATGATAACCAGGGCCTTCATTTCAGACATTAAGAACCAAATTTTGTCTACCAGCATCCGCATATTTTGTCTTTCTTCAATTAAATTCTGCTCTCAAAGCGTATGGCGTTCCGTGGGCATCTTCCATTTCCTCTCATCCTATGTGGGACAGGATTGCACCATCTGCTGGTCGGCCATCTGTCTCCTTAATATATAATAAAATTATTGATTGCATTACAAAACCTCTTTCTATTAAAACTATTTGGAATAGGGAATTATCGGACCTTAATTTATCTGTCAACTGGGGTGTGGTCTAATCTCAGCTCAACATCTAAAAATCTGTCTCATCGTCTTATTCACTTCAAAGTCATTCATAGAGCATACATAACTCCTTACAAAAGATTTAAAATGAAACTACAGTCAAATTTGAACTGCCATATATGTAACACTACATCATCAGGCACTTTTCTGCATATGTTTTGGGAATGTCCTGTCGTCATCAGTCTATGGACACATGTAAACCTGGTTTTGTCGTCATTACTGCGAATTGATTGGTCTGTTAACCCAAGTTTGTGTCTTCTTAATGATGATTCTGGTCTCTGTATTAGTTCAATGCAAAAGAGAATGTTGTTTGCTGGTTTTACAGCTGTGAAGACAATCCAGAACTGGTTTACAGCACACGTGTAGAAAAACATATTGGATCCGTAGCCTCCTGCAAATAGTGACGTGTGAATGTGCAACGGCGCGAGTCGGTGGGGCCAGGCCTTCGACCATTGATGCTTGGCAGTGTTTTTTGTTGGATATACGTGATTGTATAAAGGAGTGACTTTTGTGTTTTTATTGTTCTTCCCTCTCTCCCTCCCTTTTGATTGGACCTTGAGATGTTGAGTATGTGTCTGTTGTTTTGTTTTGTTATATTTTGGATGCTATGTTGTGTTGTGTAAAAATAAAAAAATAAAAAATAATTGATAACATTTTAAAAGTCATGTAGTGTATTCCAGCCTTTAGTTGCTTTTTTCCTGGACAGATACGGCAGGTTTCTGATGGATGACATGCCTCTTTCATCTTTGGGCAAAAACTATAGTTATGTCTCGATTTTGTCATCTTAAAGCTGTTAAAATAAGTTATTAGACATTTTATAAAGATTAACTTAAAGTGATAACCATCAGTCAATATTTAAAGTGTTTATGAAGTATTTACATAGATGGTTAATGTGGAAGAGCTTAAAAGAGCACACTGAGCTTAATGGGCGCAGCAACAATTTTTCAGAAATTTCATGTAATATTTATTAAAATGACAAGATTTTGCTAAATAAATAATCTAGTTCATGTATTAAGTTCATACACATTTTAATATGAACAACTATTAACATCTATGAAATTATACTTTCTTATTGATGTCACAGTGAAGCGGTGTGATTTTCAGTGTAGTGTACCCTTTATGCTCACCTTAAAATAATGTAATCTTTAAAAATTACAGCACTGTAAAACCACAGACCAGCAATAAACTGTCCATTTATAATATTATGGATGTAAAAGTACAAGCCAGTAATGCCTGTGAAGTAATGTTAGCGTAGCGCACAATCTTATACAGCTAGTCAGCTAAATGTGTTCTGTAGCATCTGCGCTATGTTGATAAAACTCTCTTTTGGATCTAATGTAATTATTTCCCACATCCATGTTCCAGGTTATAATATGCAAAAGTTTGAACATTAATCTCTTAATTTTACAGTACTAATGAAAACTAATGAAAACCCCAAATTCAGTATCTCAGAAAATTAGAATATTACTTAAGACCAATACAAAAGAAAGGATTTTTAGAAATCTTGGCCAACTGAAAAGTATGAACATGAAAAGTATGAGCATGTACAGCACTCAATACTTAGTTGGGGCTCCTTTTGCCTGAATTACTGCAGCAATGCGGCGTGGCATGGAGTCGATCAGTCTGTGGCACTGCTCAGGTGTTATGAGAGCCCAGGTTGCTCTGATAGTGGCCTTCAGCTCTTCTGCATTGTTGGGTCTGGCATGTCGCATCTTCCTCTTCACAATACCCCATAGATTTTCTATGGGGTTAAGGTCAGGCGAGTTTGCTGGCCAATTAAGAACAGGGATACCATGGTCCTTAAACCAGGTACTGGTAGCTTTGGCACTGTGTGCAGGTGCCAAGTCCTGTTGGAAAATGAAATCTGCATCTCCATAAAGTTGGTCAGCAGCAGGAAGCATGAAGTGCTCTAAAACTTCCTGGTATACGGCTGTGTTGACCTTGGACCTCAGAAAACACAGTGGACCAACACCAGCAGATGACATGGCACCCCAAACCATCACTGACTGTGGAAACTTTACACTGGACCTCAAGCAATGTGGATTCTGTGCCTCTCCTCTCTTCCTCCAGACTCTGGGACCCTGATTTCCAAAGGAAATGCAAAATGTACTTTCATCAGAGAACATAACTTTGGACCACTCAGCAGCAGTCCAGTCCTTTTTGTCTTTAGCCCAGGCGAGACGCTTCTGACGCTGTCTGTTGTTCAAGAGTGGCTTGACACAAGGAATGCGACAGCTGAAACCCATGTCTTGCATACGTCTGTGCGTAGTGGTTCTTGAAGCACTGACTCCAGCTGCAGTCCACTCTTTGTGAATCTCCCCCACATTTTTGAATGGGTTTTGTTTCACAATCCTCTCCAGGGTGCAGTTATCCCTATTGCTTGTACACTTTTTTCTACCACATCTTTTCCTTCCCTTCGCCTCTCTATTAATGTGCTTGGACAGAGCTCTGTGAACAGCCAGCCTCTTTTGCAATGACCTTTTGTGTCTTGCCCTCCTTGTGCAAGGTGTCAATGGTCGTCTTTTGGACAACTGTCAAGTCAGCAGTCTTCCCCATGATTGTGTAGCCTACAGATCTAGACTGAGAGACCATTTAAAGGCCTTTGCAGGTGTTTTGAGTTAATTAGCTGATTAGAGTGTGGCACCAGGTGTCTTCAATATTGAACCTTTTCACAATATTCTAATTTTCTGAGATACTGAATTTGGGGTTTTCATTAGTTGTCACTTATAATCATCAAAATTAAAAGAAATAAACACTTGAAATATATCAGTCTGTGTGGAATGAATGTATACATTATACAAGTTTCACTTTTTGAATGGAATTAGTGAAATAAATCAACTTTTTGATGATATTCTAATTATATGACCAGCACCTGTGTGTGTGTGTGTGTGTGTGTGTGTGTGTGTGTGTGTGTGTGTGTGTGTGTGTGTGTGTGTATATATATATATATATATATATATATATATATATATATGATGATTAATATTAGTCAGAGTAAACAAAAAAATGACAAGCCAATGGAGATTCTATTGCCAAGGTGTCCATAGAGGGTTGATAGTTACAATAATCAATTGAATTTGATAGGCGTCTCTCACATTGTCCCACAGAAATATTAAAATAGTGTAGATTACTGTACAATGTTTTATAATAATAATGTATTCTATTTAGTGTCCATTTCATTCATTTAACATTTAATATTGGGGACATCCAAGTTATTTGACATTTGAACATTTAAAAAAAAGTAACAAGTTACTTTCCCTGGTAATTAGTTTCTTTTATAATGATGTAACTCAGTTACTATTTGTGAGAAGTAACTAGTAATATAACTAATTACTTTTTTAAAGTAACGTGCCCAACACTGCATACTATACATTGATTTATTGCTTGTCTTTGTTGAATACAAATAGCTTTAAAAAAAATAAATCGCATATTAAATCGCAATCTTGGTAAAAAAACAACAACATCGCAATTAGATTATTTTCCAAAATCGTTCAGCCCTACTGGCGGCCATTTTGAAAGCTGTCTGAAAACTTTCATCAAAAGAGTAGCTCCTTAAATGTGCTTTTTTTAATGTTTAAACCTTCATTTTGGGTAAGTTTCACTACTTACTGTAAAATTAAGAGATTAATGTTTAGACTTTTGCATATTATAACCTGGAACTTGGATGTGGGAAACAATTACCTTAGATCCAAAAGATAGTTTTAGCAACAGTGCAGATGCTACAGAACACAGTTAGCTGACTAGCGGTTTAAGATTGTGTGCTACGCTAATATATTACTTCACAGACATTACTGGCTCAGACCTGCCAACCTTGGAAAAAGGTTGGAGTACCACCTGTGTGATGGCAACGGGGGGTAAATTCTGGATAAATTGAGAACCACAATTTTTTTTTTTGTCTCAAACAGAGATCACGATTCTCCCACAAAACAAAACAAAATGTGTGACAAAATATTATTGCTGCAGTCTATTTAAAAGTGTTTAATTTGAACGAATTATTAAACATTTAAATGATTATGTATTCATAATATATTTAGTTAATATTAAAATTATGAAAAAGTGGTTTGAATGAATGATTTAAATGTCTCACTCATAAATACTTCACTTGTTTCTTTACTGGATGAATCAGCGCTTTTGAACAAATCTCTTGGTTCAATCACAAATACATTTAAGTCACTTTTCACCACCTAGTGGCGAAACAATGCAATCGACACAAACGTTATTTGAAGCGCCAGTTAACTTTCAAAAGGTCCATTTTGATCGCTACCATAAACGGTGTTTATAACTGAACAATTAACTTTGATCCCAGTATTTCTGTGATGATATGAATGACTGTAATACAGAAATAATACTGTGTAGTAGGGATGTGCGCTACGACTAATTTGACTGTCGTTTAAACGGAAGTTTTCTATCCGACTAGTTGACTAGTCTAAAAGCCAGAACCCCTCCAAAAATGGTAAAAGAAAAAAAAAAAACCTGTGCGTGTGTCTATATAACAGTCTACACTTGAAATACTTAATCTTTGAATCACACTGTAAAATCCCTCAATGAATTCTGCTAAATATATGTCACGATTATGCCGTATGCTTGCCTCGCATTATCATCATTTAATTTTAGGCGGTCGTTAAACAGAAAAAAAGGAAGAGCATACACTCAACACAAACCAGTGCCTAGCTTATTTATTCAAATCGGCTGGAGCAATGCAGAAATGGAAAAATCAATCAATAGACTGACAGAATTCTTCATTTTCATATAACGTTAGCCAACATATTAAAACAAAAGTAAAAAACAATAGGAAAGTTTATCAAGGAATAGCATTAAAACGGCTTTTAAAAATGTACTTCATGTTGGCTATATTGTCTAAAAACAAAACAAAGCTCGTTTTACTTACTCAGACCGTGCACATTTGTTCAGTGAATTTAACACGTTAACGTGGTCTGGCGAAAGACGGGACTAGAGGCGATTCTGCACTTGAGAAAAAAAAAAAACGCGCTCGGCAGGAACTGAAGTCACAGGCAAGCAGAGAGATAACTACAAGCAAGCAGACAGTTTCGAAAAGAGCCTGGAAATCCCGCACCACCACCGAAGTGGGTCTAGCTAGAGGAATAGACGGCACGGATAGGATCGCGGACCACAGCGGCAGGTTGTAGTGTATGACATGATTGACATTTGCTGGCTTTGGCTAGCCTCCAAGCTAACGCATATGTGCCTGTATTGAATACGATTACGCATCGCTCCAGTATAGTTATTGTAAGCCAATCTGACATTACACAGTTTACACAAAACCTTTCCATTTCCTTCTAATTCAAAAAAAATACTCCCACACCTTGCTGGTCTTTCGCGTTGTCATTTTGAGCTCGCCGCAACTGACATGAAGAAAACGCATGCGAGGAGGTCTGAGGTAAAAATTTAGTTTCCGCCCAGATACGCTTTTTTAAAATTTGATATGCATTCTTTTTCAAAAGTTTTATTTTAACTTATTTAAAATGTCATTTAAAATGTTTTAAATGTAACGTTAAAATGATGGTAATTTGAATGATAAAATCAAAGTTTTTTTTTCTCTTGTGTAATCGACTATTGTTTTCAGTGTCGACTAGTAGGAGCTGTACCGTTTAGTCGACTAGTCGACTAGATCCGCACATCCCTAGTGTGTAGTTGAAAAGACTGTTTGTGAAGCTGTTATCCAAACATGGTAACTGTCTGCACTTGTGTCAGCAGCTGCGCGAATGCAGATTTGAATGTTCCGGTAAGATCTTTTTAAAGGTTTATTAGACACGGGCGAAGTTCTAGTGCAAATATATCAGTATTTATCCAAGTACGCACATTTTTTTGGACTAAAAGCCCTAATATTAGGACGCTGTTCAGTGAGTGCAGCTATATGAACAAATAAACCGCAGCAGATCTGGCTGAATATGAATGTGTGCTTTTATTCTATTCACAGTTCATCTAGAATATCAATGCGATCATGTCGACTCCAGAGGATTAAGTTAACAACTCAATATTTTAACTTTCCACATCCACCCCAACCCGTTTACCTTAGTTGTAAGTACCTAGTGCACTGTCCCCTTTTAAGAAATCAGACGGCGGGAGTAAAAAGGTACGAGACCGAGCGGGATTTTGTTTTGCTGTCTATTTGCAGTCTCTTTTTAATGATAGGTCTACGCATTTGTCAATCATCCCACTTGCTAGATGGGGAATGAACCCAGCGCTCTGATTGGTCGAAGTCCTCTTTCATTGCTGTTGCTTGATTTAAGTAGGCTACTGTGCGTGCACAAAGGCGTCACCAGGTTTTTGCGTAGTTTAAAGTGACAAATCGTACCTGCGTACTTTGAGGTCAAAATGCGTGCCCGCTACGCAAAATGCGTACAGGTTGGCAGGTCTGCTGGCTTGTACTTTTAAATCAATAATATTATAAATTGACAGTTTATGGCTGGTCTGTGGTTTTACAGTGCTGTAATTTTTAAAGATTTCATATTATTGTAAGGCGAGCTTAAAGGGTACACTATGAAAATCACACAGCTTCAGTGTGACATCAATAAGAAAAAGTATAATTTCATAGATATTGTTAATAACAGTTGTTCATAAAACATGAACTTAATACAATGACCTAGATTATTTATTTTGCAAAATAGTCATTTTAATAAATATTACATGAAATTTATAAAAAATGTTGCTGCTCCCATTAAGCTCAGTGTGCTCTCTTTAAAAGGTGTCATAGGTGACTGTCTTCAGAAACATTTTTTGTTATTCTGGTTGAAAGTCTCTTCACATCCTGATAGCAATCATTAAGTTAAGTGGTCTAAATGTATTTATCTGTATTTATATATTCTGTGGAAGGTGTAGGACCAAGAAATGTTTGTCCAATCAAAACGCTCGGTCCGAGCGTTTTAATTGTCTTTTCTACCTGTCTGTCAACGTATGTATTTGCATACCTCTGCGCACCCTGTTCGCGCAGACACGATACGTCATCAGCGCGTTCACTCACGCTGTGCAGACAGAGCCAGAATGACAGACAAACATCAACAACCCGATCTTCCTTCCTGGTATTGTAGTACTTTTACTAGCTATAAAGTTCTCACCGGTGAATGACACATGTAGCCCAGCAGTTCCCAATTCCACTCATCACGCCCCTCCCGTTTTGCATATTTTGCATGTCTCGCTTAGAAGAGAGCTCTGTGCATGAGCGGTGTTCCGATTGACATGCTCCCTACACAGTGTTCATTGCTCCCTACTCACTGAGCAGGGAAAATCCGTTGGAAGTTTATTTCACTTCGGAACATTCATTCACGGATTGCGCTGCGCAGCATCTTCACTCACAGATGAAACTTACTAGAGAAGTGTGACATAATATACCTCTGTAAATAAATACAATTTAAATTCACGTCTTGCACACTTTATTGCCCTTTGTATGGAACATATACGCTTGCTTTGAACTGGAATCATGGTGGAATATATGGTGATGTCCATTTCGCAGGGCACTTATGACTTGCGGTCGAATAGAACAAAAAAAAAGACGTGATAAGATATACATATGAAATGTGCAGAGCGGGGAGGGCGTGAGGACTGTAATTGGAAACCGTTGATGTAGTAATTTAATGCCTCTGGTATTCCGCTCTGAGCGTATGTGCGTTCAGGGGGCGTGGCTTTGAACGGCGATTGCAGGGAGGGTGGGACGTTCGCTTTCAGTGCTATCAGGCTAAAGTTAGCATTTTCCGAGATGTCCCACTACACGTTTAAGCTCTTCCACATTGAATGTTTATGTAAATACTTCATAAACAGACTTTAAATATTAACTTGTACCCCCCATTTTGGGCCTCACAGCTGAAAATGACCTACCTAAATTAAAATGGTAACATTTCCTGACAATAATGTGCTACACACAATTTATGTATCTTTGGAAAGAAGACACTCTAGGCTTTACTATGCATCATCCAGAGTTGATAATGCTCAAAAAAAAAAAAAAAAAAAAAAAAGTTATAGACACTGAAGTGCCTTGAAAAATGTTTTACCACACTGAATGTTTTTTTTATTTCATAAACAAATACATGAAATAGGTCCAGGAGCAATCCAGAAAAGTAATGGGTTGAAAGTCACGTCTAATGAGTTTATATTTCAAACTTGAAGAAAATACCATGAAAAATGAGATTCTTTAAATCATTTTTCTGAGAATATTTCCAGATCCCCCCCCGTTTAATGAAAATTACCACTAGGGATGCATCGATCCGATACTCAGGATCGGTATCGGCTCCGATCCGGTCATTTTCCGCGGATCGGGTATCGGAGAGAGGAGACCGATCCAAATCCGATATTGTGTGTAACTTATAGGCCTAACGTTACTATTCTGAGTTATTGTTAAGCCCCGCGAAAGCACAAAAGCATTATAAAGCACCATAAAGACAAAGTCCAAGTGTTCTGAAGCCGTTCCATAGTTTAATGTGAGGTAACGTTACAGATGAATATTTAAGTCGTTAAATTCAAGTTCACGTAAACTCTTCTCTCAGCTGCTGCTGTCAGTCATCCTCCAATCAGCATTCAAACTGTCACGTTCGGTTACTACAGTCAAAACAATGAAACTCTCTTCAAGAGCGCTCAATAATTGAGATGTAAAACCGTTAAAAGAAAAGGCTCAATAAACTATCGCGCAGATTTAATAAGCTACGCATCAATATCTCTTCCCTCTGTGCTTTGAACTCCGGAGCTGCGCGCTGTGACTCCGTGCTGCTTCAAGCGCATCATTCTGCGCACGGGATGCGCATAAGCGCTTTGTACCGCTCTCTATTGGAGCTTTTCGTATTATAATACTTTTGCGCAATGAAATATTATTTATAGCGTTTCTTGTACTGTCCTATCAAGGCTATTAATAATCTAATGTACAGCACAGTAATGGAGGCAGGACTCCTCTATCATATGTTGCTGCCTTCATTACTGTGCTATACATGTAAAAGAAATGTCTTTTAATTTTGTAGTTTATATTTATAAATAAATAAATGTACTTGTTTTCATTAATGTATTTTACAACAATACAAAGAGCAATGTGTAACATTTTACCAGATTTAGTCCTTCACATATTCACTTTTATTTGTTCCCCACTAAATAATGTTATTTCACTAAATGTTTAGATTTTATAAAATTGTGCACTCATGATTTTTCTAGAATAACTTTTGCTGCTAAATTATCCACTAACCTAGTTTATAATAGTATTTTTGTCATAGATTATGAATGGGCCTGTTTACACCTGGTCATTTCATGTGTTTTCTCTGATCGGATATCTGTCTGATTTGTTAAAACGTTTCCATTTACACTTGGCCACATAAATCTTCACAAAATGGATATAAATCCAATCTTCAATTCCCGTGCTATATTTAAATTGAATGAAGTTCACATCAACGAAATCAAAAGCGCTGCATTTTATTAATTATCAGCTCATTTCCAGATCAAAGACCGCAATATGAGAGCGCACTGCATCAGCACTGGAAATATAAGTTTGTCTTATACTTTTAATGAAGATGAGTGTGTTGAGCGTCTGCGACTTTCTTTCAGTTTCATTCGCGGCAGTTTGCGTGTCTGCTTGTTGAAGAGATGCTCAGCTACTCGTCTGCTGTGATGTGTGTTGCATTAGCGCAGTCATATCTGACTAAAATGTCATATAGCCTATAACACGGTCTCACACGTTTATTATTTTTACATTTTGGGAGGAGTAAAATGCACATATGTGGTTTCAACAACCAGATGCATTTACACATGTCCAGTTCATCTGGAATGCAGCCCAGACCACCTCCTGAAGTGTTTTGAGAGATCGGATTTATATTACAAAACGCATGAAGTGACCAGGTGTAAACAGCCCCTATATATATTTTCATGTTATTTTTCATTAAAATGAAGTTGTCTAGTAGATTGTGTTTAACACACAAAAGAGTGAAACAGAAGTATAGAAACTCTACATTGACACAAAAAAAAAAAAAAAAAAAAAACTGCGCTAGGATCGGAATCGGCCAATACTCAGAATTTTCTGGATCGGATCGGATCTGAAAAAATGGTATCGTTGCATCCCTAATTACCACCAAATGTATTGAAGAATTCCACAAACTATTTTAGTCATTATACATAGGTTTTCAATTATAAAATAATAGACAGAATTTTAGACATCATATACGTGATTTATTTGAGCACTAAAAATACAAGAATAATTTGAGTAATAAAAAAAATAAAAAAATAAAAGAATTTGCTTTATATGTAGTAGCCTACATACTCTATACTCTGCACTGCCAGACATAAACTGATATTGCCAGACATTCACACTGATTGCAGTCAGTAATCACACGCTGATGTGCGTCCATACAGATAAGCCATATCATCAATAATAGCCGTCATTGACAGCATTCTGATAGCAGTCATATAGTCGGTAATTACACGCTGATGTGCGTTCATATAGATGGTAATCATGCAAATACAGCCATGTTCCACACATCACACACACATAAATAAAAAATTTTGAAAAAAAGAAAAAATTATTTGTGCAAAAAGGCAATCGCTAAGTTACGCCCCCATCAGATGACAGGTGCGTCACAGCGTGCGTCACGTGCCGTCACGAGGGAGCGCCAGAATTCAAATAAACAATCTTCGTGTATCTTTGACTTTTTTTTTTTTGGATGATCTCATTCTGTTTGAGACATTGCCTGCTACAAAATCATGCTGTTTTTTTACCACCAAGACACTGTTTTTGAGCGTAATTTGTTCCATAACGGATACAAACAATAACTCTCCCTGAACAGATGAGACGTAAACAAAGGAATAACGATCCAAATTACAACGTTGTTGTTTCTTTGGACTAAAAGTGCTCTTTGGGATGTTGTTCCGTGGACCCTTATTTCTCAAACTAAACCGGGATTTACAGCAGTGGATACGTTTGAGAGTCGTTATCAGGATGAATCTGGTATGTACTGCGTTTTTTTTATACATGTTTTGATGTGTACTGCTTACACAAATTTAGCAAATACATTCCTTATAAGCTTTCTATCGAAAAACAGCGATCTATTGTCGATGCTTGAGGCTTAGACCTTCAAAATGATATATAGTTTGTCAAGATTAATTGTGTCCCGTTTCATTTTATCTATTTGAAAACAATGACATGTGCAAACAAAGAGCGTTCAGTGCGCTGGCGTCCTGGTGCATGTTAACAGGTTAACCGATGGTTGTCACTTTAAGTTAATCTTTAATTAAATGATTAATAACTTATTTTAACAGCTTTAAGATGACAAAATCAAGACAACTATAGTTTATGCCCAGAGATGAGAGAGGCATGTCATCCATTCAAAGAAGGAGCCATCAGAAACCTGTCGTATCTGTCCAGAAAAAAAGCGACTAAAGGCTGGAATGCACTACACGACTTAAAATGTGAACAGTTTTTTTTTTTTAAAAACACCAGGCATCACTTACACTTACAGACTTTGTAAATAGTCACAAAGGAAAACTTTACCAGACTTTAAATTCATTCCAATCACAACAAACTCACACAGAAGCATGCGCATTGATGCTAGGAGACGCATGACAAATGAAAACAATGTGTTCTAAAATCTGCTGAAAATATCAAACACGTTTGATCTCCTCTGACTGGATGGAGTCAAAGTCTGAAGCTAAGAAAAGACTCTGACCATCATACACTATGTGATTTTCTATTAGATATGTCAGCTGAAATCTACAGACTTTTTTTTTTTTATTGACTTTGTACCTTCAGATAAAATATTTTTCAATTATTCTTTAAAAATGTTGTTTAAAATAAACAAGAATTTTTAATACAACATGATGTGAGCTTAATGGGAACAGGGGTGTGCTTAAAGGGTACAGAAATGTACCCATTAAGCACAGCCAGACTTTTTGCATTTAATGATGTATATCTTAATCAAAATGCTTTTGTCATTTAAAACGAAATTAAATATTTTTTTGTGAGAGATTAATATTTTAACAACTTATTGTACTGAAGCCAATATCTTGTGGACTAAAAATGTTTCAATGTAGATTTTGGTGAGCTTAATAGGTACGTTTACCCTAGGCCTAGATCAAGCTTAGTCACTGTGGCAACTTATGGGAAACTAACCTGGTCTAAAGCAGGCTAACTGTCAGGCTAAGCTGAGGTCCTCTAACAGACCAATAGGAACAATGATATTACCACTGTCTCACATACTATTTTTTTTTTTTTTTTTTTTTTTTTTTTTACAGGTTTCTAGCCATGCAGCCCTTCTCTCTGGTTTAATGACTGCTGTAGGCCTACCTTTAGTTTGCAGAACAGATAGCAGAACATTAGAACATTACAATCTAAAATTGCTCTTTAAAGCATTAAAATAACAATTAAAAGTTAAAATCACTGAATTAAAAATGATAAAGAAAATAACTAGATTTTAACTGCTATAAGAAACACATTAACTCATTTGAGCTTAGTAGGCTAATATTGTGGCTGTACTAGCTTACATTTGATTTACCCATTACATTATAGTCCCTTTACAGTTACTGCTATCATAAATACACACTTATATATGTAGGTTTAAAATTCTACAAAAGACACATTTAATGTCCAACAACAAATACTTTAGCAAAATGTATATTTTACCCAGAATTTTTTCGCTCCGATTCGATTCCGCTCTGTCTGTTTAGCGCGCATTAGTGCTCGTGTGCCTCGCCCACTCCTGACAGCAAAATGGATATGTTTGCATGACTTTCTGACATTTACAGATGAAAAGTACACCTGTGACATGTCAGTTATGCACTGAGGACAGATATATTCGCTGTTTACCATAGTGGATCGATTTGATCCATGATCGACATTAAGGGATTCTTAAAAATAAACGTGCACAAAGTGAGATTGTGTGAACTTAATTTGTCGTTTATGGAACCGCTTTAGCCCAGATTGATTTGTTGGGTTATTTCAGGTTAGGTTTTGGATTTTATTTCCTGTTTTTCCTTGGGTCCCCGCAGTGTTGTGATTCGTCATATTCATGCAGCAGCGGTGATGAGAACGCACTTGAGAAACAGTTTAGAGGAGAAATCAATCTACATATAAAATATTGGTCAAAGATTATTCGTCACTTTTTAAATAAATGTATAGCGCATCCACTAGTAATTATATATAAATAAATCTGTTTTTACCAATGATAGAAACGATGCATCGCGATATAAATGCCAACTTGAAGCCGATGCACACTTTTTAAACCGATGCATCGCATTAACTTTTTATGCCGATACACGGAGCGAATCTGGGAATCTTCCCATCCCATATATATAGGGCTTGCATAGACTAGTCGAGTGATCGACTACTTCAACCACTAGTCGGCGCTGTTGGAAACAATCGACTACTTTTGTACATGCATTAACCATAATGCATGTACAGGTGCATCTCCAAAAATTTGAATATGGTGAAAAAGCTCATTTTTTCTTGTAACTCATTTCAAAAAGTGAAACTTTCATATATTTTAGATTAATTACATGTAAAGTAAAACACTTCAAAAGTTTTTTTGTGTTAATTTTGATGATTAGAACTTACAGCTAATGAAAGTCAAAAATCAGTATCTCAAAATATTAGAATATTTCCTAAGATCAATCAAAAAAAGGATGTGCAAAACAGAAAAGTTCAAGTTCTTTAAAGTATGTTCATTTATGCACTCAATACTTGGTCGGGGCTCCTTTAGCACAAATTCCAGCATCAGTGCGGTGTGGCATGGAAGCGATCAGCCTGTGGCACTGCTGAGGCACTATTTAGCCTTCAGCTCGTCTGGATTGTTGGATTGACTGTTTCTCATCTTTCTCTTGAAAATATCCCATAGATTCCATATGGGGTTCAGGTCAGGCATGTTGGCTGGCCAATCAAGCACAGTAATATCATGGTCAGCAAAGCACTTGGAAGTGGTTTTGGCACTGTGGGCAGGTGCTAAAGTCCTGATGGAAAAGGAAATCAGCATCTCCATAAAGCTTGTCAGCAGATGGAAGCATAAAGTGCTCTAAAATCTCCTGGTAGACGGCTGCATTGACTTTGGACTTTATAAAATGCAATGGACCAACACCAGCAGACGTCACGGCACCCCAAAACATCCCTGACTTCAGAAACTTCACACTGGACTTCAAACAGCTTGGATTCTGTGCCTCTCCAGTCTTCCTCCAGACTCCAGACCTTGATTTCCAAATGAAAAGCAAAATTAACTTATCTGAAAAGAGGACTTTGGACCACTGAGCAACAGTCCAGTTATTTTTCTCCTTAGCCCAGGTAAGATGCTTCTGACGATGTTTCTGTTTCAGAAGTGGCTTGGTAGCCCTTTTCCTGAAGATGTCCGAGCGTGGTGACAATTGATACACTGACTCCAGCTTCATTTCACTCCTTGTGAAGCTCTCCCAAGTGTTTGAATCGGCTTTGCTTGACGGTATTCAAGCTGGCTGTCATCCCTGTTGCTTGTGCACATTTTCCTACCCAATTTCTTCCTTCCAGTCAACTTTGCATTTAATGTGCTTTGATACAGCACTCTGTAAACAGCCACACCTTTCAGTAAAGACCCTCTGTGACTTACCCTCTTTGTGGAGGGTGTCAATGATTGTCTTCTGGACCATTGCCAAGTCAGCAGCGTTCCCCATTATTGTGGTTTCAAACAAGAGATACCTAGAATTTACTGTATGGATGGTCATTTATTGAAACTCAAAATGTAAATATTCTAATATTTTGAGATACTGATTTTTGACTTTCATAAGCTGTAAGCTCTAATCATCAAAATAAAAAAAAAATAAAAAAATAAAAAACTTTTGAAGTGTTTTACTTTACATGTAATGAATCTAAAATATATGAAAGTTTCACTTTTTGAAATAAGTTACAAGAAAAAGTTAGCTTTCACCATATTCTAATTTTCTGAGATGCACCTGTACAGAATTTGCAAGTACGACGTCAATTTTAGGATTACAATATTGCGGGTAGCTGTTACTTTCTATGATTTTCTCTATGTTGCATGTAAAATTAAAATGTAATGTAATAATTAGGGGTGTGCCCAAAGCCGAATAACTTATTCGGAATGGCACGGATAATGGCTTCAAAAACAAATAACGGATAAGGAATAATTCTGCCTGAATATTTGGCTGAGGCTGGCACAGATTGGTGTTTGCTAGATAAGGTGAGCCAGGGGATCAGTGCAATATTATACACAGACCTCTAAAGTCACACAATAATGAGTGTGTGAAGTGAATGTAAACCTTATGAAAAGAGCGCAAATCAAACACCGCATTGCTGTTGCCTCTCCGTGCATCTCTCAGAAATCAAAGCTCGGCAAGAGAAATATCACCCATAATAATACATCATACATATTCTATTATTTGTGTATATTTAGAAGGCAACGATTTAAACCTTAGGCTTAGATATGATACACAAATGAATGGAATAAGCACAGTGCGCTCACCAATCAAACAGCCGTGTTGCACATCTCGGTCTCTCAAAAACCAAACCAGCTCTCTCTCAAGAGTAGGCTAATAATCAACTTGGATACAGATACATTTTCTACTAGGCCTACATGCTTCTTTATCTTTTGCTGGTTTGCATGGCACACGCACATTTGTTTAAAGTTAAAAAAAAAAAAAAAAAATTAAAAAAAAGGTAATTTTTTCTTGTAACATTTCAAAAAGTGAAACTTTCATATATTTTAGATTCATTACATGTAAAAGTAAAACATTTCAAAAGTTTTTTTTGTTTTAATTTTGATGATTAGAGCTTACAGCTCATGAAAGTCAAAAATCAGTATCTCAAAATATTAGAATATTTACATTTGAGTTTCAATAAATGACCATCCATACAGTATAAATTCTGGGTATCTCTTGTTCTTTGAAACCACAATAATGGGGAAGACTGCTGACTTGGCAATGATCCAGAAGACGAACATTGACACCCTCCACAAAGAGGGTAAGTCACAGAAGGTCATTACTGAAAGGTGTGGCTGTTTACAGAGTGCTGCATCAAGCATATTAAATGCAAAGTTGACTGGAAGGAAGAATTTGGGTAGGAAAAGGTGCACAAGCAACAGGGATGACCACAAGCTTGAGAATACAGTCAAGCAAAGCTGATTCAAACACTTGTGAGAGCTTCACAAGGAGTGGACTGAAGCTGGAGTCAGTGCATCAAGAGTCACCACGCTCAGACGTCTTCAGGAAAAGGGCTACCAAGCCACTTCTGAACCAGAGACAACGTCAGAAGCATCTTATCTGGGCTGTGGAGAAAAATAACTGGACTGTTGCTCAGTGGTCCAAAGTCCTCTTTTCAGATGAAAGTAAATTTTGCATTTCATTTGGAAATCAAGGTCCCAGAGTCTGGAGGAAGAGTGGAGAGGCACAGAATCATGTTGCTTGAAGTCCAGTGTGACGTTTCCACAGTCAGTGATGATTTGGGCTGCCATGTCATCTGCTGGTGTTGGTCCACTGTGTTTTCTGAAGTCCCCAGTCAACGCAGCCATCTACCAGGAAATTTTAGAGCACTTCATGCTTCCTTCTGCTGACAAGCTTTATGGAGATGCTGATTTCATTTTCCAGCAGGACTTGGCACCTGCCCACACTGCCAAAGGTACCAAAAGCTGGTTCAATGACCATGGTGTTACTGTGCTTGATTGGCCAGCAAACTCGCCTGACCTGAACCCCATAGAGAATCTATGGGGTATTGTCGAGGGAAAGATGACACCAGATCCAACAATGCAGATGAGCTGAAGGCCACTGTCAAAGAAACCTGGGCTTCCATACCACCTCAGCAGTGCCACAAACTGATCACCTCCATGCCACGCCGAATTGAGGCAGTAATTAAAGCAAAAGGAGCCCCTACCAAGTATTGAGTACATATACAGTAAATGAACATACTTTCCAGAAGGCCAACAATTCACTAAAAATGTTTTTTTTTATTGGTCTTATGAAGTATTCTAATTTGTTGAGATAGTGAATTGGTGGGTTTTTGTTAAATGTGAGCCTAAATCATCACAATTAAAAGAACCAAAGACTTAAACTACTTCAGTCTGTGTGCATTGAATTTATTTAATACACGAGTTTCACAATTTGAGTTGAATTACTGAAATAAATGAACTTTTCCACGACATTCTAATTTATTGAGATGCACCTGTACAGATGGATTTTCTATCATTAAAGTTAGTTTTGCATTTATTAAGTCATGTTTCACGTACTACATTGTATTTTGCAGAATAACAGTGAATTCACGCCTTTACTGGTGTCATGTTGGTGTTTATAACCTAGTTTAGCCCATACTGATCTCTCGGTAGGGGTGTGCGATACATATCGTCTGTGATGATATTGTAATTGTTGTTTTAACAATGTGGGATTTGACATTATCATGTATATCGCAAAAACCAAACAAAACATGCCTAACTGACAGAGTGCACGAATACATTAATGTTACGTGATAAAGATTAGACTAGTGCGCGTGCGCATTTACAGTGCCTTCTTTCACTGCATTATTCAGTCTTTAAAATGCATTTAGAATGATCACATATGATATGGGGACAGAAAATGTCATGTCATTTCATAATAAGTATCACGCGAAGAGTGCCGTTTTCCCTCCAAAAAGCAGCATGATTACAAATATGATATTGATTTTATACAACACTTCAAGTAGGGCTGCACAATTAATCGAATTTCTAATGGCGATTACGATTATGGATGCCAAGATTACATAATCGTTCAAAGCCGCGATTACAAAAATAAATAAACAATTAAAAATGCCCACTTACATTATTCTGTGTGCTTAAGAGGTGTTTGCAGCACGGGGTTTAACAAACTCAAACACACTGGATAAAAAATAAATTGTCTAACTGATAGTCGTTGTCACTCTGTTGTGCATGATAGATATGTTAAACTTCAAACGTGTCAAAAGCGGAACAAAATAGCGGTACTCGTTTGAACTGCGCGCCACACTGACCTTTTATCGCACGTCTATTACAGTGGCCCTGCAGTCGCGATCACGCACTAAACAACGCTGTGAAATCCAGTAAGAAGCACTCGAGTTCAGCGCAGAGTTCTCCAGTACAAATCACATCTCTTTAATTTAAACTAGTTTAAAGCCAAATAAATCGGAGCGGTTATTCTTATTCTCATCAACACTGTTGCAGAAAGCAGCAGAAACAGTGCAACAACGATCCAGTTAGAAGACGTTTCAATCCACAAATCACCCACATTTACCATAGTTTTACTGTAGTAACACTAAGGTTAACAATGGTAAGGTGGCAGAAAAGTAGGGTATTCATATTGAGTATTATTATATTATTAATATACTAAATATGTTAAAGGAGGAATGGAATATAATTACATTGTTAATTATTCTATCAGTTGATGTGGATTTGTAATTGACAATGTCTTTAGGCTACTGTTTTTCAATGCAAACACCATAGAAACCATATAGTTAGGCTACTTTTTTACCATGGTAATGAGGTGATGTACTTTTGGTTATGTATAAAAGATGAGGCTGTTACAGTTTTCACAATGGTACTGTCAAATGTACATCTGCATCCCAACTCAAGCTCCTGCTACTCTGAACTCAAGCTCCTGCTCTAATGTGTGTTTCTAAGAGACAAAACTTGTAATATTACATGTTCAGTGCTAACAAATCAGGTGCTGGTGCCACTGCTCTCCAATGTTAGTCTGGAGCCCTGATAATATAAATTGTACTGTAAAATGTTACTGTAATTTGAAATTGTCTGTTTAATTGTAAGTGAAATATATAGCTTTAGTAAATATTTTTTCTTTTTCTTCTTTTAGGTTTTAGTATAACATTATTATACCATGCATAATTTTACCTTTTTTTGTTTAAAGAAACCAAACATGTATAGTTGACATTTGAGGCTCAATGCTATAGAAAAGCAATACAAGTTCAGGAAGAGTGTTTTCAGCCTTTTTTTTTTTTAAATATATATTTTATATAAAAATAAGGTTCAAAATAATCGTTATTAATAATCGCAATTACAATCAAGGGAATAATCGACAATTATGATTTTTGTCATAATCGTGCAGCCCTAACTTCAAGAAACAAGAAGTTAATTAAAGGGACTTGCGTTTTAGACACAGTATTGCCCGTTTTTGCTCTATTTCGCCAACAAAAATCATTCCAAACACAGCCATAGCACTGTTATGCATCTCTGAGCAACATGCTGTGTTTCTGAATGAATCAATCAACCGTTTAAATGATTTGGTTCAAATTGCAATGACTCCCTTATTAACAATGACTTGCTGCCACCTACTGGTGGTTTTAATTTCCCATTTAAAGTATCTGTTCATTTTTTAAATAATTGTAAATATCAGTATTCAACGTTTTATGTTTAAAATATCAAAACATTGCATGTGTAACTGCAGGTTAAATGCATTCATGTTCTGCATTAAACGGTGTTAAAAAAAAAAAAAAAAAAAAAAAAAAAAAGACAAAAATGGTTTTACAAAGCTAAAAATACCCATAAAAGGTAAAAATCAATTTAAACTTATTGGAAAAGATTAATTTCTATCACTGCTGTGAACGGACCATACAGAATATGAAGAATATCAAAAAAATATGAGTCAGCTGTCCACAGTAGTCCTTAAAAGGATACTCCACCCCAAAATGAAAATTGTCATTTTTCACTTACCCCCATGTCGTTCCGAACCCGTAAAATCTTCGTTAGTCTTCAGAACACAATTTAAGATATTTTGGATGAAAACCGGGAGGCTTGTGACTGTCCCATTGACTGCCAAGTAAATTGCACTGTCAAGGTCCATAGACACAGAGGAGACGTTACTGTGCCTAATTTTTGAATAAAGTCATTATTTTTTTTTTATTTCCGTACAAAAAGTATTCTCGTCACTTCATAACATTATGATTGAACCACTGATGGCAGATGGAGTATTCTGGCGATGCTTTTCATACTTTTATGGACCTTGACAGTGCAATTTACTTGGCAGACTGGTTTAAGTAACCTCAGATAAATTATTACTATTATTTATTAAATTATTATTATTTTATGGTGTTTGAAATTTTTTGCACATTTGTGAATGTATTACTGTATAACGTGCAATTCATCAGCTTTGTGTATCTTATGAGGATTAAAATGCATGATTTTGTAAGGTATACTGTGTAGAAAATTTCAATGCATTTATAATTTTAAGGTATTTTCACAATATTGTTGTATATTTCATTAAAAGTATTATAATGTGGCAGTGTTTAGTGTACCATCATTTAATAATTTTTCCCTTTTCTTTTGGGACAACAGGGAATAAACAATTCAGTAAGGTTGCTTTAGCACTATACATTTACCAATATACATTTTTAAATTAGGTAAAACAAAAAAATGTATGCTACTACTATTTAAAATATTTAATTGGGCCAATAACTTGGTTTGGTAGACTTCTTTTTTCCCCCAATTGGCTCAACATATTTCTCATTGAGCCAATGTTAACAGACTGTTGCCACAATTGATAAAATTCAGTTAGCAGAAATTCAATTGGGCCAATGGAAAAATTTAGATGTAATCAGTCACTAGAAAATTTTGAGTTGGGGGAGGTCTGAAATTTTTTACAGTGTAGCTGTGCTGTGATTTCGGCTATACTTGCATGTAAAATTAGAGAAGCAACAATATCCGTTTTAACTGAAAGCGCAGCACTGATTTAGGCAAACCCTAAAGATTGGTAGCTAGGCACTTTATAAAAAAAATTTAAAAAAGTTGCTAAAGGGGTCTGAAAATCACTAAGTTGGCAACTGTCAGCATCTCCATTCATTTCTCCAACTACTGGCTAGGCCTCGGTTCAAACAGAAAATGTGTACTGCAATAATCGCACGTTAATAAAATTAGTGCCGTTAAAATGAATTTGCATTAACACGTTATCTTTGACAGCCCTAATATTTTACTTACTTGTATATAAAAATAAATATAAGTGAGATGCCTTCACATGACGTACACCTGTGTGCAGCTGCAGTTGTACAGTAAGCTATTATCATTAGATCTAATCAAACTGGACAATGGACCGTTCGATCACCGAATCCAGCTGTGTCTGCCATAATATCGAAGTAAGTGTGCATCATTGTTCTTGCAGAAAAAATTCTCATAACATGAGATCTGCAGTTTAGATTAAATATGAATTATTATAGCACTCCCCGCTGTCATAAAACATAGCATGACACAGGAAAAATGCTCAAGCGCATCCACTACAAATATGTCTAAATTCACAACATTTGTTTAACTTCTGCATAATGACTTCGTAATTTCAGTGCTTATCTCCATTACTGAGAGTGGAATATTTAATATAAATGTGAAAACAGTTTAAAATCCTTGTTTACTTCATTACTTTTCTCACTCCAGGGAGAAAAAAAAAAAAACCTTACAGTGCTTACACAGTCAAGAGAATTCATACCGCACATTTACGGCAAGATTTTTTTTTATAAATCAAGATACGTGTGTGGAAAACAGGGTATGCACATTTCTATGCCCATTTTGTGCATACGCAACATTTATACATAAGGCCCCTGGTTGCTATGAGCTTTAAAAGATTTAAAATAAAGAGGCCTAAATGGTCAGAAGTACTATATGGATAACATACCATTTTTGACATCAATCAGTTCTTAAGGTAAGGTAAAGACAGGTTAAACCAGGGGTGGGCAATTAATTTTCCCAAGGGGCCACATAAGAAACTTGGGCGGTTGCAGAGCGCCATGGGGCGTGTATATGGGGGAAGGGGCGGAGTCTTTTTGCCAGGATAGCCGTTTCCCCAGTAACCACAGTAAACAAAGCAGCGCAGCACCTGACTTTGAAGCTTGCAGCGCTCATATTTAATCAATTAAACCATTGCCTTTTGAAGTGTAAGCTATATCTCAATTTACATGTATAGTTTGTTTTTTTACCGAAGCACCACCTAAGTCTTCTCCTCCCATTTCTACCAGTGAACCGTTTCTGTCACTGCAACATCCCGAACAGGCGAACACATACACACAAACGAAATCGCATGCCTGATGAAAAAATGTATTTGAAACATGTTCAAATTTTAGAAAATGTAGTTAATATTTGCATCATTAATGATTTATCTTATCCACCCGCAAATAATCAGAGTGCATTTTTTTATTACCCGACCCGTGGATTATCCACAGCGCCCGCGGATATAACCACCATCACTGCGTTGTGAAGTTGCCAAGTTGAGGGGACAAATGGGTTGAAATTTGTGTGTCGATTGTGTGAGAAGGATGCGTTTCATACAAGATCTGGCAACTGGACAACCTTGGAATATGTTGACGTGATTATAAAGAGGTTTGGGCCATACAAATTACGGGAGTTTTACCGGAGGCGAATGTAGCAAACATATAAAATACGCCCAGTGGGATTTTTTTTTTATAGAAAGATTAAAAATACGGGAAAATATTTAAACAGGATGATAGCGGGATAGAATGGTAAAATACGGGAGAATCCCGGGAAAAACGGGAGGGTTGACAAGGTAGCCTATTCTCCAGAGTACTGGACACGCTTTTAGAGCGAAATGCAACCTTCATACAGATTACAATAATCAGGAAATATTTGTTTTTTCATTGATTTGTTTAAAAGTAGACATTTCACATGTGTGAGGCAGTCATACGCTGAGTTTCGGGTTTTTTCTGACGCGCTCCAGCTTTTTATTTGTGAGTCCGTTTGTAGTTCGAATTCCTCGTGATTGGTGAAACCAATGAGGTTCTGGTACGCTTTGTATGGACCAACATAACAGTAATGCTTGAGGTTCAACTAAGCAGTTCAGCACTTGTATTTTTTTTAATATAGGCTATATCTTATTATTATTATTATTTAGTCATTTATGTAATCTACGGCTAACAATAGCATTCAATTATTTAATGCATGCATCAAGTATTTTTGTCGTGATGGAGGCAAAGGACCACCCGACGAGCAGCAGAGATCTAGCATTCTGCCCGCTTTAAATCAGACACCGAGATGTAGTGTAGTGAAATCACATGTATTTGAATGCTTGAATTAAATTGATTTGAATTAATTATCGAGAGAGAGAGAGAGAGAGAGAGAGAGAGAGAGAGAAAGACTAAAGTTGCGTGTGTGAATTGCGTCTGTGCGTCCCATTCTGCAAGTGAAGCTGTGAGTTTCATTACTTCAAAACAATACATTTTACCCCCTACTAGTTGCTGAGAAATATAGCGATTCAGTATCAAAGCTACTATATTAATAAAACTTGCTCTGCAGCGTTGACAAGTGTCCATGCTCGTGAATATTTGTGACAATGAAAACAGTGAAACAATATATTGTCAATGTAAAGTTAGTAGCAAAGAAACATTTTAACACCATCTTATCTGAGGAAAAAAGCAAGTTGAATTAACTTTATACATAATACTCCCTTTTAATTTTAAGATTGACTGAAATGCATTGTTAAAGCTCTGCAATGTGTTGAACGGAGTCATGATCAGCGATTGCCAGCTCTTCCTCACCCCCTTCTCGGTCCACTTCATCTTCCAAATTTTCCAGATCAGACTCCAGCATTTCACTGCTACACAGAAAACTGGAGTCTGGGTTCTTATGAAGTTGTGGTGTGAACAAGAAAGGGTATGAGATCAATTAAGTGCTGAAGAGGGCCAAGAAAAGAACCGGGTTCTCTTTTGAGTCCACTATACTGTGAACACCAAAAGGATTGAGGTCACTTTTGGCTGGTTCCCTTTCTGGTTCACTTTAAATGAACTGGGTTTGGTTCCTTTAAAACAAACTATGTGAAAACACGCTTATTTACATGCAGAAATGGAATGGGATTGATGAATATAATTTAATTAAAATGTCTAGTACAGAAATGAGCAAAGCAAAGAAAGAATGAACCAGTCTGTCAAGGTGACAACTCATGAATATTAGTAACATGGCATTTATGGTACTTCTAAGAGAATCTTACCCAGTTTGAAGCACAGCAGTCTTTGAAATAGATCCTCAGCAGCATTGATGGCCCATGATTCCTTCTGATGCATCGGCACTGCTTTTGTGTAGGTGTATCTGCCCGTTCAGTCTCTGCAAATATGATTTGAAAATTAATTTCATTTAAAACTTTTTTAAAAAAGTGTTGATAAACAGAATGCACTATCACATTCAATATCTATATACTATATCACACACACTTTTTAAGCAGCAATGGTTCTGGAAGTATTTTTCCCCCCATTCATTTTTCCCATAGGGATTTTAAAAAAAAAGTCTTTAGAGCATTAAAAGCCACGAATAAGCCAACCAGCTATAAGGTGAATCACAACATTACAAGGTTAATCATTGCCAGAGCCATATCAACCTGCAGCCCAAGACTGTTTCCACAATGAAGCTAAGCAGAGTTGAGCCTGGTCAGTCGTACCTGGATGGGAGACATGGGAAAACTAGGTTGCTGCTGGAAGAGGTGTTCGTGAGACCAGCAAGAGCTCACCCTGTGGTCTGTGTGGGTCCTAACGCCCCAATATAGTGACTGGGGGGGACACTATACTGTAAAAATCAGTCTTTCAGATGAGACGTTAAACTGAGGTCCCTGTGGTCGTAAAATTACGGTTGAAGCCCTGATGTCTCATGGATTATTTTATGTCTATGGAGGGTCGGAGAGCTCTCGGATTCCATCAAAAATATCTTAATTTGTGTTCCGAAGGTGAACGAAGGTCTCACGGGTTTGAAACGACATGAGAGTGAGTAATTAATGACAGAATTTTCATTTTTGGGTGAACAAACCCTTTAAGGTGCACACCTAAATGGTCAGATAAACACAAAAATGTGTCAATGCGGAGCTTGGTGATTATTCATGTAAACCCTTATAAGTTATGTCTTATGTGAACATAAACCGCAGAAAACGAAAATACGAGTGTAACTATATTGGATCTATTATATAGTCTAATAGATGTTTAAATTGATAGAATCAATTATACTGTAATGTTGAAAGGCTACAGTCAATGGTTAAATGCTAGAGGAAATTTTCCTAGACACATCAGTAGTATTGTATCAGTGACACTCGCTTCAATCATAAAAAAAAGATGCCATTAAACATTAAAAATATACTGTCTTTGTTTCTAAATTAATTTGAAGCTTGAATGTGAAATTATTGCAATATGAAAGTATATTTAAAAACTTTAATGTTAGGTGGGATTAATCGTGATTCATTTCAGGAAAAAAAAATGTGTGATGAGTTGTTTTTTTTAATCGACTGACAGCACTACTACTGATGTCTCTACTAATAGCTATTCAACATTATAGTATAACTGAAAGCCATAATTTTTACAAAATTGAATAAGTTCTGAAAAACATAGCTTTTAAGTGAACTTAAAACTATTTCACACAAGCTATAAATTGTATACCCGAAAACTAAATTGAATATAGATTCATCTTTATTCAAGCTACTAAAGTTAATCAGCGAGCAGAGCAGTGAGTGATTTCTCTCTTTTGTTCTTTGATTTCCATCAATTACACAGACTGACTGCAGCAGGTGTCACTCTAAAACCGACACACATCTGAAACACATTCGATCTTCTCCCAGGTTTCTATAGGGTCCATTTATGACCAAAATTAATTAAAAACAGAAAGATACAGAAATAAAAACTTCATACTTTCTGAAAAAATCTCAAATCGATTTCAGGAGTACTCACTGGTAATCAAGCGTGGATTTGAGTGCTGCTTCTTGGAAAACTTGATCAGAAGGTGTTCCTTGCCACAAGTAAACACGGGCTGAGAGTCGTCAGACACCACGACTCCATTCAAATTCTGTTGATCTCCTTCATGAACGAAGAAACGCATTTTATTAGAAGTCAGAAAAACAAAAATCATTTTGAAACACCAATAGTAAGCAGCTTAACTTCTTACTCAAGAATCGCCAAGTCACCGGTCCTCGGAGAATCTCCTCCAATTCGTCATTTTGCGAGGGATTCGCTCCGTGCTGGTCAGCATTATTAACCAAACTGTGGTCCTCACATACATGGCATTTGAAAGTGGACTGTATCGTCGAGTCGTCCGCTGGATCACCTGAAAACGCTGAAGAGTTGAGATATCGTTCACAGTCATCTTCATGAGCAGCGGCTCTCAAATCCGCGGGAGACTGCTGTGCTTTCAGCGACTCATTTGATCGACTTGTATCGTCTTTGTTAAGATGGGCTAATGTCAATATTACAAATTCCCAATTTATCAGTAACGCTATCATTATCTTAAAACTCATGTTCCACTTCATTTCAGGGCCGTGCATGATAATGACATGTCATGAAGCCAAACTCCCTCCGCGCAACGACCCAGGTACCAAGACCAAACTTGTACAGGAAGACAGCTGGGCCTATTTATCTACTACACAGACCAATCCACGATTGCCTCGACGCAGTGCATGCCGGTTAGGTTTGTATCATCAGCCTATCTATTTTCATCTACTATAATTATAATCTATTTTCATGTAACCCAAACTTTAATGAAAAATGGATGACTTAATTTGCTGTTATAGTTGAGATTATTGTTTACTGTTTTGTTGTACATAAACACGTTTAAATAAGTTTATGAGTAGGCTTTTATGTATATTACATTCTATAATTTAAGGCTACTTTCTTTGGTTATTTTTAAAAAATATCAAATGATTTAATTGATAATTGTGGTATTGCCATATTGACTTGGTCGACATTGCTGGGAACGCCCACAAAAACGTCATATCCGTTTAGGCCGTGGGGGGAAAACAAACCATTCGAATTAAGACCTTGTTAGGCGCTTGATCTTTACTTTTTGTTATGATTTCGATTGATTTTTGCTTGGTGCAATGCCGAAAAGTTGCTGTGTGGCGTTCTGTACCTCCAATAAGTAAAAAAAAACAATCTGAAGTTTTATATAGGCTACTGCCGAATAAACAGACCGAGGTAGCACAATCTGAGCGGGTAGCACACAACATCAGAACTCCGACAGCAGTTACGGATATACAACGTATGAAACATATCAAGCTTAATATTCATATTTATATGCACTCCAGATAGGCTAGACTACCCTTCAATGACCTGTCATTAGTCCCGTCCCCCTGCACCGCAACCCAGTTCTGATGGGGCTTACAGTAACCCTCCTTCACATCAAATAAATGTCACTCCCTGATATTTTGTGATGTAAATGTCATAATCTATTAAAACATTTATTTCATATTATTATACACAATCCCTTACGAAAATTAACAATGGTATTACTATAGTAAAAGTAGGTTATAATAGGCCAACCGTGTTTTTTGGGCGTTTTTATTACCAGTTGTAGCCTATAACCACAGTTTTATTACAAATACCATGGTTAAACTATGGTTAGTGTAGCAAAACATGTTTAATTTGTTTTTTACCATGGTTTACCTATAGTAGACATGTTTGTTTGTTTTTTTGGTTGTAACCACGGTTAATTTTCGTAAGGGATATTTTCAAGTTATTTTATATCTTTTTATTTTACGGCGTGTATTTGTAAAAATGATTAGGCTATAAGTTTAGCACACACCACATAATGCTGTGCATTTCAAGGCACTTCAGTAGACCTTTAATGTTACCTATGTTTTGTCAATGTTAAAATTATTTTTAATATATCAATAAAAAAAGATCACGTGACCCTTCGACCTCAATGCACGCGTAGTCTTTCGCTCTGCTGACTTTGTCAAGTATTTTGTAATCCTGTCAGTAAATTTCAAACCACTTTGCATCGGACTCATCATGAGTACTTCAACAGTCAAAGATGATCGGAAAAGAGAGATTGGGCAATCGCCAATAAAGAAAAAATTCAGGGATGCCACCATCTCACGTGACTGCGTTGATTCTGTGCAGGCAACTGCACGTGAGGATAGGAATGCAGTCACGGACTTAAGAAATCAGCTAGAGCGACTCACCGAGAAGATGACGGATATGGAGGATAAGAGCAGACGAAATAACGTACCAGAGGGGATGGAGGGATCCGACGTGGCTGGTTTCCTCAGAGTTAATCTTTCCAAGTGGATTCCTTCCCTGAAAGGTCGTAACATCAAGATTGACCGGGCACACCGCGTATATGATAGAAGGAAAAACTCAGATCGGCCGCGTACTCTCATCTTCCGTGTGCTAAGATGGCATGACAGATCGGAGATTCTGAAAGGTGCTCGGCAGGCTTATCCGGTGAAATGCACGCAGGACAATGGCACGCTACTATTTTTTCCTGACTTTTGTCCAGTTACAGCCACCAAGAGAAAAAGCTTGGTTCCGATTTTGAGGTCGATGACGGCGCTTGGTCTCCAGCCCTTCCTCGCTTATCCGGCGGTAATTAAACTACGGCATGAGGGTGAACAGAGAAGCTTCGATTCTCTTCGGAAAGCGGAGGATTTTGTCAGCTCCCTGTCACAGATTGGGACATTTGCTGCGGATCCACAGGGCAGCGGGAGGACGGCGGCCGCCCTCTCTTCGGCCCGGCGGGAGGGGCTTGGTGGCTGGGATGGAGGAGATGCCGGCTGCCCAGAAGAAGATGATGGCAGGAGGGATATGGATGCTTGCTAGATCTCTTTTTTTCTTTTTTCTTCTTTCCTCTCTCCTCCTGGGATAGTGTTCATATTTATTTGAAACAATTGTCCCTTTGCTGGTAAGACTAACCCCCCTTTTTTCTTTCTTTTTTTTCTGGAGGGGACTAATGGAGAGTAGGTTTCATTACAATAATGTTTTGGTTATGTGAGCCTTTTGGGAGGCTCGTTGTGGGCTGAAGTGGATCGGTCACGGATCATCACAAATTTTTGTTGTTCAATCAGACCTATGTTCTCGGTAACGTGCGGCCTGAATTGTTTTTTGTCTATAGTTGTTGGTCATTACTGTCTGTGTTGCTTTTATTTTTTACAACAGATATTCATGCTTTTATTTACTTTACCTTGTTTCTAAGGGGATTTTTCATCTAGGTGGTTTGATATCTAGAACGCACACTAACGTTTACATGTAATTTACAGAATGGGAGTGCTTTTGCTTCTCTTCATTTATTGAATACAATTTTGGGATTATGAATATTTAATGTATACTTTAAATATTTTATTACTGAATGTGACTGGCTTAAATTCTGCTGTTAACCGAGCCTGTGTGTTAGAATATTTACACCGTAAATCTAGTTCTGGTGCCCTGATATGTAACACTGCGTCATCGGGTATTTTTCTTCATGTGTTCTGGGAGTGTCCTGTTGTCATTGATCTATGGACGCATGTAAACCTGGTTTTATCCTCCTCACTACGGACTGATTGCTTTGCTAATACAAGTGTGTGTCTTCCTGATGTTGATTCTGATCTCTCTATAAGCTTAATACAAAGGAGAAGGCTGTTTGCTGGTTTTGCGGCTGCGAGGAGGACAATGATGCAGAACTGGTGTGCGCTGCACGTGTGTGGAGAGGCATATTGGATTGCATATTATTATTACTTTATTTCTAAAAAAAAAATTCTAACGTATGTGATTATATAAAGGAAGGACCTGTTTTGTTGTTGCTTTTTCCCTCCCTCTCTCTCTCCCCTTTGATTGGACCTTTGAAATATGGAGTATGTATCTGTTGTTTTGTTTTGAGTGGATGTTATGTTGTGATGTTGTGTGTGAATTTTTTTTTTTAAATGTTGATAACAAAAATATATCAATAAAAAAGTATGACAGTCTTTTACTCTAGTCTTTATCACTTTATTAAAATTAAGCAAAACAAAACGACAAATGTTTACTTTCACAAGCTGTCACGTATAGGCTTGTAGGACAGTCCGACCCAATACGGCTCGTTTTTTTTTACGTATCTTGCTCTGTCGAGCGGCAGAAATGATTTTATGTAGGCCATTCTGGGTCAACACCATGCTTTTCCAATGAGGGGGAAAGGATCGTTTTCCCCCACGCCGACTCTGCCCACACAGAGCGACACCGACTCAACACCGACCAAGTCTAAGGGCTAGTGCAAAATAACATCCACAATACTCCTACTACCTGGCATTTGTGCTGTGTGGTGAAACTTCCCACAGACAATAAACAACATCAGTTGAACAACATCGATGAACACCTTATTTTATGTAAACAACACTTTTTGCAACCCTCAATAGGCTACACACTATTTTGTGTAAAATTTACTGTTGCCAGTATAGCTACTTTAAGCAAATGTGTCAGAGATAGATCTGGGCAAGTTTATTTTAATTTATTCCTGTAACACAAAGTTGAATTTTCATCAGCCATTACTCCAGTCTTCAGTGTCACATGATCCTTCAGAAATCATTATAATATAGCCTACTGATTCATTATCAATGCTGGAAAAAGTTGTGCTGCTTAATGCTACTTTGGAACCTGCTAATTCAGGATTCTTTGATTAATAAAAAGTTCAAAAGAAATGCATTTCTTCAAAATAGTGATTTTAGTTATTCATTCATCAAAGAATCTTGAAAAAAAATATTCTGATTTTTACAATGATTTCTGAAGGATCTGACACTGAAGAGTGTTGCAAGGGCTGATGCAAATTCTGCTTTTCCACCACATAAATACATTATATTTTACTGAAATAAGGCCAGAATAAAATGTCACTGAAAAAAGGCCAGAAAACACACACACACACACACATGATGCAGTTTGTAAGAATACTTTCAATATACAGCGGTAGAAGTTCAGCAGGATGTGGGGGGATTTCCTTTCCTAAGTAAGTAAATTGCGCCTTTTTGATCAGAGTGGAGGTGTTGCAGGTCCAGGAAAGATCCACAGATAGATGGACACCAAGGAACTTGAAGCTAGCCATGCGCTCCACTTCAGCTTCATCAATGTACTGTGGTGGCCAAAATTATTAGAACACTAGTATTTTCTCCAAGATGCTTCAAGAGACCTCCCTGCAAAGCTACCTGAAAAACTATGCGCAAGTGCACTTAGGGCAAAAGCTGCTTTAAACGCAAAGGATGGTTTATCCAAATGTTGATTTAATTTAGTTAATAGAAGTTAATTGATAAAGAAAATCTATTTATGACAATATTTTGACAGCATCCTCATTTTACAGCATTTTTACACAAGTGCCTAAAATGTTTAACAGTACTATAGTTTTGCAGGTAGGTTTCTTGAAGCATCTAGGAGACGTTGGTACAGTTCTTCTGGATTTAGTCTGTCTCAGTTTGTTCTGTTTCTTCATGTCATTCCAGACAGACTGGATGATCAGATCAGATCAGATCTCTGTGTAGAGCACTGGCTGTTGTCAGACAAAAATCTCACTGGATTATTACAATTAATGGCAAAATGAATGTTTGGAAATGTAAACTTATATTTCCTCCTGACACACTACAGCAAAAGATAGAAATAACTGACTTAAAACCATTTTTTAGCTGGTGAAAATACTAGTGTTCTAATCATTTTGGCCACCACTGTAGATGGAGATGGTTCTTCCTGGTTCGCCAGTGATCTACAATCATACAACTACTAACTATACCTATTCGCAATCTAAATCTATGCATATACAGGTGCATCTCAATAAATTAGAATGTCGTGGAAAAGTTAATTTATTTCAGTAATTCAACTCAAATTGTGAAACTCGTGTATTAAATAAATTCAATGCACACAGACTGAAGTAGTTTAAGTCTTTGGTTCTTTTAATTGTGATGATTTAGGCTCACATTTAACAAAAACCCACCAATTCACTATCTCAACAAATTAGAATATGGTGACGTCTCACAAAAATTGTAACATTTAATCTCATGCTGATTCAGCATTGTTTAAGAAGGGAAAATAATTTTGTCAGAAGAATTTTGAACTCCCGTTTTTGTGGTAGATCTGTAGCACCACTGTTGAAGAGTAATTAGCTGGTGAAGTGGATTTACTTATTGTAGAGCTAATGAAAGTTATCATGTTTGAAGCGGATGTCATAAAAATGTCAGTAGACTGGGAAGTTTTTAAAACGAGCGGTTCATTCATAAATTCATAATACCTTACTTTCATGCTGTGGAAATACAAATTGGATGACAAGCGCTGTGCTGAAAAGGGGCAGAGCTGCATAAGGCCTACAAGAGGAACTGAATGTATTTGTGAGGGATTACGTACAGTATGTAATTAAGTGTAGCATAATATGGGGTGTCATTCTGAATCAACAGGAAAGAGTCAACAGGTGGCCGGAAAAGGTTAAAAACTTGAATTGTTAAGAGATAAGAATGAACAGAAAAATAACATAACTGAACCAATGAGAAAAGACTGAATTGCCGAATTAAACTGAGGGATGGAAAAGTTCATCTTGCATATTTTCAGCTTTCCACCACTGTTGTCGTGTTGTTTTCTCTTAGATTAGAACTTTTAGAACTTTTTGTTGGCCGAAAAAATAGTTTGACATTTTTCTTACATTTTACAATTTTGCGGTTTCAGTAATTGTTTTGTAATTGTTTTTAGTTTATTTAGCTGATTTAAAAATTTTCCATTATGAAGAATTACCCTTATATAATGTCAGAAGGTATGTAGAAATTCAATATGCTTTGTGTGTGTGTGTGTTTGTGTGTGTTTGTGTGTTTGTTCATAGCCAAGGCTTACAGCCATGCAGAAAGTGCCATTCAAACACTGTGACATCTAACCCTGGTCTTGCCTAAATATAGTCATTTCAATGGCAACTGGTCCCCTTAGTTCTTAGATGTGTTGCAGCCATCAAATTCAAAATTACCTCATTTTTTCATTAACATGGTACACTCCCTCTGTTTAAACATGTGATATGTTTGCTCTATTGTGAATAAAATATGGGTTTATGAGAACTGCAAATCATTGCATTTTGTTTTTATTTACATTTTACACAGCATCCCAGCTTTTCTGTAATTGTAGATATAATTTTAAACTTGTAGATTTAATGCTCTTGTGTAATAAATTAACTTGATATTAGTTGGTGTTTGTGTCCAGGGGCTCTGCTGATTGGCTCAAGTTTGCCCTGTGATCATGCTTGTTCTCTGAAAGTGAGGCTGTTTTGATGAAATTGTCTGATAATTGACAATATTCTGGGTTGCCCCTTTCAAGTTTGCTTGCTTAACTTTGTAGATAATTTGTATATAATTGTTAATAGTGAAGTCTTTGGAAAGTAGGGAGACTGATGCCACCTTTTTGTTTATTGTAACCTCTTTTTGGACTGTTTTTGGTTAGGGAGCTATAGTGTAGTATATTGTTTTTTTTTTATTATTATTTTGTGAGTGTTTAGGAAAGTGGCTATTAAAAAAGAAAGTTATTTTGTCTGTGTCAGCTCCCGAAGAAATTTCCCTATATTTGTGTGCTGCATTTTCCTTTTGTTTATACCATCAAAACTCCCAAAAAGGTCCCTTGCTTCCAATCTCTCTTTTCTTGTTGCGTCCTTTACCCCTAGACGGGGCGTAACATCCCCACAACACAATTTTTGGTATTTTTCCTAAAACACACTCACAAATAACTTTGTTCTTGATTCATATCTTTCCAGTAATTACTTGACTGGACACTCAATCCTTTTGTTCAGTGTGAGGTGCTGTAAATCAGCTCAGCTCAATGTTGCATCCTTTTAGTGAATGTAACACTTGGCTACAGCACAAGGTTTTTCTTAGTAAAGTCCTTTGAGAGAGGTCTAGTGACAAAGAGTCTGGGTTTATCATGTGCCTGGTAAAAGTTCCTGACATGGATTGGATTAGAGCAAAGCGGGTAGCTAAAACAAAGTCAAAGTTTTATCTGCTGACAGCTGTGTTGATCCTCTCTTGGGACAGACTAAATTTTTCAGCCGAGCACTGTGTTGTGACTTATACAGAGTTTGAATTAGCATTTTGCCTCCTCTTGTTGCAGAGATGATTTTTCTTGATATAAAACAGCTTCTCAGTGTTGGTTGAAGAACAGACTGATTTTAATAATTTGTATAATTCTTACAAAAAAATGTTTTTTTGCATTATTTATGATTCATCGATGACATCATGAATCACTGATGACAATTCTCACACATGACCTTCAGCTAACCACCGCTGACATGCATGTGAGGCTGCTACTGTACCTAGGCCAACAGAAAAGATATAGGTATTGTAAATTAAAGTTTAAAATGTACTAGCAAAATGTAGCAAAAGGTTTTGAAGCCCTGGTTTAGATGAACTTACCAGAAGAGTCCCCTCAGCCAGTCATGACATGTTTTATAAAAGCTTGGATAAAGAACGTCAAGATTAATTTCAATGAGAACCTTCATGTCATTCATTTTGTCAGTAGAGGGAAGTCTTGAGTAACTGCTCTTACCTTCATAGTTAATGCAACCATTTGTGTCCTCTTGCCCTGCCAGCAACTGATCCACTTCACCCTCAGACAATCTCTCACCTGAAATTGAGCCAGTGTTCCAATGAGCAAACTGAAAATGAAAAAACTAGATAATAAATTTTAAGCTCTCAATTTTTTTCAACATTTGACCATAACCAGTGGTCAAATATATATATACTGTATATTTGGATTTGGCACATTTTCTCTCCCTAATTCCATACCCAAAGTAGCGAGCACATGGCGGAGTTCAGCCCCCATGACTGTTCCATTGCCTTCTTTGTCGAAGACCCGAAGGCCTTCCACAAAATCTTCAAATGTGCCCCTTTCAGTAGACTTTGAAACTTGTTGAAACATAGGCAGGAAAGTCTCAAAGTCGATCAGTTTGGATTCCATATCTGAATGACACAATTTAAACAGACCAATTTAGTAAATTTTTTTTTTTTTTTCAACAATCTGAGAAAGGATAGTTCACCCAAAACCAAAAAATCCAAATGGCCTCCATTGACTGTCATTGTATGGAAGAAGGAAAAAAAACACTTCTTCTTTTGGGTTCCACAGAAGAAATAACGGGTTTGGGATAACATGAAAATGAATGCAAACTATCCCTTTAAGCTTCAATAGCACACAGTTGCAAAAAGTAAATGTTATATTTAGTTAGTGTGCTTTGTCACCATGAGCATTTTTTGTTTATGTTATGTTGTGTTGAGGTGTCCTAATGCATAACAGTACTGTGGTTAGAATGGCACTTTGACTTTGTGAGCCATTATGATGAGAATTAGCTGGATCTCAATATTGAGAGAATGGCTTGCAAATGTCACAGAGAACTTAACTGCCACTGACATCTTTGACAATTGTGACAATCAACACCCCAGTAATCTCTGTGACATATGTGTTAAGTCTTTCCCTTGGTTTGCTCCTGTAGGATCCAGTGGGACTTGGGAAAGCAAAAGTCACAACAGCTGTTTTTCCCCAACTGTGAGACTACCTTCAGGCTTTGGTTTCCCAAGAACATTCAAAACTTCAGCATTGGTTGGATTCTGACCCAACGCTCTCATCACATCTCCACACTGAGCTAGTGAAATCTTCATCTCCCCCGAGGGAGTCCTGGCAAACAACCGGAAAGCTTCTTTGAACTCTGTATAACATGAAAAAACATTAAGTGAGTTAATTTTCAATTAAGTTGATCAGATGACCTTTTTAGGCTGTTCCTCACCTTCAAGCTGTTCAGCACTGAGATTACCCTGAAACCCAGAACAAGAGTTGTTGTTGTTTTTTTATTTATTTTGTAGACATTTATGACTTGAAATTTGCAGTCATCAGTAAAATATATAAAATTAAACATTTAGTGCTGACTCACACATGAAATGCATTCTTGCCTTTTTGATCATGATCTTCTACCATGTACTACTGCACAGATGTTAGCGTCATGTGTTTAATAACAGTCTGGCAGTTGTTCTGCCATCATTTTTCCTGGCACCATGAATAATCTCCTCTCAAAGCACACAGTCTGTTTATGAGATCATATCATCCATATCTCTCTCCCTGGGGAGTCTAACTTAGGAAGTGTATGAATACAGTGGTGAGCGGGAAGACCTCATAGCTCAGCAGCAGGTGTGTGTAGATCCATGAAAAGAACATCTACTGGAATCCAGCCATGAAGCAGTGTATTGTACAGTACACGTCCAGGCAATTACAACCGCTTATCAAAATGTGCCGTTTAATCAATAGAAATGATCCAGCAATGAAAATATTTTGAAATTGAAATAGTTACCTTTTGCATTGCGGATTTGTGCTGTCTGCACCATTTTGGTTATTGACAAGGATTTTTTTTCTGTATTGGCTGATATTGAACATTTATAGACCAATATTAGACATTTAACTGTTTCCATCTTTTAAAAGTTCATCTAGAATTAATTGAATAGTGATTTAAGTGCGCTTTCTCTTTAAAAGCACACGTGTGAGTTTCTTAAAAGAGTCCAACTTGTATTAAGCTTGCTGTATATCTTAATGTAATATTTATTTTAGCTTTAGTGAAGTGTGTTTTTTTTCTATGAATTTCAGTTTCAGTACATCTCAGTTTTAAACGTGGACTTTTCATTTTGAAAACATTTTATCATTGTGCCTCATTTGAACTTGATTACCAAATGCTTGTCAATAAAGTGATAATTTAGAATCTATAATTTTGTCTTTTTACTGTACGTACACATTTAAATATAGACGTCAACCATTATTGTGGGCACATCAATCCAGGCCATAGGACACCTGAGTAAAATGAAATACATAACATAACATAACATAACACAGAGACTTACTGCAGTGGCAGGATCATATTTAAAAGCTGGATTTGGAGGAGAAGCCTGTGCTATAGCAGGTTCTGGGGCTGCTGCCACTGGGGCTGCTCCAGGTGCAGGGTTGGCTTTTTCAGGAGGTTTTGTAGCTGACTCTGGTGTTGTAGTTGGGGCAGAAGCAGCCTTTTCCAGTGCTGGCGCTGTTGGTTTAGGATCGGCTGTTGACGCTGGTCCTGCTGCTTCAGGAGCTGGTTCTTCTTTTGCAGCTGGGGCTGGCTTTCCTTCTTTTTTGGGCACTGGCTTTTGTGAAGCCATAGTGGTGCAATCACAACAAGTGAATCGGCAAAAGTGAAAACCTTATTCAAATGTTTGACTGCTGTTAATTGATATGGATTGGAGCCCTAAATGTTATATACCCTCCTCCATCTACCTAAATTTGCTGCACCTCCCCAATATTACTCACATTTCTAAAAAAGGAAAGAATGCTGTGACTCCAGTGGGTCCACTGTACTTCACAAGATACAAATCCCTCTCCACTTCATATGGTCACGTTTTCTGTTTACAGCACCATCATACACATCTCTCCTGTGAATATTTGCATAAGGCACTATACATGGGTAGATGGATTTGACATTTTGTGTTCTGCTACTTGACATCATCCTGACATTTAAAGCAGTATGGATAGTAGGGATACTGTACAGGGCTTTTGCTTTTAATAGACACAAATGCTGCAGCTTAACTGTTCCCCCAAACAATAACACCTCGTTCACACCTGCTCTGCTTTTCCAAAACATATGCATTTTTTTTTTCAGATATGGACTTTTTTGGCCCTGAGAACTTTTAGAAAATATATTCGCCCTCTTTTCACAAATTATCCATTAAAAAACTACAGTTATGTTTAATAAAACTTTACTGGTGTTAAATTGTTGGTCATAGAGGAAATTACACCTTAACTGAGTTTAATAGAAGTTAAATAAATTTAACACAATAAATAAAGAAATTGATTTTTAATATTCCACTTAGTCTTAATATTCCACTAAAGTCATATATATATATATATATATATATATATAACAATTAAATATTAAAAAGCACCATAAAAGTATTATATATAAATTAATAAGAATGATATCAAAAGTCATTCTGAAAACAAAAATACACACATATATATATATATATATTTATTTATTTATATTCTGTACATTTCAATAAAAATCATTCCATGGGACATAGTGCCTGAAGTTGAAGAAAGACCCAGACACTTGTGAACCGATGACTGACATTGCTGCCCCAACAGTTTCTAGACACAACAACGCATAAACACACATTCATTTTATCATTTTCAAATCACTTTCATCCCTTCAGACATATCTCTATCTCTGAATATTGTATGAATTTATCTTTCAAAATTGTCTGCTTTCAGTCTACACCAGCTCCTCAGGGGAAGGACAGGCTTTAAAAATGGATGGATGGGGTGACATGGTCCTTCTGCACATACAGAATAAACATAACTACTGTGCATATAATCACAGACAAATTAATTGTTTAATTCCGTAAAATACACAATAAGCTGCATTAGAATAATTGTTTGTTAATCATTCATCCCTTTTCAATATATGTTTAATTACTACTAAAAAAATTCTTTTTTAAAAAACAATTACAAAAAACGGCCTGTAAGGGACATTTGCATACCTCTGAAGTAATGTTATCCTTTTAACTCAGAAAAAGTGATTTACATTCACTCATGCAGTAAATAGTTCTGGATAAAAGACTCATTTAACCTCCCTAGTGTGATAGAGCAGGCAAGTAGAATGAATGCAAATGTAGAGACACACACACACAAACAGCCCATTTCAAGGTTCTGCTAGATGCAGAATGTTATTGTTGTAAAGATAATGGAAAGAAACCAATAAGTAACTATTTTTATATTTTTTTAAAAGTAACAATGACACTATACCGGTGTGAGGTTAGAAGGGCCCTGTACACTCTGACAAATGGGCTTTAGGGTACATCTCAGCATCTGCTGCATTAAACAGGTTGGAGAGACAGAGGAGAATAACTGTGAATGAGCACTGGGATATAGTATGTGTGTACTCACAAAAACAACAGGCAATGGGGTACACAACTGACCTACTTTAAACCGGTAATTATTTACATCTGTGTCTTTACCACATAACAAAATTAAATGACATGAAAAAAAAACTATAGAACATTTGAAAAGATCAACACTTTGGGGAAATTCTTAGTCACTGATGCACATGTACAGTACTTATGTTTCCAGTCCATCCTGAATGTTCTGTTGCATCTACAAAAGAAAGAAGCTGACTGTCAGTGCAGTCAATGCAGTGTTTGTTGGTACCAATACAGGTGAGCTTAGTCACAAATAAGCACTGAAATCACATTTCATCAAGATGTCAACACACACTTTTATACCTTTGGTTTTGTCATTTAAAGGGATGGTTTACCCAAAACTAAAAACTGTATCATTATTTACTCACTCATTCCAACCTTATGACTTACATTCTTCTGTGAAATATGAAAAAAAAGGTAATTTGAGAAATGTCTGTCTTTTTATTTTACCTATTTTTTTTAAAGCACCAAGAAAGTGTACATATACTGTATATATTAATAAGAATGAAATGAAAAGTCATTCTGAAAAACACTCTTGAAAAGCTCACCCAATCTTAGCCAAGTTTGGTCACATTAGAACCAAATTAGCAAATGTTTCTATTTATATCCCTTATTGCTTATAATACATGGGCTAATGCATCATCATATTAAACTTATTTCTAAATATGTTACAAAAGTAAATGCACATTGTTCTTCATATGTCTATATAGTTTGTATTCATTTTTATTTTAGTTTTAGTTTTAGTTTTAGTAAATGAACCTAAACTGAATTAAATACATTTTGCCTTGGCAACAAGCTGAAATAAAAAGTTTTTAATATCAGTTATTATTTTTATTTCAACTAACATTTTCAATTAATACATTTTTTTATTTACTTATTTTTGTGCGTGTTATTAATTTTAGATTCACTTTCAGTTTTAGTTAACTATAATAACCCTGGCCAGACCTGTCACGATTTAATCATTGCTAATGACTTAAATGTATGAACTTTATGAAAGGTTTCATCAACCTTTTGCATTCCAGTCTTTAAAGACCTCAGATGTTTTTCTAGCATTTCAGTGTTTGGCGTCTGTCAATTCCACAGTATCATTAGAACTGGAATGATCAGTGTTCATCCAGACACACCTTGGAGCTACTGTACAGCTTCAAAAACATTTTATGATCTGGAAAGGCTAGTTACCGTGTGCCATTATGCAAATCTTAATTTAAAAAATCATGTTCTGCAGTAATCAGTTGTTTGTGCGCACACACACACACACACACACACAAAACATTTTGGTGAAAGCAATCCAGCTTGATAAACAAAACAACTTGATAATAATCCAGGACGTGTCCCAAGGGCAGAGTTCTGAAGAAAACACTGAGATGAGAAGGTAAAAAAAAGAAGGCTGTTTAGCATAGACATTACTCATCATAAGGTCAGAAATACAGAAATACCAGCTGACAGAGTGACACCTGTGTGTGTGTGTGTGTGTGTGTGTGTGAGCTGCTCTGAGTTGACAAAACTAAAAGAAATAAATGTCACATACAATTAAAGCATTTGAACATTTGACTTAATTAAATTAAACACATTAATTACTGAACTGCACATTATACGATCATTTTTAGAAACAAGAATGCACTTCTATAAGATTAATTCTTAGGTTCCTTTAGGTATTTTAAATAAGAAAGAACTGCTCAAAATCAACAAGCTTTTTTATGCTTTTTTATTTTTATGCTTTTCCAAATATAAACTTTTGCCTTTTTCATGTAGGACAGAAGAAAGTAGACAAGGCCATGTTTGATTGACTAGTAACAGCACTAACATATACTGTGTTTTCTTAAGGAGGTAGTTGACTCAAATATGAAAATGTACACTCCCTTATGTCGTTCCAAACCAGTTCTGAACTTCCTTTGTTCTCCTAAACACCAAAGAAGATCTTATGTACAATGTTTCGCTAGTTTTTGTACATATAATGAAAGTCAGTGGGTTGACTTGCCTTGTATGTACAAAATATAAAAGGAGGTGATTAAATGATTACATCCGTTAACAAACAATTTCATGAGATTTCTTTATAAGTACTTGTAAGTATTTGTATAAGTACATTATAAAATTAGAATTATAACATATAACATATGTGTTTGTATGGCCATTATAATTATCTTTTAAAAAATGATGATGATGATGATGATTATTATTGTTATTATTACTATTCTTTTTATATCCAAATATTGTAACCGATAGTGCTGTAATATGGAAATGTGTAACAATATGTTACAAATAGCACACTCACTTCTTTATAAACATTTAATGAATGTCAAATAAATGCATGCTTCTTAAATTGATTTGATTGATTGGCCTTTGATTGTGGAAACGGACTACTTGCACAACTAACTACTTATGTATTCTGAATTATAATTAATAAACCTCCCTACTAACTTGCAGCAGTCCAGTGTTCGCACATGTAACACCATTCCCAGACCATTTTACCTTTGTATTAGACAAAAAGATCACTAGAAGGCAGAAAGATCTGATATAGGTAAATATAAAATATCACAATGTGCAGACTTGTTCTACTATTTATTGTTCTGCTTAAGAGTGTATTAGGTTCTGTTCCAGTGGACCTTATGCTCATGTTCATGCTATTCAAATTCAGAGCAGGCAGTTACCATTGTTAATAGTACTTTATATCAAAGATCATTTACATACACATTTGTAACAAGATCAAACATCTAGTTGTGCAGTAAAATGAAATCATACGGAATCAGTGAGATGAAAGGATTAATCAGATTTGTGTCATGCTCAATTTAATAACGACTTAAATGTCCTTCTGTTCCTCACAAAAAGTGATAGCATTGCTTACTAAAGACTTGGAATATAGTTAATGAATCGTATATGCTATTTTATGATGCTTTTGTGTTCTTTTTGAAGCTTGAAAGCTTCACTCCCTATTCATTGTAATTGCATGGATGCATTATTAAAGTAATTTAGCAGGCATTGGAAGAATGTAGACTTTCGAGATCTGTTACAGAACTGAGTCATGAAAATCAGTTGCTTCCAGTGTTTTGTACAGAAGAATGTACAGTCCTGGAAGAATGTGGATGGTCAAGGTCTCTCGCCTCGGGGTTGTGCTCAATTTAGTTGTGGCCTCGTCATAATAATTCTTGGGAACAGGATGTTGAGGCCACAACACAAACTCTTGGGTGGTTACAAGATCTGCGGAAGATGCTGCGGAGATGAGATCCTCTTTAATAAGTGAACAAATAATTTATACTCATTTGTTACATACTTGTGTTGTGTTCCTATCTTTCTCTCTATATATTTTAATTTAATTAATAGACCATCCACACTGTTGATCGTCACACCTCTCCTCCACCAATTGCCCAGTATACCACAAGCAATGAAACAGGATGCCTAGTTTTTTGTATGTTCTAACACTTACTATTTTATAGCACTTATTCACTTCTGTATTTGTATTATTAATTATTATTGATCTAATTACTTTAATTGATTCATTGAATTAATTAAAAGCAAACCTTTATGGATACTGACTCAAGTAAATCAGCTCATTAGAAACATATTTAACTAAAAGTAAAAAAGAAATAACTGATATATATATAAAAAAACTTATCAAAAGTTTAGTAAGGTTGCATTACAGCATTAAAGTAAAAACAGTAATATTGATAAATATTTTTACAATTTAAAATTTGAATAGATCTCAAAATGTAATTATTCTTTTGATGCAAAGCTGAATTTTCATCAGCCATTATTCCAGTCTTCAGAGTCACATGAATGATGACATATAGTGTAACTCAATCGTCCTGAGCCAAGAAATCAGAGAAAAAGTTTTTCATTTTGTTTCTAGTCCTTAAGGTGTAAAAGTTACTAGTATAAACATAAGCGTAACTTTGAGCTGTTGGTGATATGAATGTAGTGACTCCAAATTTTCAGCGATTAACATTCAGACTGAATTATAACTTTTTATATACCTCCAAGAATAGAATAATGGAAGAATAAACCTGGTCTTCAAGGTTACATTACATGCTCTTTTTTTATTAAATGGCCTGTTATTATATAAATCATGCTATATATGTTATGCATAATATTATGTCTCTGTCGCCATTAATTATTATTGTACAGAAAAAAAAGATGCAATGAATATGAATGCTGACTGAGGAAATTCTGCTAAATGAGCACAAAATTTTCTTTTTAAGGGAGACATTTTTTAATATCTTTTAGTATTTTTTTTTAACAAAATTTGTTATGAAAAAGGTGTTATTAAAATGCAGGATAAAAATACTGCTAATCTCTGAGTTTTAGACAACATGAACTATAAACAGTGCACCTTTTTACAGTATGTACTTTTCAGTGTTGAGTTGACATTTTTGAACCAAAAGGAACCATTCAGTCAAAGGTTCTTTAAAGAACCATCTCTTTCTTACCTTTTTTATAATCTGAAGAGCCTTCTTTCACCACAAAGAACCGTTTGTGAAACAGAAAGGTTCTTCAGGTGTTAAAGGTTCTTTATAGAACCATTTAGACAAAAAAGGTTCTTCTATAGCATCGTGAAGCACCTTTATTTTCAAGAGTGTAATTGGTAATCAAATGTGAAACATTAACTGAGCCATTTTAGGCATATAGGCTTGTGATTTAGTGTGAATGTGCGAATATTTAAAAATAAAAAATTATTATTTGAAAATAGTTTAAATCATTTGTGGGTGGTTCAGAGTCAGGGACAGACCATTTTGTGCACATATTTTGCAGCGTGTTTCATATGACACGGCATTCTAAAGCAATGGTGCTCAAGTTAAAAGAAGTTGAGCTATTAAAAAATTAAACCACATTTCTCAAAACCTCATTTTTTTATTCCACTACCTTGCATATCCTGTTTTTAAACAAATTAATGTATACTGTAAACTGCAACTATATTTTGATGGGAGAACTACAGTAGAACATGTATAATATTTGTTTACTTTTTGCAAATGTAAATAAACCATTTAGAGAAGTATATCAGCCTAAGTGTAAATTTTCTTTTTAAAATATAGTTGTCAGGATTAGGGACCTGTCTTGTGTTTGTTTTTGTTCCCATGTGCTCCTTGACCTAGTTTTCCCTCGTGTTTGATTATGCCCATATTTGGTTGTTCCTGTTCCCATTGAGTTCCATTTGATTCACCTGTGTTCCCCTAATTATCCTCGTTTAGTTCCTTTACTTAAGCCCAGTGTTTCCTGTGTCTAGTGTCCGGTGTTGACTGTCTTCCTGAGTTGTGCTTCCTTTTTGTTTATTAAATACTGCTTGGTTTTTGAGTTGACTCCTACGTCTCCTCGCTCCTCTCCTTGAAGTTGTGACAGAACACCGGACCAATTAAGATGACAGCGGCTGAGGACAGGCTGTGGTCTCTACGGCAAAGTGGTCGGACATTGAAGAGTTATGTGGAGGAATTCCTTGAGCTGTCCAACTGGGTGAGCTGGCATGACTCTGCACTTGGTGCCTGCTTTCAGTTGGGCTGGATGATGAGACTATCCGCTCCAGACGTTTTTTTTTTTTTTTTTTCCTTGATCTAGTTGGTTAATCTCATCCTTTATTTAAATGGTTCAGATTTCGAAGTGGAAGAAATAAAGGACAATTTCAAGTCTCCTCATCCAGCCCCCTCTGGAACACGCCGTGTCTCCCCAGCTCACCCCATGCCAGGAACCCCCACATACCTCACCAATGGCTCTGACCACCTGTGAAACCCAAGGTACCCCCGAGGCCGTAGAAGGATGCCTAACCCCAAAGCCTCCACTCCCCTGAAAACTGGGATGATTTCTTTCGCCCCAGAGGTCTCTTCGGTCCTAAGTGTTTTCCCAGTCCTCAGCCCAAAGCCCGCCGGCCGCTCTGCACAAATCAGCCCAGTGATGGCTCTAGCCCCTGACCAGAGTCAAGAGAAGGCTCCTGTTCCCACGTTCGGCCCAGAGAGGGCTCCTGTTCCCACATCCGGCCCACGGAGGGCCTCAGTTCCTGAATCCAACCAAGAAACCTGAAATTTCCCCCAAGCAATTTTTTTTTTTTTTTTTTTTGGGGGGGGGGGGGCTATATGGCTCCGGCCGTAGGGGTCAGGCCAAGGCCACGGAGGCTAGTCCGCCATGGCCCCCTGAACTGCTTGATCTGCCCTGGAGGCTTTCCTTGTCTTCGTCGAGCACCAACCTCCAGGGCGCCCGCCCCCCCACTCCCCGGTGGAACTGTTACGGCACGGGATGCGCCTTCCAGGAGGGGGGAGTAATTTCAGGATTAGGGACCTGTCTTGTGTTTGTTTTTGTTCCCATGTGCTCCTTGACCCAGTTTTCCCTCGTGTTTGATTATGCCCATATTTGGTTGTTCCTGTTCCCAATGAGTTCCATTTGATTCACCTGTGTTCCCCTAATTATCCTCGTTTAGTTCCGTTACTTAAAGGGGTGGTTGACTGTTTTTTTTTCTAGGCTTGATTGTGTTTATGGGGTGCAGTCTAACATGTGTTCATGCTTCGTTTTTTTAAAAAACACATTATTTTTCACATAATTTACCTTTATTCCACACCACTCTGTCCCTTCTCGGACAAATGCCTCGATTTATTTCCTGTTTTTATGAAGCCCCTCCCTCGATGGGCTCAGATTGGTTAGCTGGCTCAGTGTATTGTGATTGGTTAAACCGCCTCTAGTGTGTGTCTAAACGTCCCGCCCCTTGCCTCAGCAGCATGTGCTCCGGTTGAATTGTAAACAGTGGTGTTGTCTATATTTATCAGTTTGAGCCCGATTGAGACACTGAGGATATTATTGAAGAGGATCGCGCAGAACCTGTGCAAGCACGACTCTTAATGGTATGTTTGTTTGTTGTTGTCTCATACTTTTAGATACGCTGTTTAGCTTTTAATATATGATTTTATCCTGATTAAAGCTTTAATACAGCACAGCAACCGCACACGCATCCATGTATAACGCTTCTCATTGCTATGTGAAAATAAGTGTATAATTGAAACAGTTGGAGCTGATCTGACAATCTGAATTAGAGAGAGAGAGAGAGAGAGAGTGTGTGTGTGAGAGAGAGAGAGTGTGTGTGTGTGTGAGAGAGAGAGAGTGTGTGTGTGAGAGAGAGAGAGAGAGAGTGTGTGTGTGTGTGTGCAGAGCAGGAGAAGCGAGGAACAGTATTAAGAACCGTTGTTTTAGGACATTGATTTTGAAACTTGTGAATCCATTAGAGTTGTTAGAAGACAGAATCGCGATTCATATATGAATAGATTTTTACGTGCACCCCTAGTTTTCTCTGAAGCAGCGCAGCATGGCCTTGCCCCCTTCGTTGCGTGTTCCCGGGTCGGGGTTTATCTGGGTTCGTGACGTAACGGACCCGGGAAGTAACTCGTTGTAGTCCCTTACTAGCCGTTTTTGTAGGCATTAAACTGACAGAATTTTAAAAGACATTGAACTTTCAGCGCTGTAACTTTGCAAATATTGTTTATGCTCAAACAGCAACATTGCACACTAACTAACGTTAAAAAAGTCAAATCGCAATCAACCACCCCTTTAAGCCCAGTGTTTCCAGTGTCTAGCGTCCAGTGTTGAATGTTCCTGACTTGTTTCTGTTTCTGTTTTTGTTTATTAAAGACTGCTTGGTTTTTGAGTTGTCTCCTCGCTCCTCTCCTTGAAGTTGTGACAATAGTTAAGTAAACTAATATTTATACTCGTGTAGAAACAAAAAATTACAGTACTTCAGTGTATAAAGAATTTGTACTTTGAAAGAGTTTATAAATGTTGAGTTTTATTGAAAGAGTAAACTGCTGTTTTGCTACATTGAAGCGGAGCATTTAAAACAGATGCTGCAAATTCAGGTTTCTTCTATTCATTTAAAAAAAGACAGCTCACTACTTGGAGTGACAGGGTTTGATTTTTGACTCCAGTTTGCAGAATTAAAGTTTGAATGCACAAGCTCAAAACTGTAAATTTTAATATATTTGTATATAACTGGTCTCTTGGACTGTAAATTTACACTATGATTACACACATATAGCAAACAAAAATCAATGTGAGACATTTTGTTATTAAACAGCAATTTGTTAACAACTGAGTTCCCTCAAAGCTGTCATGCATTAGACATTCAAATCATAAATTATTTAGTCTAATGCTGAATAGTAAACATAATTTCATATGAAACATTAGCAGTCTATATGATTTCAACTGATTTGGATTTAAAGAAAAAAGAACTCATATCCTCCAGGCTTTATGTTATCGTCATTGGATAGAGAAACATTGAGACATAGAAACACCAATGTCTTGATAATTAATTAAACCAGCTCATATTGCTTTTAAATGTGCACAAAACATTTTTACAGCCAAAACAAACTGGACAAGAGAAGTACTGTGATGACAGATAAAGTGGATGTGGCGGCTGATGAAGATGAAGACATCTGTGATGTCACAACTCTGCCATTCAAGGGCTGAACTCCTCTGAAGTTGTTGGTGGTCAGAACTGAAGCGCTTGCGTCTTTGAAAAGGACAGTTGTGCTGAAGCGTTTGATCTGTTTGGAGAAATAAAGTAAACAGAGTGACTTTTTTTAAACTCAGAATATGTAGCGGTTGTCATCCAGTAACAGACGAATATGATTTTTATGAATTACTGTACCACAGAGTTGCCTTTACTTACAAAGTCGTGGCTGACTTTGATGGGCTCTTTAAACACAGTCCAAATCACAGCTTCATTACAGCTGGGTGTAGTTAGAGAGCCTTGGTAGCGGTAATATTTAGTCCTGTCCACACCTTCAATCAGACCGTTCAGTGTGATTTGATTCTTGATGTCTGAGGTTTGATCACCTAAATATACAAAAAAGTCAAAAGGGTGTAATGAAATTACTTGGCTGTCCTCAGTTTTGTGCTAATATGAATATTAAGCTTATTATTTTTTATTGTATGAAGCGCACAATAAGACCCTTCATTCAGTTGACAAAATCGCTTAAAGCGATAGTTTACCCAAAAATGAACATTCTGTCATCATTACCTCATCATTTACCTTACGTCATTCTAAAACCTGTGTGACTTTCTTTCTTCAGTGGAACACACAGTATTTTAACACTTTGTTTTGTCCATGCAATGAAAGTCAATAGCTCCATCCACCTATTTTTATGCACATTTTGGGATTTTGCTTAAAAAACGCTGAATGGAAACTCCAAGATGTGCATAATTTCTAAAATTGTGCATAAAAAACATGTTTTCAACTGAGCTGGATACATTTATTGCGTTTTGTCTGCCCGCGCAAGTCATTTGTGTACAATTGTACATGAAAAAGACCAACAGTGGCTTCCCCTACTTTTTTATCTTTTCACTTCACAGGAAGTGATGATTTTGTTCTCTTTGTCTCGCTGAATGGAAATGTTAATTTTTGGGGGTCAACTATTCACTCACAGAACTGCCGATTCAATAAGACATCTATTTGTTTACCTGAATTGGTATTTTTTCAAATAGGATGTTAGGATATCCCAGCTTTTTGTTTTGTTCGCTTCATCGGTTCCCTGTTGGTTAAATGAAAATACACATTCAATATATGCACATGCGCACAATGCACATGGATATACTTTTAGGTTTGAGTTTCTTTCTGGTATAATAAATGTCATGCTCACCTCAATGAAGAATCCAAGAACAGCCAATGCTGTGCTGTCTTTGGCAGATAGAGCAGCTTCCACATTCTTGTTGTATTTTGAATGGACACTTACAATGTGCAGCTTTGAGATGTAACCAGACACAGAAAGAATAAATTATATACTCATATGATATAACTTTGTTATAAATCATGAGATAAATCATATAGTCTTACCCAGGTGGTTTTTAGGGTATACTGTATGTACATTTGGAATAATGTAATGACGTAGCAGCCATTATACTTATGTGCATGTCATCATCACTCTTACCTCCATTGGGTATTGTTTGCCATCCACAGTGTGTTCGGAGCCAGGCGAGGAGCTGCCGTTACCCCAGTGGAGATGGAAATGCATGGTGTTGTAAAGACCAGGAAGATCACCTCCTTGCACTGTAATTTTCGCATCATCCAGTTTGACCTCCACTGTGAAGACAATGGACATATAAGGTCCAGGAGTCAGGACATAGTATATCATAGTAGATAACATTGATTTGATCTTTTGATCTGTCATGCTTACCAGATTTGCCTGTGTTTACGATTGACATGAAGGTGGAGATGTCATCAAAACCAGTGAAGTTAAAGGAGGTCAGGTTAGGATTTCCCTGAACACTTGCAGTCACGATATTAATGGGAGATTGCTTGGATCCATTGCAATATTGTGGGGCAATCTTGGGCCAGGTGGTAAAATCTATTACAAATCAGAAGTCCAAAAATCGACTTCAGAACAAGTTTTAATATATTAAAATGTATAATAAGATTTGTATTAAGTTTTATGCAAATGTGGAATATTTTATAATATAAAAAATCACACTTACTGCATGTTGGCTTGTGATAGCACCATTCTGTTTAGTGTGAAATGACAGAATTAATAAACATAAATTAATCCCTCCAGAGCCTGTAGTGCCTACTTTAACAGAGTCCTAAATATAAAACTACATATACTGAGTTATTGAAATTGAACTTCAGTTACACTCACTCACTGAAGCGTCCGCACTGTGGACGGTGGGACACAGAAGAGCAGCAAAGATGACCAGCAAGACAATCATCTGCATCAAACAAACAAACATTAAAAACAGAAATCAATGCTGCTAACAGAATTTAATTGCATTATAAGATAATTTAATTTGATATGAGAAATGAAATGAAATATATCAGATTGAGGTAGGTTTTACTGTACCTCTCTGACTTGATTCACCTGTCTGTCTGTATGCAGGGATATAATGAGTTGGCTTCATTCCCGCCTTTAGTACCCTTCACAGCTCACCTGTAGTGGGTGGATCACTTTCATCAGTTCATCTGCTGACGGAAAACTACATTCCGATCGAACACTCACGCGTGATCACAGTGATAGGTTTCTTTCATCTTCAGAGAGTACTTCTGACATTTGAATCAAATTTGAATGATCTTTTCACGTTCTGAACTCCCAGCATCACTTTGGTCATTCATTCTCTAACTCTCTCATCATGGAGATGAAAAGTTCACTGCATTGCACTTTTCCTTTTCAGACTCTAAAATTATTCAAAATTAATTAATTAATTAATTAATTCCATAATAACAGAAATAAATGGTTGTAAAACCAGTTTAAGTTTTTATGGGCCTTTTTTTCTGACACATTTTAGTTTGACGTTTGTCTAACTTTTTTTAAACACTCCTACTTAGTTTCAGTTGGTTCCAAGAACATTCCCATTATGTTTGCAAAATTATAAATGGAATGTTCATTTCTTTATTTAACCTGGTTAAATGCTCATTGAGATTAAAACATTTATTTACACCAGTGACCCAGCCAAGAGGGCATCATCATAAAACATAAATATATCAAATTTACAACATCAAACACAAAACAAAACAAAACAACACAATCACAAATCAGAAATCACAACAACAAGTTACCAGGGAATAAAGCACAGAGTCTAATAAAAGTACCTTAAACTCAATCAGTGATGGAAGCATGGTTGGATTAAAATGATTTTGTAGATTATTCCAAGCAATGGAAGTGTTATATTTAAAATGTTCTGCTCCAGCTCTGTAAACTTTAAAAGATAACTATGAAACAGAATACCTGAATGTTCCCTTAATGTTGTCTCTAATTTTAATGTTGTCTCTGATTTGTGCTTGCCCTTTCTTCTTATGTCCAAGAAAAAAAACATTTTTTTTAAACAAATTTAAAGCTAACATTATAGATATTTGGAATTTTCACAGAACATTTACAGATTTTTTTTTTTTTTTAGATTATGTATCGTTAAAATACATCGTTATGCATCGCATTTTACTCAAAATTAAACTTTTAGCATAATTTAGTTTTCCTCATATCGTTCCAAATATACACAATCTTTCCTCCATGGCAGCCATCAGCCTGTAATGTTGCTGTCAATCATCCTCATTCTTTATTAAAGGTTGTTGTAAAGGGCGTTTACAGTCTCACGCATTTTGAATGACATACACTATATTGCCAAAAGTATTGGGTCGCCCCCTTCTAATGAGCAGGTTTGACTACTTTAGTAATTTCTATGAGTACAAATCTTAATGTTAAAGCATATAATGATATTCTAGGGAATTGTGTGCTTCTAATATTATAGCAACAGTTTGGACAGGACCCTTTTCTATTCTAACATGACAATGCCTCTGTGTAAGACAAGGTTCAAAAAGAAAATGATTGATTGAGTCAGTGTGGAAGAACTTGACTGGTCTGCATAAAACCAAGTTCTAATCCCAGTTTAACACCTCTGGTGTGACTGAAAATGCAGACCTTGAGCCAAAAACTCATCACCAAACACCAATGACTTGTACATATGGGTTCAGTCATTTTAGACACTTCCAAAACTGTTGCAACAGAGATGGAAATACAAATTTTAAATACATGAAATATGTTCCCATCGTTGTTGCCACAGATTTGGAAGTGCATTTTTCTGTTCTAAAGAAGGGGGCGACCCAATACTTTTGTCTATATAGTGTATGTACAAGTCATTGGTGTTTGGTGATGAGTTTTTGGCTCAAGGTCTGCATTTACAGTCACACCAGAGGTGTTAAACTGGGATTAGGACTTGGTTTTATGCAGACCAGTAAAGTTCTTCCACACTGACTGAATCAATCATTTTGATTCCTTGCCTTATACACAGAGGCATTGTCATGTTAGAATAGAAAAGGGTCCTGTCCAAACTGTTGCTATTAAATTAGAAGCACACAATTTCCTAGAATATCATTATATGCTTAAACATTAAGATTTGTTCTCATAGAAATTACTAAAGTAGTCAAACCTGTTCATTAGAAGAGGTGACCCAATACTTTTGGCAATATAGTGGAAGTTGATTTATAGTCTGTTCTCGATTTTGACTTGTTTGCTAAATAATTACATAAACTATTTAATGTTCATCTTTTGATGCTTATTTCCTTTTTAACTCATAATTCATTACCCATAACTGGTCATTTGTTTTGGCCCACAAAACAAAGTTATTACTATCCGAGTTACTAGCCGATCTCATGAGAAAATATTATTGTTTTGCAAAATTCATGACTTCATGTGAATTCACATAATGTGATTCATAATGAAAAGTAGCTGTTTTTGTTGTTGTTGTTGTTTTTTAGAAAAAATGAAAGCATGAAGGTCCACCCCTGCACATAAGTTAGTGGGGTGTAAAAAGAGCATTTGAAAATGGGGGGCGCCATATGGTTTCTATGGACCCCCTGAAAAGCATATTATCTCATATATATTTGAATCCATTCTCACTCCCAGGGCATCACATACTACAGCTTGTGCATGAGGCCTATACGCTACATAAGCCTCTTTTAGCAACATTATTTAGCAGTAAGTCAATTGCTTTCAATGAGAAAACTCAGACATAAAAAACTGATGTGAAGGGCATCAAAAAGTTATGATCTTAAAAGTTAACAGAGGCTAAATGATTGCTTTGTGTGAGGAATAGATGCAAGACTGGCTCTTCTTTTATGACACATACTAAAGTCCGGGTATATCTTTTTAATAAAATGTGACTGCTTTCATGGAGGGGAAAGATTTTCAGCAAGTTGGCACTTTGCACCTCACACAAAGATACGGTATAGCTTCAGAAGACCTTCTAGAAGACCTTTAAGGAGGTTTGCTTCTTCAGACAAAACATATTCTCAGGGTATAACACGGTTCCTCATTCTGGTGGCTTCAGTTCCTGCTTCTTCATTGCTTCTGGCTATAATCTTGAAATAAAACTGCAGACATTCATTTGTTGATTGACATGCGTTGAAAAGACACTCTACAGAAAAGTCCCCCTGGAAGAACCGGAAAAATGAGAAACTGTGCTCTATAATGAACTGACATAACAATTTACATGGAAAATACCAGTAATACCAGACAAAAGGTTAGAAAACAAATGTACCATACACTGTAAAACTTCTGAAAAGCTGGAGCTCAACATCATATAGCCACTGCTGAGAAAAGCTCAAACATGCAGGACAGACAGTGCATTCATGTACAACTATAAAACATACAAATAGTCATTGACCAAGTAATCTACAATCCATCAATTCTACCGAAACCACAAAAATACAGTAATTAAAACAGCGGTAAGGTGACTCCCCATCTTATTTTTTTCTCTTGACCAGATGGCACAAAATCTCATCTCAGCACTTTTGATCAATGGCTACACTATTTTTAATTGTGTCATCTGAATATCAACATTTGTGAGATTTACTCAGTCAAAACAGTTTTGAGGTTAATTGATCTAATTTTATTCTAATATTGTTATGATGGCTTGTCATACAAAGACTGTTTAATCAAATTGTGGCCTCAAAATTTTCTGTTATATTCACACATTCATTTGGTCATTTTCAGATTCTCACTTTCATTCCTTTAAACATCACTGAATATTGAATGCATCATTCTGCTTGAGATTGTCTGCTTTTAGTCTACACCAACCTCAGCTCCTCAGGGGAAGGACAGGCTTTAAAAATGGATGGATGGGGTGGCATGGTCCATCTGCACATACAGAATAAACATTACTGTCCACATAATAAGTGACAAATTAATCGTTTAATTCCCAAACCTAGTAAAATACACAATGAGCTGCATTAAAATAATACATAATTGTTTGTTAATTAACCCATTTCAAAATATGTTTAGTTACAACAAAAAAACATCTGTGGTTTGGAGTGATTGTCATTTGCATACCTCTGAAGTAATGACATCCTTTTAACTCAGAAAAAGTGATTTACGTTCACTCATGCAGTAAATAGTGCTGGATAAAAGACTCATTTAACCTCCCTGATGGAGTAGGCAGGTACACACACACACACACACACACACACACACACAAAAACAGCTCATTTTCAGAATTAACATAGGTCATCATTTCAAAATCAAGGTTCTATAAGACGCAGAATGTTATTATTGTAAAGATAAATAAAATAAATCTTATTTCAATAACTATTATAAATTTTGTTTAAAGTAACAATGACACTATACTGGTGTGAGATGAGATCCCTGCACACCCTGAAAAATGGGCTGTACCATCAGGGTACATCTCACCATCTGCTGCATTAAACAGAGAGAGAGAGAAAGATGAGAAATACTGTGAATGAGCATATACTGACAAACAACAAGACATAGAGCTACACTTTTTGTGAACACTTTTGACCGAGAATTATTTGCACCTGTGAAGTGAATGCTGTAAATGTAAGAAGAAACATCATGGATCTTATTCATGGCTTCATCGTTCTTATGGTTACATGTGAAGGGGTATGTTATGCGCATGCTTTTTTGGTTGTTGGTGCTATTTTTATTGAAATAGCAACAATTAAGTAAGGCATGAAAAAAACTAGAGCATTTCAAAAGATCAATGTTTGCAGAAGTTTTTATGCACTTTTATATGTTTTCCAGGTGAAGACAGTTCATCCTGAATGTTCTATAGTGTTGCATTTACAAGAGAAAGAAGCTGAATGTCAGCTCAAAATCAGTTTAGCTCAGTCTTTGTTCAACTATAGTGCTACAAATACAGGTGAGCTTAGTCACATAAGCACTAATACTCAAGACCTTAGAAATGACATTTCACCCAGATGGCATTGCACACCTTTGATTGGATTATTTAGTTCAGCCAATTCTGTCATCATTTACTATGCCATTCCAACACTGTGTGACTGACTTTCTTCTGTGGAACACGAATATAATTTGAGAAATGTGTTGATATTTTTTTTCATACAATAGAGGTCAGTATATCCAAAATGGTTACCAAAATTCTACAAAATATCTTCTTTTATGTTCAGCAGAGGATGAGTAAATGAGGGCATGTTTTATTATTAGTTTTAAACTATCTCTTTGTTTTGCAAATAAAATGCAAATATGGGACTGACTAAAAATAAAGCTCTTACAGGTTATTTAATTGTCCTCGTTCATAAGCAATTCCCTAAATACTGACTTTTACAAAACCAGCAAATGTGACCTGCACTGTTAAAGGAATAGTTTATGGACAATAAAAAAATTAAAAAGCAGCTTAAAATTTTTCGTTTTGACTTATGTGCTTTAGTCTAAGTTTTCTGAAGCTACTAAGAATAGTGTGTTAAGACTAAACAGACTAAAATTCCAGTCATTACTCTAAATCCTGCTTGACTGCATATTCCATTCATTTTATTGTTTTTTTTTTTTATATAAATGCGACATATGTACAGAACTATAAGTTATGTTACTATAAGAGTACATCATTTTTTAGCATTTTTAACCTTTAGAAGAGTTCACAGGCAAACATATACTTCTGACTAGAAGTGAATAATGATACTGTTGTCTTTTTGGAGCTGCTTTAGTGCAGAATTTTGCTTTGACATAAATTTGATGAAGTTTGTTACTTCCTGTTTTATCAATTTATTGTAATCAATAGTTTGATTAAGAAGAAGACTTCTGGTTGATGTCTTCAGGTTGTCTGGTTGAGTGGGACGGTGTGAACTGCTGGCCATCAGTCAGTGTAGGAGAGAGAGTGTCAGTGTCTTGTCCACCTCCTCTTCTCAAGTCCCATGGTAACTTTAACAGCAACAGTATTGTAACAAAATAATTCATACTCTTTTTAACTAATGTGGCCATAAAAGTTCAATGCTATGTCATAAATATAAAAGAAGTGTTTTTGCTTGACATCTTTAGAGCTGATCACCCGCACCTGCACTAGTGAGGGATGGAGTAGGCTGAGTGTGTCTTATTACAATGCCTGCTTTCAGGACAACAGCACAGAGCAGGAAGACACTGGACACAGAGTAAGCAACCTTGAAGAAATGTTATAGCAATATTTGATATTATTTGAAAATAATGGAGAATAATGCCACTGTGTTTCTGGACTGGTTTAGGTTCTTGAACCGTGTTATTGTACTGTCGGAAGTGATGTTTATAGTTTGCGCCACCAGTGTTACCAAATGTAGAAATGATCTGTTATCAAACAGGTTTCCTCAACACTTCCCCTTTGTCCAGTTCACTTAAAAAAGAAAAAAGTGAGGTGCAAGAAATGCATATGTGTTGTTATTTTGCCACTTTGTTTGATATTTTATCTCACAACCATACATCATTTTATGCACTGCATATGTGTCCAAATAATTTTTGGGGTTCATTGTATAATTTTTTCAAACGTTTTGTGTTTACTCTGGGCAAAGTGTTTTGGCATGTTGACAAATTTTTATATCCTATATGTAACCATTTTGAATTATCCTGTTAATATTAAAATAGAAATTAAAACAACAAAGATTTGACCCCAAAAGATGGTGCTACATGTTCCTACTCAAACCATTGGTTAAAGCAATTAGGAAGAATTTAAATATATATATATATATATAAAAAAATGACACACCTCACCTTTAATTTACTAAATGAAATTGCCCCCAGAGGAATCGAGTGGTATCTAAACTTGATATTTTCCATTTTACTGTGGTAGCGAGAGTACTTTGCCAAGGTGAAGCTGATATACACAGTTGGGTACGGCGTGTCTATTGGCTCTCTCTGTGTTGCAATCATCATCTTCTGCATGTTTAGGTAACATTAAACATTCTCTACTTGTTTCAATGCCTTTACTCATTCACTGTTCTGATGCATGCTGGAACTCCATTGTGGAGACATTTTTTGACATTTGCATCAAAGAATGCTTATACTGTATCATTATAATATCGGCAGATTTTCCTTAATCCCACAGGAAGCTTCTGTGTACACGGACCTACATCCACCTCAACCTCTTCTCCTCATTCATCCTGAGGGCTTTGGCTGTGTTTGTAAAGGATGCAGTGTTATTCGCCGATGAGACTGTCAATCACTGCACAGTCTCCACGGTTCATTACACCAAAGAAATGACTGATAAGATCAACAAAATAGCCATAGCATGAATCATATTTTAAAGTGATCATCTGCACCTCTGTAACTGATTCCTGTTTTTCATCTGCCAGGTTTTGTGCAAGGCTGTGGTGACATTTTTCCAGTATTGTGTGTTATCAAATTTCTACTGGTTGCTCGTTGAGGGACTTTATCTTCAGACACTGCTAGCATTCACCTTTACCCACACAAGAACATTTTTCTGGTGCTATATTCTTATTGGCTGGGGTAAAACAACATTTTGCATTTACAGAAAGTACACATTAACTGCTGATTATATAACTTATTCTTAAATGCTCATATATTGTTTTCTCTGTATTACAGGGACGCCATCTGTCACAGTAGCAATCTGGACATTCCTCAAACATAAATATGACAATCATGGGTGAGGATGAGATTATTGTGGAGTGCATTTGGACAATTAATACAAAGTTCTGTCATGAAACTCTAGATGAAATAATCACATGATTATTCACATGGCACAACTGATTGGTTTCTTATCAGCAGCCAATGAGCTTGCTGCTCAAGATTCAAATACTTGTCTAGTGCTTGCTGTAGCAGTTGCAGCACGCTTCAGAAACCCTCCACCTTCCCCAGCTCCACCTGTATAGTTCTGCTTCTGAGTAATTTCATGTATATATGCAGGGCTATTATATATTATGTTATATGTGCAGCAGCAGTATTTCTTACATGCTCATAGCAGTATGTCTGTGGATTTTATTGGCAGTAGCAAGTCTTCTACTTGCTCATGCCACAGCAGCATAGCAGATCTATTCCACCAAGACCAAACACATTAACATTGCCATGTATATTACCATGACAAAACTCTCAAAGTTGTCATGACAGAACTCTATATGGGAAGCACAGTAACAAGATATGGAGCTAAAAGTTACAATAAAGGTATCTATGTGCAGGAGTGTATCACAAACGACAGTGTTTATATGTGTTGGTAGGTGCTGGGATGACCTGGACAGTGGCTACTGGTGGATCATCAAAATTCCCATTTTGCTTTCTGTATTTGTATGTAAATGTTTGCTGTTTGCTTAAGACAGACTATGTGTTTATTGATGTATTTATTGTGGATGTCTTCATTCGTTCGTTCGTTCATTCATTCATTCATTCATTCGTTCGTTCGTTCATTCATTCCTGTTAAAATACTTTCTCCTATGTCAGTGTAATATGCAGTGAAAACTATAAGGAATTGTAGCATTTGCCTTAAAACTCTGTGGCTATGGTTTGGTACACTATAAGACCTGCAATTCTTATTCAAGAATGCTATTCAATTGTTTTGTTATTAATTAATGTATTTGGGTACACTGTAAAAAAAAAAAGTCCTGTAAAAAACGGTCAAATGACTGGCAGAAAAAAAAAGTAAAATTAAAGTAAAATATCATAATTGTAACAAGGAAAAATCTGTAAAAAACCTTTAATGAAAATTTTTGTAAAATTATTGTTTTTGCACTTTATTTCAATTAAGATATTTTACTGTAATTGTAAATTTTTGGTTTGGCAGCCGTAGCTGCAAGTCATTTGACCTTTTTAAATATATTTATATATATATATATATATATACAGTGTACAAACAGAGATATTAAATAATATTGTATTATTACTAATATTCAGAGCTGGGTAGTAACTGATTACATGTAATATGGATTACATAATCAGATAAATTACATTATTCATATATTCATGTAATTATTGATTCTCCCTCATTTTTCTTTTTCATCTTTGAAATTTTCCTTTCTCAGCCTACCACTTATATACATTCAGAAAGTTTTCCAGTTTTGTGGACATTCACACAAAGACCACGCACAAAGACTAGTCAGGTGGCTAGTACTGATGAGCACATTCATTTTTATTTGAATTATTACTCCGTAGGTTATTTAACCATGTGTCTTTGGAAGGCTTTTGTCTTTCAAACACATTAAAATGCACAAATTCATGTTATTTTATTATTTACATGTAATGCAGGGATTCCCAAACTTTTTCGTCAGCTGAAAATCTTTCATCTATTATATTTACTTGAAGTACCCTTGAGATTTTAAGGTAGTAATTAATAATTAAGTAATGCATTTGGATGTTCACAGTTCTCTGATGTTGGTTAATGCTCACGTGACATGCAGTTAAACAAATAATATATATTTCATTTTTTTAGTAAGTGTTTTATTTTTATTGATGTTACTTTAAAATGATTTGTTTTAATTTTACATTGTTATGATATAATTAATTATTTGTTTTTCATAAAACTCACAAACCCCCTGCAGTTCCTTCACAAACCACAGTTTGGGAAATCTTGATGTAATGTAATGTTTAATGCACTTCATGTTGTTAATGACAACGAATGGAATATATTTAAATTTTTATATCAATGTGGTACAAGATTATATTTAAAAATCAATGTGTTAAACGAGTTAGGTGAAAAGTAATCTAAAAGTAGTCTGATTATATTACCTAAAAAGTGTAACGTAATGGACAACGTTATTACTAACTACAATTTTTGCTATATATGTCATTTGGAATCTGTAACGGACTTCAATTTGTAAGTAATCTACCCAGCTCTGCTAATATATTACTTGAATAAAACCAGCTAAAGTGACATTTTCCCCATCAAATTTCTTAGCTTGATTGACTATGGACCAAAATAATGTGCTTCTAAACTTTACAGGTGAGCTTTCTGGTGTTTGTTAACATAAGCAGGATTATAGTTGTCAAGACAAAAACCCCAGAATCAAATGGAGGAGACAGGAAACTTTACAGGTGAGATCTGTTAAATAATTATTACAAATTGTACAATCAAACGTTATGGCTATTTTTGGTTTCTTTTCAGTATTACAAACACATAATTTTACATATAAAAGGTGCCCTGATCTCTTTTATCTACCATTCAGGCGACTGGCAAAGTCAACTCTTCTGCTCATCCCTCTTTTCGGAGTGCATTACATCGTATTTGCTCTGTTTCCTGAACATGTGGGTCTAGAGGAGAGACTCTTCTTTGAACTCGTGCTAGGTTCCTTCCAGGTACTGTTCAGGCACTTCAACATACACTGTACAATACAGAACATGAACTCAAATATGTTCTTTAATCAATAGTGGTCTAATAAAGAACTGTCTTATTCTATCTCTCTCATTTGAGAGGTATGAAGCTTAAGAGATGCTTCTATGAAGTGAAACTCTGCCCTCTACTGTAAATGTACTTGAAATACAAAACATCTGAACATATTGTCACCTTTATTAATAATATTAAAATAATAATTTTATCTTTCAGAAAAATGCAGAAATATACTAATCAAGTACTAAAACAAATCCATAAAGTTTCAATAAAGACTTGACTTTATGCTACTGCGAATGTCAAAATATTAACTGACATTTCTTTGAAGGGTTTCATTGTGGCATTGTTATACTGCTTCTTGAACTGTGAGGTAAGATCTAATAAACTTTTAATTGCATATGAAAATATAAAGAAGCATTTTATGATCTGATTCGATTAGAATGAATTAATTCATTGTTTTTTTTATAGGTCCAGAATGAAATAAGAAAAGAAATTGGGAAATATAAGTTCCGTACTGACAACAACACTTTCCAAATGGCAACCCAAGATTTCACTGCATAACTTGAGTATGTTGTATCACAACTGCACTTTATCTTGTTATACTGTTATAACCACTGTGATGATAATTGTGTTAATATTTTGTGCTAAATATTAATAATTGTGTTAATATCACACATTACAGATTTTTTTTCATGCAAGTTAGTTGAAAAAAGCATGAGGTAAAAGGTGTGAGAAATGGCACTTGGTTCATATTTTGCCTCTTAGTTTGATATTTTGTCTGATACAGTGACATCCATAGGCTACATACTTAAGTGTGGCTTATGTGTATCACTGTATTTTATTTCACTGTAGCATTTGTCTAAACTGTGACACAATGTTTTGGCATGTTGACAGATGTTAATATCTTATTTGCATTATACTTTACAATTTTTAATTATCTGTCATTTTAAAATAGAAAATAATGCTGACTTTTACTTCTTTTTCGTTTTTTGACATATAAGACACCAGAGGATGGCGCTACATGTTCAATATGATTTATTACGTCATCAATAGGCTATCAGTTTTCAAATATGAGCTCTTTTGCAGTCAGTACGTACAGTAACATGCTGTAAATATGAAACATTCAGTATTAAACAGTGTGAAAAAAAGAATGTTGTTGTTAGCATGTGGAGTGTTCAATGATAGTTCTTCATCTGTTCCAAGAAGCATCTGCAACATTATCAGTGAGTGATCAAGTATATTAGATTTCTGCTCAGCTGCCTGATCTACTTTAAACGGTCGGTGTGTGTGTGTGTGTGTGTGTGAGAGAGAGAGATTGTTATATTTGTTTTATAGGCCTATAAAATATGCTTTGTGTATGAATATAAAGTATTCAAGGGCCTGAAGCTTAAAACACACAATTTAGCCCTATTTTAGTCATAACTAATTATTTAGCATGTAAAATCGATAATAATGTAAATTAAATCTTAATCGCGTTAATCGATTAGCCTACACTTTTTTTGAGAGATTTTCGCGCCTTTTGTCAAAACCAACGGTCAGAATACTAGTTTGAATGTGTTAACTCTTTCCCATTCGCGAACTTAGGTCGTATCCCTATACTGTCTGAATATGTGTGCGATATTCAACAGTATAGGTTATTTTCGTTAACAAATAAGGAAAACAAACTGTTTATATACTCATTCGTATTCCAGCTACAGTAGGATAGCTTTAAAAACTCGTATGTGGGAAAACCCTTCTCCATAGGCGAAACAGAAATTATTATACAGTAAAACAACCCATAAAAGCATCTGTCCATGAAAGGTAAAGTAGAAATAGCGTTTTAATGTTTCAGGACCCTCGTATGTTCGAGTTTTCCAGTGATGATCCTCTATACCTGCGGCTCAATCTCAGGTTTCATTCAAGACGTTTCTGCGTCAGCAACAGCTGTCCTGGAGCTCGCGCTGGCCCCGGGTAAGAGAGACAGACTTCAGCTGGAAGGAAGACCAAAGACTGCGGGTTTTGTGGAAATATTTACCTCACTGTGACAGGTAAAGCTGTGATCTAGAGCACTGCATGACATATAGGTCAGTCGGTTGAAAGCAATGCTGTGTCTGTATCTGGAAAGCTGCAGGATTCATTTTGGCCCCCGAAGGTTTTGATTTCACTGTTGATTTAATATGCTGTTGAGCATGTTTTGACAGAAGTTTCTAGCTTGATAAGAAGCTTGATATGAATAGAATATAAAATAGAATGTTTGAGGAATTAGGTAACAGCCTAGGTCCAATAGATTAGCAGAAATTCAAATTAGGATTTCCCAAAGTCAGTAGCCTAAAATGGGAAGTGAGAAAGATTTGAAAATATTTCTCTCTAAAATACTTGATTCTGATTGGTCAGTCATGTCATTCAGCTGGCAAATCTTTTTGTATAATGACCACTAAATATATAATAGCCTAATTGTATAATTGACCATAGTCTCAGGCAAACTGTTTCCTATAGATTCATGTCCTGATATCATGGCTTTTCTTTTAAAGCAATAAAATAATTCAAAAATAAATAATGAATATTGAAACTCAATTCAATATTCATGTCTGTTTTATATATTTTGTAAGCATTTGTGTTTATAAAAATGTATAATGTATTTTATCCTTTAAATTTGATTTGTAAATGAGATTGGCAGTGTTGCCTCATTTTCCAGTCTTATCTTTATCACTGTCATGCTCATTTACCCTCCAAATGTAAACTTGAACTATACGCAAAACTTTTCTTTATGTCTAATGTGTCAGGTCTATTGTTCCATCAGATGCTGACCATGTAGCCGTACTCTATTTCCCATCCCAACAGCGTATGGAGTCAGAGTTAAATATAGCTTGTGTCTTCATTTCATGGCTCAGTTGATGATGCTCGTAGTGCTCAGTTGTACCCCACCATTCCTCCCCTGTTAATCCATGTTGCCCTGATCAGAGGTGTAGGATGATGGAGACTTTTGGACTGTTGGTCCCGAGATGCTCGTCAAAAGCACTCACTCAGATCGGATTTTGCTTAACCCCCCTTCAGTTTTATGCTCTTGCCTTTCACAGAGGTAGTGGAAGTAGACTTTGTCTCATGAAGATAGCACTGTTTCACAGAGGAGCCAGCTAGCTAAATTTAAGGTTGTTTAATGCTAGCAATTGCTTGAGACCGAAATAAAAGGAGATGCTTGTTTTTAGTTTGATCTCTAAGGGCAAGATTGAGACATGAGGTTGGACCTTGTGAGCTTCCCTGGCTAGTTTCATAATATTAGCCCAGACTGGACGGGATGGATGCTTGGAGTTAAATGGTGACACCATCATGTATATGATACGATCTTGGGTATATGGATGGAGCAACTATCCACGCCATCATTCAGTGACATACTAGGTATTTGGTGTGGATTTTGTTGAATTAGAGGATGTGTTGTCTAGAGTGTGTGCATCTCTATGAGCAAGTACTGGGCATCACATGTTCTTGGACGCAGAAGGTGTTGGTTTTAGGTTTCTTTCACCGGTGGAACCATGTGATCTTCTGGCTATCCCCCTACCAGCAATGTGTGCAAAAGGGGAATCAGTGCTGAAGGTGCAAACATAAATTTGACCCGTTTCATAGACACCACACACTTATGTGCATCCGGAGTTTGTAGCGTCGTGACATTTGATATCTTTGCACATGAGATGTGTTGATTAGGGCTGCTAGTCGCCCCCATCAAAAAATCGTTCCAATATCTTTTATTTTCCCATTGGATACTGATATGGATATAATTATATAAATTGGCTTTGCAGTCAAGCTGCTTCATTGCTGACAAATGTTAAAAGACATTTGCAGGTTTCTTTTCCTGCAATGGATTGTAGGTAAATATCTTATCTATTGCTTTTATGTTTTTGATTGACAAACAAATTTAGAACATTTTGCAAACCTAATAAGATTAGATCAAAAAAGGAATTTATTCACAAATCTGGAATTTAGTTCTGATTCTAAACAACGGATAGAAAACACACACAACATGACTGCTGAAGTATTATCAGAGAAAATGATTCTCATATTAGTATTGATTAAACTCCAGTGCCTCAGTAAAATGGGTCTATACTGTAGTGACTCCCCTGGTCTCAATGAATTTTCATTTCATTTACTAGTTCATTTAAAAAAGAAAACAGTGTTGTTTCAAGTCTGTAGTACTATGACTTCTTTCTTCTGTGGAACACAAAATAAGCTATTTTACAGAATGTCCACGCTACCCTTGTCGCCGTGATGCAAACTGAATGCCAGTCAAAAAGGACAAGAAAAGCACAATCAAAATCAGAGATTTGAGTATGGCTCATATTTTTTATTTCCCTCTCCTCTGTATCACGTTGTTCAATACATTCAAATATAAATTCAAAGTTGCTGTGTCTTGAAGGTGTACAGGTGTAAATGTGATTTGAGAGCTACAGGGGAAGGAGGACTTTCAGCTAATAACAATTAAATGTTAGTCTGTTTCTCACAGAAAGCTATAGTATGGCTTCAGAATACTTCAGATATTATGAATGATTCACATATGTTTATGCTTTTTTGTATTGTTTGGAGCTTGACAGCCACTGGTCACTGTCCACTGTAAATAAATAAGCAGCTTAGACATTAGGCAAAATATCTCCTTTAGTGTTAGACAGAAGACAGGGGACTGTACTGGTTTCAAATGGCATGAGTGGGAGTAAATGATATCTGTAGTGTTAACACGCTCATATGCTTGACATGCTGAGGCTTTCTGCTACATATAGACCTTTTACTATTTCCTCAAAACGTACAAAGATGCTTTTGACAGTTTTTAAAATCCTACAGTCCAACATTTTAGTGAATACTCATACATGCCTTTCTAGAAGATGAATAATTGTTATATTTGGAGTGAAATGATTTACCTTTTAAATGGTTTACATTTCAAATTTCTAAACCTTACATAGTTATTTCAGTTGATAGCAGTGGATCTTTGCAAGTAAGGCTCCAGGAAACATTAGGGCTGTATACATGAGGCCTTACAGAGACCAGAGAGAAAGGTAAAGTAGACATGGCAGTGTTAAAGAGAGGCATGGTTTACAACCCTTTAAGAAGACATAGGCCCAGAGCAAGCCTCGTGTCATCACACTATAGTCATAAAATCCCTCGTTTGTGCTGCTGATCATTTGTTTACAACTTGCCACATAGGCATAAGTACAGGGGTCAAGAAGTCATGAATGGATATAGTCAAGCTACTGCGGATTATGTTAAAGTGAAAAGAAGAGGTGTTTTGCTATGTTGAATGTCTGTCAGTTGTGTCAGCATAGTTGTATAGTTTTAAGATATATTATATAGTTTTAAGAGGATGACGTAATTCATCTGAACCTTTTCATCTTTTTAGCTGAATGTCAATGCATGTGCTCTGGTGCAAAGTAAAAATAGGCTTTTATTTTCCCTTTGGATGTCAGTCAGTGACACAATGTTTTATGAGCCAACATTGATCATGTGTTAAAACCTCAAGCGGTTGCCCATATACAGTTTTAGATTAATTGTAGAGGTTTGATGGAATTGGGTGGAAGACCTGCCAAGAGAGCATTGGAATAGTCAAGTCTGGACAGAACAAGAGCTTGAACAAGGAGTTGTGTTGCATGTTCCGAAAGAAAGGACCTGATCTTCCTAATATTGTATAACGCAAATCTGCAGGACTGGGCAGTTTTAGCAATGTGTTCTGAGAAATGTAAATATGTTTTTAAAGAAAATAATTTTTTTCATTGGGACGTTTTGGGAAAGAAGTGATTCAGGTCAGTTCAGATCTGGTATAGGCTAGATCTTAGAATCCAGAAGACATCTAAAATGAAGTTAACTCCTCTCATGTTCATATTTTTCATTTTGGCGAAAAGTTGCAAAAAGGTCCACACATTGTGAAGATGGAAACATGCAGTCAACAAAAAAGCAAATGCGAGATTAAAACCACTGCTTGACTGAGGAAATGTTTAATATTCCTTAGTAAATCTGTGGTTTTTATTTCGCATTTGCTTTTTTGTTCGCATTTGCTAGACTTTTTGGTCTACATATTGCTCCATAATTTACACCATTTACATTTAGTCATTTAGCAGACACTTTTATCCAAAGCGACTTACAAATGAGGACAACAGAAGCAATCAAACCAACAAAAGAGCAATAATATGTAAGTGCTGTGACAAGTCCTGGTTAGTCTAACGCAGTGCACACAGCAAAGTTTTTATAATAATAAAAAGAAAACAAGTAGATACACTAAAAAATAATAAAGAACGCCAGTGTTAGAGGGTCATTTTTTATAATAAATAAAAAGAAAACAAGTAGATAGAATAGAAAAAGAATAGAGAACGCTAGTGTTAGAGGGTCTTTTTATATAATAAATAAAAGAAAACAATTATATAGAATAGAAAAGGAATAAAGAAAGCTAGTGTTAGGGTATTTTCTCATAAATATAAGCCATAAATACCATAACAAATTTGTTTAAATTATTTTACTTGATGGTGTGCTTCTGTTACCTTTCTTTTAATCTGTGCAATGATGTTCATTTTTAAGAATGGCATAGGTGTCCAGATATTTTTCAAGGGAATTGTACATGAAAAGACTGTTTTTCTGCCAAACCAGCCACTGAGTATCATTTATCTGAAAAAGCATTGCATGGATCACTCAAATGAAGAGAAGTGTGTGTGCATAACAGTCTGCCTGTTGATCTTGGCTGTAGATACAGCAAGAGACGAAGTAACCCAGCCACAAATATTAGCATGTCATCAGACAGCATTATTTACTTCTGTCCTATGTTTGAGCCTCCAGTGTTACTTGCGTGCTGATTTTAGACAAACCTCTATTGACAGTACAGCTATGAAAAAAAAGACATGAGCAAGCTTCCGGACTATCCGGTGGTATAGCTCTTACTTGTGCAATATCTGCTATAATGCAATCAGGAAATATCTTCAATAAAGCCTCTGCAAGAAGTATATTTTAAGACTTGGGGAAAACTGGGCCCCTGACCTGATAGAGGCTCTTAAAAAGTGGAGGGGCGGTGCTCTTTCTCATCCTGTAGTGATATAAGAGATCTTGATGGTGGCTTATTGGCCCCCTCCAGAATGGCACAGTGAAGCTTAATATTGGTGGGAAAATGACATAGAATGTCCTCCATTTTTGGCAGGAACTTCTTAAAGGGGACATATCATGGACAACATTGCTCTTTTGAAAGCGTTTGATGGACTGTGTAGACAAAGTGACAAATGTTTGGATAATAAGCTGCAAAAATGGGTCATTTAGAAACAATGACTGAGAAATGCTACTGATGTCACAACCATAAGCAAATGAACATTTTAAAGAAAAGAGACAGGTTGAATTAAATAAGGATGAATCGGTAATGGACCAACAGTAACTTGCTGTTGTAACTCAACAAGTTGTGTGCTGTAATAGGTGGAAGGATCAAAGGGAGGGATCATTTGTTTTTGGTGTTTAAAGGAGTGCATAAGTCTAGGTGTTGGGAGATGAGATGTGGGTCGAGCTGAGTTGGCATGTTGGCCTGCTTATTGGTGCGATGCGAGTGAAGCTGGAATGAGCAGAGTCATCGCACTTCTGTAACTCGATGCTGAACCGTGATGGCCCACGGCAGCTGGGCGGCCACCATATCGGTGTTTGTGTGGTGATACAGAGTGTATGTCTGCTTTCCACTTTCCCAGCCCATCATGCCCTGTATACTGGGCCCCATAAAGAAACACTGAATCCTCTAAGGTATACGTATGTGCATTCAACTTGCACTCACACTGTCAGAAAAAATATGCAAAAATTGTACCTTTAGAGGTACAACAGCTTGTTACTGAGGTAGTAACCTCAAAACGACACCTTTGTTCCTTCTTCACCCCTAAGTGGTGCATTTTAGTACCTTTGAATAGTATTATGTACCCTTAAGGTAGTAATATGTACTCTTTTGGCACTATTATGAACCCTTTGGTGGTTAAGAAGGTACAAAAGTGTCCCTTTAAGGTTACCGCTCCAATGGCGGTAGCTTTGAAAGCATAAGATCCCACCCTCTCTTAGGGCTGTGTATTGGCAAGAATCTGGCGATACGATACACAGTGTTTCCCACACATAGACTTTACCTGGGCGGGCCGCCCAGGTATATTAACGGCCGCCCAAGTATATTTGGTGAAACATTTTTGTTTTTATTACTATTATTATCTCTTACACTTTTTTTTATCCGCCCGAGATAATGAAACCATCCGCGATCGATTAACTAGTGGAAAATCTCCCCTCGCCCTATGCGTTTCATACTGCTCGTTCTGTGTGCTCAAGAACTGTCGACACTCCCACAGACGATCTCCAGTGTTTCCCATACGCTGATTTATTTGTGGCGGGCCGCAACAATATCCACCGCCTGCTGCCATCAGCTCCCGCGTCTCACACACACGAGCGCGACTTTAGCACTATATTTAGTGCGCTGAATGAGACAAAACAGTAATATAGCCAAAACCACCGCATATAGTCGCTTTTTAGTGTAAGTTAGATGTTTATTGATTTTATCAGACGATGTCGCGATTATAAATCAGAATTTAAGGAGTATAGTGAGAGTGATTCCTGGTTAACATGTAGTATTAATGGGTCGTGTTTACTATTTATACCTGTTTTATGTATGACAACAGAAAATATGTAAATGTTAACAGCTTTATTGGGCATTCAGTTGTATTACAGTATGTGACAGTTCATAGAGTAGAAAATCTGAAGTGCCAAAACTCGTCTGAACGCAAACTTGACGCAATGACGTCATAAATATGCAAATTAATATGTGATGTCACCTGCCGCCACAAGTCTCACAAAATCCTGTGGGAAACACTGGATACGTATCACGATACAGGGGTTGCGATATGATATATTGCAATACATTGCGATACTGTAAGCAAGGCGATATATTGGGATATTTATTATTTTAGGAATAGGATATATTTTTAGGAAAGCTGTCATTAAGAGCACACCACTATATGCAAACCTTAGCAATAAATAAATAAAAAAAAATTACCAGAACACACTGGGATCTGCATTTGCAATAATCAGTCCCTGTAACATTCAACATTATTGAACCACTTTTTGTGAGGTACGAGTCAAGGGGTAAAAATTAAAGTGCTTTAGTTAAATGTATTTAAGTTTACGATTGTAATATACAATGTCATAACATTTTGATCTGAAAAAAATTACATCTGCTTATTAATGAAAAATAAAGTGCTTGCTGGATTCCTAATGAAAATAAAATAAATGTAAAACAAAATAAATACAGATGTTGAACATTCTCAGAACCTTTCAACTTGGATTTCACAGGTTTTTCAGTTTGTATTTATGTTCCGCGTGGAATCGCCGAGACCGCGACGCGAGCACCGCCCCAACTGCTCAAAACGTCCCCAACACGAGAGAAAGCTGCAGCCGCGCAGTGACCCTGCCGCCCGCCGTGCCCCGCGCGAAGGCATTTCACACGGGACGCGGCAAGCAGCGGAACCGAGGTGACGCCCGCGCTGTGGTCCCGGGGCGGACATTACCACAAAAGCCCAAATGACGCCACACTTCAGCTTTGTACACCGAAACGAGAGCTGGAACAATTCTTTCATCCTCCATTACTGGCAGCGAACTATATTAACGCTAACATTAGTGGTGTGCTCTATTGCTAGTATTTCCTGTCACTGTTTAAGTTCAGAGATGAAGACTGCTCTCTAGCGGTCGGGATATGAACTCAAAACGAAACAACTGACATGAATCCTGTATGAATTTTTTTTTTTTTTTTTTAAATATCGATATTCCATTTTTGAGAATCGATACAGTATCGCCAAAAAAAATATCGCGATACTCACGTGTATCGATATTTTCTTACACCCCTACCCTCTCTGCAAATCACTCTTCAAAGCCACACCTCCTCTAAAACACATGAACGCCCACAGGCAGACCAGAGGCTAACCAGCGACACGAGGAGAGACGGCGCTGGTGGAGGGTTGAATGCAATGCTGTCAGATTACCTCATGTGTCATTCACCCGTGAGAAAACATTACAGTACAAAGTGCATAATATTGCAATAATAACACCTTCCTTTCTCGCTCTGTCTGCAATTGTGTAGTGGAACGCACTGATGACTTATCATGTCTGCACGAACAGGGTGCGCGGTGGTATGCAAATACATACTTCGACAGGCAGGTAGGACGTCCTATCGTAATCCTCGGCCCGAGGAATATAATTGGACGAACACTTTATGGTCCTACGCCTACCACAGACAATATAAATACATTTAGACCACTTAACTTAGTGATTGCTATCGGGATGTGGAGACTTTCAACCAGCATAACAAAAATTGTTATTGAACCAAATCACATACAGTGCCTTTAAAGAAAGTCATAATGCTGATAATGTCTATAATGCCTTAATGCTTTAACAAGTTGTAGGGCTGTGTGATATGGTATATAAAGGTCAAATGGGTCAAAATGATCAATTAATCATTAGGATATTAATTAAAGATCATGTTCCATTATGACCCTTATGACAGGTTTTGTGGTCTATGGTCACATACGGCTTTCATTTAAGCAAGTAAGAATTTGTTTTACTCCCATTTTTGCAGTTTCTCTTAAGAGCACAAGATGCAGGATGTTATGCTGTACCTCATTGAATACCCATCAATGATACTCATATCTGGCTCGTGAGATCCACTTTCCTGCAGAGTTTAGCTCCAACCCTGATCAAACTCACCTACCTGTGATTTTCTAATGATCCTGAAGACATTGATTAGCATGCTCAGGTATGTTTGATTAGGGTTAGAGCTAAACTCTGCAGGAAGGTGGATCTCGCGAGCCAGATTTGAGTATCCCTGCACTATATGGTTAAATCAGGACATTACAGAATTAATATAAAATTATCTGTATTTTGTTCTTTATAAATTTTAATATATATTTGGTATAATGGTTTACTTCACAGTGTGTTCAAACAGAAAGATACAAAATGGCGGCCTGACACATGTAACCCACTGTAGTAGTAGGCTGCCATTGGACACACTCTGTGATCTCGCCGTGATCTATGTGAGTTGGCCTGGGTGACTGTGTCTGCTATATTAATAAGTAATATGATGTTCTAGAATAATGTTTGGTTCTCTTTGGTACTGTGGGAAAGTGTCTTGCTACCACTCCTGAGCCTATTTGGGCTGCCCTGTGTCTCAAGAATGAGATTTTACAGGTGGGGTGTTGCAGACTGGAGGTTCAGATGGTAGTAGTCCATGTCTTACAGGAGGTATTAGTCTACCAAGTGCACATCTTCAAAGTCAGCTTGCAATGTGGCCTTTCCTGGCAGTCCACAGTCATCTTAACAGACATTTAAAACCTCAGTGGTGTACAGTTATTGTTCAGAAATACTTAGGTCATTACTTTATTAATGTGATCGGAAGTAGGCTAACTCAAAGCATAATAATATCAGAAATCTCTACCTTGGTTTGAACATGTAACCTTTCTGATATTAACACAGTCTTAACACTATAAAGCCTACTGTATCGTATTAGATACACATGTCCTCTAAATGATCAACATGACCATAACTTTGCTGAAAAATCTGGTTTACACAATCTACTATGAATGCTTGCTGTGAAATATTTGAGTTTAAGTAAACGTAAGAAAAACTCTTATATTTCTAGTAGGCTAATATTTCAAGGTGAACATTTACTGGAATGAAGCAACTAAGTATATAACAATATTAAATTTGTCTTTAATAATTTTAATAATACATACAACTTGTATGTATTTTATAAATGTTAGTAGTCTGCTATACTATTATTTAATTTACAAGCTGTCAGAATTTAATTTGAATTTTGGCCATATAAATATCAGCAACTGCACCAAATTTCATATTTTGCTGAGTTTGGGCAATTAAGAATAAAATTAAGCTGTTGAGTATGAGCTCCATACTCTCATATCCTCTACATCATACCATATTTGCCATAAAAAGCAAATGTATCAAATATTGTACTCGACATTTTGTTTTTTAGATTTTTTGACTATTATATCATATATTAGGCTTTACAGGTTTGAAACTGTATAATATCCTGATCCCATTCTGATTAAAGCCCAAAATAAATATATACATTTTAGGAATTCTGTGCAATCAGTGGTCCAGAAATTTGTTTCCTGAACCATTCTTGAACCATTTTCTGCCATTTATTGCTTCATGTCAAAATAAAGCAAATATCGTATATTTTGTGTGAACTGTTTTATGCATATATGATTTATATTGTTAAACAGTGAGGCTGTACATGTAGGCATGTACGCACAAGGTCATTATCAGTGAAGGGGCCTGTCCCAGGCCTTTTGATGAGCGAAACCCACTAAACCTGTCTTTGGTGTAAACGCAGGTTTCTTTGGGGTTCTAGTGAATTTAGGTGTGGTTTGTATTAATGCAGTCTGTCCTACATTGTGGATGTAAACTGCTATTGATGACATCATTTGCATATTTCACACTCCTGGTCACACTTATTTTGTCATTAAACTGTGCTGAAACAACATTGAGCTAAATTGAGCTTAACCATGCATGTTTATCTTCTGTAGAGCTACTTTACATCTTACACTGAATTTGTATCAGAATTGATTGATTTCACAACATTACCACTGTTATTTTCCAGTTTTATTTATGTGAAGCTGCTTGGAAACATTGTGTAAAACACTATACCAATAATGGAGTGTCTATTTACACTAAGTGCAAATAGCCCACCTTGTTGGCAGAGGCTATTTACACTAACTCCGCCCACCAAAGTGTGATTGGGGTGGTCAACACTACAAAAGACGACTGTCACACATCAGTTCTGCTGGCATAGATGGTAAATTGCATGCCATAGTCATTTTGACGCGATCGACCAGGGCTCGAACCCGCCATTTGCTGAACTTATTTTTCTCCCTTTTCAAATCTCATATCACATGGGTAAGGCATATATTTTCAATAAAAATGAAGGAAATAATCGAAAAGCTGAAAATAATATATCGGGTAGGGTTAAGGTAGGTGTAGGCAGGGCTCTAGAGTGCGACGTAATTTCTCAATGGTGCGACTCTGAAAGTCTCCCTGTGGTTCAACAACAGACACACATGGTGCGACTCTGAAAGTCTCCCTGTGGTTCAACAACAGACACACATTAGGCCCATATCGTGGTCTAAACCAATCAGAGATAGTGAAGGACGGACCCCCCCTCTGATTGGCAGGTCCAGATATTCCTGTACGTGTGTGTACGTTTGAAAATGCGTGTGCTGCAGTCAGACAGAGAGAGGTGAGTAGCCTAGGCCCGTCAGATAAACATAGTGGATGTAGCCGTGGATGATGAGAGAAGATGAAAAGAACGATTGACAACTTTTTCATTAAGAATGTTAAGTTAAGGCCTGATCCGTCCGAAAATCATAACTAGAATCAGGCTATATATTTGAATTCTATTGAGAAACTGCGACTTTAAAATGCTATGGAGAAAGTCGAACATTATCTAAAAAAGGCACTAAACTAAAAAGACTGATGAAAAGAGGAGAAATCTTTCACCAGCACTAGCATAATAGGCTATTAAAATGTTTTTAAACTACTCATGACCACCTTTACTATAATTTATCACGTTTTACTGTAGGCTTATTTATTGTGGTAAATGTTGTCTAACTTGTAGAATTTATAATAGATAATCTGTTAAGGGAATAGATTTTTCCCTAAAGATTTATATTACTACTGTGGCATGTTGTAGCTATTGTTTCTAAAGGCTGTTGTTTCTCATAACAAATGCAATATAGATTAATAAAAAAGTAATTATTGGCCTGGTAATGATTAATAGGCTAGCCTTATTATAACAAATGCTACAGTTAAGAACTATGGTACTTTTTCATAAGAGCAAGTACAAGTCAGAATCGAGAGCCAATGGGTTCTAATGATGAGTGATGGAAAAACCTGGCCTTCAGATATTCCAGTGATGGCATCGATTAAATCATTAAGAGCCTGATGAACTGTTAAGGAGTAAGAAATAAACAATATCAATATAAGAAAATGTTAGATTGACTTCCCATGGCGTGTTGAATTAGAACATTCTGTCAAACTATAGCCCAAAGCCCAATTTATACTTCTGCAATCTATACTTACAGGCCTGCGCCGTAAAACAAGTGTCTTCTTCTTCAAAACAAGGCCTGCGCCGTAAAACAAGTGTCTTCTTGCCGTGGTACTGCGGGTTACACCAGCAACACTGCGGGTTACACCAGCAACATGCCCGTGGACACTGCAGACTAGCGGTCCGTGCGTCAGTTTTCTTTTTTTTCTTTTTTTTTTTAATTGCAAATTATAGAACATACAAGGCCAATGCAATTTAAATTAAATCAAAACAAATACTATAAAGAAAATAAATAGGAAAAGCAATATAAAAATCACATGTCAGTAAACAAGCACAAATAATTACAAATTATTCAAAAACAAGATTTAAGGCTTCAAAGTAATTTACAGTTTTTTTTGCTTTGTTATTTCTTGTTTCTTTTAAAGTGTACAGGTAGTGACTTATTTCTGTTTTAAAATGAGTAAAATTTGTTTTTTTCACTGCCCATTTACATTTGTGAATAAATAATTTTCCATATATGATGAGTAAATTCACAATATACCATATTTTGAAATCAACAGTATACTCATAAAAAAATAATACATCCTTTTCTTTGAGTTGCAATTCAATATTAGGTCTGTGTTTAACAAAAAACAAACAAATCACACCTAATTATTTTTGTATAAATACAATCATAAAATAAATGGACAATACTCTCATTTTCCTCTTTACAGAAAACACACTTCAAGTCAATGTCTTTACAAAACTTAAAGGATAAATACGACAGGATAAATACGATGAACAATCTTGTATGATACTTCTCTAATTTTATTTGTGATACAAAAACGTCTGGAGATCTTGGTTTCTTTCCAGTTGCCATCTTGAAATTGTGATCTCCAAAAATCAATGGCCAAAGGAACACTGGAAATTTGACAAATCGTTCTAAGATAATTATTATTACATTTTTGCTCTTTTATATTTACACCTTCCAGTTTAAGACTAAAATCTAAATTAGTTTTTTTTGTCTATATCATTTCCTAATAATTTCCTAAGTTCTGAAGGAATTGCATTAATTACCATCATAAACTCCTTAACAGGTATATAAAATGAAAATTTTTCTAAAAATTCTGTATAGGTAAGAACATGACCATTACTACTATTCAAAAGTTGTGAAACCAACAAAATATTATTTCTAAACCAATTAACTAAAAAAAGAGATTTATTTTGATGTGTAATGTATTTATTATTCCAAATTAAGCATTTGTGAGGGGAAAAATTGTGTTTGTATATAATCATCCATGATAACAATGCCTGTTTGTGAAAATTAGAACGTTTTATGGGAAGCTTGCTAATATTAAAATTACAATTAAGAAGAAATTCAATACCACCAACTTTTTCAAAAATAATATTAGGGATGCAATACCATAGCTTATCTTTTGAACGGATATAATTTTGTATCCACTTAATTTTAAAAATAGTGTTAGATGTTTCAAAATCAAGTACATTTAGCCCACCTTGGTTAAGTGGATTACAAAGTATTTTTTTATTCAAATAATGATGTTTATTTTTCCAAATAAAATTATATATACATTTATTTATCTCATTAATGATACTTTTTGGAATATCTATAGCCATTGCGGTATAAACTAGTCTGGATAATCCTTCAGATTTTGATAATAAAACTCTCCCGTTTAAAGAAAGGTCTCTCATCAGCCAAATGTTTTTTTTTTTTTTATTTTATTTATTATTGGGGTATAATTAAGATTAATTCTTTCTTTTTGATCTTTGCATATCGTAATTCCTAAATAAGTAATATAGTCTTTTATTGGAATGCCACAAAATTCAGTCAAGTTACTAGGTCTTTCTTTTAAAGCAAACAATTCACATTTTTTAATATTTATAGCTAACCCTGATACTAAATAGAATTCATGAAGACATTCAAGAGCCACCTTTAATTCTTTTAGGTCTTTTAGAAAAATTGCCGTATCATCTGCTAACTGGGAACATTTAATCACATTATTGGCCAACTGGATACATTGAAATGGATTGATTTTAATATGGAGATACAATACTTGCATGACCAATAAAAATAACAGAGGAGATAATGGATCTCCTTGTTTAACACCTCTACCTATATTAAATCTAGGAGTGGTGCCGAGGGTCATTTAAATGAGCTATTGCAATCATTATATAATGTTTGAACTGCACGGATAAAGTTGTTGCCAAAACCAAAGAAATCAAGAACTTCAAATAAAAATGTGTGGTTTACAGTATCGAATGCTTTATAATAATCTATAAAAAAATGTAACTATCATCAGTTAAAAGAAAATTGTAGTCAATCAAATCTAATATTAATCGAATATTATTGCCAATATATCTACCACATAAGAAGCCAGATTGACAATCATCTATAATTTCATTTAAAACTAATTTTAATCGACTTGCAAATATATATACAATGTATAATATATATACAAAAAATATATATACAATTGTAAATACATTGATTGAATATTTAGAATTCAATCAATGAGTTTAAGTTATATCTCAACCAATTATTCCAAATTGTTTGCACCTGTTCTTAACTTTTAATTTTGTTTTATTGTTGTGTGTGTGAGTGTGTATGTGTGTGGTTGTGAGTGTGTGTGTCATCAGGGTTGTGATTATTGTTTTATGTATTTAATTTTACTTTGTTTGTTTTATTATGTTTACTGTGTGCTGCTATCTTGGCCAGGGCTCACTTGTAAATGAGATATTTATCTCAATGTGATTTTCTTCCCTGGTTAAATAAAGGTATAATAAAAAAAATAAAAAATATGTGAAAGTAATTTAGTATCATTATTGATTAGAGTTATAGGCCTCCAATTTTCTATATTCAATAAGTCTTTAACTGGCTTAGGAATCAATGTAATCAATCCCTGTAACATAGTTGGCAGCATTACTTCATTTTGCAATATTTCTTTGAAGACATATAAAAGAAACTCTGAGATATCTTCTTTGAACTCTTTATAAAATTCACAGGTCAGCCCATAATTACCTGGTGCTTTATTATTTTTAAGCTTTTCAACGCTTTTATGAATTTCTTCAAGAGTTATGTCTTGATCACATATGTATTTAGAATGATGATCTATCGTTTTAGCAGTGTTTTTTGTGAGTCTAGAAAAAAAGCAGCATTATCTCTATTATTATTTAGGGCATATAACTTTTCATAAAATGTAACAACAAAATTAGATATAAATTTTGGGTCCACTATAAGAGAATCGTTAATCTTAAGATTCTTTGAAGAGGAAAAATCTCCATTTTTTCTTTCAAGATTGAAAAAATATTTAGAATTCGATTCACCTTTTTCTAACCACTTTCTCCTTGACCTTATAAACGCACCCTTAGCTTTATATTCATAGATTTGTTCTAATTCCAATTGTAATTTTATTAAAAGATTTCTATCTTGTTCACTTTCTATTTGTTTGTCATATATATCCATTATGTTTTGAATTAAAATATTTTCTTTGTTTCTTTTGGCTTTGGCTATTTCTTTACTTCTTGAGACTGCAAATTCTCTAATTTCATATTTCATAATTTCCCAATTTGTTCAATATAAGCCTGATATTTTAGAATTATTGTAACATCTCTTTATCACACTTTTAACCTTATCCTTAAACTGAACATCTTCAAGAAGTGAATTATTTAATTTCCAGTAATTGAAATTAGATCCTCGAGTTCTTGTATCACCAAGGCTGATAACTAAATGGATCATTTTATGGTCACTGAAGACTGAAGGCACTATGTCAGTCTGCTGAATTTGATTCCCAAGTTCCACAGATGTTAACCAAAAGTCAATTCTAGATTGTATAGATCTATCCTTATTACTCCAGGTAAAATCTATCTTATCAAGATTTCTGTGCCTCCATTCATCCCGGCAATTTAATTGGGAACATAAATTACAAACCGATTCCAAAAAAGTTGGGACACTGTACAAATTGTGAATAAAAACAGAATGCAATGATGTGGAAGTTTCAAATTTCAATATTTTATTCAGAATACAACATAGATGACATATCAAATGTTAAAACTGAGAAAATGTATAATTTTAAGGGAAAAATAAGTTGATTTTAAATTTCATGGCATCAACACATCTCAAAAAAGTTGGGACAAGGCCATGTTTACCACTGTGTGGCATCCCCTCTTCTTTTTATAACAGTCTGCAAACGTCTGGGGACTGAGGAGACAAGTTGCTCAAGTTTAGGAATAGGAATGTTGTCCCATTCTTGTCTAATACAGGCTTCTAGTTGCTCAACTGTCTTAGGTCTTCTTTGTCGCATCTTCCTCTTTATGATGCGCCAAATGTTTTCTATGGGTGAAAGATCTGGACTGCAGGCTGGCCATTTCAGTACCCGGATCCTTCTTCTACGCAGCCATGATGTTGTAATTGATGCAGTATGTGGTCTGGCATTGTCATGTTGGAAAATGCAAGGTCTTCCCTGAAAGAGACGACGTCTGGATGGGAGCATATGTTGTTCTAGAACTTGGATATACCTTTCAGCATTGATGGTGCCTTTCCAGATGTGTAAGCTGCCCATGCCAGACGCACTCATGCAACCCCATACCATCAGAGATGCAGGCTTCTGAACTGAGCGCTGATAACAACTTGGGTTGTCCTTGTCCTCTTTAGTCCGGATGACATGGCGTCCCAATTTTCCAAAAAGAACTTCAAATTTTGATTCGTCTGACCACAGAACAGTTTTCCACTTTGCCACAGTCCATTTTAAATGAGCCTTGGCCCAGAGAAAACGCCTGCGCTTCTGGATCATGTTTAGATATGGCTTCTTTTTTGACCTATAGAGTTTTAGCCGGCAACGGCGAATGGCACGGTGGATTGTGTTCACCGACAATGTTTTCTGGAAGTATTCCTGAGCCCATGTTGTGATTTCCATTACAGTAGCATTCCTGTATGTGATGCAGTGCCATCTAAGGGCCCGAAGATCACGGGCATCCAGTATGGTTTTCCGGCCTTGACCCTTACGCACAGAGATTGTTCCAGATTCTCTGAATCTTTGGATGATATTATGCACTGTAGATGATGATAACTTCAAACTCTTTGCAATTTTTCTCTGAGAAACTCCTTTCTGATATTGCTCCACTATTTTTCACCGCAGCATTGGGGGAATTGGTGATCCTCTTCCCATCTTGACTTCTGAGAGACACTGCCACTCTGAGAGGCTCTTTTTATACCCAATCATGTTGCCAATTGACCTAATAAGTTGCAAATTGGTCCTCTAGCTGTTCCTTATATGTACATTTAACTTTTCCGGCCTCTTATTGCTACCTGTCCCAACTTTTTTGGAATGTGTAGCTCTCATGAAATCCAAAATGAGCCAATATTTGGCATGACATTTCAAAATGTCTCACTTTCAACATTTGATATGTTATCTATATTCTATTGTGAATAAAATATAAGTTTATGAGATTTGTAAATTATTGCATTCCTTTTTTATTCACAATTTGTACAGTGTCCCAACTTTTTTGGAATCGGGTTTGTAAATATATCAGTATATTGGGACTGTCTACTGATACGGGGAGGAAAACAATCCAAAAAAGGATCGTTAATAGTGTTCCAGTCACCACCTAAAATCAATTGGGCATTTGGGTATATTTTAAAGAAATCCAGAATTTCTTCTCTAAAATTTTGTAATAACAACCTGTTTTGTAGAGTATAATTGTCACCATAGATGTTCCCCAAAATTAAAACATTACTGTCATCTTCCACAACTAAAATCAACCATCTTCCATGAGAGTGAGCTTTACTTTTTAAAATTTTCCCTTTGTAATTACCTTTCAAAACTGCGACCCCTGCTGATTTATTACTCCCGTGTGCCAACCAGATATCACTACCCCATTGATTTTTCCAAAAAACAAAATCAGACGTTGTTGCATGAGTTTCCTGTAACAAATAAAAGTCAGTCTTAAATCTTTTAAGAAATAAAAAAATTGCTTTTCTCTTTAACAAATCACGAATGCCCTTAACATTGAACGAATATAAACATAAAGACATAGACTCTTAATAGATTACCGAAGTCAAGTGTTTTCCATTCACACAAGAACAACATTTACTTAACCTAATTGAGTGTCACAAATAACATTAACCAGCCTATACAACATTTTCAAACTGGTAGTAAAAGAAAACAAAAAGTAACTCAAAAATTAGGTATAGTATCCAGGATATACACAAAACAATATAGGCTACGGCTTAAGTTACATTATAACCCTTGTAAAAGACAAATGTGTAAGGTTACATTTTACTTTCAAACCTATTAGAAAGGATAACCTTTACCTTTTACCCCAAAAAACTGAATCATCAGCTTCAACGTCAGTCGTTTATTCATGAATTTCTTTGCCATCAATTATAGCTTTGGCACCGACAAAAAATGCCTTTTTCCCTTGTTTGCGCGCAGCTTCAATTTGAGGTCAAAGTCTGTTGCGAGTGTCTTTGTCTTTCGTTGTTAGGTCCTCTACAACCCTTAACTTTCTGGACTGAAGATACTCTGATCCCTTCGAACTCTTCCACAGGAGCTCCTTGGCTGATCTCACCGTAAACCTCAAGATGATCGGCCGAACCTTCTCGGCGCTTTTCCTCCCGACGCGATGAACAACATCAATGTGATGAGGAAAGTTATCTGCAGCCTCCGGTACCACAGCACAGCATATATCAATCACTCGTTGTTTGACATTCTCTCCTTCTTGCTCTGATAGACCGTAAAGCCTTAGATTCCATCTTCTTTGGTATCTTTCAGCTTCATTTACTCTTACTTCCAACTCTGAAATTCTCTTCTGATGTTCTACGTTTACTTCCTTAAGAGTCACAATGTCTTTCTTAACATCATGCATCTCTTTGAAGAGAAATTCAGTAGCTTCTTTTAGAGAGTTTATGCATTCTCTGTTTTGTTTGATCTCATGGTGTATGGTTTCAGTATTTTGATTCATTTTCTCCACTAATATTTGCACAATGTTATTCTGTACCTTAGCAAGAGTTGGCTCCGATTTTCTTTTCTTGGGATCTGGCGTGCATGGTTCTGAACCCGGGACCGGTGTTAGCTCTGGACTACTGCATCGAGCATAGGAATGCACCTCCATGACATCCATTTTTTGATTATCAGCGTGGTCAGCAGAATGATCTTTTCCAGAACCAGATTTCTCCCTCGTCTCTTTTCTGCCATTACATCATACAAGCTGAAGAGTTTCCAACTATCGTTGAATCAGACGTCAGTACACACTTTTATAAATTATTATTTCTAAAGGTTAAAGGTTACTAATTTACACATTTGTTGCTCCGTTGTTCAATACCTTACTCAATACATCAGTCAAAAGTCTGTCAAGTTTTTCAGTGGGAGTGAAAAACGAATACAAACTCTAACAACAAAAAACTCTGTCTGCATCGGACGCCATCTTGGCTCCCCCCCTGTGCATCAGTTTTCATTTATACTTCTGCGTCGTCTTCCACGTCGACGTGCAGTACACATGCGGACCGCTAGTATGCAGTGTCCACGGCATGTTGCTGGTGTAACCCGCAGTACCACGGCAGAAGCCGAAGAAGAAGCGGCTCGTCGGAGAAGCCGTGACAGCGGCAAATAAATATCATTAAATCATTATTTAAGACTACAAAAAGGAGACAACAACGGAACAGGAGAAGATGGCATTCTTTCAATCTCCACAAGGACGTGTACCACGGCAGATCAACATTGTTTGTCGTGGACTCGCGGACAACTAGTGATGTATAATGCTATGTATTATAATAAATGATAAGACACTTGTTCTTTGCTTTGTTTTATTTTAAATAAGAAGGTGTAACATTAAACTATATTACAGTGCTCATAAACGCACACAAAACTCAAGTACATACGGAGGGAGGGGGTTCTAGCAGACCAATCACAGCACTTGCGGTCCGCGTAGAATTGACGCGCTGTTAGATTTTTGGAGAGGTGCACGTCAGGTACGGCGCAGGCCTGTGCGTCTCTGCGTAGGCTACGGCGTAGGTTTGACGCAGAAGTATAAATTGGGCTTAAAGGGATAGTTCACCCAAAAATGAAAATTCTGTCATCATTTACTCACCCTCAAGTAGTTCCAACCTGTATGAATGTCTTTGTTCTGCTGAACACAAAGGAAGATATTCTGAAGAATGTGGGAAACAGAGCAGTTCTGGGGCACCATTGACTTCCATAGTATTTTTTTTTCCTACTATGGAAGTCAATGGTGCCCCAAAACAGTCTGGTTACAAACTTTCTTCAAAATATCTTCATTTGTGTTCGGCAGAACAAAGACATTCTTACAGGTTTGGAACTACTTGAGGGTGAGTAAATGATGACAGAATTTTCATTTTTGGGTGAACTATCCCTTTAAGTGTCTAAATAATATATAATACATTATATCCTATGTAAACAAGTAATTGTTAACTAGCCTATTACTTTATTGCAGTTACGCAATCAACCAACTTTGCATGTGTGGTGGATAGCACAAAAGACCATTTTACATAAATAAACATTTAAGCAAACAAACAAATAAATAAACCTTAAGAGGGAGCATGACCCAGGGTCCACTTCAACCCCCCCAATGTTCAAACCAAAACTACACCCTTGCATGTAATACAATACATGCAGCTCAGTGAAGCATTTTAAGCACCAACACTTTTTCAGTAAGTTACCTTTCTTGTAGAATTGTGCTTCAAATAAAGAACTTTATGTTGACCAGATTGTTAGTTAATCATTTACAAGTCAACATTACCTATATGAAAATTTGGGTGCACCTAACTTTTGTGCTGGTGCACCTAAGAAAAAAAGTTAGGCGCACCAGTGCAACCAGTGCAAAAAGTTAGTCTAGAGCCCTGGTAGGGAGGTTTTTATTGTCCCAATAAGGTGGCATCCATTTAATAAATTTAATTAAAATGATAATTTACACTCAATCCGTTATTATTGTGTACTGTTTTATAATGTACTACAATACTGAGGTGCAGATAACTGCCACTATTTGCAATAAGTAGTATAAATAGCAGAAAATCCTGCTATTTTAACAGTGTAAATAGAATCTATAGCTATTTGCACTTAGTGTAAATAGCATCAATAAAAAATGCTATTTTCACTTAGTGTAAATAGAATCCATCGCTATTTGCACAGTGTAAATAGCATCTATCACTAAGAAAATATGCTATTTTTACTTAGTGTAAATGGCCTCTATCGCTATTATTTACACTTATTGCAAATAGCCACTGCCTACAAATAAATGTGACTTGACATCTTAAAGATGCTTGAGCAGCTCTTATTCTTTGCATCTCTTTAAATATGTTCACAACAAAAAAAATGTAAGTAAGTTTTGCAATGGAAAAAGTTTTCCCTAAAACTGCACTGTATTACATATTCATAAATGATTTTCATATATGAAGTCCATAGTAACATTTGCCATAATTCAAAGATATTTTCCCTCTTTTTCAGGAGCTTGGTGTAGAGATTCCCCATTGAGGTGGTATCTCTTCGCGATGCCAAGATGGCAAGCCTGCTCCCTCCCACAGGCAACTACGTCTTACACCGATTCACCCCAGAGTCGCTGGTGGAAATCGACAGGCTCATCCAGGAGAGGAGCACCAGGGAGGATGTAAAGGGGGTTGAGGAGGAACCACAGGCCCCGAGCAGTGATTTAGAGGCAGGAAAGTGCCTGCCAATGATCTATGGTGACCCACCAGTGGACCTCCTCAACACTCCTCTGGAGGACATAGACCCCTTCTATAAAACACAGAAGGTCAGTCTCACACCCATAAATGTTAATTGCAGTGCTCTGTATTTAAAACTAAACCTCTGTTCATCTGGTGTCCATAAGTGTTCTTAACCCTTTGTGTTAACCTCTTTCTCATTTGCAGACTTTTATTGTCATAAGTAAGGGAAACACAATCTACAGGTTCACTGCTGACCCAGCACTGTTTTGTATCAGTCCTTTTAGCCCTGTCAGAAGAGGAGCCATCAAAATTCTTATACATTCATATCCTTTTCATTCTCATCATTTCAATTTCATTTTTGTAATGATTATCATGATTGATGCAGTAGTGTGTCATTAGTTATTTGTCATATTTACCTTGACTGTACTTCAAATATTTTAGTATGTTCATCATGATCACCATCCTGTCCAACTGCGTGTTCATGACAATGAGTAACCCTCCAGCCTGGAGTAAAACTGTCGAGTAAGAGCTGCCTTGTGTGAACACACATTTTCAGCAGAAGTGAATTTGTTGAATCTGTTGAGTACTAGTAGAAGTCTCGAATAATTTTGGAGAGATGAAAGGTTGGAGAGTAATGAAAAAGTAAACGGAGTGTCTATTTACACTAAGTGCAAACAGCCCACCTTGTTGGCAGAAGCTACCAACATGTGGTTGGGATAGTCAACACTACAAACGACGACAGTCAAACAACAGCTCCAGTGGCGTAGGTAAAGCACAAGCAGTTGTCTTTTTGACGAGATCGACTCGAGTTCGAATCCGCCTTTTGCCAAACTTTTTTTTCTCCCTTTTTAAATCTCATATCACATCGGAAAAGCATTTATTTTCAATAAAAAATTAAGGAAATAATCAAAAAGTTGAAAATAAAATATCGGGATATGCTTAGGGTAGGTGTAGGGAGGGCTTTATTGTCCCAATAAGGTGGCGTCCATTTAATGATTTGAAGTAAAATTATAATTTGCACTCAATACGTTATTATTGCATACTGTTTTATAATGTATTTACACAAAAGTAAAATATCTATAGGAAATAATTACACATTTCTGTGTTGGTTTAGTTTTTATTTGTATTTTAAATATATCCCATATATGTAATAGAAAAATATTTTTACTTGTCATTTACAACTGATTTATACTGTATGTTCAATATTAATACTAGCACAGTATACAACCCGAATTCCGGAAATGTTGGGACGTTTTTTAAATTTGAGCCAATATTTTATTCACAATTGAATATAGAGAACATAACATGTTTAAATGGAGAAATTTTACACTTCTATCCACTAAATGAGCTCATTTCAAATTTGATGCCTGCTACAGGTCTCAAAAAAGTTGGCACGGGGCAACAAAGGGCTAAAAAAGCAAGACATTTTGAAAAGATTCAGCTGGGAGAACATCTAGCAACTAATTAAGTTAATTGACATCAGATCTGTAACATGATTAGCAATAAAAGGGATGTCTTAGAGAGGCAGAGTCTCTCAGAAGTAAAGATGGGCAGAGGCTCTCCAATCTGAAAGAGTGCGTAAAAAGATTGTGGAATACTTTAAAAACAACGTTCCTCAATGTCAAATTGCAAAAGGCTTTGCAAATCTCATCATCTACAGTGCATAACATCATCAAAAGATTCAGAGAAACTGGAGAAATCTCTGTGTGTAAGGGACAAGGCCGAAGACCTTTGTTGATGCCCGTGGTCTTCGGGCCCTCAGACGACACTGCATCACTCATCTGCATGATTCTGTCATTGACATTACTAAATGGACACAGGAATACTTCCAGAAACCACTGTCGGTAAACATAATCCGACGTGCCATCTGCAGATGCCAACTAAAGCTCTATCATGCAAAAAGGAAGCCATATGCGAACATGGTCCAGAAGCGCCGTCGTGTCCTGTGGGCCAAGGCTCATTTAAAATGGACTGTTTCAAAGTGGAAAAGTGTTCTATGGTCAGACGAGTCCAAATTTGACATTCTTGTTGGAAATTACGGACGCCGTGTCCTCCGGGCTAAAGAGGAGGTAGACCTTCCAGCGTGTTATCAGCATTCAGTTCAAAAGCCAGCATCTCTGATGGTATGGGGGTGCATAAGTGCAAGATGACCATGAACTCTTCAGCAGCTGGAAACATATATCAGGCAAGAATGAGACCAAAATCCAACACTAAAACTCCAGAAACTCATAACCTCGATGCCCAGATGTCTTCAAAATGTTTTGAAAAGAAGAGGAGATGCTACACCATGGTAAACATGCCCCCGTCCCAACTATTTTGAGACCTGTAGCAGGCATCAAATTTGAAATGAGCTCATTTTGTGCATAAAATTGTCAAATTTCTCAGTTTAAACATTTGTTATCTTGTCTATGTTCAATTGTGAATAAAATATTGGCTCATGTGATTTGAAATTCTTTTAGTTTTCATTTTATTCAAATTTAAAAAACATCCCAACATTTCCGGAATTCGGGTGGTAATAGTGGCTCTGCAGCACCTATTTATGATAATTTATTCACAAGAAATGTTGATTTCTATATATTGATTTGTTTATTTGTTTTTGTAGGTATGTTTTTACTGGTATATATACCTTTGAAGCAACAATCAAAGTTTTGTCTCGAGGCTTCTGCATCGGACCTTTCACATTCCTCCGTGATCCATGGAACTGGCTTGATTTCATGGTGATCAGCATGGCGTGAGTATTTCAATTCATACAGTATATATAAATATATATACACGCATGTATGTTATTTATAGTTCACCTAAAAATATCACAGAAAAATATTCCTCAGGTGATGTAGATGAGCTTGTTTCTTCATCAGAACAGTTTTGGAGAAATTTAGCCTTACATCACTTGCTAACCAATGAATCTTCTGCAGTGAATGGGTGCTGTCAGATTGAGAGTCCAAACAGTTGATAAAAATATCACAATAATCCACATGACTCCAGTCCATCTTGTCACTCAATCTTGTGAAATGAAAAGCTGCATATATGTAAAAAACTAATGTGTCTTTAAGGTGTTTTTAACTTTAACAAGTCCTCTATCCATAATATTGGTTTATTTAGTGAAAAAGTTGTCTCGTCTTAATCAGTAGAGAAATATTCACAGATCAAGCACCATTTACAAGGGAAAACAGTCAAAAACAGTTCAAAACAAATATGTGGGTGGATTTTGATATGAGAGGACAAAAGGGGATGGACTTTTTCACTGGAAGTGTTATTATAGATTATAGACTGGTATTTTGTCCAGAAGCGAATGTTTAAAGTTAAAACCCCTTAATGATGGATTTGTTTTTTACATACATGCAGCTTTTTGCTTTGCAAGACCTTAATTGATGGACTGGAATCGTGTGGATTACTTGTGGATTACTGTGATGTTTTTATCAGCTTTTTGGACTCTCATTCTGACAGCACCCATTCACTGCAGAGGATCCACTGGTGAACAAATCTGTTCCTGTGAAGATTATGTCACATGACGGTGACTACATTTTGAGAAAATTTACATTTTTGGGTGAACTATTCCTTTAAGGATTAGTGGTGCTTTGATCTAATTTTTGCAGTGTTCACACAAGTGATACCCTGCATGCTTAGTATCATTCAGACACCTTCTCAATGACTGTCAGCTAATGCTGTCATTTGGCCACAGTGGTCGACGGATCTAAATATAACATATTAAAACCAATCTTTTTCCACTGCCAGGAACAGTTAACCCAAAGAAATTACTAGAGGACTTTAAAAATGGAAGTTTTATAATTGTGAACCAGTACAATTTTCTTTATACCATGGAACACAAAATATCAGATGCTGAAGATTTTGCTGATCCCTCTTTTCTATATAATTACAATCAAATGGAATTACTTGTTTTTCTGGGTTCCAAGTAGGGCTGTGCGATATGACGATATATATCAGATGGACGAAATAAAAAGTCTATCGTTTCGTATTTTTCGACACCACGAAATAAACGATAGAGCAAAATATGAAACGATAGACTTTTTATTTCGAATTAAAAGCCGCCCAATCAGCTGCTTTTTTCTTCGTTTTTATCTTTAGTCATGTTATTTTAATATGTTCAAGCTCAAAGTATCACAGTAAAATAATGTGTAGTGCAGTCATCAACTCATTTTTCCTTAACGCAACCCTTATTGGTTCAGTTTAACAGAGACTTGGCAATCAATTTACCATCTTTTATGTTGGTGAGATGTGATGACTCGTCAGTGACGGGGTTTTGGTGTTATAAAGGGCAAGATTCAAATGTACAGCTATATATTCATTCATTCATTTTATTTAAGTGATTGCAATGGCAAAGTGGCCTAAATATAAGTTACACGAGAAAGAGTCTAAGATACGATGCTGACATGCTGTCCTGCATCAGAACATCTTTTAAACCGTCCAAACTCTACTTTGGTATAGCTACTTGGCATTTACAGCTGCTGGACTTGAACAGTTTTGGCTGTGCAACGTTCTGCATTATGTTCTAAAATGTGTACTTCGTGAAATACATGCTGTAGTTCTGTCTGAAGATAAAGCACAAGACAAAGGTAAGCGCATTATTGTTGTTAATTGTTATTATTATTTTATTTTTGCTGTCAGATTATCATACAGTATTTATCAATGAATAACACATTTTTGCCTGTCGTGGGTGTGTGCATGAACGAGAGTAAATGCCTAATTTACATTGCTTTCTGATCACTTTATTGTGCACTTCTTTGCACAAAAAATATTCTTACTGTGGACATTGAAAATGATGCATGTGTTTTCCCGAGGATTAAGTCATCGGTTAATTTCTTGATTGCCACGTTGAAAAGATTTCTGGACATTTTAAGCATATTTTCTGTCTCCCTTTAACGCATTTGCACTGTTTTGATCCATATTACTGTGACATTGATTTATCTTTATTTTATTTTGTCATCATTATTTTATTTTAAGGAGATAAAAAATAGTCCTTATCAATCTTGATAAGGTTGGCAGTTAAAATTTTGGGCTGGTTTTTGTTGAAGTAGGCGGGTTTTGGTGAGCTTTTGGGCTGGAAATCATCGAGCCGATCTGGCAACACTGAGGTGGCTCTGAGTAGGAGCACGATCAGCCAGGACAAAACGAGGAGCTCGTTCCTAAACGAGGGACATCTGTAGCATGGACACGCGTTTTTAAGCACTGCCGTTTTAAAACAACCAATTTTAAGCTGTTAAAACACAAACAGAGCTATATGCGTGCGCCGTCTCTGTTTCTGTGTGAGAGGAGCACGCATTTTTTTGCTGTTTTATTGGCTTTGAACGATTACATAAACACACTTATATGCGTAAGAATCCCCGTCTTTGCAAGTATCCTCATAAACACAGTGATTTAGGTCTTAAGAGAGAGCAAACAGCTGAAAACAACGCACATGTAACAGTATATTGGATCCGGACTTCGGTCTTAAAGGGGAAGCGGTCCAATATTCGTCCTGTCTGCCATTAATCAAACAACAGTGAGAGAAAATCTCTCACTGCTCTTGACTATATCACTTTTGTAACCTTAATAAGAATAAAAATAATAATAATAATAATGATATATTTATATTGTCACAAATCCTGGCCATGAACTTCTGTTCATTCACCACAAGAGGTCACTCACCCATCACATTGACTTTCACACCACACAGTTACAGATCACTCATAGACTGCATTTCCCATCATCCACTGCACCAACACAGCTGTTCACACTGATCACGCTTGCACCTGTTAACCATCTCACAATCACCATCACCCAATCGCACACACTACATAAGCTCTGGACTTTCTCCTACTCTCTGCCGAGTATTGTTTAGCCTAGCTACTCTACAAAGCGTTCCTTATTGTTAGTTTGCCTTGTTGTCTTCCCGTGTTTGATTCCTGCCCGTGTTCTCTGGATTTACCCTCAGCCTTGCCCTTTGGACTTTGTTGCCTCGGTTTTGGATTATTGCTCTCGTACCTGGATTACCCCTTCTGTCTAGCCCCTTGGATATTGTACGCCTATCGCCGACCCACGCTTGTTCTAAGGACTACTCTTGTGTCTTGCCCATGCTATACCTGTTTGCTATTTTCTGACCCTGCCTGAATATGACCATGTTTTATAATAAAAAGCTTGCAAATGGATCCGCTTGCCTCACGTCTTGTTCGCCTCGTCACATATATATATATATATATATATATATATAGCCTATGTATAGAATCTATACATAATACACGATAATTATATATCTATCTAATTAACACAGTGAAGACTAATTAATTCACACAATGTATGTAGCGTTTCTTATTTATGTAGGTTTTTGGCCTATTGCTTGCAATTAGTTTCTTATCCTTATTTCATCACTGACTGTTTATCTTCAGTGAGCTTGAATTTTAATTTTTGTCTCTTTTTAGGCTTGTATTCAATTCAATTTAATTTCACTTTATTGTTGGGATTTCTTCCAAAAATTGTTTTGCATCCAATAGCGTTTACTGTCTATCATTAATTCACATCAATACACATTACACTCTCAGAAATAAAGGTACAACAGCTGTCACTGGGGTGGTACCTTTTCAAAAGGTACATGTTTGTACCTAAAGGGTCCATTTTGGTACCTTAAAGGTACATATTATTACTTAAAAGTGTACATAATTGAACCTAATAGGTACAAAAGTGTACCTTTTGAAAAGGTACCGCCTGTCAGAGAGTCACAGTCTCAGTCACCGCCGCCAACAACAATCACCAGATCACAGTCACAGATCACAGATCAGAGTTCTAATCACCCGCACCTGCAACCCCTCATCAGCACTCCCAATAAGTACCACACGCTCTCTGACACTCATCGTCCGGTCTACGGTTCACTACCCTGAACAGTACCTGACGCCTTTCAATTCTTACCTGTGATTAACTTACCTTATTGTCTCCCAGAACCCCTCCAGCGTGTGTCCTGTTCTCCTGTGTTTCCCTGCTCAACGATTCCTGCAAGAGACTCTGATCAGTTCACTGCCGTTTCACTAAGGATTGGATTACCAGACAAGTCACTCACCTGCTCCTCTCACCTCACGCAATTCAACCTGTCAATAAATCCTCTGTTTTGCTACTTACCTGTTTCTCCGTGCTCTGTTTGTGACACCGCCCCAGTGACAGCTTTTGTACCTTTATTTCTGAGTGTACACAATACACACACACACACACACAAAAGGCATGTTCGTACACATCTTTTTTGTTTTATATTGTATTTTTTATATTGTATTTTATTTCTATTAGTTTGATATTGACATTGGTGACAAGAATTATGAAAATTCTATGTTATCAAAGATTTAATATCATAAAAAAAAATTAAAAGAAAAAAAAAACTATATTGTGATATACTGTATATCGTTATCGTGATATAGAATTAGTCATATCGAGATATAAGATTTTGGTCATATCGCCCACCCCTAGTTCCAAGCATATTATACATTAGCTGGTCTGTTCTGCCTATTTCACATATTGATTTGTGGTTTGATTGTTTCCAGGTACATCACAGAGTTTGTAGACCTTGGTAATGTGTCAGCACTGAGGACATTTCGTGTGCTTCGAGCTCTCAAAACAATCACAGTTATTCCTGGTATGTAATAATTGTGTTACAAATTGTATGTAATGCAACAGTTCTTTAAAGTCACACAAAATGGAAAACCACAAAACACAAAAGCAGATGTTTTCAATTATGTTTTTGTTTTCTTGTATGCCTTTGTAAGCAAACGTTTATTCCTAGAATTTAATGATGATACCTTTGCATTGTTTTTTTTTTTTACCATATGTCTTTTGCTTATGTTTTACATACTGTATACAAAAAATGGTTTGTTTCTCTTTTGGTTATTTTCCACTCCATATTTTTCAAAAAATTATTTCAAAAGGTTTCACCTTGTACTTTCCGCTCAGGTTTGAAAACCATCGTCGGGGCTTTGATTCAGTCTGTCAAGAAGATGGTAGATGTTATGATTTTGACTGTTTTTGCACTGGCTGTATTTGCCCTCATTGGCCTGCAGCTGTTCATGGGAAATCTACGCCACAAGTGCATCCGTTGGCCCATTCCCAACAGCACCATCTTTGATGACTACAACTCCACCATGGTCAATGACACCACCCTCAACGTCACAGATACTTTCGATTTCAAAGAGTACATAGACAATGAAGGTGAAGTCAGGTCAAGGTTATTAAATATTTCCAATTTTCACTCAATTATGTCGTCACATAGTTAAAACAACAAAAAGTACTACTTGTAATTGCAAGATAATGATAATAACAGCATTTACGTAGTAAAAGGTGAAAAATGTTAGAATGGTACTGGCTTCAACTTTTTACAGTTACTTTTTTCATTTGAGGTTCAAATTGAAACATTAGACACAAATGTATTAATGCATGTGAATTTTTTAAAAAAAAAAATTTTGCAAGTCACTTTGGGGGAAAAATCATAGAATGCTTAATATATTGCCTGCTATACACTTTATTTTTATACTTGTTATACTCTGCAGAAAACCAGTACTTTCTGGAAGGAAGTTTAGATGCTTTGATATGTGGTAACAGCTCTGATGCTGGGTAAGTTTGTTTACGTTCAGTAATAAAAAATGCTTGTAATTCAATATAGCCTGTCTATAATATCAGGGGCTTTCAGTTATTTCCAATAGCTATATAATTGTAATACACCATAAAAGCAACCAAGATTTATGTACGAAAAGATAAAGATTAATGACATTTGTCTGTTGTTTTAAAAGGAGGTGCCCAGAAGGTTACACATGTATGAAGGCTGGACGAAACCCGAACTATGGCTACACCAGCTATGACAATTTTGGCTGGGCATTTCTCGCCCTCTTCAGACTCATGACTCAGGACTATTGGGAGAATCTCTTTCAGTTGGTCTGTTAACTAGTCGTTTTTATGTCTGTTTTATCTGTTGGAATAGTTTACGCAAATTAAATTCCATTTCCATCTTGTTTAGACTCTTCGTGCCGCTGGGAAGACCTACATGATCTTCTTTGTGGTGATCATATTCCTGGGCTCTTTCTACCTCATCAACCTGATTTTGGCTGTGGTTGCTATGGCATACGATGAGCAGAACGAAGCCACCTTGGCTGAAGCTTGTGAGAAAGAAGAGGAGTTTCAAAGATTACTTGAGCAACTCAGGAACCAAGAGCAAGAGGTCAGGTGACTACCATATGATTTACCTTTAAAATACGGTTAAATTGTTTAAAGACTATTGCTACCTCAGATTCACAGTGTAATCATATTGACAATGTAATGCATATCAAAACCCCAAAACACTTACAATTAATTGATTTACATTGATATGTTACACTGATATGTTGATATATAGTGGTTTATTTAAATTACAGGCAGGCAGTAAAGCATCTTTGGCCAGCCAGGCGACACAAAGTCGAGGGTCAAACAGGACAGGTTCCCTGCACAGTCTTGGCAGTGATGATGTTATAAAGGACTGTAACGGCCGAATAGTACCTCGCCTCGTTGTCAACAGAGCCTCTTTTAACAAAGAGGTAATATCATTTTGACACCAGGAGTATGTTAACATTATTTTTAGAGTCAGAGATTTAAAGAATTTGAGTAATAGTACTTCACTACTATATTGTTGGGAATCTGTACTTTACTTCAGCTCTGTTAAAACCGAATACTTGTACTTTTATTCAGTTACATTTACAGGATAAAAATAATACTTTTTACTCTGTAACAATTTCATTTAAACTTGAGTCAAATGTGAACACAGTTCATGATTACTATTAATTATTACTCTAAAAATCACTATATTGTTAAATCACTGTAAAATCATCTGCTGAAAATGTTCAGGTAACAGTTTTCAGAATATTGCTTTTCCATAAAAATAGAGTTTTATAGTTTTATATAGTCAGAACAATGAGAAAGTATATTCTGACTTTTTTTTAACAAAGTTCATAATTTTTCAAATACTTTTCTATGCTTAAGTACCTTTAAATGTGTATATTTTTAGTTCCACTCAAATTTTGGGGGTAAGTACTTGGAGTTTCAGTCGAGTAAAGTTTTTTGACACTATCTGTACTTTAACGGAAGTACAATTTTTCAGTACTTTTTACACCTCTGATTTGTGTTCTTTTATACATATCCAGTCAAAAGTTTCAACACACTTGACAGAATGTTGATGATCTCATGATTATAATGACCTTTTGATGCATACCACAGGCTACTGGTGTATGTCTAGATTCAGTATGAAGTTATTGTAATAACTGAATGGTAAATAGAAAAAAGTGAATGGTCACTTTTCTAGTCATTTAGAATGATCTAGACAATAAAATCACAATTTCTTCACTCCAGATAGTATTACTAGTACTAGTATGTTTTGCCATTGTGATGACATCTGTACTTTTTCATTTATCCTCCAGTTATCAGCTGAAGAAGACCACAAGTCCATGAGCTCCAAACACAGCATGCAGTACCTGGACCAGCCCAAACTCGCCAAGAGAACAGCTAGTGCTATCAGTGTACTCACTGCAACTATGGAGGGTACTAGCTTGAAGAAACTTCCAATTAAAAGGATATTCATTTAAATACATTATTAAGTAGCTTTGTCACTGAGGAGCATGTCGAATTTTTCCATTTATTATCTTATTATGCTCCAGATGTTTCAGAATGTCAGGACTTCAAGATTTTAGACACCAAAATTGTTTGGCATATAAAAGTTCAAATGTAGTACATTTATAACCATGGCATGATCAAAGACATGCTGAAAACCCTCAACTATTTCTTGTGAAGTCCCAGTAGCAGGAATGTAAATGCACTGGGCTTAGACTGGTAATTTTTATGTCCCTGAAGTTTATTTTAAAGTTCAGTTTCCTAGATTATTGTGCCATGGTCTGACAGAACAGCCTGAGAGCATCTGAAGATAGAGATTTATCCTAAGCAAAGGTCAGACATGTTGTGTGTGGAGAAAAACCTGTTAACTTCATCTGAGTGGTGCTAATCTTTGGACTATTTCAGAGCCATGGGTTGACTTTAGACTGGCAGAACTTGTTGCTGTCACTCTGCTGGTGTTCATTCACTGCTTAGCCTAAATGGAACTGTTCAAATAGTGTTTTCAATCTCTCTTTGTCTCCCTAGAGTTGGAAGATGCTCAGAGGTCTTGTCCCCCTGGCTGGTATAAGTTATCTGATATTTTCTTTAAATGGGACTGCTGCACTCCCTGGATCATATTTAAGAAGTGGGTTCATTTTGTTGTGATGGACCCATTTGTGGATTTAGGTATCACCATCTGCATTGTGCTCAACACACTTTTCATGGCCATGGAGCACTACCCCATGAGTCCGGATTTCGAACATGTTCTGTCAGTGGGAAACTTGGTTAGTATTAGTATCAATACTTATGTATTATTGTCAAATAATTAGGGCTGCCCCCTAATAGTTGACTAATCATTAGTCGACCAGAAGAGGCTTGGTCGACCAAAGTTTTATTAGTTGCTTTCTTATTTTATTAAAGTCCTTTAAGTGGATTGGCATCAGGAAAAAGTAACTGTAATTCTAAATAACAGCAAAGCATGATGAACAGGTTTTAATTGACTGCCATTAATTCAGGTTATTAGTAGTATCTCACATCACATTAAATCTTATTCTTCAAGGTATTTACAGGAATCTTCACAGCTGAAATGTTGTTCAAGCTCATTGCTATGGACCCCTACTACTACTTCCAGGTGAGCTGGAACATTTTTGACAGTATCATTGTCACACTCAGCCTGGTAGAGTTGGGACTGGCCAATGTTCAAGGATTGTCCGTTCTCAGGTCCTTCCGTTTGGTAAGTCTGAATCTCAACCCCTCAGTACCTTTTTTTATTTCATGGTTTGTGTGATTTATGTTTTCTGTAAAATGTATGAATTTAAGAAATACCTCACCCTAGTATAAAAATGGTATGTGGTTTTACTTTGTATGCTATTGTGTCTCTCACGGTGTGTGTGTGTGTGTGTGTGTGTGTGTGTTTATGCCCCTCTCTGACGGCTGTGCTGGAAGTAGCTACGTGTCTTCAAACTGGCTAAATCTTGGCCCACCCTTAACATGCTGATCAAGATCATCGGAAACTCAGTAGGTGCCCTGGGGAACCTAACGCTTGTCCTGGCCATCATCGTCTTCATCTTTGCCGTGGTGGGCATGCAGCTTTTTGGCAAGAGCTACAAGGACTGCGTTTGTAAGATTTCTGAGGACTGCGAGCTGCCTCGCTGGCACATGAACGACTTCTTCCACTCTTTCCTTATCGTCTTTCGGATCTTGTGTGGAGAGTGGATCGAGACCATGTGGGACTGCATGGAGGTGGCAGGAGCGAGCATGTGCCTTATAGTCTTCATGATGGTCATGGTCATTGGAAACCTTGTGGTAGGTGAAGCGGAGATTGTGAAAACACAAGATTCAAATATTATGGGAGAAAAACACTTAACTTTGCTGATTTGGTGAATTAGCATCTGATGACATGCCACTGACACACTGCACAGATGATTTTATTGACTGATATTTTTGTCTTGTTTGCCAGTATAAATATATAGATATTCTTAAATCAAGATACATTTACTGTACATTGTACTCTAAAACAATAATACAAAAATAATACAAAAATATTATTATTTTATTTTATTTTTTTGCAGTGCATTGCTTGTGCAAGAACTTCTAAAGCTTTTAGTGCAACACAGCTCTAATATGTTACTATTGTCTTCCACACTCAAAGGGAACACTATTATTATTAGACATCTGCTGTCACTGCTAAGCTGTTAATCTTTATAACTGTTACCCTGAAGCTTTAGCATAGCAACCAAGCCAAACCCAAAGGATTTTCAGCACAGCTGATGGCAGGCCGGCTGTTATTGACATTCAGGTGGCAAAGCAGTTAGCATCTGATTTCTCTGGGTAACCAGGTGTTAATTAGTCATGACGTTTAAAGGGGTGGTTGATTGAGATTTCACTTTTTTAAACTTTTGTTACTGTGTAATGTTGCTGTTGCTGTTAGCAATATCTGCAAAGTAACTATACTGAAAGTTCAATGAAAACAGAGATATTGTCTTTTAAAATGATGGCAGTTTAATCCCTACAAAAACGGGTGGTAGGGACTACAACGAGTTACTTCCCGGGTTGGTGAAATTTACATAAACCCCGCCCCCGAGAACATGCAACAAAGGGGGGCGAGGCCATATTGCGCTGCATTAGAGAAGAGCTTTTGAGAAGAGGAAGAGTTGTTGCAATGCCATCAAAACTAGGGATGCATGAAAAAATCTATTCATATATGAATCGAGATTCTGTCTTCTAACGATTCTAATGGATTCACAAGTTTCAAAATCAATATTCTAAAGCAGCGGTTCTTAGGCCCCGTTTACACTAGTGCGTTTTTGTTTTAAAATGCATAACTTTTACTATGGTTACGCCTATCGTTTACACTACTCTGGCGTTTTCGAAGTCGAAAACGGAGACTTTTGAAAACGCTGCAGACCCCGTTTTAGTTTGAAAACTCCAGGGTTGCGTTTCAGTGTAAACGGACCAAAACGGAGACTTTTGAAAACGGTGGCATGGCTGCCCACATTCACTCTGCATATCCTTGACGACCGTGTAAGCAATAACATCAAGCTCATTGTTGTACCCATAGATATGTATAGGTAGATTCCTCATTCGACTGCTCCAAGCACGTAGATGCGTCCGCCATCTAAATAATAGGGCATCTACCTAGGGGTCGACCGATTATCGGCCTGGCCGATTATCGCCGTCGATATTAAGCATTTTTATGATAATCGGTATCGGCCATTTTCAAAATCGATGTGCCGATAAAATAATTTAATTTTGAAACGCGCTATTTGGCTCTGATGCAGCCTGTCAGAACTCACCACTCTGTGGGCTAGAGCAGTCTCCGCCCACCGCGCATCTGATTTGTTGGGAGTCACAAGTCCGACCAATCAGCGTGGAAGACTAAGGCACTCTCACACCGAAAGCACTTGCTAACTGCAGCTGCTTGCTTCAGTGATCATGCATCAGTTGTCTCTCAAAGGCAGCAGCAGATGTTGCTCAAGTTGCAATAAATCACAATCCACTACACTGAAGTTGCAAAACACCTCAATATTATATATTTATGGTTTCCGCGATGGGGAAAACCCGGACGGAATCGCGGAATCCAGTCATATAAATGGAATTTACTGTATAACGCGGAGTCACGGAATTTGTCAAAGTTTGGATGAATTAATCAAAAGTGGGTCAGTACATTTAAATCGACTCGCGCTATGGACTAGTATCTGTAAACATTAAGCCGCAAAAAGACTATTTAAATATGAATCCGGCATGTTCTGTCTCTGTATATGTGAATGGCACAGACGAGCGGTTTTTACTACACACACACACACACACACAGAAGTGCGTGCGCGACGCTCGCAGTGTTTTCAGCATCTGCCGTCTCACTAAATGAGGACATAAATACTTCAACAACATCCTCAGAACTGCTCTGAGAGTCACTTCATGAGCATTTGACCGTTTCATTTGAGTAAAAAGATCGTCATATCATACATAGGCTACAGAAGCTTAAGAGGTCCTCATGGCAACCCGTCAAAATAAAAGTTTGGTTTATCTACTAATACTACTACAACAATTATTACTACTTTGTTTAAAAGAATAATCACACAATACGCTATTTCTTCCATGTTTTAATTTTAATAGTAAACCCATTTGTTTGCCAAAAATAGAGTTTAACTCTCATTTGATTAAAAGATAAATGAAATTAATGTTTTATGCCTTCATTTGCACTGCACTGTAAATTAAAACTAATGGAAATTACTGTCACATAGGCCAAGACTAAGATACTGTCACATAGGCCAAGATTAAGATACTGTCACATAGGCCAAGATTAAGATACTGTCACATAGGCCAAGATTAAGATACTGTCACATAGGCCAAGATTAAGATACTGTCACATAGGCCAAGATTAAGATACTGTCACATAGGCCAAGATTAAGATATAGGCTATTGAACCAAGTGCGCCTATAATAGGCTATTAGTGTTACAGTTTCATTAAAATAGTTGCGGTCTTCTTAACTTCTACAATGGAGCTATGAAGACAATTAAATTATTTACACATATTATATACATTGTGCTTTTTAAGTTAATCAATTGATGTGCAAGATGATGAATTGAATAGTCACCTCTTGTAGGTTATGATTTAATCATCAGAAAATAATTAATGAAGAATTATGAGAGGTTATGCTATTACACATACATTTCCAACATGTAAATTAGTGAAGCCAAATACTTACATTTTCCCAAGCTGTTTAGCTGTAGTACAGTATTCATAGGCTTAATCATGAAGCATACAGTGGCCTAGGGCTGCACGATATATTCCATGCGATAGTCATGTGCATCTCGTCAGTAAAGCCGGTTCTGTGATTAGCAGTAAATCTCCATCACCTGCTTTCAGATGGAGCGGCATTTAATACACAGAGCCGTAGTTCACTGACAAGCTACGCAACATCACGTTCATTATCGAAGGCGATTCATCTGTGATTATGAGCACGATTGCGTAGCTTGTCAGTGAACTATGGCTCTGTGTATTAACTTCCGCTCCATCTACTGGGTTGGAAAGCATGTGATGGAGATTTAATACTAATCACAGAACTGGCTTTACTGAAGAGATGCACATGACAATCGCATGCAATATATCGTGCAGACCCTACAGTGGCCCCACTTTTAACTCTCTCTTTATATTACCCTTATTGTAGATGGATGCATGGAGGAAGACAAGAGTAAGAAGTGCAACCAACACCAGGGAAGGCAGTTTGTCGTCAGAGCCCTTGTTATTCTAAATTTTGACATTAATTGTCATTTTTACACCAGACATATATCGGTTCAAAATATCGGTTATCGGTCTAGTTGGTCTGTAATAATCGGTATCGGCATCGGCCCTGAAAAACGCATATCGGTCGACCCCTACATCTACCTATACATATCTACGGTAGTACCTGCATGAATGGTCACGTGGCATGCGTTTTCGGTTGTGTAGTGTAAACGGAGATCATTTCTGAAATGCAGAGGAAACGCCAATGTAAACGGGGATCGTTTTCATTCTAAAACGCCATTTTAAAACGAAAATGCACTAGTGTAAACAGGGCCTTAATCCTGTTTCTCACATCCCCACCGCTCTGCACACGCTCTGCATCGCTCTCTCATCTGATTCAGATCATCAGCTCGTCTCAGCTCCATCAATGAACTGTGTTCCAATTATACACTTTATGTGTATAGACAGACAGATATTTTTCACATAGCAATGAGAAGCGTTAAACATGGATGCCCACGCAGTTGCCGTGGTAGCGAGCAATACTTGCTGGCAAACACTTCTTACTGCTACAAAAATGCTACAAAAACGCAATCATGTATTCTGCTGTGTTAAAGCTTTAATCAGAATAAAACTGTATATTAAAAGCTAACATAAGCCGTAGCATTTACAAATAACAGCGTATCTAAAAGTATGAGACAATAACAAACAAAGAAACATACGATTCTGAAACGTCCTGTAAGAGCCGTGCTTGTACAGGTTCTGCGCGATCCTCTTCACTAATATTCTCTGAGTCTCAATCGGGCTCAAATTGATAAGCAATATTGACAACGCCATTGTTTACAATACAACCAGAGCACATGCACTGAGGTGAGGGGCGTGACGTTTCTGGACTGTACTAGGCGGTTTAGCGAATCACAACACACTGGGCCAGCTAACCAATCTGAGCCCACTGCGTATTTCTTTAAACATTCATATGCAAGGCACCCTATAGTGCTGGAGTTCAATAAATATTACAATAAATGTTGTTTTAGTTGCATTGATATATTATTATAGTTTTTTATATTAAATATTAATATTTTGATTTTATTTTTATATATTTATTTTTACTTTAATTTTGAAGTTTTAGTAATTTTGTTTTTATTCATTTTTGTTTTTTTCTATGAAGTATTTGTTATTTTTATTTTCAATATAATTTTAGTTTATTTAGTTAAATTGTATTAGTACTTAAAATAATGAAATAAAATTTCAAAGTTTAAGTTTTTTACATTCTATTTTGTTTCAGTTTATTTGTTAAGGTTTATTTTATTTCAAGTAACAAAAGCTGTTTTAAACGGTTTTAGTTTTAGTTAAGCCTCCAGCTACGAACATTGCAATGAAAAATAAATGATTAAATATTATCATAGATATATCTGATTTCAGCCAGTTTATTATAAAGATTTAGTGTTTCTGTAAATAGTATCCCAACAGGAAATTGTCATTGTTGTTTTTTAGTGAAAACTAGCATGCTAAATTCACGTGTTGATACAGATCAAGGAGATGCAGATGAGCTGCTAGCAGCTGTGCACATAATTACCATACTGGAGCTGCTGACTGAATACACTTCCTCTTAGATTATACATAGTGAGAAAAGGAAATGGCCTGTTTTAGCGAGCTAACAAAAGCATCATTACTCAACATGGCCCATGGCTAACATACATTTTCTCACACACACTCTTCATGTGGTTACACTCTCCTGCACTTGTCTTCAGGACAAACATGCATTGCAAGACAGAGCCACATGTTCAGTGCTGCTCTCTATTTACATCGTATGACTGGAGCCAGCAAACAGCGGTTTCGATCTTGGCTGTGTGCTAAGATGCAGCTCAAGTGAGTCTTACTGAAACAAACACAGACAGCTGAGAAACACAGCAGCAGAAGCTGAAGATTCATGTGCCAGCTCCTCACCTATACAGTAACTGATGGGCCATGACCCAAAAAAAATGATGATAAATGCAAATAAAAATGCAACTGACCATACATTACCCTTCAAAAGTTTGGAGTTTAAATGAGTTTAAAAAGTCTCTTTTGTTCACCAAGGCTGCATTTATTTGATCAAAAATACAGTAAAAATAGTCATTGTGAAATATTACTACAATTGAAAATAACAATTTTCTATTTAAATATATTGTGAAATGTAATTTATTTTTGTGAAGCTAAAGCTGAATTTTCAGCATCAGTACTCCAGTCTTCTGTGTCACATGGTCCTTCAGAAATCGTACTAAAATGCTGATTTGCTGCTCAGTAAAAAAAATCATTATTTAAAAAAGTTGTGCTGATTAATAATTTTGTGGAAACCATGTTTTTTCAGGATTCTTTGATAAATAGAAAGTTGAAACGAACAGCATTTATTTGAAATATAAATCATTTGTAACATTATAAATATCTTTAGTTTCATATTTGATCAATTTAATGCATCCTTGCTAAATAAAAATAATAATTTCTTCAAAAAATAAAAATCTTACTGACCCCAAACTTTTGTGTATGCCCCGATCAGTAGTGTGTAATTGAAAATTGAATAGTCTTATTAACTTTTTTTTTTTATTATTATTTCTTTTTAATTATTTTATTTATTTATTTATTTTTTGCCTTCCCAATGTGCCAAAGTGATCATTTCCGATTGTGGTATTCCCTAATAAATCGATAATAAATCATAAATCAGTTAGTCTTGACTGGCAGCGCCGCGCTTCACGTCTGTTCCTTGCCTCCGTCAAATGGTTTTGAACCGAGTCGATGCGCGGGACTCGAGGAAGGAGAGGAAACGGCCAGAAGAAACAGTTAAATGTAGCGAAATTACTAACCTGTTCAGGGCTTCAAGTGCAGGTCAGTTTCATCTGTAATACGCTACTGTAGTTTTGTCTTTATTAACCTAGTTGAGTATTAAACTGCTAGCACCTGTTTTTATTGTATAGAAAGGGAGGGAGCTAGAGCAAACAGCAACACAAAAATATCAGTCAGCCCAAAAATACAATAGTGTGTTCAGTATTAGGATTTTCAATGTACTAAGTTTGGCATTTAGGCACTTTAGAAAATTTGTTTTAATGTATTTGTATGAATTATAGGTTTGTTAAATCTTGGGTATTTAAGTCATTTTAAGAGAAATAACATTGTGCAAACAAATTGCAATGAGGTGGTTGTTTTGCAACAAGGTGAACGCAGTTCTGTTAATAGTAGTAGATCTGCTGGTAAAGAAGACAGGTACAAGAAAAAAGGGAGTGACAGAGATATTGGAGAAAATGAAGAAAAGGAAAAGGGAAGTGAAGGTGCAGTTCAAAAGAGAACCTTTAATTATTTTCCATGGCCCTGATTAAAGACTTAGACCTTTTTATGTGATGGTCATACAAATAGGCTAATAGGGTTTGTCCATGTTTCAGAATTTGTTGTGGGTGTATGGGATGGCCTGGATGAGTGTGAGATTTCCCGGCCTGAAATTTTGTCCCAGTCCACCCGCTGATTCGTACCGAACCGTCACGATACGGACATCTCGGTTCGGTGCATGAGGCCTTACAACGAATACAGGTAATTCACCCCCAATCCAGAAGGGGGCGCCCGCAGCAATGCAACGCTGTTTGATAACCGCCAGCAGAAGAAGAACAGCGAATGCCATGCGTTGCGCACTTGAAAACAAAGCCCCTAGACAGTGACCATGTGCTGATTCTGAATGCGTCTCTCACATAGGCTGCATCCTGAAAACTGAAAAATGCTGCCTTCGGCGGCAGCATTCCAAGGCAGGAAGGCATCAAGGCATGTCCGAATCCAAAGTTAGCTTCACTTCCTGTCTCATGAGATGCCTTCATCTGATCGATTTTTGAAGGCAGCATAGATGTATTCCTTCGCTGCCTTTGATATCCCACAATCCTGTGCGTTCCATTCTGTGCCGGTTGAGCTAAAAAATAAAGATGGCGTCTGAAAGTTACGTTTGGTGGTTAGTTTATGTGTAAATGTATATTCCTGATTAACTTTTTGCACTTTTGATGTTATTTCTAGCGAGAAATTAGTATTATAGTAATTAAATATTTGTTTAGTTATCACTAAAACTCGTTCTATTTTGTTGTAGATCATTAAACCGTTACACTGCCTCAGAAGCCTGTCCGAAATCAGTTTCGTGAGGAGCCTTCGTGCAGAAACGCTGCCTGCAAAGTCATTGCCTCATGAGGCAGCGAGGCAGCAAGTCAGCTGCCTAAGTTTTCAGATGCAGCCATAGACTGACAAAGGTGTATACTTTAAAGTAGGGGTACTCAAGTTCAGAGGCCAAGCGGGCCGCATTTACGCATTTACTATGCGGGCCAAAAGGGCCACAAATGACAATTTGCATCATCAGACTTTATTTAAGACAATATTTGCAGATTTACTGATTTAGAAATACAGTTTATTACTTATCTAAGTCTTGCTTGTCCTTGTCCTATTTAAAATAAGACTGAGCAAAGTTTGATTTAAAAGTTTGTTTTGCTATATTTGATGCAAAACAAATAATGCATTCATACTCAAACAGAGTATTGAACAAACTCAAAATGATAAAACTAAACGCATTATTGAGCAAATATAGTTCACAAAGTACTTTAGAAAGAAGTATTATTTTTCATATTTATATTAACTATATTGTATCAATATTTTATTTTTAAAAAAGATATCACTATTCTCCCACCATGATTCTGAAAAAAAACAGACAACTAAACAATTATAGAATTTATGGTCTTTTTATAGAATACAATATTCAACGAATTGATAAAAAAAGTTAAACAAATGATTCTTAACTCATAACTTCATGACTTGCTCATAAAGACTTCACTTGTTTCATTCCTGAATGAATCAATGTTTATTGAACGAATCTCATTTTAAATCATCGTTCCACCTGCTGGTCGTTGTAATTGATACAATCTTTTATGAAGAATACTTTCAAAAAGGTGATTTATTCTATTTTATCGCTTCTTAGACAGACAGCATGTTTAATTGAACTATAAACTTTTATTCCAGTACTTCTGTGATTATTTGAATGTTTGTAACAGAAATAACGAACAAAGTCTTTGTAAAGATGTTTCATATAGGTAACGTCTCTCTCTGGATCAGCGGCAGCGCGGACGCAGATTTGAACGTTACATTGTGATTTACGGCTTTAATGACTTGAATCCTGTCATTTATGAACAAGATTGCTTGGGCGATAGGGCTCACGATTAGTGACATTTCGACAACGTCGACAATAAAAAATTTCGACAAATATTTTTGTTGTCGAGTAGTCGTTTGATCTCATATGACCAATGTAAGAGCCTGCAATACTGCGGTTTGACCAGTGTGGCGCTGTAGCGCAAGACTCTAGTTCAGCCCTCTGGATGCAGATCAAGAAGAACACACACAGCACTTCAGCGCAATGCATCCAAACTTGAGCGGCGTTTGGATGAATATGTAAATATATATTGCGCGCTTTCCTCTCTCGAAATAAACACAAAAACTGACAGCAGTGTGAAAGCAACAGTTAAAAATGCATCGTTACAACGATGTGGATGTTGCATAGCTCTGCAGTTCAGTAACGTAACATACTCCAGTAAGTTCGGTCACATTATGTTTATTTATATGACTTTAGCAATATAGCCTTAATTGAAGCAGCTTTACGGTTTAAACATGAAAAAAAAGGTCAGTGTCGCTTTCAGTGATACAACTTATTTTCTGTTATAAAGCAGCTTCCAGTTGAGCTAGCTAATGATAAAATATTTTTATTAGTGGGAAAAAATAATAATTTCATTAAAGTGACAGTTTGGTTTGCAGAGTCAAAGCTTGATCTAGCTCAGGGCTGTTTTGATTATCATAACCCTATAAGGTATTTTAAGACATTATGTTGTGAATAAAATGTTTATCCAAAGCATTATACTTACCTTTATTTTGTTTCTTATCTATATGACTACAAAAGGAGATGTTAGGCAGAATGATGTGTCATTCAGTTACTTTTTCATGTAGCTAATTAAATGGTGAGAGTGTCTCTGTCTGTCTTCATTTTGTGTGCCATCTATTTTTTATGAATTGTAACATTACAATAAGGTATAATTTGTAACATTAGTTAAGATTAATAACATGAATGAACAATACATTTATTACATTTAAGTATTAATCTTTGTTAATTTGTTAATAAAAAAAGTTGTTCATGTTGTTCACAATCATTTATATGTAAAAAAAACAACTTGGATTTTAAACATTAGTAAATCTGAAATTAACATTAAGATTAACAAATGCTATAGAAGTATTGTTCATTATTAATTCATGTTAGGCAGCAAGTTTATTTATATAGCACATTTCATACACAAAAAAAATTCAAAAACACAAAAGTGCTTTACATAAAAGGAAGTGAAATAGACATTAAAAATAATAATCACAACAATAAAAACAAGGAATTAAAAAAAATAATAATCACAACAATAAAAACAAGAAATTAAAAAAAATAATAATCACAACAATAAAAACAAGGAAATTATATAAAAATGTATTTAAAATTAATTTAAAACCGTTACGAATAGAAAATGATTATACATAAAATACAGTGCAGTCATGTTACTAATGTTAATAATGAACCTTAATGTAAATTTACAATTAATTGTGTAATAATTGTAATTACATTATATGCTTTTTAAGCTGAAGTGACTTTATTTATGTTAGAATATGTATAACTTAATATTCTAACTAATTGCAAAAACTGAATAATCAATCAAAGTCATTTATGAAATAACGATGATTAGTCGATTGTTCTAATAATGGTAGATTAATCGATTATCAAAATAATCGTTTGTTGAGCCCTATGGGCGATTGAATCCGTTCGCGATCTGGCTATTTATTTAAATATCCAACAGTATACGACAGTAAACAATACGACGCAACAATATATGGTTTAACTGTGTTCTTCAAGCCATCTCTGGTATTTTCATATTAATAAAGTATATTTATAATCCACTGATAATCGACATTGCCTTTACCGTATAGAATATATCATCTGCCTAGTTCTGTGACAAAAAATGCACATCAGCTCACAAAATGAAGTTATTTCAAACACTCGACTGATGTTGTGGAGTAAAATCATGTTGTCCTCTTTTGTTGGACAGCGCTTCTCTTTTAAGTTGTTTGGGGCGTGCAGCGTGGTTAGTTACAGCGCTTGCAGAGATCGAGCAGCCTTTACTACTGCGATTGTATAGGCTACATTTAATTTGTAAAAAATCAAACTGCCTAATATTTTGATCACAAACTGTAATAAAAATACATTAATCTTCAGCATGACGCGGGCAACAAAATTAATGCAGACGGGCCGGATGCGCCTGTTGAGTACCCCTGCTTTAAAGGCTTGTGCACACCAACTTTAGCAATGCTGGAACTGGTGTGTGTGTGTGTGTGTGTGTGTGTGTGTGTGTGTGTGTGTGTGTGTGTGTGTGTGTGTGTGTGTGTGTGTGTGTGTGTGTGTGTGTGTGTGTGTGTGTGTGTGTGTGTGTGTGTGTGTGTGTGTGTGTGTGCGCGCGCGCGTGTGTGATTCGATCACTTCAACTGTTTCCTTATACCAGCAGAATCAACTTTAAACACTTATCGTCTTAATAATGCATCACTGTATAAAAGTCTGCTTTTATTTGTGTACACTCACAATGAAAACAAAACATTGTGGTTTTATAAAATAAAGAAAACAAATAGGATGTTGCTTTCAAAATAAATGAAAAGAGCGAGCATAGTAGATTTGAGTTTCCTTTCCTGTGAACAAATCGTTAAGCCTGTCACCCCCAAAAGGTATACCGAACTGAATCTGTGTACTCAGCATCAGAATCAGAATATAGGCAGGTACGTTACGTGTCGCACTACGAGGAATTTTTTTTGACAAAGCTCCCTTGTTTATGTTAACTAAATGACAGCAACGGGACAGGACACAGACAACAAATATATTTCAAGAATTTATTCCTTGTATGTATGTATACTGTATGTACATGTGCAGATTGAAATGGAAAAATATATATATAATGTGTGTAATATAATATTAAAATAGTATTACTACTGTCCACGTTACTCTCAGGTGTTCAAAATTGCTTAAATGAAAAGAGACCGAGCATAGTAGATTTGTTGCCAGCCCTTTTTTTGTTCCTTGGAGAGTAGGGAGGGTTGTACCGAAATCGTATCGACCCTCCGTACTGAGGTCAGATTTGGTAGTGACCCCAGTTATTGATGTGCGAACAATGATGGCGAGGTACGTACCTGTGGTAGGTTGAACTTCCTCAGTGGCGAAGGAAGACATCTGTGTACAATGGAGTCTATGTGAATGCCACCCCTATGGTTGCCCATAAATATATACTCCACTCCAATGTTAAATTTGGGGGGAGAGCAAGGGGGTTTCTCCTGAAGTCCAATATCTCCACTGTTTTGAGCTTTAAGCTCCAGGTTCTTTTTGCACCAGACAGCCAGCTCCTTAACCTTTTTAGGCAGACTTTCCCCCAGTGTGGTGTTGTTTTTCAGGAGCTTCATTTGCATTCGTGTAAAAAAATTTTTTTACTGAGCTAAACCAGAGTGTCCTAAAGCAAAACCAGCAGAATACACCATATGATGGAGAGCAATGAAATCATATAGAGCATCGGTACTGGCATGAGTTGCATCTGCATTCTAAGTTTAGTGGGCTGGATGAAAAAAAGTAGGCTAGAGGAGAGTAAGATGGGAAACCAAATATCAGTGGCCTCATTTGGCATACAGCTCTGATATGCAATGTGAAAATCACAGCACCTGCTTCTACTGCTGTGTTTCTCAGGGAGCTTGATGTATTTCATACATTAGGTCTGGGCATTTTGCACTAGGTTGTGACTGAGTGCCAAATAATGTGTGCTTTGTACAGGGCTATTATTATAGTATCATGACACTATTGCGATTAATATAGCATTGAGAAACTTGACTAAGGAAGATTAATTGGTAATGATGTATTTTTGTTTTGGCCAAGAGCTTTAAATACCCCCACATACCCTGATAAATTAATACCCACAGTGTCAAAGATATATTTAAGCACTGAACTGCTGGAAAAAGTAATATTACAAAACATATTGCACCATATTGTGACGTGAGCAAAAATTGATGAAGTTGAAATGATATGACTTAAAGGGATAGTTCACCCAAAAATGAAAGTTCTGTCAATTAATTCTTCTCCTCCTCATCCCATCTGCAGCGATTGTGGAGAGTATCATGAGGCATGCGCTTACTTCCGCTTCATGTAAAGAATGTGTTACCGCAAACAGCGGCACCATGCGCATGCGTTGTTTACATGAAGCAGAAGCAAGTGCGGTGCACTGCTGCAGACGGGATGAGGAGGAGAAAAATAGTTTTCTTTGCGCACAAAAAGTATTCTCGTAGCTTCGTAAAATTACGGTTGAACCCCCTAATTCCACATGGACTATTTTACCGATGTCTTTGCTACGTTTCTGGATCTTGATCATGGTAGTAACCTTGCTGTCTATGGGAGGGTCAGAGATCTCTCGGATTTCATCAAAAATATCTTAATTTGTGTTCCGAAGATGAACGGAGGTCTTACGGGTTTGGAACGCCATGAGGGTGAGTAATTAATGGGTTAACCATTTTTTGGGTTAACTATCCCTTTAACTCTCATGAAATTATGTCCTACAACTTTTTCTTGGAATTGTAGAATTTTATCTACATAAAATTATGCCTGGTTTCCTCAAAATAATACAAGATTCTCAAAATATTCAGTATTTTTTAAATGTGGATCTTAAACATTTGTATGGTCATATGAACCAATCTACACTATGCACCTACATTTTGCCTTTTGCTACCTGTCTTATCCCCTCTTGTGCTCTTATTTATTCTCTTTTCTATCTTTCTCAGCCTGTGCCTGAGATAAATGAGGCCAACCATGGCTTCTATAACTATGTGCTATGTCTAGTGTGCTTAGATCCTAAAGATAGCATCCCTGCCCCATGCTTCCAGACAACATAATATTTCTTGAAACTTTATTACCACAGATCTTACCTAAACCAGACACTGGCTACGTATAACTTGGGAACCAATTATTTGTGAAACTAGCTTTTATTATTGAGACTTGAACGATAACAAAACACTGAAAACACTGAAATTGTGCACCAAGCTGATGGATATGTATATTTTAAATGTGACTAAATTGTTACTGTAACTGTTAATCTCATATCTAATAAACTGTCTTCTCTATGTTATGTTGCATTGGGAAATCTGAATCTTTGTAGTGAATTAGTTTTTCAGTAAATGAGTGGCCTAATTTAATTCCTGCTTAGCATTTTAGGTCTTCTTCTTTAAAAAAATATATACATTTACATATTTAATTGGTCTCTTTTTTAAAAGAGTAGCTTAAATTATAGGTAACTTTGCAGCATGGGAAGTGTGCCATGTTTACCACTTAAGCTACAGGACGTCCTTATACTATATGTGTTGAACCTGCCAACCTCATTCTGACCTGTACTTCTCAGGTACTGAACCTGTTCCTGGCTCTGCTGCTCAGCTCCTTCAGCGGGGATAACCTGTCTGGAGGTGATGATGATGGTGAGATGAACAACCTTCAGATCGCCATTGGTCGCATCACCAGGGGTATAGATTGGCTCAAAGCCTTCATCGCCAGTATGTTGCGCCAGATTCTAGGAAAGAAACCTCCTGACAATAATGAAGGAGGAGACATAGAACTGTGTGCTATAAACCACCTGGATGAGAGGAAAATGGCAGATGGCTTGACCAACTGTTTGCCTCCAACACTGACTGTACCTATTGCTCTTTGTGAGTCTGATGTTGAAGAGGATGAGGACTCTGATGAATCTTCTGATGAGGAGGAGGATGGAAAGGTAAAACAACAATCTGTCCTCTCTCTGCCTCCCTCATTATCTAGAATGATGTGTACTGTGGTGTACCATTACCAAAAGAAAGAAAGAAAGCATTAGAGGTACAAATCCCATGTATTCTATGGTGAGAAAGTTCTATTAGTTATGCTAGATAAACCTTTTAAAATAAAAAAGGTAACCATGAAAAGTATTGAGTTTTAAACACATTAAATGTCTTCATTTCCCCCTTAAAATTGTGATTTTGGCCTGTCCCACCCTAGTGTTAAATAAAATAACATAATTTTGCCATAATCTGTTCTGTTCAGCATTTCTAATTAATTGTAGTAAAACTAATTTAAATAACAAAACATTCCTAAAATTGTGACACCAAATTATAAACATAATTTAAGAAACATAATTAAGTAAATTTCATTCTCTTTTTGTTATTTTTTTACACAAAATCTACTGCATTCACCAGGCTCTTATCATTCAACCCTTAGCAAAGTTGTTATAAAAGAATTTATCAAACATTTTTTTTTAATTCATGGCAAATATATGTATATATATAAGTAATTTATACCCTATTACCCAGTGTTTTAAAACTGAATAAATTTTATTAATACTTTTTTTATATAAACTTTAAAATGTTATCATGTAAAAATTATAATAATTTATATATATTTATATCAATATATATCAATGATTTTTGTTTAATGCTTATTGCTAGAAATTCAATTATCACAAGTGCCAATACTTCAGACTCTTTAGTCTCAAAATATCAGGGAACATTACTTTAATACTTTGTTTTGTTCCCCTCACATTTGTTTTTCATTCTCTCATTTCTTTACATCTTTTTTCTGCACAGGCCACTCTTAATGATGACGACTCTTCAGTTTGTAGCACAGTGGACTACCGGCCTCCAGAACCTGAGCCTGAGCCTGAAGAGGAAGAAGAACCAGAGCCTGAAGAGCCAGAGCCCTGTTTCACAGAGGGTGTGCATGCATTTTCCTTCATTAGGAATGTTAATGCTCAAGGCATCACTTCAAGGCCAGAAATATCTTATTTATTTTTCTCTCTTTTTACTTAGGTTGTGTTAAGCGATTTACATGTTTGAGTGTAGACATCACAGAAGGATGGGGGAAAAAGTGGTGGAACCTTCGAAGAACATGCTTCACTATCGTTGAGCATGACTACTTTGAAACCTTCATCATCTTTATGATCCTCCTTAGTAGTGGAGCACTGGTGTGTCTGTCAATACTGAGCCAATGCTTAGTAAACTGCATGTAGTTACGTTATTACATCTGTGTGATATTAAATCTCGCTTTTTAATGTCATTGTAAGAAAAAGGGAAAATATAAATCCATTAATGTTTGTCTGATGCATCAACTTTTATTCTGTCAGGCTTTTGAGGATATCAACATTGAGCGCCGCAGAGTGATCAAGATTATCCTGGAGTATGCTGATAAAGTCTTTACATACATTTTCATAGTGGAGATGTTTCTAAAGTTGGTGGCATATGGTTTCAAGACTTACTTCACTAATGCGTGGTGCTGGCTGGACTTCCTCATTGTGGATGTGAGTTTACATTTTTGACGTTTGCCAAAGCTTTACACTTATAAGCAAATGCATGTCAGATGCCAAAGTCTGTGTGTACTGATCACGTGCTGTTTTATTCAGGTGTCACTAGTCAGTTTAACAGCCAATTTAATGGGATATTCTGAGCTGGGAGCAATCAAATCTCTCAGAACACTCAGGGCTCTTCGACCCCTTCGAGCCCTGTCGAGATTTGAAGGAATGAGGGTAAGAAACGACTCTTCATTTATGCATTTGTGAGTGATTCTTCAAATGAAATAAAGAGCTGAAGTTCACTTTTTGGAGTGGAAAATAGCATTATGTATTTGGACTTGCTGACACAAGTTAGCAAGCAGTCAATAAAAGGATTGGTGTTATGTTAATGACAGCAGTGTTGAGAAGAGGAACACTTAATAAATACCAAATGATTGGAAATGTGATTCTTTTTAAAAATGCAGCATTTTCCTGATTTTGACAGTTTAAGTTGAAGAAGACGAAGTTAGAAATTCATATTATTATAGTATTTTAACACTTTAATAGATTAGGAAAAGCACAAGAGTTTAAAAAGGTTCAAATTCTATAAATATAAATCCTTTAAAGCTAGAATGATTTTTAGAACCATTTTTATTTAATCATCCAGAAGGACAGAATATTTTGCCTAATGTAAAATCAACTTTATTCTGTATGTTTTTAACATTTCTGAGTGACATGTCTTTAAATGTTAACTTTAAAGTTAAGTTAAAATAAGTTTTTGCGCAAATTTGTCTCTAATTCCAGATTGTGTTTATGTCCCATACAGGTGGTAGTGAATGCACTGGTTGGTGCCATTCCCTCTATTTTCAATGTGCTGCTGGTGTGTCTGATATTCTGGCTCATCTTCAGCATTATGGGAGTCAATCTGTTTGCTGGAAAGTTCTACCACTGTATCAACACCACCACAGAGGAACGCTTCCCCATGGATGTGGTCAACAACAAGAGTGACTGTATGGCCCTGATGCACACCAATGAGGCGCACTGGGTCAATGTGAAGGTCAACTATGACAATGTCGGACTCGGCTACCTCTCTCTACTGCAAATTGTACGTTTATTATGACTTGTAGAGTTTATTCTATTACATATGGTACACATGCAACCATTAACAATTATAACATGATGATATTTGCTTGATCGTTTGAAGAAAAAAAAGATTCAAGCAAATTCAGAACTCAAAAGATTAAAGCATTTATTTAAACTAAGCTAAAATCATGTTTACTGTCAGCGAATGTATTTTCACGTCCTTTCCTTTTCATGCATCAGAGGACAGAGAGGTAACTCAGCACAAATCCATACTGAATAAATTGGCTTTATATGGCATGCTGATATTCAGAAAATACTTCTCTCCACACAGGCCACATTTAAAGGCTGGATGGATATCATGTATGCTGCAGTGGATTCTAGAGAGGTACATGAATGACAATCTTTCCACCTGTACAACTGCTACAATGCAGTTGAATGGATATAATGTAGTATATGTGCGCATGTTGCGATTTCACAATACAGCAAATAGTCAACACAACTTTCTGATATGTTGACCTCGCTGATTGTATGCAAAGTGGTGTCCAATTAATAAGCAAATTTCTCAGTTAGAGTAAAATAAATATTCCACCATTATATACTCACTCTCATGTCTTTCTAAACCTGTATGCTGCTGTTTTTAGATCGAAACAAACATTTTAAAGAATTAAAATGAAGAATCTTATTTTCATACAACTGGTTATGTTAAAAGGGATAAAAAATGCGTTATACAAGAACCATTAAAGTAGTCCATACAACTTGAGTAGGGCTGAACGATTAATTGCATTTGCGATAATATCGCGATATAAAAAAAACAGGATTTTTCAACCGCAGAGGCTGCGATTACACTCTGTCACGTGACACGAGAGAGTAAAAAGGTGTGTTCGACTTGAAGATCGATCATGTATAACATCAAAGTATGGCGAGAGAAAGCATAAAGGAGACGTCCGCTCTCTTATTGCTCTCACGGTACTTTGCTGACACACACCTATCGGTCTAAGCAGCGCTGCTTCAAGTCGAACACATCTAGTAAGCGGTCTTCAGAGGAAGCATCAAGATGGCACTCTACAGTGTTGCCAAGTCTGCTGTTTGCCTCCAAAAACTTGATATTTAGCCCCTGGAGTGTGAATCTTACCAGGGGAACCCCTCCAAAAAACGTATTTTACCCCCCGGAATGTGATTTTTACTGGTGGACCCCCCTCAAAACGCGATTGGGCTAGTTTTGGGTTAGTTTTGAGTAGCAATTGGGCGGGTTTTTGTTGTGAAAAGCTGGAAACCCTGGCACGCTACACCCGGAGTAACAGTGTTACGGTGCATTTCATTACTGAAGACTTCGACCTTAAGATAATAATATATATAATAAGGTAATATATTATTTCTTTATTTAAAGTCTGTCCAAAGTTAACAGACAGTGTTTAAAAAGTGCAATCCACATGTTTACATATATGTTTATTACAGTGACTTTGAATTACCTAAATACTGAGTGTGGTAAAGCAACAGATTTGTTTTTATATTTCTGCAATCTACTTTAGTTTGTGTGATTTGTTACTGACTTTCATATTAATGTTTACACCAGGCTTATTTGTCAGTGCTTTATGTTGTCATAATAATTATTAGCCTACATGCTTAAAAGGCTGAAAGTTCAACAAATCAGTCAATATACTACTGTGATTGTAGTTGTTAAATAAAAATGTCGTTCATATCAATTCATGCATCACCTAATTGCATCGTAACAGGCCTGGCCAACAGAAAATAACATTTATGTTTAATCTATCTTATATTGTGTTGGTCATTCTATACAATGATTTATTGCTTGTCTTTGTTGAATAATACAGAACATAAAGTGTTTTAAAAATTAATTGCATATTAAATCGCAATATTGGTAAAAAAAAATCGCAATTAGATTATTTTCCAAAATCATTCAGCCCTAAACAGCCCTTAAGTGTTTTGATGCCATTTGATAGCTTTGTGTAATCAATCAACAAAAAAATGAAGTAATTCTTCCCCAAAAGTGCAACTCTCAAAACAAATATATTCCCTGTGGCAAAGGTTGAAAGTCAGTAAAATCAAACTTTGTTGGTTCTCATATCCAAACGTCTTGACATCAAAGTCATGCCATTGATTTGAGTTCTGTAGTGGAGGTAAAGATTAATAAAATGAATAATGAGTTGCCTGTTCAACAGCTTATTTTTAAGAACAATGTCAGTAACTAAATTATTAAACTTATTTCTGTTCAGAGTTTAAAACTTACTTAGTGTGACTTACTTTTATTGTGGCATTCATTGATTATTTTCTGTGTTAGGTGGAAGAGCAGCCATCATATGAGATCAACCTTTACATGTACCTATATTTTGTTATTTTCATCATTTTTGGCTCCTTTTTCACGCTCAACCTCTTCATTGGTGTCATCATTGACAACTTCAGTCAGCAGAAGTCCAAGATAAGCATATCTTTTTTAACTAAACTCCAAATTATTTTAATTTGTGTTGTACATTTGGATCATTCTTTACCAGAAAGAATCATTAATATTTGTTTCTTCTGCACTTTGGAGGGAAAGACATTTTCATGACAGAGGAGCAAAAAAAGTACTACAATGCCATGAAGAAGTTGGGTTCCAAAAAACCTGCGAAACCTATCCCTAGGCCATCGGTATGAACCATTCAACTTACATCGATAACAACTAATATACTTTCAACAAATGTTTTTTTTTTTTTTAATATCAGCATTAGACCTCTTGAGGTTAACTAATCCACTACATTGTTCTCCTAACAGAACGAGATCCAGGGTGTGGTGTTTGACTTCATAACAAAACAGTTCTTTGACATCTTTATCATGGTGCTTATCTGCCTCAATATGGTGACCATGATGATAGAGACAGATGACCAGAGTGCTGAGAAAGAGGATATCCTGTACCAGATCAATTTGTTCTTCATCATAATCTTCTCAGGAGAATGCGTACTTAAGATGTTTGCGCTCAGACATTACTTTTTCACTATTGGCTGGAACGTCTTTGATTTTGTTGTGGTCATCCTTTCTATAGCAGGTAAGTGTAGAACAACCCAGGCTCATTGAAGAAGAAAAAAACGTGCCTGCAGTGACATTTCTGCAAAATTATATTATGTTTCCTCTTGCATGTTTTGTGGCACATTCAAAGTGAAATGTCCAGTAAGTGACGCAAACAGGGCTAATGCTCTATTGTGTTTGAAAATAATGTACAACATACACAAAAACCTACTCTAAACTTAACCGAAAACAACAAACAAAAAGCAGAAGTAAACGTGAGAGAAAAAATACATTTGCTGAAGTAACATGCTATTTTAATGTTGATTCTACAAGTTTTTAAGCTTTTATCATGACTTGTGTTCCAAGCGCTTTGCGTCACAAGTGCAGTGCTACTGGGTGCGAGTTTAGTTCGAGCAAGTTTACTACATCAGAAAAGCCATTGATATGGAGCTGGTTATGTGATGCAGACATCAAAATGTATTCGTTTACAAATCATACACTGTGGTAAAATAGTTTTGGGGTCATAACATAGTATTGTGCGAGGAACCACGTGAAAATAAGCCTTTATTAATCTATAATCTGCCCCTGTAATCTCAATTTGTGTAATAAAAGTTGTTGGTGACATTTTACTTCTAGTGTTCATTTCAATTGGAACCTGTAGTGAATTATCTGTACTGGTACCTTTTGGAGTTCTGCCAAGTTTTTCCAATGAGCCTCCAATGAGTTGTCAAACATCATGCCATTATAGCTTGTTATGGTGTATTTTACTGATTTGGATAAACTAGATACTAAGAGTTCTATAAGTGCACCCGTGTATACTTTACTACTATAACTACACTAAATAGTTTATAATAACCCATATTTCTTCTTTCCCAAGGTCTGATGTTATCAGACATCATTGAGAAGTACTTTGTGTCTCCCACCTTGTTCCGTGTCATCCGACTCGCCAGAATCGGCCGTGTGCTACGTCTCATCAAAGGAGCAAAAGGCATTAGGACTCTTTTGTTTGCCTTGATGATGTCACTTCCTGCCCTCTTCAACATCGGACTGCTTCTGTTCCTCATTATGTTCATCTTCTCCATCTTTGCCATGTCTAACTTTGCCTATGTAAAAAAGCAGGCAGGCATCGACGATATCTTCAACTTTGAAACATTTGGCGGCAGCATCATCTGCCTGTTTGAGATCACAACCTCAGCAGGCTGGGATGGACTTCTGCTGCCTATTCTGAACAGCGGCCCTCCAGACTGTGACCCTGACATAGAGAACCCTGGTACAGACGTTCGAGGTAACTGCGGCAATCCTGGCATGGGTATCATGTTTTTCTGCAGTTACATCATCATGTCTTTCCTGGTGGTCGTGAACATGTACATTGCTATCATTCTTGAGAACTTCAACGTTGCTCAAGAGGAGAGTGGAGATCCGCTCTGTGAGGATGACTTTGAGATGTTCGACACGACATGGGAAAAGTTTGACGTTGATGGTACACAGTTCATTGAGTACAGCCGCTTGTTTGACTTCGTTGATGCCTTGCAGGAGCCTTTACGAATTGCCAAACCCAACCGCCTCAAACTAATCACCATGGATCTACCCATTGTAACCGGTGACAAAATCCACTGTCTGGATATTCTTTTGGCAGTTACCCGTGAGGTTCTTGGCGACACTATTGAGATGGCTGCCATGAAGGAGAGCATTGAAGCTAAGTTCACAATGAACAATCCCACATCTGCCTCCTTTGAGCCAATCACCACCACTCTCAGGAGGAAAGAGGAAGAGCGCGCAGCCATTGCGGTTCAGCGAACATACCGTAGACATCTCCTCAAACGTGCTATCCGGTATGCATGCTTCATGCATCGTTCAAAGAGGAAAGTCAGGAGTCAAAACGATGAAGAACCTCCTGAAACCGAAGGGTTAATTGCAAGGAAAATTGATGCCCTGTATGGCAGCAATCCAGAACTCGCCATGGCTCTTGAGCTGCAGGCTAAGCCAATGCCACCTAATGCACAGCTGCCAAAACCCACCCTCATGCAGCACAGAGTATCAGTAACCCACCCTCGACCACAGGGACAACTCATATTTCCAGTGGAGCTCACAAGTGAGGTGATCCTCCGGTCTGCACCCACGACGCAGAGCCTCTGCAGTTCAGAGAATGCAACAATAAAAGAGTCAATAGTATAACTGATAGACAATGCCTGTGGACTGAGATAATCCTTGTGATGTAAGATGGAGTATCACCTGCACACACTGAACAGCGTATGCTCCAAAAACAAGACGGCTTAAAGGATTACACAGGACTGCTACAGTGTGACAGCACTGGAATGCTATTTCTTGGGAGTACTGTTTTTTTATTATTTAAACTTTTGTAAAGACCTGTTTCATTTAGGATTCATTTTATTTGATCCCAATTAGAAATGTACCAGTATATTTGTCATAACTTAGCCAGGTTCTTTTGCCCTTATACATATATATGTTTGCCGTTTTTTCCCTGTTAAGTGGCTATGTGCTGCAATTTTTCACATGACCTCAAACTGAACCCATAAACAAATGTGCCAAGTTTGGTGAAAATATCTCATTCCATTCAAGAGTTACAGCCATTTAAGTGAAAGTGGCCACACCCACTTGCTGTTGCAGTGATGAATTTAAAGTTCAGCCTTTTGGGAATAATTAGTCATATTTAGTGTCCAGAGAATCTTTGTACACTTGTTTGGTTCCTTTCGGGTGAAAAACCTAGGACTATTTCGCAAAAGTGTGTTTTCTAGTGTGCAAAATTGTGCAATCCTATAAGAAGGAATTGTTTCATTGTGAAAATGAAATCACAATTTTAATGTAGCTGTTTCGTCCCCTGCATGCTAACACCCAGTAATTCTACTGTATGTGACTACAGTATGTGGGGACAATGGTACATTTCTTTGGGTTGTTTAAAGCACAGTTTTTTTCAACAAGCTCCCATTTTACAGGTTCATCATAGTTTTTACCTTGTCCTAAATCATCTTTTTGAATACTTGTTGCAAGATGTGTCAGTATTTATAGCTCCCAGACACTTAATAATTCAATAATGATCAAAGAATTCACTACAGTACTTGTTAAACACTTATCATTTTTTTAAATTACTGTATTATAAAACATGATATGTTACTTACAGTATAATTCTGATGTTTAGCTGCACAGATCTCAGAACTATTAGGAATGAGAACCGCTGGTACTGACCATCACTCTAACATGTCTGTCCAGAGTCTGTTTAGTCTACTGAACTATTTATAATCTCAGTTCATGGATTACCAGTTTACAGCAGAATGGTGGAACGAGTAGAACAGAAACTGATCTTTTACAGTGGGATGTACAGAGTCACTTTGAGCGGAATGTGCCACTATGAAAAACATATACAGTGCAGTTGTAGTCCCCAGTGACTGTACTATACATTAAAAAAAAAAAAAACATTGTAATTAATACAACTTGAAGCATTAAAAGCATTGTAATTGTAGTAATTCCTTTTAAATGCCCTGGTAGACAAACCAGCTAGATTTTCACTTGAGATTATTTAACTAGTATGCTGAAAATCTACCAAGCCTGTAAAGTAAATGCAGTTTTCATGTTCTTATTCAGAAGTTAAGTAAACCTAGTTAGAATAACCCCATCCATTTAACTGTATTTAACACACAGAAAACACAGCACTAATAAGCTCGATGTGAATTGAGCATCATAGTGTCCATTATAATAAATTGATGAATCATTTGTGAAAAGTAGAGTATCCCTGATAACTATGTTGCAAAATTGCATCAGATTATTTTTCTTTGTCCAGGCAAAGGCATTACCCTGTAACTGCTTTATAACTGACATATTACTGGAGATATGGTTCTGATGTTAACACCTTCCTTTGAATTCTTTTCATTAAATTTAAAATGTAAAATTTGCCATTTTAAAACATTATCAAGTTAATAATATTCAGTGTTTTAGTACTTGTGAGTCATCATAGCTAGAAGTTGTATGTATTAGAGACATTTAATGATGGAGTTCCTCTGAAGTCTTAATGTGACTGCAAATGTCTTATTTCTTAAAACTCATAAATGAAGCACTTTGAGATATTTATATTTACCTCTTGTATAGTTTTAGATTTGGTCTCTTATTACCAAAAAGCATTAGTTTACTATATGTTAAAATGAGAATTACTTTTGTTGAGGAAAAAAAACTCATCAGTTTGTATGTAATCTGTGGGCAGTTGTGTGCACTTTTGGTTTCATATTGATATTGTTAATATGCAAATAATTTTCTATTGTTTACATTTTTATCAAGGAGAGAGACATTGCAGTGCTTTAGGATTTGCTTGCCTCATTGCCTGTATATATACTTGCAGATAGAAGCGTATTTCTCAGATGCTGTCTTTTCTTTGTATCATCACTTGACAACATTTAATTTAATGTGCATTTAAAATGTTCATAGAATAAATTTGATAAGATAAACGTGCATCTCTTCATGCTTTAAAGGTTTGAATTGCAGTCTCAGATTGCAGTTCTTCAGTATCACGCTTCATCTCATGGCAGGATTTAGTAGAGTTTACAGTCTTAGCATGCTATCATGTGTTGTTTGTGGATATGCTTTCAGAGGTGTTTATCAAGAACATTTTTTTTCCATTCGACTTGTGCTCCATATGACTCTTTCTGTGTGTCACAGTGGCCCCTGCCCGGATAGCTGTTCTTGTTTCACACCTTCTATTTTTACCCCCAGCTAGAGATGTCTTCACCTCAGGTAACCAGTCTTAATAAGTTTGGAATCCAGTGATCTTTACATTGGCATTTGTGTTATGGGGATAATTTAGCTTTCATAAGCATATTCACTGATGGGGGAAAGAATAATATTGCTGACCGGTCTTACTGTTCAGAAATGTTTACTAGCACAAAATATTTTACTGGACAAACAACTTTTTAAAAACATTACTGTTTCTAGATATTATTTAGGTGATAGGCGTTGTTCCCACAGCTTTTGAGTCAATCAGAAACTGAGGCAGTAAAGTGTTGTGTGTGTGTGTGTGTGTGTGTGTGTGTGTGTGTGTGTGTGTGTGTGTGTGGTTAGCAGATTGTCATCTGGCCATCTCTTTAGGCCACTGAGTTCCCAGCATTGAACCAGTGTTAAAGTTCAGAGAGAGCGGGTGAATTACAGCCTGCTTCATATCATGTAATAGCAGTGGTAAGTACACAAACCTCGTTTTTCCATCCATCCTGTTTCCAAACTGCTTGTCCTACAGGTATTTATCATATTTAGGGTCACAGGGATGCTGGAGTTTTTCCTGGAGTCTCACACCGTAGGCAGGGAAACACAGAGGACTGAGAGACAGTCCATCATTTTTATCAAATTATTTTAGTTATTTCCTCATCATTTGCTTCTCAGTATTTTACATCAACTGCCAAACTTTTCACACCACACCCCCTACAATTAGACATTAAAAAACACATTTCATGTCACTTATTTGTTGCTACACTAAAAATTGCTAGTACCTTTTACAAATAATTACAAAGTAACATTGAATTAAACTTAGAAAAAAATGAAATAGTATGTCTTTTAAAACGTACTCCAATAATATTTGTTTTATTTACAGCTTCAAAAAAAGTTTTTTTACAGTGTACAGTACTAGTTTCTGTGTTAAAATGATTAAGTCACCTTCTTTTTGGTTTATAAACAATGTAAATGTCATGATGGCCGCAGACAATGATGTGTAAGTTTAACTGCTACGTTTTTAATCTTAACTGAGTTCATTTATTTGTTGAAATCTAGCTGGTTTACAGCTTTGGTCTGGTTCATCCTCAGGTGATTCCCTAGATTTTCCTGCACCTGCTGACCAGCATTTACGGTTTATTTTCATTAAAGTGACTGCAAAGTGGTCACAAATAAATCAGCAAGCTGTTTGCTTTGTAATCCATTTCCACCAGTTTGACTGATGTGGGTAGTTCGAGGACCAGTAGTGAGCATTTAAGGCTATTTAAGGTATTGAGCCAAGCATAGAACAATGAAAACACTGTTTTCTCTCATTTAACCACATATTTCATAATACTTGTTTAGATTTATTTTTGTACTGTAGATTACTTTCACATCTGATTAGTTTTTTCTGCCTCCCTTGTCTGTTCTGACTTTAACTGATAGCTGAGTGTGAGTGAGTGTGGTTACAGCTGCTGAGTGCTAAACACTTCACACAGCTCAATGACTGTAACTAACTGCACCGCAGACGTGCATGGAAAGCACCAACCTATGCATTGAAATTAAAGACACTTTATTGTTATTGTGTGACATAACAAAATCCAGCCTGGCAACTTTCAGAAACGGCAAACAATAAAACACAGGCAACTGTAAGCAAGTAAGTAATAAGTAAAATACGTATAATATAATAGACCAAGGGTGTCCTATGTCCACATTAATCTGGATAAATTTGAAAAAAATAAATGTTTCCTCTGTTTTGGCCTTTCATCTACATTGAGAAAGCATTTTTGTCCAGCAAAAATTGAGCTTTTTGAAACTGTTCTCCTAAGTGGATGCATATTGTTTCAATGCATATCTATGGTTGTACCAACATTGTTGTGCCTGCTATTCACTTTAATAATGTTGCTAAAAATAAATGTTGTACAATCTTTGCTGTCCTGTGGCAAAAGGTGATTATTCCTTTTAGACCATACATGGAATATTGATTTTAAGTGCGACCTGAACACACCTGTGAGTGATGGGATATTTGTTAATAAAATGTGTCATAAGAGAGCGTGAGAGCTTTATTATATCTGATCATCTCAGTGAGCATTCACGCTATTTTATGCATACACAGCTAGGTGATTATTTTCAGTTGTGTCAGTGTGGATGAGCAACTTTTAGAAAACATTTAAAAATGTTCTTAAATTTATCCAGATTAATGCACATTGCATTGCTCCTGGAGGGCCACTCAAAACACCTGACTAAAAGTTGACATGCACATATTAAAAATAATGGTTCTTCTTTGGCATTAGTGGTGCCATAAGGAACCTTTAATATCCATGGAACCTTTCAATTTTTTCACTTCTGTGGCATTGCTGCAAAACCCCTTTTGGAACCTTTATTTTTAAGTGTTCTTGCAAAGTTACTTATAGTCAGTAAAATGTCATCAAAATGAAGTGTTAGCAGATATTAAGCAGACAGTCTACTGATACTCTAATGACTAGTAGTTGACATTGCATGTATTTTACTGATGTACTGATTTTTCATAGTGAATAAGTAAAAAAAAATCAAACAACATTTTTTCAATTCAAAATTTTCATGTTTAGTTGAGTGCTGTTTGTGACATTTACTAACAATTTCTGAGTAACAATTGTTCACATCTTATTTCAGTATAGCAGCTATTATTTGCACATCTGAATCTTAGACTGTACTTAACTCTTTGTGGGCGTATAACATTTGCAATGGCTAATTTCTTTTTTTGTGAGCGTATGATACACTCTTAAGAAAGTCTGTAATAATACAGCCTAATGTAGGCTGACCATGTTAATATTTAGAAAATGTTCATGTTCGTTCTTCACAGGGGTTTCCCTGTATTTTGAATTACACATTGCATTGCATTCTGTTTTAGGGTTAAAGGAAATGCCTATAAACTTAACAGAAAACATACTGGTAATTTTTTAGCCAATATATTAATCTGGTTTTGTGATGCATAAACGGTTGACATTAGTCATGTTTGTACATACATGGTGAAGTAGCCTAAATCAGTCTTTATATTTTGCATTAAGATGATTCACTTGCTCCTTCACCTTTTGATGCATGAGCGTATCGATTTGCATGTTTCTCTGAAACGGAATCGTCTCATCGCAGCTTCATGACCTGTACCCTTCACTCTGGTGGAGCTGTCTTCCTTCTGTTCTGTCTATGTGATCTGCGCTGACTTCTACACTTTCTTGGAGAGGTGTATTTCAGGATCAAGAATCATGCATTACTTCCTGCTGGGATCTTCAGTCATGGCGCTGATTTACCTCTCAGGTAAATATGACTGCTTAAGACCTTAAAAACTGCTGTTGTGTTTGACTTTTATGTAAGTTACTGTACTGAAATGCAACATTTTGGTGCACTTTTTAAGTTCTGGGTGGAATTTGTTAGGACAGCAGGAGTTTACTACTTGATTGATTCATATGATTTTTATTTCATATTTGAAAGTTGCAGGATAACAGTTTGCATATTACAGTTGCCTTAGGCTTGTTTTCAGTGTTGTTCTTCCTTTACATCTGTGAGTGAAAGAGGAAGTCCCATTGCTTCAAAACAAGTTTGCATTTGCCAGATATCCTTTTTTAACAATAAACAGTTCATGCAGTTTATAATAGTTGCTGTTTAGTGTCTTTCATAATGATAGCATGTTTCTTGGTTTTACTTCTGCTGGTAACATGAAAATGACCTTTGCAATATTAAACCGGTTCTGTCTCGCATGTTTTCTCTCCATCCATCTCATCTTTTCAGCTGAAGGTAATATCCATGTGTTCCAGAAGCCACGATTTGTTGGCATGAGGACGGGTCGGACTGTGAGGATATACTGTGTGCCGTCGAATCCGTCTTTGCCGGCTCATGTAGAGTGGTTCAAAGACCAGAATTACAAAGACCAGCTCAAGAACAGCCAAAGAATAAAGATAAAGGAGAAGAGTGATACAATAAATTCCTCCATTATCATAAGCAAAGTGGAGACCGAGGACAGCGGCACTTACTTTTGCAAGCTGAACGGCACGCTTGGACCGGGAACTGAGCTACAAGTGTCCAGTAGGTGTCAATTTGTCGATGCTTTTTGCTTGCTTTCTTCACCTGTATACATGTAATTCTCCCTCTGTTTCTTCTCCAGGATACGTTGACCCCCAGGCTATCTTGAGGAGATCGAGAGTCAAGGATGTTTTCATTTTCCTTCAGGCTTTACTGTTGATTTTGTGCATCGTCGTTCCTCTGGTTCAGTTTTACAGACTGGTAAGGGCCACAACATTTCCACTGACTGATGTGTGCACTTTTCCATGTAAAGTATCATTACAATTTTTCCTCACAATTTGTATCGCCATCTAACAGCGGTTTCTCATTGTGTTTCAGGAGAAGAAAGAAGATGCAGTTTATGAAGAGCCTGAGGATGATCACATATATGAGGTGAGTGTTTTGGTTCAGTTGCTTAGTTTGTTACTGTCATTGTGTTGGTTTACGGTTGGTTGAGTTTTTAGCTCTGAGCTCTGCAGCTATTGTTGCATGCACTTCCGGAAGTGAAAACACGCATGGTCTGTTCTGATAGACAATGCATGAATTTATACTTTAGAAAACAAATAGGAACATTTTTAACCTCTCTAAATTCTGGTCGAATTTTATTGGCCGAGCGGCGTTCCAAGAGCATCGATGTAACAGTCCATCAGTGCACTCTCAGGAAAAAAAGGTACAAAAGATGTCACTGGGGGGGGGGTTACTTTAGTACATTTTGGGTACTAAAATGTACAATTCATGTACTGATATGTACCTTCAAGGGTCCAAAATGGACCATTTAGGTACATTTAAGGTACCGCCCCAGTGACAGCTTTTATACCTTTTTTTTCAGAGTGTACTGGGACGTTTCACTGTTTGTATCACTCTGTTTGTCTCTGCCAGACACTGCAAAAATGATTTTCTTTCTCAGTATTTTCTTTCTTTCTTTCTCAGTATTTGTGACTTGTTTTCCAGTACAAATATCTAAACCTGTTTAAACCTTAAATCAAGACACATTTACATGAGAAGCAAATTACTTAAGTTATTAAGTCTTGTTTTCTGAAAGAAATTTTAAAAATAAATATGTGAGTTTTAACTTAAAATGAAGAAAAAAAAATCTGCCAATAGGGTAAAAAAAAGATATTAGCAGATATTTGTTGCTGTTTTAGACATAAAGTCACTTAAATCTGATACATTTGTAAAATTATCAAAATTAAGTTAGTTTATACAAAATAAAGAAAATAAAATTAAAATAAATGCATAAAAAACTTCATTTAAAGGGAAAACAAGTTTTATTTTTCTTACCACATTGGCAGTTGTTGTTGTTTGAGCATAAAGTCACTAATTTTGGTAGGTGATCAAATTTATCAAAATGAAGTGAGTTTATACCTAAAAGGAAGTAAAACAAATCTGCCAATGAGTTAAGAAGAATCAATTTAAATTAATATAATAAGGAAAAATTTGTTTTATTTTTCTCACCCACTGGCAGATATTTATAAGTCACTTAATTTTAATCGATATTTTAGAAAACTAGGCTATCTAAGGTCATTTAGCCTCTCAAGTATGTTTACATATTTTACTGAAACACAAGAAAAAAATCTTAATTTTGTACATTAGTGTTTTCAGGGACTCTTTGTGCACGTTACATTGTTTTGCCAGCAGGTTATGACAACTGAGTCATAGAATTGTTAAATAAACTGCTTCGATTCGTTCAAAAACACTGATTCATTTAGCAAGTTAACCCAGTGACTGATTCTGCTTCAGCTTCATTTGAAATGATTTACTAACACTAATAAATGAAGTATTACTTTAGTATATCACTCTGACAAACATCTGGTCCTTGAATGTCTGTGTGCTCTCTGTGTCTGTGCTGTCCAGGGGCTGGAGGTTGAGCAGTGTGGCGGTGCGGATCTGTATGAGGACATCACTGCTTTAGCCCGGGACACAGATGCAGCGTGGGAAGTCGAGTCTCCAGACCAAGAGTGAGAAAAACACATCCATCAGATTATTGATCTGCACATATCAACACCAGACACAAATGTTCACAATTGCATCCAATCCACTGTCAGTTTGTGCTGGATAGGTCACATGTTGGCAGACTGTGTGTGAATACAGTAAACGCTTATAAAACAAACTTTTTTATTTTGAAAGCAAGAAATTATGACATTTATAGGCTTGATGTTTTTGTTGAAGATGTGACATATACAACAATAACAATCATCTATAGACATTGTAATACGTTTAACTTGTGTTTTTATTGTTTGATTGTTTGTTGTCTGTGTTAAGGCCCGTTCACACCAAGCACGATAACTATAACGATAACGATAAATATATGGTTCTAAAAAACCTTCTCAGTATTAAAGAATAGCAGCGTCCACACCACAACTATAACGATAAAGGTACAGAGAAACGATATCGTTGGAATCACTTCCAGAACGATTTTCTTCCAGCTGATGAACGATAAAAACACTGACAGCCAATCAGAATCCATCCTGCTATAATGTACTCGAGAATTTAAAGCAGCAGCACGTGCGCTTAGAATAAACAGACCATATCATTCACTGGTGTGGACGCAAATATAGTTATGGTTATAGTTATCGTTATCGTTATCGTGCTTGGTGTGAACGGGGCTTTACACTTTTTATTGGAGTTTATATTAATTTTTACTGTACTGTGTATTATGTGGTAGTGTTTTAGAGTGTGTTTGTTGTGTGAATGCACCGGCTCTGCTAGTCATTCATAACAAGGTGCTCTCTATTTGGTTATAAAAATACTAGCGGTAAGGAACTGTTTAAAGCTTAAGGGAACTTTCACTTCATATCTGGTAAAATAAGCATGCGAATAGCAGGTGTTTTCCACAAAGTAGCTTTTTTTGGTAAATGTTTGATATATTTTCTTTGCATTCATTCTGACTGAATGTCTTTGAAAGAGCATCTGCAAAGAACATCTGTCCGTCTGTACAAGGATTTAACATTGTCACTGTTGCAAATTTGCTATTTGATTAGAAAAATACAGAATCCTAAAATGTATTTTTATTTTTTATGTCACAATGTTTGTTTTCAAATTTCCTGTACTCTAAAAAGTTATAAAACTTTGTTTTGTTTAAACAGGTTAAAAAATCCCATTTTTTCAGAGTGTCTCAAATCACATTCGGACTACATGGATTAAGTATATACTTGAATTGAAAGACAGGATAATACAAATATTAAAGGAGAGCGTCTAAGAAATACAGAAAGGCTGTCAGAAAGATACAAGCTGTTCAGTCTTCTAATAATAAGCTACTGTAAGAGCTGTAGGGAGGGAAAGTGCGCCATCTTATGGCCATTCAGACAAACTAAGAATCTTTTAAGGCTGGAACACTACTTGACTTTGCCCAGGTGTTTGGCCTGATCTACAGTCTAGACGAGTCGATGCTAGTTGCTGACAAACCAGATTTGATTTGACAGATTTTACAGAATTTTATCGTGTAGTTTACCCTCAGGCCATCCAAGATGTAAAAGTTTGTTTCTTCTTTGGAACAGATTTGAAGAAATCTAGCATTCCATCACTTGCTCACCAGTGGATCCTCTGCAGTGAATGGGTGCCGTCAGAATGAGAGTCCAAACAGCTGATAAAAACATCACAATAATCCACAAGCAATCCACACCACTCCAGTCCATCAATTAACATCTTCTGAAGTGAAAAGCTGCATGTTTGTAAGAAAAAACAAATCATTAAGATGTTTATGACTTCCATGCTGAAATATAAGTGCTCTATACATAATTATACACCTTAATGATAGATTTGTTTCTTCTCGTTTTCACTTTATAAGATCTTAATTGCTGGACTGGAGTGGTGTGGATTATTGTGATGTTATTATCTGCTGTTTGGACTCTCATTCTGACGGCACCCATTCACTGCAGAGGATCCATTGGTGAGCAAGTGCTGTAATGCTGAATTTCTCCAAATCTGTTCCAATCAAGGAATGAACTTGTCTACATCTTGGATGGACTGAGGGATTTCAAAACTATTTCTTTAAAATCTTTACAAATTTGAAAGGTACTGCAAACAGGAAAATATTTTGTTTTAAAATGATTTTATACCCTTTTCTATATTTCATAAATAAATTCGCAAAATGTATTAAAAAATTCAAGTTCTTTATTTGATGCCAGAAATACAAAAAGTAGTTTTTATTGTAATCACTTCATTTTTACATTTTTATGTAACAGCTAAAAAAGAAGATAAATAAATTAATAAATAAGAATATAATCTTTAGATATTAGTATGCAAAATCATAATGTATAAAATATATTAAATTACACAAAAAAATATATAAAATAAATAATAATTCTAAATAATTTAAATAATGTATAATCTTTAATATAAATAACATCTAAAAACATAAGGAATCACAACAACAATAAATAAACACTGCATACAGCTGTATAAAATAGCATTATAAAAAAGGAGTGTAAACACTGATTAACACTGATTTCTTTTCCTTCTGTAAATGGAGTGAAGCTTCAAGAGGTCCAGTTATTAAACATGAGTGTGGAAGGAGAAGAACTCCAGCTGGTTCATGAAACTTATAACCCGTCTTCTGACGACCTCCCAGCTGTGATCTCTATCCTCCTGAAAGAGTGAAACAACAGTTAGTCCAGCATTTAGATGAGTTTCCACATTTACATCTATATATTACAATCTCACCGTGTTCAGTTCTGTCATGTGTCTCAGTCTTTCAAAATACAGATGCAGCTTTTTGTTCCTCTTCATTTTGTACGCACCCTGCATTGAGAAAGAAATCAGTCAGTTCCTCTGGCTTGATGTTAGTGGTGTATATATATATATACACACACGCTGTACTCACACATGAGTGCAGTCCATTAATCTCCTCATGCATGACATTTAAGAAATCTTCCAGTTTTTTAGCATCCCAGGGGACGACGGCATCGTCGAAGAGGACAGTGATCTCCACCAGAGCCTGAATGATGAACATGATCTGTTTCTCAGGCTGAGAAGATATAGATAGATATATGAATATAGATTCATAATCAACAGCACATATTATAGTGTCTTTTTTAAATAATAATAATCATTTTTACTAACCTCTGCTCCTCTGTGGTTATTGATCAGTTCATATGGGATTGGGTTGATGTCCTCGTGGTCGTTATGGATTTTCTCACCCTATGAAATATTCAGAAACAGATTTAATGAAGAGATTATTTTGAGCAGAATGAACAGATTCAGACATGAACTTTTAAACATTTTGTTTAAAAGTTAAAAAAATATTCCGATTAGCTATTTCAACTAGGTTAAATGTATATATTATAGTAATATTATATGAAGGGAAAGTATATCAATTATCACACCATATCTCCCACAATATGTCTTACTAAGATGATATTTAATGCTTAGTTTCATGTCGAACTCTGTAGTTCAAAATCCAATGCAATGATGATTGAGAGATGAAAAAACATTAATGTTCCTCAAAGGCCAGATGGATCATATTTGATACATTTTAAAGTATTTTTTTTTCTAAATGTATATCAGACAAGTAATGATGAAGTTGCTTCAATCCAGTAAATATTCATTTTGAAATATTAAATAGATTTTTTAAAGTACCAATATTCTACTTAGTCTCTCAATTAATAATAATTTAAGAAAATTAAATGTTAAAATATTAAAATCAAAATTGTAATATTTTAAGTACAAATAGTCTCTCAATTAATAATAATTCAAATTAAAATTGTAAAAAGAAAAGTCAAACTCCCCATCTTTCTGATCAGATCCAGACAGACTCCGTGGTGGTGCTGGAACTTGTGTTTTATCTGCAGCTCAACACAGAGCTGAAGCTGCACGCTGACAGAAGAACACAGAGCTGCACCAGACGAAGATCCATCGTGTCGTGTTCTCCAGAAGACTGATGCCACAGGTCGATCCACTGATGAGCTGCTGCTGCTGGAAGATCTCGTCTCCATTCTCTCCGTCGTTTATATGCGCGCGTTTCGGGAATTGCACGCGACATTTCACTTTCCAGATGTAAACGACGCACCTGAGCGATGGGTTCAGGTTAAACCACAGTGACGCAACAGCTGTCGAGTTAGTGTCTCGCTGGAGATCTTATACTCTGATCGAGACCCATATAAACACAAACACATTAGGATATAGCCTATAGAATAAACAAATATACATGAAAAATAAAATGAAAAAGAGCGCGTGGACCCATGTATATAGACTAACGAAACATATAGGCCTATACAAATAAATGAATAAATAAAACATGCCAGTATTTATTTTTTCCCATTGTAATCTTGCAATTAAAATGTTTGAATTATAAAGGTTTACTATAATGTGTATTTAGTCATTTCTAGGGTAGGCTAGTGTTGATTTGTTTCGTTTGTTTATTTGGGTTTAATGGTTTAAATACGAAGAAAGGGCAGGTTTCGTGAGAGCGTGAACTTTGACTCGCAGAGGAATGTGGGAGAGAAAGTCCGCGCGGAGTAACTGAGAACGTGAAATCGAAAGCGCGTGACGTCGCAAAGGCGTGAGGTGACGACACATTATTCACTCAGTGATCATTAAGTATTATATTAAGATGTCACTGAAATGAGTATTACCGTGGGCTAAATCAATTATTTAAAAAATGGAAACGATGGAGGAAGATGCTGCTGTTAAGAATAACGTGGATTTATTTTGAAATCGTCGCTTATTTCTAGTGTTTACATCCATTGCGTCATTATAAATACACATCTGCTAATTTAGCTGTTATAGCACAAATGTCAAATATTTCAAAGAGAGGCATGACTTTTGATATTTAGACTAAGCTATATTTTTTCAAAGGTGTCATTAATGTAAAATACTATTTAAATATTTATTTTGACCACTTAGGCTACTCGAATAAATGAATAAACATGACAGACAAAACAGAATCCCAAAAGAGATTAATCTGAAATTTAAAATGATTATACGACTTAGCCTATAATATTTATATATTTAATTGCCTATATTTGAATTGTCATAATAGAAACACTATGAATTGAAAATGTAATGATTCAGTCTAGGTCTAATGAAAGCAAAGATATCTGAAATGTAATTCATGGAAATATTAAATAGCCTAATAATCCCATTGATTATAATAAGTAGCCTATTCAATCAAAAATAATAACACTAAAAACATGCCACTGTGCCAATCAGACCATGTCTGAGTTTATCTCTTCTTACTTAAGAATAAAAAAGAAAAAAACGAATCTTAATAAAAATGAATAGGCCTCAACATGTATTGTCATAATAAATAATATAAGATCAAATCTCAAAACTGACTAAATTTGACAAATGTCAATAATGTAATCAAAATTCTAACCTATTTTCCTTCCCGGAAATGCAGAATGAGATGACGTAGCCTAATGCCTTGCGTCGAAAACACACGACATATAAAAGTAAATAAATAAATACATTGTAATTAAATGATATTATTAACACATTACAACTGTAGCTCTAGACAGTTACCTACGGCTACGATTTACAGTTGTCTGATTGAGTTTATAGTCTCAAGCATTCAGAAATCACGCAAAAGAAAATTAAGTTTTGAGAAAACCATGGTTCATTTTTTTAAGGGTTGTGATGTCCACATGTTTTTGTTGAAGACATTATAGAGGCTGTAGCATTTCTATCGCAAAAAGGTGACCAAAAATGAAAGATTAAGTGTATATTTGAATTAGCTAAATGTTTGGTGAATATTACACAAGGATATGATCGTCCTGTGAGTGTAACAGCAGCAGTTACCAGGACTTTGGCGCCTTCACAGGCATTTGTAATAATATGTACATAAATTGTTTTTGTATTTCATTAGGCCTATGTATTTTAACAGTGTTATTCAATGAAACCACTTAGGTCTGTTTTTATAATCACAAAAAATATTAGCCTAATACTTCTTTGTAGAACCGTCGCTCCATATACTCAGAGTAGAGTTTGTGTAGGGCACCAAAAAAAACACTTTCGTTCTATATTAATATTAAAATTTATACATATACAGTACATCAATAAAAAATATAAACATTAACATATATATATCATTATAAAAAATGCATTTTACAGTGAAAGCAGTAGGCAGGCAAAGCACACGTGATCGCGACGCTCGCACCTTATGTTTGCAGCGGAATGCAAATAATCATAATTTATGGACAACTATAGGCTACACGTGAAAAGACATCAGCAGCAATCCGACGCTGATGGAAAAGAAAAAGAAAAAAGATGAAGCCCGTGCATCAATTTCAGGTAGGCGATATTCATAATCCTGGGAAACTTTTTTGGCTGTTGACTTTAATAACGCGTTTTAATAAAAAACTAAACAAAGCCCTTAATTTAGAACCTCATGATATTTTACTTTGTTTTCAAAACCCATCTTTTTCTGATAAACAAATTTACATTATCAATCTGTTAATTATCTTAGCAAAGTTTTATATTCATAAGTCAAAAGTAATTCAAAAGAAACCATCATATATTACATTTTGTAACACTGAATATACTTTGAAACCCTTTCTAATATGAGATCACCAAAGAAGCTTGTAAAAACAATACAAATTCTAAAGCTTTTCAAATTTATGTAACTGCTCTAATGTATGAGGGCCATTCCACCGAATGAGTGCCATCTGTGTCCCCAGGACATTATAGGTACAGTACAAACATGCATAAAAATTTACTATAAAATACATTTTATTATTAAGCAAAGTGTCCTGCACATTAATCTAACTGCAAATTTAAAATATATAATTAAAAAAGTTATTAAAAACTACCTAAAACACTGAAAATATAGCATTTGTACATGTTCCCAGTGTCTATCGCTACATTTTAACTTGAAATATAATGTTTAAAATCCTTCAGAAAACATTTTTATTTTGCATTTTTGTGTACCTCCATATCCCATCTGTGCTTTAAATACCTTTATTTCAAAATAAATGTATAATATTTTGGATAAAATACACATTTTAGTCGTGTCCCCAGGTTTTCACTCAGTCCTGTTACCCTAACACATTCCCCCTCTAAAAAACTGGAAAATTCCACAAGACACATTTTCAACATAATATTGCAACATCTGGATCTTCTGAAGGCAATGAAATGATCGGAAGCATGTGGTCTTATTTTCTTTTCTGTATATCTGATGATATTGTAACGCTGGCTGGGAGCGTCATTATAAATATACTGTCCTGTTACCTAAATTATTTTTTAGATGTTACTTGTTTATTTTAAAAATACAAATCTTTGGTGAATCACTATAATTTGCTGAGTATTCTCATAATATTAGCATGTACTCCATGTGGCTAGATTATATGTATTTGCTAATTTCATTCTAAAATCTCAATCCTGTTACTTTCAGTCCTGTTACTCATATACTCATTTGTTCCTGCATTTTATATTACTTTCCTGCAAGTATGACAGAAAATGTACTTGAAATTTCTGTCCTGTGGCAATTATGTATTAGACTCATTTATGGAATGGCGTTTGAGTGTGAGCTGCGCTATAAGAAATCAAAATATGAAAATATATTATTTGTTAAGTTTATTATTGTTAATATCAATTTTACTTTAATATTTATTATTTTTTTGTCATTTATATCTTATCTAATAACCCGTCCTCTACCCCTAAACAAAAACCTCTGCAGACCACTAGATTTAACTAGAAACATGATGTGGCCTTTTTTAGCAGTGAGGTCATCTCACTGGTCAGTGTTCAACACTTTCACTATATCGCTGCGGGCATTAATACCTCACATGTGTAGTCAAACCTGTATACTAATATAATGGATACTCCTTCCTGTTACCAGTTTCATTCCTGTTACTGAATAGTTTTTTCTTTAAAAAATAAAGTTAAACCACTATTTTTTTAAATTAAGTTTGGTCCATAATTTATCCCATTGTTTAATAAATTGCATCATAGAAAATTGATAAGCTTGAGGTTTGAGTCGCCATTAAAATGAAAAAATGGGTTTGTGTACTTTAGAAAAATACACCTTGTGTATTTTTTTATGATAAAAATAATATTTTTTGACCATGAAACCAACAATTTCTTTAAAATAAACACCTTGCGTGAGGGGGAAATGAAGGAATTTGTTGACATATTTTTAAACATGCTTTTTAAAAGACATTAGAGTTGTGGTAACAGGACTGAGAAAAATACATCCGTCTTCCACTTAAAAATTGTGTAAAAAATTAAATAAAGTTACCTGAAATGGACCAGAACAGATTTTGAATATTTAAATATGTGTATTACTAGATTCAGTGTTTAAAAAAGATAGAAAATGATTTTTTTTTTTTTAAGAGTTTTGGAAGCAAATGGCACCCATTCGGTGGAATGGCCCAACTTTATTGTTTTATTTTATTTTATTATTTGTTTTTATCCTCTTTTTTATTTTATTGTTTAATTTATATGTTTGTATTCATTTGTTGTTGTTGTTGTTGTGTTTTGAATGCTTTTGAGATGTACAACATTGCCCTATGTTTGCCTTGTGCTATTGTGTATTGAAACTGAATAAAAATAAATAAATAAATAAACATTATTTAACCACCAACAACGCATCTAATATTCTCTCTGACTTTCCCTTACGAAAATTAGCCATGGTTTTACTACGAATAAAACCAAAAATCATGGTTCTTGTAGCCATGGTAACCACAAATTAACCATGGTTTTGTTACTTCAAATCACAGTAAAAATGCATTTTTTTATAATGATATATATATGTTCACGTTTATATTTTTATTGATGTATATGTATATGTTAATTCTAATATTAATAAAGAAAGAAAGTTGTTTTAGTTTTTCTTGAGTAACTGTGATGGAGATGTGCTCTCTGCGTGTATAGAGCGACGCTACTGAGTTACTCTCATCACAGGTTCAATTATAATAAGTGAGTGAGAAATAAGTAAGTTAATACAATTCTGGTTCTGATTCTGATTCTGAAGTAAGTAAATAAATAAATGCCTGCTTGGAAAATAAATAAATTCTGACACTAAATAAATAAAGACAGGCCTATTAAAATAAATGCAGCCTCTATGGCTCTATTTTCATACTTCAGTTAGTGCATATATTGCAATATTATATATTATTAGTTATTTTAATTTATGAAAAGGTGTTTTGTGATGTTGTGTGAAATATCCTAAACATCACAAAGTTAAAAAAAAAAACATTTTATGCTTTATTCTTCATTAATTAATGATTTTTCTTATTATTATTTGCCACTTTCATGCTTATTTGTATTTCAATTAGATTTTTTTTTCACTTTATTTTTCTATTTTATTAAACTATGCAGTTTGTTTGTTGTAACAGTGTGGAGTTTTATTCATTTCCATCAGACATAACAACCCAACATTAGAAACATAAGAAAACAATAATGGACTTCGGCCGTGTGTTGTTTTAGTTCCCCGTCTCTCTCTGGAGCACTCAGCACACTCAATGCTGCGCAAGAGTTGCGCAATAGCACTGGTCGTCAACAGGAACACGGCGAACCTTGCGCTCATTTCCCATGCTGCCTTTCGCGTCAGCTGATCTAATCACATCTATATCGCCTGCTCGCTTCTGTTTTCCTGGGTCAGCGAAGAAGAGTGACAGATATCACACGACTCGTGCTCATGTTGATTCGGTGAGAGGAAAAGAAACGCATCAGCCGCCGCCGCGACAGATAAACGCAGAACAAACATGGTGAGTGTGCTCATTCTATTAGCAATAATAATGTTTTATGATTATTTTAACCGGATTCTTGAGCAATAAGAAAGTCTGTATGTGTTGTGTTCGTGTCTCATTTACGGGTGTTTGGATGTTTCTCAACTCATGAGATTTCCCTTACGAAAATTAACCATGGTTTTACTGTAGTAAAAGTGCAGTTACCATGTTTTTTTGGCATAATGAGTTTGTATAACCACGGTTTTACTACAAATACCATGGTTAAACTATGGTTAGTGTTGCAAAACCGTGGTTACTATGGTTTAACTATAGTAACCATGTTGTTTTGGATTTATTTGTAGTAAAATGGTTAATTTTCGTAAGGGTGTGTACGAGATGGAATAAAATACATCTTCGACCACATGCTTTGGGAGGGATTATCGTGATATTATGTTCTATTTCAGTGAGGTGTTATGAATTTTGTGCTGTTTAAGTTTTTTTTAATGCTAAAGATGCCTGTCTTTTTGAAAAGAAGTACACTTTAGCATGTATTTAATATAGGCTACTTTAAAAGAGTACGAACTGAATGTAATGTTTTGGGATTTATAAGTTCATGTTATTTGCAATTAAAATATAGTTTATATGTATATTAAATGCAATTAGTTGAACTTAAGAGTTGAACTAAGTACAACTTTATATGTAAATGTTTAGGTAGCCTACACTTGAGTGGCCTTGTATTTCATTAGTACTATATTACCTGAAAAAAAATACTTTTAAGATTACAAGTACAGAATCAATATAATTAGGTGCTCCTGTCTACAATGACTCCTGATGCACTTTGATGTAAAATGAACATGTCGGCATGCGCTTGTACTTGTCGTGTGACCGGGAATCTGTCTGCTCTTAGGGGAAACAGGTAGGGATGATGTGTATCACTTCCACTATTTGCTACCTAACAAAGACTGCCAGTATATTAAACATACTCTTCTTCTCATTGTGTTTTTATAAGCTACCATCTAACCTCTTTTATTTTATGTTTAGGGAGCGTAACATGCATGGGATGAGTCATAACGCCATCAACAACCTAGAAATGATCTACAGGTGAAATCATACATGATCAGTCATACATGAACTGGTATAATTTAAATCAGAAGATTGTGATGTATAATATAAAAGTCACAAAAGCATTTCATCTACTTGTGTAAAAAACATAATAGCTGAGCAAACAGGGAGGGTTGTGACACTTTCCATTGTACTGTTACTGAATTCTCAAATATGGCACAAAGTAAAAGAGAAACTTAAAGTAGTGCAGTAATTTTTTTCAATTAATTTACTCTGATTCAAAGTCAAATATTCAGATTTACTCCAATAAGATTTTAAAGCAACTTAAATTTAGATTATAACACATAATGGGAATATTCTAAAGTTTGAGATGCACAGTCTGAGTGAGTTACAAACACAAAACAGTTACCGTTATGGATATGTTACAATCTACCCTGTAGTCATTTGTCTGTGTGTTTTGCAGTGTGTAAAGTGGAAGTAACTGAAGCTAGAGGAGCCATGTTGGCCACCCAAACACCTGAGAGCGGCCCAGAAACAAGAGATGTTAAACAGGTTTGTAACTTCCTCATCTTTTTGAGCATTATTTGGATTGTGTACATTACAGTGTCATTGATAGGAAACCTTTCACATCTGTTGAAACCCGTTGAGCAGGTTCTTGGTAGAGGTCATGTAATTTGCGGGAACCTGGATTTGTTTTTGGAAACCAGCGTTAAATCAAAGATGATGCCTGTTATTTGACGAATGTGAAAATACTTTCTTCTATCACAGCTTATATGCACAGATAAAGTTATACAAGTGTGTCATTTGCATGTAAGCACCATTTCTGTCTGTTCTAATTGTAATAATAATACAGTTTATTAAAATGTGTTAGTAAGAAGCCACAGTTTGCATGTTGTCTTGTAGAAGTCAGACCGCACACAGAATGGAAACCAGACAAGTAATGCCTTCATGTGAGAAGTCTCTGCTCAAGAGATACGATTTTCTTTCTGGCCATTTCCTCTTTATTTGCTTGAGACTTTTGCTGTTAACTGTAGTTCGGTAGTGCTTTATATTCAGTTCACTTACAGAAATGGATAACGAAAGTAAGACGAGGGATTTGAACAAAACTGTTTAAATTCAATAACTATATTTTCCCTGCAAGGCTTAATAGACAGATTCATTATTTTGACACATATTAGATCTTTTTTTTGTGCTTTGTTTTAGTGTTGTCAAAAGTACCTGACCGTGATACCATTCGGTACTGAAATTTTAAAAAACGTCAATTTCCCGCTAAGATTTGAGCGCTGTTGAGCGGATTACTAAACAGCGCTGAGTGGTCATTGTGTTCACGTGCTCAACAGATACATCTGTGATTGGCTTCAATGATCAATGAAGTGCTCGGTGAAGAGTGTGAAGTGATGATCATTGAAGCCAATCACAGACCTATCTGTTGAGCACGTGAACACAATGACCAATCAGTGCTGTTTAGTAATCTGCTCAAATCTTAGCGGGAAATGGACGTTTTTTTTTTAAATTTCAGTACCGAATGGTATCGCGGTCAGTACTTTTGACAACACACTTGTACCTGTTTTGTTAGAATGGTATCCAAAATTAATCAAATAAATTTAACTAAAATAAATTAATCAAAAGCATTTAGGACATAAAAAATAAATTTCAGTAGAAGCACAAAATTCATCAGTTTTCCAAAATATATGCAATTAGACTTAATGAATGAAACTCCACACTGTTACAAATAAAAAAATATATAGAATTAGTAATTTATCTAAATTGATTAATTACTTTAGTTAAAGCAAAATCTTGTAGCATCATGTAGCATTCAAACTATTGATTTTTTCCCCTAACAAATAGTAATGTTTCGAAAATATTTTAAATGCATATAAATACAAATCTTTATTATCCTTGATTTTTGAAATGTATACCTTTCCAACTAAATTAATACTTGCGTTTTCTGTGTTTGATCACCCCAAATGATTGTAATTTTTTAATGATTGTAAATCATTATATGATTTAATGGTAATTTAATGCCAAGCGAACAGGAGGAATTTTATTCAAATAATTTAACCTGAAAAGCCCACATTTGTACACCTGAGGATGTCTTATAAAGGGATATAAAATTGGATATAAAAGGAATCTTTCAAGTTTTTAATATCAGCAACCCAGAAACTGAAATGGCAGTCTTTGTATATTAATATTGTCACAAGTAAAGTACTTGCTTCAGAACTATCCAGTCTTTTTAAAGAGGTAGATGTATGTTCTCAGAACCACAGTTATTGTATGTGTTTTGCTGTTTATACACTTGCAACAAGATCTGATCTGAGCCAGAATGTCCTCATTCGTCTAGTCATCGTGACTAAGTGCTTTAAAGACAAACTCAGAGTTTTTAGTCCTCTTGGCTTAATCCCTCTCAGAAACATCACTACTATTTGCATGTCATTTGACTTAAAGGTGTTGAGTTTCCACAGCTTTGACTGTCAGTGCTTTGGCTCATATGTAGTCAGTCAGCTGACATCAGGTGACGGTCTGTCTGTAGGTATGGCTCACGTTCACATGGCAGAGCACGATGACTTCTCCATTCTGCCCTCTTGTCTGAGATCCTCAAGAGGCTGCGCAATGCTTACTCCACATCTTGTGAAGTTGTTTTGTTCTAGAAGTGCTTTTCTTGGTTTGGTCTGCTGACCTAGATGTCACAATAGTTCCAGTGACCTGATCTCACAGCAACAATGCAAATCAATACAAAATACAGATCCTTAAACTGTACTATTGATTTTGACTGGGCTGAATATTAAATCACTAGCTATTGATTTCATGTGTTTCCTGGTGATTCCCTCTATGGTTATTTTGTTTTGACATCTGGTCCAAGATAAAAACAGATGCATAAGAGCAGTATTAATCCTTCTGTTCTCCTCAGTGGATCAAGGACAAGATCGCACGGACGCTAAAAGTCCTGCAGAAGCGTTACATCACCACAGACACGGCGGTCACCAGCGAGGACCTGGAGGCTAACCTGCTGTGTTGTGCTTTGGAGGCGGTCTTCATCCATGGAATCAAGAGCAAGTTCATCCGTTTTGATGGAAGTCACGCACGCAAAGGAGGGTCACGAGGAGCACTTCCTCAGCCCGTCTTCTGGAGCCTGTTGAAGACCGTCACACACAGGTGGGTCAGAGAATATCTAAGTTACTTTCAATAAAGTCCACATGCATTTAGAAAATAAATGAGGTGGATTTGAATTTCTTGTTATTGATCTTATTGTGAACAGTTCATCTGTGGATATGTCATAACTTGATCTAGTGAAAACAGACTTCTCTCTGGTGATGTATGCAGGACTTCTCCTCTCTTTTAGTCAGCTTAAACTCCGCCCCTACAAACTCACATTCATTTGCCTCTACTTTAGTGCCACGCCCACATCTCAGCATCCAATCAACAACAGATGTATAAAACCAAGTCTCCACCTTACATTTTTTTGATTCTGATAATCCATTATACTCAGATATACTCAAAATTGTGATTTTAAGATGCGCAGTAACCGTTGTGTACACTTAAACACAAATGATTAAATTTACCTCACCAACAAAATGTAGCCAGCCATGTAAAATGACTTTTTAAAATGTTAATCTCTATATTTGAAAGATTATATAAAGATAACATATGTTGGGAAGGTTACTATGGAATTGTAATAGGTTACAGATTACAAGTTACCCTATTTCAATTACGTTTTTAAAGTAATGTAACTGGTTACATTTGATTACTTTTCTAAATTTCTAACAAATGTTTTCAGCTGCTAATCATTTTCAAAATTTGAAAGCAGGCAGGGTTAACCTTACAGTAGTGCTCAACACTGATTACTCTCATCAAAAACTTCATCACTTGAATTAAGATTATAATAATTAAATTTTAAAACACAGCTACCACAAAATCAGACTTTAGTTCCTCTTTTTATTTTGAGATTGTTCTGAGATTTAAAATCATAACAAGAAATAGTAAATATTAATACAAGAACTGTAATTTAATTACACATTATTTTATTAGTAACTGTAACAGATTAGTTACATTTATTTTGTAGTTAAATTACGTAACGCTGTTACATGTAACTAGTTACTTCCCAACACTATATACAAATATACACTACTACTCAAAATTTTTTTTTTTTTCTTCCCTAAAGTAAATACTGTTCTGTTCAACTTTCTATTCCACAAAGAGTCCTGAAAAAATAAGTGTATCACAGTTTTTACAAACATATTCAGCAGCACAACTGTTTTTAACACTGATAATAAATGTTTCTTGAGCAGCAAATCAGCATATTAGAATGATTTCTGAAGGATCATGTGACACTGAAGACTGGAGTAATGATGCTGAAAATTCAGCTTTGATCACTGGAATAAATTACATTTTACAATTATAGTAGAAACCGGTTCTTTTAAATTGTAATATTTTACAATATTTCTGTTTAATTTGATGAAATAAATGCAGCCTTGGTGATCTTACTGACCCCACACCTTAAACAGTGTTGTAATCCCACTGGCATCCAACAACCAGCTTCCGCATTTCAGCAAGTCATGTCACGTAATGTTACAGTTCTCTTGAATATTGGATGCAAAGAATACCAGAAGGAACAAAGTGTCATTCACAAGCCTTATGAAATTATAATATCCACACTCCTTCCGAAATCATTCCTAGCCTTTGGTTTGGTTACTAACTGAGTCGACGGGTGTTGAATTATGTTTTAAAAAAACTAACCTCAAAAGTATTTCCAAGTGAGCAACCTGTCACCCGTTTGGAAACCGAAAGAGACATGTCAGGGAGACTCGGTGAAGATTGTGACGAGTTTGTAGGATTAGATGAATCATGTGGTTTAGTAATTGGCTCCTAAGTCTTTGGGCAGTAGTCAAGTGACACTCACTCACTCACTCGGCTCTTTAAGGCCTCTTGACTCAACAGGACAGTTTTAGGCTTTGTTTTGAGTGTAGAGTGAAGGAGGAGGAAGTCAGGTCATAAAGACACAGTGTCATATTTATACTTACAAAATGTCTAGTATGGAATTTACAGTATGTCTCATCACAATACATCATTTTACATACAGTACATAAAGATGTACATTTTTGTGCAATTCAAAAAAGGGTTTCAAAAAACAGTTATGTAAAGGCCCACAAAAAGAAGTAAATAAAATAATGATAGTATTATTGACACAATATAGTGAGGAAAAAAATAATTGTGAATGTTGCTCTAAACCCATAATTCTTTTGTTCATCTTCGAAACAAAAAAAGAGATTTGTTATGAGAGATTTCTGTCCATCCATTGAAAGTCCATGCAACCAAAACTGAGTACTTTGAGTACTCCAGTACTTTATCCATAGTACTGGAGTGGTTTAATCCAAAAGACACTATCACTTTATATAATGATTTAATATATACAAACAGATTTAATATAAGCTTTATTTCACATATGAACATCAAGCAATGCACATTAAATATGGGAAATTGAAGATCAAACATGCATGTTTGAAGGACGAGAACAAACATCATTGGTTCATCAGCATCAAACAAGCACATTTTTAACTTATTTGATACATGAGTGCATGAATACGTAAAATGTGAAACCATGACATTTTATTTTTGGGTGAACTAACCTTATAATGTTTCACATGCTTCTTTTTGACACTATAGGGATGTAGTTCAAGAACTGGAACATCTAAGCTTCATAAACTCAGACATTGGCCGCTGCAGAGCATGGGTTCGCCTGGCGCTAAATGACGGGCTTCTGGAGTGTTACCTGACCTCGCTGCTTCGCGAAGGCTCCAAACTGGGCTCCTACTACCAGCCCGGGGCTCTTTTGCTGGACCCAGAGGACCGCGAGGTTCTCCTCACCCTCCTGCAGGGTTTGTCCTCGATGACCTTCCAGCTCTCCTATAAATCAGCTGTTCTGAATGAGTGGACCAACACACCCCTGGTCCTCGCGGGTCTGTGTCCCCCAACGCCTGCCGACGAGCACCTTGTAGGCCCCAAGCGCAAGGAGTCTTGGGATACGGTCTCCCAGTCATCCGGAGGCTCTGGAAGCTCAGATTGGGCTCAGGAGGTGCTCCAGAGGGAGCCGAGGAGAGAACAGAGCGAGGGCTGTGAGACGAACACTCCACTGACCACGTCAAACCTGAGTCTGGACACGTCAGGATCGTCGCAGCTGTCCTCCAGCCTGAGCTCGGATAGTCTGCTGCAGGGTCAGGAGCTCAGGAGTCCAGAGAAGGAGCACTGGAGTTGTGACACGGAGATCAGCCAAAACGCTCAACAGAAGATCACCGCTACAGAGTGAGTAGAAGTCTGTTCTGTTAAAGTCTTACGACTCTTATGACTCTATGCAATGCGTCAAGGGATAAATCATCTTGTTGTAATTAGGTTTGTCCAGAGATATGAATTTTCAATATAAATTAGTTGGCGAGTCAAAAAAGTCCTGTATAATGACACTGATTCAAGTTGACATCCAAAGATAGGGGGGGGTTTGGGGGTTCAAAATGGCATGGACAGAAATATTTTAAATTCAAACATTAATGAATTAATAAAAATGTACCAAATTTGGTAAAGTTTTTTTTACTGTTTACAAATCTTAATTATTATACAGTTATTTTATTCTGTGTTTGTAACAGTACTCCACTGGTGGGTAAAAATATGTACTTAAATGGAAGTAAATATTTAAGTAAATATTATAGTAGTTTTATTTTCCACAATGTAAATGACATTTATACATAAAAATATAATTTTTATATATTCTAAAATATGCTGATCAATAAATATTTCTGATTATTATCAATATTGAAAACAGTTGTGCTTTTTATTTTATATTTTATTTTATTTTCGTAAACTGTTTTTTAAGATTCTTTGAAGAATAGAAAGTTAAGAATAACAGCATTTATTTGAAAATAGAAATCTTTAGCAACATATTAAATGTCTTTACTGTCACTTTTGATCATCTTCAGATGCATCCTTGCAAAATAAAAGTAGTATCTTCTTTTTAAAAAATCTTACTGAACCCAAACTTTTGAACGATATATTCCAAATAAATAAAGTTACTGAATCATCCTGAATCCTCATATCTGGGGCTCTGTGGCAATACAAAGTTTGAAACCCCCTGTATTAGATGGTGACCTAATGTTCCAGCATGCTGATTTTCAAAGCATTGCTGTCAATATGCCAAAACCTGCTTTGCGGCTCTAAATGAATTACTTTTCAAGCATCCTGATTAAAAAATATTCATGTCAAACTCCATAGTCAATGTCTCTAATTGACTGGTTAAGCGTTAGACCATCTGACCCAGTTTTTGAGCAAACCACCAACAGCTTCATGCAGTAAAACATTGTCAGTTTCTTTTTTTTTTTTTTTTTTTTTTACCTTCCAAAATCCTTTTATTCAGCTGAATATTAAATATCACGCATGTACTTGGCCGTGGTTTTGCTGCTTCTGTTACTGAGCTCAGAAACCTCCATGCTTGAAAGCTTGTTGCAACAATTCTAGTTAGGACAAAGTTTTCTAAAGTAAATGTGAAAGAAATGACTTGATTAATTAATTTTTGTGAGTGGAAATTTTGTAATCTACAGTCGAGCCTGTTTATTTTCAGAGACAACAGTTCCTCTAATCAGGACTTGAAGGAAGACTTTGATTTGTTCAGACCAGCTTCAGACTCTGCAGCACAAGCTGTTAATGACAAAACGCACATGCCTGACGCGTCTCCAGCAGCTGCACAGGACACACATCAATCAGATGCACACATCTCAGAGGAATCTAAAGCATGCTCAGAAAACACATCAGCTGAGACGGAAGAATCCAAGACTCTAGTTAAAACCACCACAGTCACAGAGACTCCAGAAAGTGAGCTGAAGAACTCATCTGTTGATCACCCTTCAGTTTCTACTTCGACCGAGACTGTTGAGAAGACCTCTGACCTTAAAGACCCTGACGCTCTTTCTTCAGAGACCTCCACCGCTTCTAGTTCAGTGGAGCAATCCCAACATGCTGCATACAGACGCTCCGCAAGTACCTTCAGCAGGAAAACCTCCTCAGACTCACTGTATTCCTCCTGCGTGAGTGTTTTCAGGGATTCATATTCTCAGGCTTTCATTTCTTAAGCATATAAATCACTTTATTGGTTTATTTAACCGGTCCACCAAAATTAACTTTGATATTGTATCGGCTTTTCAAAATTAATTGACAGTTTGAGTGATTCAATCACAAAACACTTGCATTCTCACACACATTTGGAACTAGTGCTGGGTTATTAATATAGATTAATCGATCTTCATTTTGATGAACCAGTTTTCAGTCTATGCGGTTTTCACTTAATGCACAAACCAAACTTCAGTAAGCTTTGTGTTGTTACTTTTCCTATGCAAATGTAGTACAGTAAACAGAAAGTATAGCACAGTAAAAGTTATCATGAGATTCAAAGCAGAAGTGACCCAATCATTTCTTCCTCTAGTTACAGCGCAAAATAAACATGAATGAACATGTTGAAAGATTTAGAGAAATGTATCATTTCTCATGCAACAGTGTTTCAACCGCAAAAAGACATCAATAAAACAGCTTGTAAAAAATGTCACGTAACGTCCAAATATTTGATAGTTGCTATAAAAAATAACTCTAGAGCAGTGGTTTTCAAACTTTTTTTAAGAGCGACCCTATTTTTTTCTTTTTAAATTGACGTGACCCATATATATATATATATATATGTGTATATGTATATGTGTATATATATATATATATGTGTATATGTATATGTATATGTATATGTGTGTATGAAGGAAGGAAAGACATGTGCTACAGACCGATCTCGAGTCCCACCGTAGAGCTCCGGAAGGATGCTCTGTTCCAAAATCAAAAGTGTTGGTGTTTCTGAAATTAGTGAGGGTGCTTGCCTTCATGCACATCTATTCTGACATATCATATTTTGTCCCGTCCATAGTTATGATTAACACAATGTCATTGCGATTTCGAGAGAATATGCGGATGTCACTTCCCAAAGTTTGTTGCAAGTACAACATGTTGCCACATTGGTCCTCTTGGCAGCATGAAAAACTAAACTTTTATTAAAAATTCTGAATGGAGAATAGGCTATATACAGCAAAGAAAGTGCGCTTCCTTAAAAAGCGGTCACTCATTTGTAATCCAAAGGTCTTGTAATCCAAAGGTTGTGGGTTCGAATCTCAGGTTCGGCAGGGATTGAAGGTGGGGATTGTGAATGAACAACACTCTCTCCACCCTCAATACCATGACTGAGGTGCCCTTGAGCAAGGCACTGAACCCCCCCAACTGCTCCCCGGGCGCTGGAGCAATGGCTGCCCACTGCTCCGGGTGCATGTTCACTACTCACTGCTGTGTGTGTGCACTTGGATGGGTTAAATGCAGAGCACCAATTTCGAGTATGGGTCACCATACTTGACAATACATCACATTATTATTAATCTCTTATTTACATCACCTCTACAATTTGTTCATTATAATCAGAGGATTCGTGTTGCGAGCTTCCAGAACTCTGGACTGAACAAGAACACTCGCGTTCTGAGCGGTGAGTGGATTCTGACTCACTAAAACTCCTCTGATTGGCCACTGTGTTATAGAAATCAACAGATATGTCTCTGATTTGCTACAATGTACAACGCTGCAAAAACCGAGCGCAAACACAAATACACATTTGATTCTGACCTGAGGCGGCTGCCGGTTACTTTCGTTTTGTTGTTTTTGTTTAGTTGCTTCTTTCCGGAGTCTTGAACTTCATATGTTACATGCATACGTTTTCCTTAAATCATCCTGGCGACCCATTTTTGAAGTCTCGGTCGCGACCCAGGATTTGAAAACCACTGCTCTAGAGAGGATCATTTTGCTAAATATATGCACTATATTACATATTCTTTATATTTTAACTAGTGCTGTCAAATGATTAATCGTGATTAATCGCATCCAAAATAAAAGTTTACCTAATATGTGTGTGTACTGTGTATATTCATTATGTAAATATAAATACACGCATATACCGTATATATTTTGAAGATATTTACATGCATATATTTTTACTCATATTTATATTATATATAAACAACATTTTTATGAAATATACACATGCATGTGTGTATTTATATAAACATAATAAATATACACAGTACACATGCATATATTATGTAAACATAACTTTTATTTTAGATGTGATTAATCATTTGACAGCACTAATTTTAACTTAAATGAGACATCACTAACAGGTTATGTTGAAATAAATCAGAATCATGACAACAACAGTAGAAACACAATTATATCATTAAAAATGTATATAAAACTGCTTTGAAAATGTTTGTATACAAAGTTTTTATTTATGTTGTTAACCTGATGGTGTTTCTGTCTCTAGCCACTTAAAATCTGCACCTTTTTGTGTCTCAGAAATCCACATCTTGGATATCAGAGGAGGATTTCTACAAACCAGAAAAAATGGACCGTTCTGAAGCGTATGCCGTCATTGACATCGCACAGATGAACGGGCAGGAGACGCCTACCTCTGAACCAGACGGCATCCAGTCAACACCTAGTGTAGTGCACCGGAGACACAACGGTAAGAAGGACACGAGACGGGAATTTTCTAAGACTTCTTACTTGCCAAGCCCTGAGCTGCAAAGTGGTGGGAAAAGTAGTGGTCTGTCTGTTTTTATTGGCTACAGTGTGTTAACTGTGCTTCAATTTTTTTAAACTTCCTTCTCGCAGAACAATGACCTTAAAAAAAACTAGCACTCATGCTTATACTTCCCTTTGCTTGGTTTCACATACAGTTATTAAGTGCTAGATTTAATTTTCAGAGCTATAATAAGGCCTTCAGCGGTTGTTCCATGCACTGAACTTTGAGGTTTGACCCCAAGTATGATCGGGATTTAAACCAGAGTTACATCTGAAACTGAAGAAGGTCTCGGGTGCTTTCATAAGGTTGCTCAGAATAAAAGTCATCTGCTAAATTACAAGTCTGACGCCTGTAGACGGCACGTTTATAAGATGACAACTTTACCATCTTGGTCCCCCTCAGTTTCTTTACTGCTTTCACTGCTTTCTCACGTATTACCGGAATGTTCCGGGTTCAGTGCAGCCTAAGCTCGATCAACAGCATCTGTGGCACTTGATGGTGGTTACCACAGAAGAACAAGTTCATCTACATAGAACATTAACAAGCAATTTATACAGCTTTACAGTTCAAATAATAAACGTATGCTTTTGTATGCTTATTCTCAAATTTCTGCTTTTAAACCTCGTTTACTTTCTTTAGGGATAGTTCAGCAAAAAATGATAATTCTTTGATTATTTTCTCACTCTTATGTTGTTCCAAACCTGTATGACTTTCTGAGGAACATGAAAGAAGATATTATGAAAATTGTTTATTTTTGTGTCATTGATGTACTATTATAGTTTTTGTTAATATTTTGAATTAATTATATTTTGTTTTCACTTTATTTTCAGTTGAATTTAATTCAGTTGTTTTATGTCATTTATTGGTTTTAGTTTATAGTTAGTCTTTAGATTTTTATTCTTGAAATATGCCTATAGTATTTATTCAAATAGAAATAGAAGACAATGGTGAAACAGGGTTATTGCCGGTAAATAAAATGCAATAAAAAAAATTGGTTACTTAAAATTCATGTTAACTGAAATATGAAAAATGTGTGTGAAAAGAATGAGATCTACTCACTCTCTCTCTCTCACACACACACACACACATTTCCGTTAATGTGCATTTAATTTTAAGTAAAGTTTTGTTTGTTTTTTTTATTTACTGACAATAATCCTGGATTCCCATTGACAGAAGAATGAAATGCACACAGGTTTTGAACATAATTATCATAGTTTTATTTTTGGTGAATATATATATATATATATATATATATAGCTAATTTATAGGTCAATAATGTAATTGTAATATATGCTTTGGATAAAAGCGTCTGCTAAATGACTAAATAATAATAAAAAAATAATAATATATTGTATAGGTAATATAGTGTGTGTGTGTGTGAGAGAGAGAGATCTAATTTCAGTCAAACTGCAGTTGGGTTATTTTGATTAGGTTAAAAAAAATTACTTGAATACAGCGAACTAACAATAAAAACATGATAACATAATAAAAACATGATTTCTGAAAAGTTATCTGTTTTTGCAAATAAACTCTTCATATATATATATATATATATATATATATGTATATATATATATATATATATATATATATATCTATCTATATATATATATATCGTGTGTGTACGTACGTACGTACATATACATGCATGTATAATGGATTTCAAACTTTTGTATATGACATTAGGATGAGTAAGCATATGCTCAACCTCGTGTTTACAAAATGGCAATTTGAATAAAAAACAAAAATAGACTAGAAATGCTGGATGGGTGTATAAAGTGGACTCTCTCTCTCTCTGTCAGGTCTTCCTAACCCGTTCAGGGGTCTGCTGAAGCTGGGTCAGCTGGAGCGGCGCAGTGCGGTGGGCATGTGGTGGGATTATTACTGCGAGCTCTCTCCGTTTGAGTTGCGGCTTTACATCAACGCAGAGGAGCGCATCTGCTACGAAAACCTGTCCCTGCTGCGCTGCGAAGATGTCCACCTGTCCTCCAGTACCGAGGGCCGATTCCGGCTCTCCTTCCTGGGCAAAAAAATCTACCTGCGTGCTCCGTCTCGAGGAGAGGCAGAGGACTGGGTGGATCGCATCATGGAGGCCATCAGCAAACTACGGCCCATGATGAGAGACGAACAGTGGGAGGTGCTTCACACGTCCCACGACCAGGACGTCTCCTCACCGACACCCTCAAGCCCCGAGCACACCATCTCAGAGCTTCCAAATACTCCACAGTTAGATTGGACCCGTCATAAGGACCCAGAACCAGATGCCATAAAGGAAGCGGTGGTCTATCAGAACTTGGAGGAGAAGGGTTGGCGGTCTGTTTTACTTTCTCTCTCCCTGGAGGCCCTCAGAGGGTACCAGGTCCAAGGGGACTCCAAGACGCCTCTGTTCTCACACCCCATTGGTAACATCAGGGATGTGGTTCCTGATGTCTCTCTAGGAAGTCCAGCGTTTTTTAAGGTTCTGACTGCGCGGGACGCTCTGACGCTGCGGGCGGAGAGCGGTGAGGAAGCGCGAGGATGGAGGAGTCTGATCAGAGGAGCGCTCGACTCGTATCTGGAGACGGAGGATGATGGAGCGGTTCAGGGCGTCTCAGCAGTGGGCAGTGTTCACAAGCTGGTCCAACACAGACTGAAGGGAGATGGGGTGCTGCTGTCTCACCTGTCTACTGTCCCGAATGAGAGAGGACTAGATGCGCAAAACTACAAATGTGCAGGTATGAGAAGCTGGCATGATTTTTTTTTTTTTTTTGGTATAGATCTTTAAGTTATTTTGAATTATAATTAAATGCAAATCATACAGACAGTGACTTTTAATAAGCTCTTGTTTTCAATATCTGAATGAATTCATTTTAATTAAGCAGTAGATATATTTTTGGTAAAAAAAAAAGTGTTAAAGTGGTGTAACTGTTCAACGTTATTTATATTTAGTAATGATTGAATCTATATTTATTTATTATAATTATTATTAATTATATAATATTTATTATATTATGATAGATATAGATTATAATTATATTATTTATTATAATAATTATTAAATATTTATTTATTATAATAAAGTAATATTTAATTATTATATTATTATTATTATTATTATTATTTAAAATCAATGAAGCAGCTGCATTTATCATTAATATCTGTGTTTTATTTATTTATTTATTTATTTATTTATTTATTTATTTTATGCCCCTTCAGAAATTATTTTAATATGCTGATGTAGTGCTCAAGAAACATTTCTTATCATCAGTATTCAAATCATTTTAAAATATATATTTTAATCTTTTAAACAGAAGCATGTGAATCACATATTTCAATATCTAATGAAATGGCAAGGCTACTTAAGGTTTTTAAATGTCAATAATAATAATTAATGAATTAATTATATAATAAAGAATATTGAAGAATTATTTAAACATATTTCTTTAAATCATTGCTTAAACATTAAGAAATGGAAAACATTAAGTTAAAATGTATGGAAAAATATTTTAGTTTGATGTTTACACCACTACTGACATTCTTGAATCATTAGCTTTTGACACACTATAAATATTTGACAGAAATGTGTGAAACCAGCAGTGCAAATATTACATTATAATTATGCATTTGCATTTTAAACTGGATTTGTCTTCTCTTCACTTCTCATCGGCCCAGAAGCGAGGCATTAGCCACATGTTTATTTCCTTTGCATGCTTGCATTTGTGAGCTTGAGGAAGTGCTGTGCTCTTGTGTTTTTCTCTGTACCTGTGCTCTCTGGCTCGAAGTAAAAGCTGCTGTGGATGTGTACGCAGGTTGCCCTCGTCAGATCGGTATGTCTCTGGGGAGAGCCAGACTCTGTGAGTTCTCGGGTCAGTACTACTGTGAGAGCTGCCATCAGGGAGACACAACCATCATCCCCTCTCGCATGCTGCACAACTGGGACCTAACCGCACATGAGGTGAGCTCTTATGACTTCCATAAATAAAATAAGTGGGATTCACTTTCTATTTTACTTAATTTAATGAAGTAAAATATATTGTCATAATTGTATAGATATTAAATAAACACAAATCAGATACGTAATATTTTTAAAAACTTTTTTTTCTAAAGAGTAGGCCTGACATTGATAACATTCATTACATGAAATGCTGATTTATTCATTAATTAATGTATTATCTTAATTCGGATGGTTAATAAGATACTGAATACTAATCTTTTCATTTTTCTGAATACTGATACACTAACATTGATAAGTTTGAGGTCACGAAGATTTTTTTTTTACTAAGAAATTCAGCAAGGTGCATTAAAGTGATCAAAAGTAAGAAGACATTTATAATGTTAAAAAAAAAAAAAATTACAATTAAGTGCTGTTCAACTGGAAAAATATCAGTTTATGCAAAAGCAGCACAACTGTTTTCAACATTGATAATAATAAATGTTTCTTGAGCAGCAAAGCAGCATATTAGAATGATTTCTGAAGGATCATGTGACACTGAAGTCTGGAGAAATGATGCTGAAAATGTAGCTTTGATCACAGGAATAAAGTACATTTTAAAATATATTCAAACAGAAACAAGATTCTTTTAAATTATAAAAATTATATTCCATAATTTTACTGTTTATACTGTATTTTTCATCGAATGAATGCAAAATCTTAGCAAACCCACATTTCTGAATTGTTTATATGTGTTTGTCATTCAGCTGTGTGTGTATGTCTATATGTTCAGGTCTCAAAACAAGCCTTTAAGCTGCTGACTCAAATTGAGCACGAGCCGCTCCTGCACCTTGACGTTTTGAACCCTGACCTGATTGATCACACTGACATCATGGAGAAAGTGAGGAGTCTGAGACAAAGGCTTCGTTTTCTTGGAGACTACATCCTCATCTGCCGCAGCGGCATCAGCAAACAGATCCAGCACAGGTGTGTGTGTGTGTATTATTAGATGCATGTGTGTAATTTGGACACAATCAAGTCTTTAACAGATGATTGCAACAGATAAGTAATCTGTATTTTATTTCCAGACTTCAGCAGCGGACATACTTACTGGATAACAGTGATCTATACAGTGTATTGGACTTGCAGCAGGTATTTCTTGTTGTTTATCATTTGAACTAGGCATGTGCGATACATGTCATCTACGAAAATATCGTCATTTTTATTTTAACGATGGACGAGCTGAGATCCAGCATATTGCCAAACAAAACATACTACTCTTTTAGCATACAATTCATTTTTGGAAAATAACTTGATAAATTTTAAATAAATTTTGGAAAAAAAATCACACGATTGGTGAGCATGATCGCAAATATCGATCTCATTGTTCAATAAACATTTTGAGTTACATTTTTTTAGACAAGGTTGTCAATATTTTTGTTTTTGTTGTCAAGGAAAATTTCCAAATGAAAGCACAGCAGAACTGTTTTGCATCTCTGAGCAAGTAACACATAGTGCTTCATTATTGAATGAATCCGCATTTTGAATGATTCAGCTAAATAAATGATTCAATGACCAAATTAATCAGCCATTTGAATGAATCGCTCGACTCGGTTTTAGTTATATATTTTGGGCCAGATTTACTATCGCCTCATTTGGCTTAAACAACTGTTTAGGATTTACTGTGGGAAATTAGCAATGAAAAGTTGTGGACACAGTTATTTTTGCGGCTCACCTTATTGAATATGCATTTAGGAGTTTCCCTTCCGACTGGTAAATTTAGGGGAGGAGAGTATTTAAATGAATCACGCAATGCAGTTTACTAAGACTTGTGCTCATCAATTTACTGGTAATTGCGGCATTATCTAATGTCCAAAAAAGCAGGCGGTAATTTGCGCTGCTCTTGGTAGATTGCGTTGGTCGATATGTAAATGAGATGTTGCGTTTGTGTTCTTTAATGTGCGCATTGTTAGTAAATCACCCGCAGAATTTCCCCTTCCATCGGCGCTTTTATGGAATTGCACTCTAACGCTAATTTGCCCTGTTTATTAAATCTGGCCCCTAGTATCAAGTATCATTTCATTTTTTAAAAAAACAAAATCAGTTTGTGGCATATATTGCTGTAAAAATATTTCTGTCACTGCTGTGAACTAACCACACTCTTAGGAAAAAAAGGTTCAAAAGTACACTTAAAGGGTGCATACTGGTACCTATAGTGTGTACCTTTTAAAAAGGTACGACACCACTGACAACTTTTGTACCTTTTTTTTTTCCTGAGAGTGCACTGCACAGAATCTGAAGAATAGGAATATCGCACACTATCACACGATATCCCTCACTGAAGAAAAGAGTGCTATTAAGTGATCAGACTTGTGATTTATTTTTATTCTTTTTTGCACACAGATAGCAGACGAGCACTACGAATCTTACCTGCAGTCTCTGATTCAGTTTGGGTCCAAGCACGTGCACAGCTGTGAACTTTGCACCCAAAGGGGCTTCATATGTCAGATCTGCAACACAGACAACATCATCTTCCCTTTCCAGTTCGACAGCACCACCAGGTACTGTCGTGTAACACACTAAAACCCCACACGTCCCCTTTCACTCTAGACCACTGCTGTGCAGGCACTTTCTTTTCTAGCAGAGTCATGTGATTCAGTCACATGCAGCACAGAAGTGGGAGAAATATCATGAGGATGACGGTGTGACTCTGTGTTTTCTGTCTCTCAGGTGTGACGTCTGCAAAGCGGTGTTTCATTCCTCCTGCAAGGAGAAGTGTCCGGTCTGTCCACGCTGTGTTCGCATACAAAAGTATATGGAGAGGGATTTGGAGGACTGATCTAGCTGTTAGTTAGAAACAGGTCAAAAGATACAAGCTCAAAATCCAGGGTTAGTGCTATATTATTGTAATACTCCATCGAAAACGTATTATTGTTCTCAGTAGCTGATCAACTGGAAGCGTTTGATCAGTTTTTCACACTAAGCGTTTTATTTGACTCTTGGCCTTAAGTGCACTTATTTGCACATTCATCTGTACATATTTACTCACATCAGCACTCCCATGTTTGTTCTTTCATGAAATGTCAATAATGCCAAACCAACACTTTTCTGCAATGATGGGAGAACTGTTATTAAAGCTATGATTTTTGCTTTTCAACTTTATGGAAGCACAATTGACGGTTAATCGGGCTTCACATGTAATTCTGCATGTTTGTGTTCAGAATCATAAGTCTTAGTTCCCCTTGTTTCTTGTGTACTCATTATTGATTGTCAAGCCATGGAAGTCTTTATTTATGAACCGTAAGGTACTTGAATGCCAAGGATCTTATAACTCTTGTTTTTATAGAATTTTTTTTTTACATCTGAATTGTCACATGCCAAGTTTTTTATGAAGCATTACGAGTTTACAAAGCATTGTATGCATTAATAAGCATATTGTTGTATATGCAGGTATTGTACACAAGAGGACGGTTAATGGAATTATGAAATGTACCAACACTTACAACCTCCTTTAACAGGTCGTTTTTGTATGATACTGTGCCTTTATTTTCAAGTTTGACTGTAGCATTGGTCACTAAAATGGGATGTGCCAAAAATGTAACTATTATAAGCCAATGTGAATGCCACAAAATCAGTTCAGAAATCTAATTGCTGACATTCATCTCTGAGGATGATAAAAAAGGATAAACTTGTTTAATATATATGTTTCCTGGTTTAATGAATGCATATGAAGGTTGACTGCTGCTTCATTAGCACTTGTTTTATATTGGAAACTGAAATAGGAGAGATAACATTGTTGTTTTTTTTTACTACTTTAACAATGCTGTTTTTCCTGATATTTTTATGACAAGTTCATTATATCACCTGTTGAAGGAAATTCCCAGATGACTGTCTTTCTTATGTTTTGCCACTAGAGGAGGCAAAAGTCTTAACATGAATGGACAGGCGGATCTCTTTTGACAGTCATGAATACAGAAGCTTTGCTCTGGTCTATACGCAAATGTGATTCACATTCCTAATGTTTTATCTTTTTAACTTATCTTTTAATGTTATTAAAACTGCTTTGGAGTAAATGTCTCAATATATGTGCATATAGTCATTCACCACTGGATGCTTTTACCCAAAGCATTGAAAAAAAAAAAAGCAACAATATTTACAGTGCACACAGCACCACGTGGAAATGGTGTGTGTTAATGTGTTCTCTGATCTTAAACTAAAATATGTTTGTGCCAGTGGAACTTAACACAAACAGCATTTCCTAGAATCACAGAGCAGCTATAGAAAGATGGATGCATATTTTTGTCTTTAACTTGTCATCCCCTCAAACCACATCGCAGTGTGTTTGTCTCTGACTGGTTCTTCCTGTTTTCTTACCTCCTGTATATACCAAACAAAGTCCTTGCTATCTCAAAATATGATCGTGTGTGAGCAGGTCGGACTCTTGAATTAAGTGCAGCAATCAATCAGTGTCAGAATCAGCTTTATTCGCCAAGTGTGCGCAAGCACAAGGAATTTGTTGTGGTTTTTAAGAAGCTCTTGGTACATACACGCATACATACATGCATATCTGACATGAGAACAGAAACATTTAAAGAGGCTTAACAATAAATAATAATAATGTGTGTGAATCTGGAACAGAAGATTTATGTACAGATTTGTGCATAATTTACTCTATACAGGTGCATCTCAATAAATTAGAATGTCGTGGATAAGTTCATTTATTTCAGTAATTCCAACTCAAATTGTGAAACTCGTGTATTAAATAAATTCAATGCACACAGACTGAAGTAGTTTAAGTCTTTGGTTCTTTTAATTGTGATGATTTAGGCTCACATTTAACAAAAACCCACCAATTATCCTTTCTGCTATCCTAACATTCCGCTGCAGTCTTCTTATATCTGATTTGCTGGCTGACCCAAACCAGACATTTATAGAGGAGCACAGAACCGACTCGATAACAGCTGAGTAAAACTGTCATCTGCACCTGAGGCAGGTTGAACTTTTTCAGTTGACGAAGGAAGTACAACCTCTGCTGAGCTGAGTCAATGTGAGTGCCCCACTTCAGGTCCTGAGAGATGGTGGTTCCCAGGAACTTGAATGACTCCACTGCAGCCACAGTGCTGTCCATGATGGTGAGTGGGAGGAGTGCAGGGGGGTTCCTCCTGAAGTCTACTATCATCTCCACAGTTTTGAGTGTGTTGAGCTCCAGATTGTTGTGACTGCACCAGACAGCCAGCTGCTCAACCTCTTGTCTGTAAGCAGACTCATCGCCGTCCTGGATGAGACCGATGACTGTGGTGTCATCTGCAAACTTCAGGAGTTTGACAGAGGGGTCTTTAGAGGTGCAGTCATTTGTGTAGAGAGAGAAAAGCAGTGGGGAGAGAACACAGAGTGTAACAACTGAACAGTGGGTTGGAGTTTGAAATATATTTTACTTTTTGCGAGACATTACAGGCAAGACGATAATTAAAAAAAATATGTTCATGCACTGCTTAATTTTGATTCTATAACATCATCTTTCAGAGTAGTGGAAAGAAAATATCCAAAATACACATTTAAGTTTTTATTTTATTGCTTTTTATCTATTTGGACCTTTAGATCTTATTTACAATATAGGAAGTTTTTAAGGCACTTTTCACAAAATTAGACTCAAAATTAGTCATAAATCTATGGAAGCTTGTTCCTGCCATGGAATAAAAAAAAACACGTAATTGCAACTTTGTGTCTCCCAATTCTGAAGAAAATTCTGAGAATTACAAGATAGAGTTTATATCTCTATATCAAAGAAAGAGTTTATATCTCACATTTACTTTTTCTCTGAATTCTGTGTTTACATCTTGCAACTCTGTTTTTCTTGTTTCCGCAACAGAGTTAAAAAAAATTGAAAAGGTAGTTTTTATAGTACTGGCTTGTTTTTTCTCACAATTCAGGCTTTGTTTCTTGCAATTCTGAGAAAAAAGGAGGAAAAAAGAATTGCAAGATATAAATTCAGAATTCTGAGTTTCTTCCTTTTTTTATGCCAGAAAATAAACGTAATTGCAACTTTTTTTTATCTCTCTCTGACTTTTTTCTTCTAGTTTATATCTTGCAATTTTGAGTTTATATCTCCCAGTTCTGAGAAAAAAAAATCTTCCTTTTTGTCCTCACAATTGCATGAAGAAAAAGTCGCATTTACCGGTTATTTTTATTTTTTCCATGGCAGAAATATTCTTTCATAGAAATTTCCATTTCCGTAGAGCTTACTAACACCAAACTTTCCAGTTTTATTCCTATCCATATTCTGAAAGTTTTTTAGAGGTGTTTGTTCATATATCATTCACCTGATTTATATGACATTTTATTTATTTATTTCCTGGCTGTTAACAGTATTTTTTTATTTGTGGAGTGAAAAAAAAAGCCAAAATTCCCTCTGTAAAAACCTTTAAAATGAAACAGGAATTTATCCAATGTTCCAACAATACCTATTAGTCTAGTTTCTAGTTACTAATCTAAGTTTGGCTCAAACTCATGTGGAACTTTTTCTCAATGATAACCTATTCTACCTCAAACCGGTACAGTATTGAAAAGAGGTCATTTCCTGTTGACCTGGACCACGTTATCAGCGCAGCACAGACAGACTGAAGAAAACCAACAAGAGAATAACACCATTGACTGTGTGTGTTCGCACCAACACCCATGTCTGAATCTGCGAGCTCCAAATATGACTCGAAACATGAGTCATAAAGCCGAAATAGTTTTGAATGAAACACGAAGAACAGCCCTTCACTTCATACTCACGCCTCTGTCAGTGTTGCCATGACAATGATTAAAAACAGCAGCGCTGACAAGTTCTCCACACAGTTTCTCTTTTTTATTTTCTGCTTCCTCATTTGTCAGCTTTTCCAGCTTTGGACAATTGTTCCTTCACATAAATACAATGATGGTTTAATATGCGGTTTTATTGTGGTGTTTGTACGCTCTCTCTTCACTCAGCCGCGCTCAAACCCGTCGAGCAACACAAATCTGGGCGCGTTTCTCCTCCTCTGACACAACAGCACTACAGCTCTGAGGCGAAACTGAGAGAGATGATAGTTTCTTACTAAAGTGAAGTATTCCCAGAGGAGTCGAGGGATTATTGTGTTCTCTGATGGTAAGTTCATTTGATATCTCATCTCATTGTGTTATATCTCTGCGTTTACAATCTGTAATATAGGAAAATGTAAAACAGTTGTTTATAAAGTCATATCGTTTTTTGCTATCTGTATATTCCTGCAGTAATTAGTAGCTACATGAGGAACTGATAATAATATCGGCAAATGACACTTCCATTTTTAAGACCTGATTCACAACCATGTACAAAGTTTGTTTCGTTTTGCTTTTGTTTTTATTGTTTTGCTTGGTTTTATTTTGTATTGTTTTTTTATTTAGTTTTGTTTCTTGCTTTGTTTCGCTTTGTTTTGCCTTAGTTTTTAAAGTTATAAAACAGATATTATGATTTAAAATATTAAGATATTAGCAAAAGACAAGATTAAAATTAGTGCTGTCAAATAATTAATAACAAATTTTCACTGGGAGGTTTCTAGTAAATTCCAAAATAATCAGCAAGTAGCACTGAATTAAACATAAAATTCTGTAGTAAAAAAGACTTGAAATAGTATTTTCTTGCAAAACGTATTCAAATAATCATGCTTTATTTACAACTGTTATTTAAAAAGCATTTATAACAATGTAGATGTGTGTATATATATATATGTGTGTGTGTGTGTGTGTGTATATATATATATATATATACACACACACACACATACACACACTATCCTATAAGTATTATATGCACACACATTATTTATTTATTTACATTATATAATATATTGCGAGATATGTGTAGGTTTTTTATATAATTATCTGAACACACTGTGCAGTTCCAAAGCAGTTGCTGGATGCAGCGAGGACTCCTGAATGTGATCACGAGTGGTTTGGACACATTTTTCTTGACATTAGAGGCGTAAACTGCCTGCAGTTCATTCCATGAAGGCACATCAGATGATAACTGTACTTAAAACACACGTTCACTCATGTCTTTGCCAGCAGCTGCTGGTGTGGCAGTTTTTATTAATTAATCAGTCATCACAGAAACATCCAATGATCTGCTTAATATATTATGTAATTAGTATTTTGTAACAACCTCAATGAAACCGAGATTGCAGTTTGCACATAGCATGGTGTGTTTTCCTGTTTTACGAGCTGACGTTTCCCCTATTTTGGTGTTTCTTCTTCTGTGTAGGTTTGGGGTTAGTGCAGCGTTCCTCTGCAAAATACACTCACTTCCTGTAGACAGTGTTGTGCATCTGTCACTCTATGTTTACATGCTTTTAGCATATCTGATTCAACAAGTGTTAAACAACTCTGAAAACTACTTTGAAAGCTATTTCTTTAGCTTCCCAGTCATAATTTTAAGCAATATAATAATTTATAGTACAACACTGTGTAGTTTCTCTTTTGCACTGTGCTACAAGTCACAAACAAAATTGAACTACCTGCCTTGAAGGCTATATCTTTCAAAAGAAGAAAATAGATAGATAGATAGATAGATAGATAGATAGAAAGATAGAAAGGCAGACAGACAGATAGATATAGATATACTGTATACACACACACACACAAATGTACTGTTATCATTTAAATAAAAACAATTACTTAGTACTTCTCTTCTATATATTCTATATTATATATATATATATATATTCATCAATTTGTCTCTGCTTTCTGGTTTCATTAAAGTAAAGAATGTATTGAACTAAATCCTCAGTTTTGAGGCCGGATCTAAACTTGACAGGTTTCTCTCATCTCTCTCTCCGACACACCTGTGGTTCCCCTGGTTTGTCTGCATTCCTCTGTTTCACAAATATTTTGTTTTGTGAATATGATAGTCCCACCCCTTAATTAAAGTCATATTTGTAAGCTAATAAACAGTATATTTTATTATATACCTCTTATGTAAATATAAATGAGTATAAATCCTCTGGAAGGGACCTTATCTTCATGTCTTTTTATTCTAAATGTGCACTACCTATAAATGACACACTGACTGTAAATATTCTATTTGACTAATAATCATCTGAAATTATTATTTCACATTTTCTTGTGAGGATGTCGTGGGTGGTTGCTAGGGTGTTCTGGATGGTTGCTTTTTAATATTCTTGCTCTTACGAAGTCTGCATGTTTCGTTTTGTTCTCTCTTTTGAGTTTTTGGCTTTGTTCTGTGTTTTGTTTTGTTTTTCTTTTATATTCTGGTAAGTCTGTTCATAAAGTTTCGCTTTGTGTTTTGATTGTGTGTGTGTATTTTAATATTTTAGATTATTGTCACAAGTAAGTCTTTATGCATAGTTTTGCTTTGTGTTTTTGAGTTTTATATATATATATTTTTTAGTGTTTTGTTTCATTGTATTGACTGTTTCCAATTTGTTTGTTTTTTATGTTCATTTTTGTTTTGTATTTTGTGTTATTTAATTTTTTTTTTTCTAGCAAGTCTGTTCTTGTTTTGTTTTGTGTTTTTTTATTTTGTCTAAACTTCAGATTTATTTCATACAAATAACCTATTGTTTTTTCTCCTTTATCTTCAGATCTCATGATGACTGTATACAGACCCTGATTTCCTGTTTGCACTGAACACCAGCCACATAACAGGTTTGGGATTAACAGAAGTGGGCCACTATGTCACTTTCACAGCAGGTTCTGGTGAATTATGAATACAAATACACTGCTCGAGATGGCAGAGAGGTGTACATCAAACCCAACGAGCACTACGTCCTAGTAGCCAAGACCAATGAAACCTGGTGGCACGTTCGGAGGGATGAGACCGACAAGCCTTTTTTCATCCCAGCAACCTATGTGACCGAACTCTCACCTGAGACCAACCAAACTCCACTGAACCCTCCGGAAGAGTTTAGTGGAAGTGAATACCTCAAGTCCACCTCAGAGACAGCTCCTGATAGTCTTCCCATCATCATTGAGCCCCCTGAGGTCACACTCCGAGTCCCTGCCTCTATAAAACGAGACACGGAGAAGGATGGCCATAGAATATCAACATATATTATTCCAAAGGAATTCTTTGAACTGAAAGGTTTGGATCCAGATCCCATAAAGACTGAAGCAGAGACCGGTCCTGTGCCTGAACTCCAGATCTATGACACCATTAAAGACAAGCTTTCCAACCCTGCTTCTCCAACTAATGGGGAAGCACCACCCTCTATCATACTGCCACCTCTCCATACAGTTAACACACCTCAGTCCCCTAAAATGGAGATAAAATCAACCGTAAATGCAACAGAAAGGCCTCAGCTGGACTCGAAGGCCCTGGATCAAGATATTCAGATGCTCAATAGAGCTGGCTGGGGTGACGTCTGGAACTCCATGAATAAAGATGAGAATGTGTATGAGAGTTTGGATACAGCGAGAGAACCAGAATCCTCAAAAGCCGAAAATAATATGACTGTAAAGCCCGTCACACCAGATAAGAATATGGTAAGTAATGTTTCATGTGCAAAGTAAAGTTAAACAGCAATTTCTGATTATGTAGCAAAAAAAAAATCTATACTATTCTATCCTTCAAACATTTTTGCAGTGACAGTCAGCAGTGTTCTCTCTTGACAATCGATGAAGCCTTAGATGTAGCCTATTAATTCATTATGAAATTTCAGTGATTTTCAGTGACGATATGCTCTTAATGATTTAGCTGCTTTTCTTGACCACACGGGGGCACTGTCTACAAAATAGCATATGAGCCCACAAAAACATTACCATGGGGAAGTGATGTCATCTCAGGTGTCCAAAATAAGAAAGAAAAATTTGTCTGTCCCTAAATGTTGGTGTAGAAATACATGTATTACATCAACATTTGATTGATGGTTTATTGACTTATTGATTAATTGATTGATTTGATTTGATTGATTTAAAATGTTTTTTAAAAAATATTTTTTTAATTATCTGTAAAAGAATGGATATTTGAATTCCTCTGCAGTGTAACCATCATAAGTATCTGAATACATTTTTGTTGTAGGCCTACAATGCATGTCAGGAGAGGGACATCTTACCCCATAGGTCTAATTTTAATCGATTTTAATCATTTTAATTCACAAATCTAAAAATATTATGTATCCACAAATGCCCCATTAGCAAACAGACACAACAACGTTTGATATTCAACGTATTTTTCAAACAGGAGGGGTCATTTTACCCCATCCCAGCTAACAAAAATATGTTGTAAGAACGTTCTAATGTTTTGAGAACATTAGACCAGGGGCCAGTCGCATAAACGTAGCCAGGTTATAGTGTTTAAAAACTAGTCTGACCAATAGCAGTTAGACAACTGGTAATCAGTCTTATATTTTGTAGGCTATTCAACTTAGTTTTTATGTAATCTGTCTTAAAGAAACTTGTAAGACTAGTCTAAACCTTTTATACAACTGCTCCCAGACCAGACAAGACCAGAAACTTTAAAAGACCGTTACCGGGAGAACGTTTGTTCATAACTTTGAGAGAACCTTGCCAAAACTTTAGTTCTGAGAACCTTCCCTGTTATGAGATTTTACCCTACTAATGAACATTTGTGACCCTGGATCACAAAACCAGTCATAAGTAGCAATAGCCAAAAATACATTGTATGAGTCAAAATTATAGATTTTTCTTTTATGCCAAAAAATCATTAGGAAATTAAGTAAAGATCATGTTCCATGAAGATATTTTGTAAATTTCCTACCGTAAATATATCAAAACTTCATTTTTGATTAGTAATATGCATTGCTAAGAACTTCATTTGGACAACTTTAAAGGCGATTTTCTAAATTCCTTTTTTTTGCACCCTTAGATTCCAGATCGTATCTCGGTCAAATACTGTCCTGTCCTAACAAACCCTAATGGAAAGCTTATTGATTCAGCTTTCAGATGATGTATAAATCTCAATTAAAAAAATTGACCCTTATGACTGGTTTTGTGATCCAGGGTCACATTTGTAATAGGCTATAGTTCACGCACTGTTCGTTTTGTTGTAATTTAATTGTGTTTTTAAAGAAATTGTCAACGTTTTGACGAATTTAAGGAATTCGTCTCGTGCAGCCCACTGTTTTGGCGTCCCATACAATTTTAAAGACTTTAAAGCAACTAAACGTACGTTTTGTGACATACATTGTGATATGTAAACCTATGTAAATGATTAATAAAAAATAGTAGCTTACTAGTTCCGTTCCGTTCCATAACGACGTTTGAAACTTTCCTCATTTAATAAGCAAAATTAAAGATGTTCTTACTAGACAGGTATAAAATGAAGAGTCAGACGGTGAAGGGTCAAACAACCCCAAGCCCTAATAATCGCTTTCTAATGAGGGCAAAAACGTGTATAACGTTAGCTGTTATATTTCTACGTTTGAAGAGAATGCATAGTTATTAGCGACGTTTCGACTCTAATCAAACGCCCAGTCAGACTCCTGCCAAGTGATCTGCATGTCAATGGTTTGCTTGTCTGTTTGTGTGTACGGCCGCTGCCCCTCACCGGCACAGAACCGGCTTCTCCATCCGTTTAATCTACCACACCGGGCTCAAGACGCTCTATACGGTGCGTATGGAAAACTTTGATTAGTATACTAGAGTTAGTGCAGAGTTTACCTCGCTATTTCTTTGAGAGAACCACAACATGCTGCACGTATCTAAATATAAGCCTGCTAATTTGACTGTGTATGGGGGGAAGGGGTTTTCAAGCATACTACCAGAGTCAAATGAAGAGCACAACAGGTTAGGTGAGTCTCTGCCGAGTGCCCTAGTGAGTGTGAGTGGCACTGTAGGGAGGTACAGTACCAGGCGTTTGCAGCCACTCCCACAAACACACCTGTTTCCCTGCTGAGGGACGATTAAAGCAAGGCAGCATTAAACAGATGGATTATAAACAGCGGTTTACTACCGGTTGGGATATCGTTGGCAGCTTTTTGTAATCTAAGTGTTTGGAGACGGAACGCTTTCACTTGTGCAAACACCTGCTGTAAGGTATGACAGAATAATCCTGCGCTTCCTGCTGGGAGGGATGCGGTGAGCAATCTGACTGAACTGAGTCGATTTGGGGTATACAACTTGTATCGCGATTTCTACTTACAGACTATAAATGCATAAAATGAGTGATATCAAGATAACGTGAAAGATAATATCGAGATTACATTATCACGACCCTGCTTAAAATTGAAATGCATCCAACTTGAATGCACCTCTTTTATTATGTATGATGTTGTATTATGTAGGCTATTATATTCATTTCTAAATTAAAAGACATTTTAATATTTTTGGGCTTAACAACAGAAGGTTCATCTAGGTGATGTAACGTTCCTCAGATTGTACAAACGAAAAGTAATGTCAATAAACAGATAAATAAATAAATGGCAGAATAAAAAAATAAATAATAATTGGCAGAATAATATAAAAACATATTTTCTGACTATATAAAAATAAGTTATTAATAATTATATATAATTGGATTCAAAATATCATTGAAAAATTTCCCAAATCAATGTATGGACAGTCAAGTTGAGTTTTGAACTTGGTGTTTTTGAATAAATAATTCTTGATATTTGTGTATGTATATGTATGGATGTGTGTGTGTGTGTGTGTGTAACCTATGTGTTTGAAAATGTTTTAATTTTATAAAAAAATGTATTAGTAGGGGTGTAACGGTTCACAAATTTCACGCTCTTTTTGATAAGACACAGTGGTGTCACGTTCGGTATGTTTTTGATACGGGGGGGGGGCAATTGGTTCCGTCACAATGTTGGAAATATTTATATTTTAAACCATGAAGGCGAGCCAATGGATATCACACAAGCAGGCGTTTGCACCAGGGTTTGCACACGTGCAAACTTTGCCAAGATTTATGCTGGTGAACATCTTAATCTCAGTCAATTCACTATTAGCAGAAAGTGAAAGTAAAAACGGAATGATGGAGTAATGACGGAGCTCTCGGCATCTGACGCCGCATATTCTCTCAGAGACAAAGAGAGACGAATCTACTTCAACATGCTGATAACGGTATAGGCTATAGCTGTTTTCATTTATTTCCTTAATATCTCTCTTGTGGCCCATACATACTGAAAAAAAGAAGAAAGAAACGTATTTCGTGTTAAACAGGTTGTTTTTGAAAGTCGGTGCTTGAAATAAAAGCTTTTTATTTCATTGATTTGTATTGATGACTGCAGTATTATTTTATAACCAGCAAATTAATATTTTAATTATAGGACTATAATTCATTGTAGGTAGCCTAATAGACCTGTTTTAAAATAGCCTACCTTTTTAAAAAACATTTTAATTGAGAAGTAAATATAGCCTAATCTTATCCTCGCAGTGCGTCAGTTATGCGTTAATTATTGCGGGGCAAATTAATTGTACTTTTAATTTAATAATAAAAGTAACTTCATAATAATAATTAATAATAATAGGCCTAATAAAAATAAGAATGTAAAAGGCCTACATTAATTGGAAATGCCAAATCCTCTTAAGATTGCCAATAATTGATGTTTTTGACAATATCTCTGGCTATCGTCGATACAAGATCGTCGTCGACGCACCTCAGCAAGGGGAGGTTATCACGGGGCAGACAGCATGTTGCATGTTAACGTCGTTTGGGCTGCGTTGTTGAGCGCAGTGGCACTGATATTTCACACAATTTAAGCTTTTATTTTCCAAACGTAATAGGATTAGTCCAACAAATCGTTCGGTTTGTAATGCGCACCGAACCCAAGACCTCATACCGAACGGTTCAATACGAATACGCGTATCGTTACACCCCTAATTATTAGGTAAATTATTAGAAAATTAATTTAAGTATTTATTTGGTTGAACCACAGTGGTTACACCACTTAACTAATTCTAACAATTTGAAAACAGATTATAATTATTAAGAATTTTGGCATTTTGAAGTATGTTTTTGAGAGTTTTCTCTTTTTTATCTAGACTTCCTTATTAATTATTGACCCATATATCAAAATTCCATGGTATTACCATCTAATACATCACTGTGACATGGTACTTTTTTCCAGGTATTAACAACACTCTCTGAAATTAGTGGTCAGTCAATGTGTGATTTACACACACAAATGTCATCATAGAGCCAAGAGCCATCCATGCTGCTACTAAGATAATTATGCATAAAAAGTAATTTGCTTTGCATCTTTCCTAGAAGTGTCCATTTCAGCAGATCTGTTAGTCTGTGCTGTCTTCTCTATGGGTTTTAGTTTGGTGGGATAGCACAAAAAACTCTGGAGGCCTGCCAGTGAAGTTCTGGTTTCCATAGCGATGGTGGTTTCAGCAGTGGCATGGCAGAGGTGCCATTCAGTTCGGCGGGCACAATGCGTAGCGCTGGTGTGCAGTCCCAGATATGTAGGTCAGTTTATGCTAATGCATCTCACACAGCGCTGTGCACTGGAAGACCTCAGATCCTAGTGCATGTGCACGACTGGAGTGTCACGCGTGAGTGTGAGCAGCATAGGTGGAGTAGTTTAGGATTACGAGAGATGCAAGTTTGCACCCAAACGAGTCCTGAAAATTTAGAGTGATGCTACTTTTGTAAATGAATCCAAGTGCAAATATTTGGCAGGTATATCCCCATTGGAGTCCCATACTGCCTGTCTCTCCACTTAATCATTAAAACATTGCAAAAGCTCCACTCAGCAAAGCAATCACAATCTTAAAACAGTGTGCATACTAAATTTTTGTCAGCACATTGCATCTGTAATTCTTGTTCAATTACAACATTTTTAATGTATTATAAAATAACATTTAAAAAGTGCAAACACAAATTCTGCAGTGCAAAAGGTCACCGATTAATTATTGTGTTGTTGCTGAGTTGTGTCTGCCTGTGGTGTTTATATCTGTGTGGCTGTTGCTCTGTGCTGATGTGCTCATTAATGTCTTTGCGCTTCGTTTAGTAATTAGGACGGCACTTTATAGGTGGTGAGATTAATTTTAGCACAGTAATACACTGATGCAAATTTCCACAACATGTATTACTGTGAACATTTGTTCAAAACAAATGTTCAGCTATTCCCCTCCCCCAGTAACTCACTACTATACAGACATTGGATCAATATTGGTTAGTTCTTGAGCAGATTAATTGGAGACAAATAGTGGAGTTTTGAGCCATTTGTTGCTTTTTCAGCTCCTTTCAGCATGGCTGATCTGAACTATTCTGCCTTTCTCCATTCAACAAAATATGGGAAGTTCCACCAGTTTGTTTTGACGCCACAGGAAAAGAACTTGCTTGTTAGTGGGTCTGCATGCTATAATTGGGCAGCTGCCATGAAAATTCAAGCAATGTCAGCACTGTTTTGCAGTGTGTCATCATGGTATACTCCATTGAAAACTATTTGAAATTGTTTAATTTATCTTTTTTATCTAATTGTTAGATTATTATAGTTTCTCTTTGAGAGATTACATATTTGTACTAATGAATTTGTCACACCACAGATCTTTCTATATACCAAAAAGTTTATTAAACATGGTGAAAAAATATCAGTTTCACTGCTTATGGAAAGTAGTTTCAAAAGGCTAAAAAATACACATAAACTTCCTCAACCGGTAGATTGACAGCAGCACTCAAGGGTTCTCGGTTCTCTTTTGCTCTGGGCATGTTTGTACATTCTTTTTGATTCCAGGTGTGAATAGCGGAAGTTTCGGTTTTTGCTATTGGAGAATTAAATCCAATCCAAAATGAAGAATCTTTCAGATGTTTTTTTTTATTTTTTATATACAATAATAGTCAATAGGATTTTAGGAAGCTTAAAAGTTTCAGGAAAGAAGCGTAAAAGTAATCCAAAGTTTATTTTCAAATCAAATTGGAAATATCGACAGAGCCCAAATCAATAATATGAAACTTCATTGGCTCTTGTGTGTCATATGACTAAATGTCATAATGTCATCACACAAGAACCAGTGAGGCTTGAAAACCTTGATTGTCTGGGAATATCAGGTAATTTAAAAAGTCTATAGAAAAACATTATAGTCATGCACAGCAATGTTTAATTGACCCTTCGATTGACAAGCGATCTGAGCAATCGTAACGCCGGCGCCGAATCCGCCATCTTGTCCGACAAACAAATCAGACAGGAGAATAGATTACCTTCGGTGGACTTAAACTTGAAAAAATTGTGTGTATTGACGTCTTTCCGTGGTTGAAATAAAATACCTTCTGATGTTCATTCATGTTTATTTCGTGCTTTAAGTAATATGAAAAGATGATCGTTCACGCGCACCGCTTGAAGTGAGGCGCTACAGCGATCTGTCACAACACATTAAAGAGACACAAAACGGTATTTATTGTTTTAATTTATTATGACAAAATTTGAAAGCTTAGACTTTGTTTCATACCAGAAGTAACCTGCTCTGTCTTGTCTGTCGACTCAACAATGTATTTTTCACTGCGTGAGAACATGATGTGTAGTGAGAGAGCAGCATGGCTTGTTGGACATAGCAACAGTAACTAAGGAGGGCGGGAATTTGCGAAGGGTCAGTTGGCTAGAAAGTGTTACTTGTGAATTATATAGAATATTTTTTAATCCGTATCATAAAGGAACGGTACCCACTGTAATAAATGGTGAACTTCCAGTCACCTCACTGATAGTGTAAGAGTGTTTTCCACTCTTCTTAGAACAGGATGTGAAACTTCGAACAAGAGCATGGTAACACATTTTAGTGTGGCCATGCTGCCGTTTGCGCTTAAGATTCTCATCTGGTCGACAAAAAAAGCTGACTAAAAAAACTTGCATTGAAGGAGGGACCAAAATATTATAAAGACCTATACCAGTAACCCCAGTAGAAACCACCCAGAGCACAGCGGCATAGTTAATCACCAAAACAATCTAGATTTGTGGTGATGAGTTTTTAATTAGCAAAAACACGTTCATTATTCTTGAGTTTGAATGATACAGTAGTCTATTTTAAGGTTGTTGCATTTGCTACAGAATGTAAATGTGCACATATGTTTGAGAGAGGGGGAAGAAAGGGTACCTGAGTGATGATGGGCAGATAATGGCTGCATTGTGCTATAAACTCCTAGACTTTAAGTTTTCAATGAGGTAATTCAGGATTCCAGGCCATGATTGGTGATGTAACATGGAGGGGGAGCTGCTGGGTCCCCTGAATGGGCCTTCTGTAAAAATGTGTGTGTGTGAAAAGAGAGGAAGGAGTTCAAGCCGCTGATTCGGCAGCCTCTATTTCATTGGTTGATAAGTAATTTGGTTAAGTAATCAGCAGCATGCCGTCCCCTCTGTGCACCCTACAATCACTTCTTTCTGAATTCATTATAGCTGTAAATTCCTTGACTATCGACATGTTAGACAGAAGTGATGTTTCTGTGTAACATGCTGTTGCACTTCAGCCATCCTTTCAGTGTCATTTAGAATCAGATGGTGTTTGATGTACATCTGATGAAATGTGTCTAAAGGACTTTCGTATTTCCAAATATATAGTGGTAAAATGTGCATATGAGACCAGTATATTATTTTCTACATGATGGCTACAGTCACATTATTTGTATGGAATTATGCTGCCTTATCATGCTTTTGGAAATTTCCTACTTTCCACTTCTGAAGTCATATAAACATTACAGGCTCTTTTTGTATACATTCACATATCTAGATAGTAAGCTTGTTGACAATTCTTGTAATCTTTGTAAAATAAATGCTATTCTCAGTGTGTAAAATACATACAATATGCATCAAATTGTTATTTATATATGTAAATATTGTGATGTTTTGGGAAACCGAATAAAAATGAACAGTCAGTTACGCAACTGTTTACACCTCTGCCATGTTTAAAGTTGATGACCCGGCCAACTCGGAAATTTGAGTTTATCAGCTGTAAATACAGCTTGAGAGGTCATTCTTGTCCAATTTCCAACTAGAAAACTCCTATTTATGATTATTCTGATGTACTCAAGAAGGCAAATGGTTTCCTTTACTGCCATGCAAAAAGAGACATTGACACAGAAACCATTAGTCATAAATGTTCATAATTACACAGAGAGTATTACATCTTTGCATGTCATAATTGTATATGCAGTAATTGCTGTAATGATTGTGTCCAAACAGGTTTTCCTGACCACTCCCCCAAACAGATAGTCCCGCCCCCAAATTGGTTAAATGATTGGCTGTATCTGTTGGTTGGAATTCTCAAGCAAAAAGAGTCAGGTTTTCACAGCACCACAGAATTAAAAAAATATGACACACATGGCATTATCGGCTTGCAGTAAATAATGAATAAAAATGCACAAAGGATAGTTATACAAACCTTCTGAATTACTCTTTTCATTTTGTTTTTTTGAATAAATCATGTGACAAGAAGTGCAACAAGTCATGCAGACTGTGACTTAAACCCGGAAAATGTTACCTAGTTTTGTCTACACCCTGATTTTAACAGCGTATAGTATCTGTGGTAATCTCATGGGTGGTACAGCTCCTGGGAAAGCGTTTGTGTTTAGAAAGTACCGGACTGTTGTTCACATTCCTCTGTCTGCATGGTGGATTTCATACCATTGATGCTTAAGGAGAGAAACTCTCAGCTGCTGTCAATCAAAAGCAAGGATTCCCTCAGGGTAAAAAATGAAATTGCAGAGTGTTATAAATAGTACAGGACATTGCGTTACACATTAACTCATGTCATTCCTGCTCATTTTTGATGTCTAATCTGGGCACCTTGCTAATGTTTCTAGATGAGTTCTAAATGAAAGTTCTAGAGGAGCTTGATCAGCTAAGTTTTCTGTGTTTTTATTTAGCTCGACTTGGTAATATCCAGGTCATGTAGCTGTAGCCTGCCATGTTAAAGATTTGAATAACAAAACTTCTTGTGAATAGTAATCCCTAAAACAGGCTGGAGCATTTTTACTTTAGGCTTGTTCCAGGAACTGTATATGCCTGGCCTTTGTCACTTACCCACGTCCATCATTAGAAGGAGGAAAACGAGTTTGATCATAGGTGTGATATCCAAACTGTAGGATCTCTGTGTCTTCTCAACCACAGTCAGGGAAAATAGTGTTATTTAAAATGTGCAAAGATTGGATTTCAGACGAGGAAGCTGTTGTCCTGCTTGGATGTACAATAGTTGAGTAATTCCCCCTGCGTAGCCTAAACATATTTCCTGTTTTAAACATTCACAGTTGAAATGTTGCTCAGCTCAACACAGTGACCCTTGCCCTCTGCTCTTTATCGTGCCATCACATCATGGCATTTAAAATACACGTTGTTTTACCTGTCCATCAGCTTTTTGAGGCTTGTATACCTGCGTTGCTTTCCACTTGAATCTAAATATATTGTTAAAGTCGGCATGAAGTGGAAAGCCACCCTATCTATTGTAAATGCATGTTATAGATCTATAGTTACACTCAGATGTACATTACAATATGGTAGATAAGATCTGTTGCTATTTCAGTTTCATTGCAGCTTAAATTTTTACTCTAAAACACATTAAATTGTATAGAATAAAATGCATAGAAAAGAAACATCTTGAATTCTATAGTATCTATTGTAATTCTCTTAGAAATAAGAAGTTAATGGAAATGCATTAAGTCCCCTGCTTCTCTGATTTTTATCCTGAGTAAAATTCTCCAGTAATTTCACACATATGTCAGAAGAGATCTCAATATTGTCTCAAAATGTGCTCAAGTCAGGGTTATTTTAGTAAACTAAAACTAAAACCATAAAAAGTGTTACTATAATCGTCAATTGAAATAAAAAATAATAATGTAAAATAATTTTAGCTAGTTGCCAAGGCAAGATTTTTCCTTTTGTTTTAACTTTATGTGCTGGAAAAAAAACTAAACCTAATAAAAATAAATAAAAACTAATATGATCGTAATATGAACTTGGTGTTTCTCATATATGCTATTACTCTTACTACTTATCAAGAATCATGTCTATTTAAATATCCCAAGAGAAAGCTGATTAGTTTGTCAGAATTTGATGTTATTTTCCAATTTTACTTCCATAATATGACATAGATTCACATTCACATTGACAGTATCACATTTACAAGTGATATTCAACAAGAAAAATAGCATGGTGAGACTTGAATCCATTGGGAATTGATTGTAATATGAAAAGTGGGTGTTGCATAACAGAATGGAGCCAGTTTGCTAAAATAATGACTGAATGACTATTTGGAAACATAATCGCCCGTGCAGCCTATGTGAAATTATTATAAAATCATAGGGAAAGGAAAGTTGTTTCAAGTTAATAAATTTTGAGGAAAGATAAAGATTTCTTTGGAATAACATGCGCCAATGATTCGTGAACAATAAGACCAGGAACATGTTTTAGGAAAACAACTAAAGTCATGGATTTTTTTCATCTTCACTTTAAACCTAGTTATAAAAGACCAACCTCTGAGCAATCCTGTATGTTTATTGTGAAATGCAAGCATGCTTCTTTTTTTTTTCTTTTCTTTTTTTGGCTGTCAGAGGTGTTACGGTCAAAATGTGTAATATTAAGGAAATTGAGGAAATGTACTCAATTCAGTGACTTTGACTAGTGTAGGTTCTGTTTTGATGAGGAAAAAGAGGAAGTTAAACAATTCAGACTTGACAATACTTGATAAGATTTTTATGTTTGCAAAGTTACCTGAAATCCAGCAATTACACACCACTTCTTTTTTGACCCATTGTCTCTTTTCATATCTTCATCATATATTCATACGGTCATACCTGCCTCCGTCTCTCTCCATCCGTCTGTTCTCTTTATTTGCCCCCTCCCCCTTTCACTCCAGCAGAGTAGCGCTTCAAGACAGATGTTCATTAGTGGCAACGGACGCAGAGGGTGTATATGTTTGCATGAGTGTGTGTGTGTGTGCGACTCAGGGTCAGCTTGTTCACCATGATGCTCGCTCTTGGATAACTTAGAGTTTGACTGTTTCTGATCAGCTGTACTGACTGATCTAAACAAAGACATGGTGGATTTCTACGCTAAGATTCGGACCAACCACCGACCCAGAAGCGCAATGCCTCTCTCTCTGAACACGCAGGTACGTCCACAACCCATTAAAACTGGGTTTCTGGGCACGGAAATGCTCTTTGTTGTCACTTTGATGTGTAAAAAGCAATGAATTGGCTTGACGGTTCAATATGTAACACATAGTGTCTATATATGAGTGATGTGCATTAAAATCACTAGGTAGTGTTTCAATGTAGCGCATTAGTTGGATTTTGCATGTAAGCGTGCTTCTGTTGTGCTGTTCTCAGCTAGGATGTGGTTTCTTCCTGTTGAGACACTCCCCGGCGTAGATATCTCAAATGCACTTGTTAAACATCATCAGGGTCAAGTGTTTGTCACAGTAAAGTTGCCCAGTTTTGTAAAACTCTCTAAAACAGAGCAGCTGCAAGACGGTTGACCTTTAGCATCTCTGCAGCTCTGATCAGAAAAGGGAAGTTTTGTTTAATTGCTCTGTCTGCATGGTTCCAAGCTTCCATAATGTGATGAACTGCATACTGTGTATAGTTCCTGCTTTATAGACTTCTCCCTATACATCCACTGCTTCTTTCTCTTTTTTCCTCTCAGTTAGCCTACTTGTACAATGACTTCTACAGGTTGTGTGGCTGTCTCTGTTGGCCAGCGCATTCAGATCATCTAAATTTAACTCACAAAAGGATGGCATACATTTAAGGCTGGGGATTTCATCACTCCCTTTGCTTTAAACGGATTTAAAGGGATAGTTCAGCCAAAAATGAAAGTTCTGTCATAATTTACATACCCTCATGTTGTTAGAAACCTGCATGACTTCTGTGGACACGAAAGGTTAAAGGTTAAAGAATGTGCTGGACGCTCTTTTTCATAGGATGAAAGTGAATGGGGATCCAGGCTATCAAGGTCAATCAATTGAAGATGGACAAAATCAGGATTTGATTACATCGAAATAATTCTAATATGCTGATTTGATGCTCAATTATTAGCAGTTATTATTGGTGCTCAATTGTTAATAATGGTTCTTATTATTATTAGTGTGGAAAACTGATTATTATTTTTGCGGAAACTGAGATAAAAAAAAAAAATCAGGATAATTTTATGAAGAGAAAGTTCAATAGAACAGCATTTATTTGAATATTTTCTAACATTATAAATATCTGTACTGTCAGTTTTGATCAATTTAATCTGTACTTTTGCTGAATAAAAGTATACTTTTTTTATTTTGATCTTACTTCCCTGAACTTTGGATGCTATCACAGTTTCCACAAAACTATTATGCAGCAAAAACTATTCAACACTGATAATGTTAAGAAATGTTTCTTGAGCAGCAAATCAGCATATTAGAATGATTTCTGGAGGATCATGTGACACTGAAGACTGGAGTAATAATGCTGAAAATACAGCTTTGCATTGCAAGAATAAATTACATTTTAAATGTATTCTAATTTTTTTTTATAATATTTTGGAAAACTACTGTTTTTACTGTATTTTTAATCAAATAAATGCAGCCTTGGTGAGCATAAGAGATTTATGTGAGCAACAGAATGGAAGAAAAGACAACTGCACCTTTAAACTTCACTAATAATGAAGACTTAAATGTCTGTCTGTTCATCACACAAAGCTGTTGAATCTTAGAATATAGGTCATATTGACTACAATATTTCATTTTTGACCCTGACAGCCCAGATCCCCATTCACTTTCATAACATGGAAGATAGTGGCCAGTATTTAAACACTTCTCCTTTCGTATTCCACAGAAAAAGAGAGTCATATGGGTTTGCACAGGTATGGTTTATGTTAGGTGAGTAAATAGCATTTTGACTGGCTTTTAATTTTTAGGTGAACCACCTATCCTGATCACTTCAGTGCTTAATATGGTGGGTGGATTTGTGCGGCTATTGTTTGTGATGATTATAGTAATGAAGCTGTTTCCTGTCAGTTGATGCATTTTGGTGCTTGTGGCTGAGAGACAGGCTTGGTCTGCACCAAAGGCTGGTAAATATAGACCCAGGATGTGACGTGCTGACACGCTAGCTTTTACTTCCGTTATTATGCTTCGATTGTCACTCTTGCTCTTCTGTATCTTTTTCTGTCTTTGTGTCTGTCTCTCTCTCTCTCTCAGACGTTTCTCAGGAGAGGTGTGTCCTCATACAGGCCTCTCTCGAGGCTAAAGGTGAGCTCAATACCGCAGTAAGCACATAAACATCTATTCCACAGCCATCTTCACAGCCCTGCATGTGCAGGGAACTTCATGGGTTCTTCCGTATCATGTACTGGGTGGTGAAAAAATATTTTGCAATCCCTGTTGAGCACTGGTGGATAAAGGAACCTTAAGAGCAAACTAAAGCCTATTACTCGTTTTTAATTATTTTACAGTTTTCACTATATAACTTGTTTTTTAATACTATTACTCATTTTCTCATATTTTCAGTTAAGCATGTGAACAAACCCCTAACCCAAAGTAGTAAATGTCTGTGCACTGCTTTTGCAACATGCACAAGCATATGAATGCATATGAATGACACATTAGATAGTCCTATTTGTTTTGATGTTACTTTTCTAAGAGAGCAAGCTTATGATTTTTGCATGGCAGATGATGGGATAAATGGGATAAAATCTCATAGGCTTCTCTTAAGGCTGGAATACACTACACAGATTTAAAAAATCTGAGCAGATTTTAAAACACTGGACATCATACACTTACCAACTTTGTAATAGTCACAGAGGAAACACTGCCCTTTATACACTAAATGACTGAGGATCACACACTAGCAGACTTTAAGTTGTTCTGATCACAACAAATTCACAGAAAACCATGTGCCTTGTTGCATGACAAATAAAAACAATAAGTGTTCTCAAATCAGCTCAAAATATCAAACATGTTTGATATGGTTGATGGGATGGAATCAAAGTCTGAAGCTAAAAATTTGGAGTCTGTGACCATCATACACTACACAATTTTCTATGAAATCTGCCAAATCAAATCTGCAGATTGGCCATGACTTTCAGCATCTAGCATCTTCTCCAGACTGTAAATCAGGGAAAAATCTGGGCAGAAATTGTGTGGTGTATTCCAGCCTTTAAAGACCAGAATATCATAGAGACTTAAGCCAGTTAGCCAACGTCAAAATAAGTGTACTTCTTTAAATTGCGGCAAAAGTATAATTAAAACATGATTTACAAATGAAAATGAAAAATGTACATTATTACAAAGTGCACTTTTTAAAAGTGCAGTTAAGTGTGTTAAGAAATACTCTCTTTAAGATCACTTAAGCGGCCTTTTATTTCATTAACACTGCATTATCTGCAAGAACAGTTTCTTGAAAATACAGTTGTACATTAAGTACACTACACGTGCATATTCAAAATGATTAAGTGCGCTTGTTTCGTGAGGATGTGCAGTGGTCACTGACCATGCCAAGGTGTTGCTATGTGGTTGTTAAGGTGTTCAGAATGGTTTTTAGCGCATTATTATGTGGTTGTTTGGTGGTTGTTTACATATACACATGTAAAGTATTATATTATATTTTAAAATTATATTATAATTTTAACTGTATTGTGTTATTTGATATTTGATTTAAAGTAAATGTATTTTAAATTCACTAAATTGCATCTTCATCATCACAAATGTGTAATGAAAAATATATTTAAATACATGACATACAAGTTTTAAAAAATACATTAGTTTTCCATAAATGCTTGTTAGAACATTCAGCGGTACACTTGAACCACATTTCAAAGACGATAGAATTATGAAAACACATAAAAAGATGTACTTAAATCCTACTTAAACGCATAGTTCACCCAAACATGGACAGAATATCGGTAACCAAAAAGTTGTCTGGTTACCAACATTCATCAAAACATCTTCTTATATGTTCAGCTGAATTAAATTCATACAGGTTTGGAACAACTTAAAGTTGAGTAAATGATGACAGTTTTCATTTTTGAGTGAACTATCCCTTTAAGTGGGTAAAAAAAAAGCAGTATTGAATTTAGCTAGTTGCATTTAATATGAATTTTCATTTAATTGCAAATAACATCCAGTTAAATATTTTTATGTTTTATATTTATATTTATACGTTTTATTTTATATTTAGTTCATGCTTAAGTATATTCTTTGAAAGTATTTTATTTCTGTAATAATTGCTTGTTTTAATAGTAGCCTATGCTCTTTTTTTCACAAGGGCAGGCAAACACCACTCATATTTTCTTCAGAAAAAGTACAACTTAGTTTGAAAATAGCAGAGTCCTCAAACAACTATAACAATATGAACATGTCTGTACTGGAAGAAAGTTCATGCAGTAACCCTCAAGTTGACAGATTGCCTTGATCCGGGATCAGTCCCATAACCACTGGTCTAGTTCCCTCACAGCAGTAGCACTACATACAGCATCACAAACACTGACAGTCAAAAACTATCAGATTCTCTGTCCATCTGTGGGATGAGACGTGCTTCTTTCTCTAATCAGGACCATGTGAGCTTTATCTGCTGTGGTCTTGGCCATCTGTAAACAGGACAAACAAAAAAGATGAAACGTTTCACTATCTCTGTGGTTTTCTTCTTTACGACTGTCGACTCTTGTTCTGTTTCCTGAGATCAGTGCACACAGGAAGTGCTCTCTTTCTGTAACAGGCACATGAGGCTTCAGGCCTAGTCAAAATCACCTTGTTAGTTTGAATGTAAGTGTGTTTCCAGAGAGCAGTCGACAGTGGTGAAGGTGTTGAATGTTCCTCAGGTTAGGGAGCGTTTGCTTTTGTTTTTCTTGCTGGTGATGTTGAGAGTCTCTCCGAGCATGCTTCATTTTGCATAGGGGAGGATTGTGGGAGGAGGGTGTGAAAGCAGACGCTCCATCCACTGTTCGTTTTGCTCTTCGTATAAACGTTTGTGACATTACACAATCACCTGTTTACATAAGGCCAGTATCACTGTGAAAGGTCATCTGAATCAAGTTACACATGTGTCTTCAGTCAAAAGCACACCATTTATATATATTTATATTTATTTCATAATCGTATAATTTGATATGATTTGATATGATTATGATATCTTCATATCTTCATCCTTAGCTTCTGACCAGTTGACATTTAATTTTACTATCCTTAAGAAAAAAGCTGATATTTTATAAATGTATTGTTTATATATATATATATATATATGTGTGTGTGTGTGTGTGTGTGTGTGTGTGTGTGTGTGTGTGTGCATGTATTTACAAATTGTCACATATTTTATCACATATATTTTATACATTTTATCACATATATTTTAAATAAATAGTTTTAAATATATATTTTATAGCATGTAACTTGCAGATTAATGTGTATAAAGATAAATCAGTTTATATGTATTTTTAATTTGTTTTCAGTTAAATTTTAATAATGCATTTACTGAATTTTGCTTTAGTGACTCATCTATGTGCTGTCAACCTGAAAGTAAATATTTTCATTAAAATTTTTATTTTAATAATTTTATTTTAGCTTGGTACAACGATAGTGTAAGGTCAATTATTATTATTATTATTGCTATTTTAATTTTCAGTTATTTTTGTATCATTCATTTAGTACGGTATTATAGATTTTGTTAATATTTTGAATTAGATGTTATTTGAATATTTTCTGTTATTGTCTTACTGTAGTTCAAGTTTTTTTTTTTTTGCTTTGTACTTAATATATCTATATAGCTTTTATAAAGTTTTATTTTTAATTTATTTATTATTTTAAGCTAAAGTTTTTTTAATTTTTGCTTTGGTAACTAGCTGAAATAAAACTTTGTTTTAGTTTTTTTTTAACTTTAATTTCATTTAATTTTATTAACATTATTTATTTAATTCTTTAAAAAAATGCTGTCTTTGTGATATTGCACACAAAAAATGTCTTACACTTACACACTAAATGGCTCTTCGTACATGAAAATATAGCTTCCTTAGTATTTTAAAAATCAGTTCCTTGCAAAACGAGCGTCATATTTGAGTGTCTTTGGTGTCAAGTTTGAAAGCCCCTGCCTTGTTTAAGTACATGCATTCATTGGTGTCGTTTTTGTCCATCAGGTAGAGGATGACAGCGCTCTCACGGCGGTGTATGTAAATCTCCCCCGGGTGCGTCGGAGTACTCCTGACCCCTCCAGTATCATCGCTTCTCCATTACAGGAATTCCCAGACCCTCCCGATACCCTTCTGTTAGACTCTGCGGGATGGGAGATCCATACTGACGAACAGAGCGGGCAAGATTACTACTACCAACCCACTACAGGCCGTAGCACCTGGGAGTATCCGCTCAGCTACTCCATGGAGTCGTCAGTGGGGACGGAGGAGGCCTGTTCTCCTCCCTCGTTCCCCCAGTCTCCCATCAGCTCGCCCCTAGTCCCTTCTCCTCAGAGGTGGAGCTCGGACTGGGAGAAGGTGCTGGATGAGAATACTGGCAGGCATTACTTCTTTAACACCGTGTCGGGTCAGAGTTCCTGGGATCCCCCGGAGGACATCACCTCACCAGGGCAGTTTCTGGAAGATTGCCCGGTATGGAGGTTTTATGTTACCATATTATGGTATTTGTGTGCATATAGACCTTAGTCAGGTTAGACGCCATATTGGATTTTACAAACGAGGCTGTGAGGGATTGAGTCTTTACACAACTTTACAGGCTGTCAAAAATTAAATATGGTGCTACCCTGACTAAAATCTTTAGCTTTTTTTATTATTATTTTACTATTACAGTAAATGATTATTATTACAGTGGTTCTCAACAATTTTGACTCCACATTGCCCACAACAATATTCGAAGGCCCTATGACTTTTGCAGTTGAATATAATTTGTACAATTTATATTTTAAAATAGAATAGAATAGATGTTTTTTTTATTTTATTAATATACATTACTTTTCAAAGTCTAGAAATCAAACTTTAAAAAAATTCTCCTTCTGAATACAGCATACATAGCCTAGGTTTTTTGACCGTTTTTGAGGGGATTTTAGTTGGCTTGGCATATTTTATTGCTTACTTTGTCTTATTTTTAACCATTTTAAATCATCTTTGGATCAGACACTGTCAACCTGGATTTAAAAAAAAAAAAAAAAATAAATATATATATATATATATATAATCTAAAATTAGATTGCCTCATATATATTCAGGTCTTTCAAGACAGTTCTTAAGCAATTTATTAATTACTTTATTTTCATCATTAATAGAAAAAATATTTCGATTTTTCCTTGGTTTGGCTTATTTTATTGTTAGTTGTATCATTATGTTTCTCCTTAGATTTGATCAGTTGTTTCCTAATAGTAGACTTAAGTATTATATTGACTAGAGTTACATTAAAAATAGTATAATTAAAATTAAAATTTGTAATGTATGTGACAAATGAAAATACAAAAATAATGCAATTAATAAATTGCAATGATATTTTCAAAACAGTTTCTCAAACACTGCCCTTTTCTGCCAAAAAAAGTTAATAATAAGTTCTATTTCCATTATGAAAAAAATATATTTTAAAAACTACATGAAAAATTTAATTAAAAATATAACTTTTATATTTAAATTGAAACTGTAAAAATAATATTTTTTATTATCTTCTTTACTCCCCAAAACGTAGCCTCCACTTCCTGAGGAAGACTACCCAGCATCTCCAGATCTGGAGGAGGAAGCATCTCCTCTCTCTATGCCAGCAGAGTATTGTTTGATTCATGTGAAGAAGGTCTCAATCCCCAGGGCTGGTCTGGATCACAGCGTCCCACCAGGCTGGACCCTCAGCATCGACCCTGAAGGGACTTGGGTCTTCACGAGCGACTACACGCAGGAACAGGTACAGTACAGGACACTCAACACTGACCTCGGCGTGTCCTTGTTTTGAGCTGGCTTACTTATTATTTGGGATGATTAGCTTGCTATTATTAGTGAGGTGTATGATAGTATGGCTGTAGGCTAGATTTGTAATTTGTTGAAGTTAATGAAGCGTCTTGTTGACAGTGGATCAAGTCGCTAGACGATCGAGGACGGACGTACTACTACCTTCAAGACGGCAGCAGGTCCCAGTGGAACTTACCTGAGGTACAGGGAGAACATTTTGGAGCGCCCACCTAAGGGCCTGTACACACCAAGAATGATAACTATACAGGTTATATGTTGTGTTTATTATAAGTTTATGCAGTTATGCTGTCTGCTTCTTTAAAAGCTTGAGGTCTTTAAATTTGGGTGGATTCTGATTGGCTGTTGATGTTCATAAGCTGGAAGAAATAGGTCTGATTTCAGTGATATCGTTTGATTATGATTATTAAAACTTTATAGTTATTGTTATAATTATCATCTTTGGTGTGAACAGGCCTTAAAGCAGTGGTTCTCAACGTTTTGTGTCCAAAGCCCCCCATCATCCATAACATTATTTAAAGGCCCCATGACTTTTTGTGATCAGCTGTATGTGATATGCTGTTTGGGGACTAAATGGATAGTTCATCCTAAAATTCAAATTCTGTTATCATTTACTAACCCATATGTCGTTTCAAACCTGTATGACTTTCTTTCTTCTCTAAAACACAAAATTCAATATTTTGAAAAATGCTGGTAACTAATCGTTTCAGTTCCCATTGATTTCCATAGTATTTTTTGTCCATAATATTTAAATAGTAGTTTGGTTGCCAACATTCTTCTAAATATCTTCTTTTGTGTTCAATAAAAGAAAGAAAGTCATACAGGTTTGGAATGACATGGGGGATAAGATTTTTATTTTATTTTATTTTTTTATTTCTTTGTTCACAACTTATTCCTGTTAGTAAAGTTTTTTTTTTTTTTTTTTTTTTGCTGGTATAACTAGAAAAATGTATTTTCATAAAATGTATAAAAATGGGCAAGGCTTTCATTTTACTAACTTATCCAAGTCCAGAAATCATACTTTTATAATTAGACTTTTCTCCTGGCTGTCAAGGATTAAATTAAACTGTAACGTATCTTGATTTTTTGCTGTTTTATCATATTTTAATCATTCTTCTTAAGAATCCATTGAAAGATTGCTGAGAAGCACTGTCCTGAAAATGAGTGAAACTGGGGCTTACTTTCATGTTGGTCTGACCCCAAATGATTTTCTATATGAAGTGATGACACAAAATTATATATATGGCAGAATGTCCATGTAGCTATTTTCCTTTTGTAAAATTGGATGGCACTTTTACAATTTTCACCCAGAAAATGAGTGTAAATTTCACAAAGAAAAGGCAAGTAACAAATTGAATTAAACTTGAAATTTTGAATTAGAAAGACTAAACATGTACTCCAATAACAACTTTGAAAAATAATTTTTACATTGTACTAACATGCTCAAAAAAAAAAAAAAAAAAAATCATAAAAGTACAATTTCTGAATACAAATTCTCTCTGACACTTGTAGTACTCTGGAAGTCCAGGGCAGTATGGAGTGGGAAATTGGGCCTCGGTAGAGCAGGATATAATGGGATCCAAGCAGAACTGGAGGCACAGTGCAGGATACCAGGAAGATGTATGTACTCACACACATTTTCTTTGAATTTCTACCACTGCATGTGTTTACTTCATTCAGCAGCTCACCCACACTCAAAAACAAAGCGTGATGCCCTGACGCATGTGATGCACACCTGATCCTTCTCGCGTGTCCTTAGTGACCGTGTTTCCTAAATAGGTTCTAGAATACACCTGAGACTCAGTTGGTTATAGAGTTGCTCTATTTACATCCCTCCTACCCACCCAGTATTTTAGATCCTATCATTTCAATATGCAAACATAAACTCAACATTTATCCTGTTTTCACTGAACTGATCCATGGAGATTAATTCAGTTATGAACACACTAGCATGCTGTACTGTATTAGTAATGGTGTTTACCTTGGTGTGTAATGGAAAAATGTAGCTGTGCACTGAAAATTGTATATTTTGACCAAAGTTAAATGGTCTTCTCTGTATTTTGAGTTTCTAGGGCATTATTGTATTTTATACACACATGATTTTGTCTTAACAGAGGAGTCATTCAACATGTCCATTATAACAATGCCCATGGAGATTTACAATTTCATTAATTTACGTGACTTTTCAAGGTTTAGAAATCGCACTTTTAAAATGTAAAACTTTTCAAATTTAAAGTTTTCATCAGTTTTTTTAGTTGGTTTGGCTTATTGTATTTACTAATGCAATGAAAAAATGTAGTGATGTAATAAAAATGAAAACTGCTGCTCTTTTTCTAGTATATTACTGTACTGATTTATGTTATTTTCTCTTAACAGAAAAGTCACTCATCATATCCTCAGCATACACCAGACAGCGACGCCTACAGCTTTCCTGAGATGCCACATAATGTAAGACTCTGCATCAAACATTTATGCCTTTTTAAATATAAATTTTGATTTCAGTTTGACAGTAAAATACATGATTGAAGGCATCATATTTAGGCATTATTCATGTAATCATTTTATGCTCATAATGTGCTTTCTGGCATGAACTATAGCTAAAATCATGTGAGCTGATGAGTAGACATGCCAAATCATTATTGAAATGTTTTTCTCTCTCTTCTATGGTAAGTGTTGGGTTTGGTAATGCCAGTATAGAGGTGTTCCATAAATTGGACCGGAGAATATAATTATACAGTTACACAATACATGCTGAGTAAAAGTATTTATGCAGGTTAGGACTAGTGGAGCGATGTCTAAACGAAAGTTTTTGATTATGACTTGAAGAATGGCCTATTTAATTCATGTAAAACAGTCTGTACACAGCAAACAGATCATCAATACTCACTGTAAACCAGGGGTGTCAAACTCAGTTCCTGGAGGGCCGCAGCCCTGCAGAGTTTAGTTCCATCCCTGCTCCAACACATATACCATCTAGTTTTCAAATAAGCCTGAAGGACTTGATTAGCTGGATCAGGTGTGTTTAATTAGGGTTGGAGCTAAACTCTGCAGGACACCGGCCCTCCAGGAACTGAGTTTGACACCCCTGTAAACACATGAAGAAAGATCTAAGATCGTCAATATCCACATGCATGCAATATTATTTTATCACACTGTCCCCTGGTGGTTACTAGTGAGACTTACAGCCTGATTGCTGCCTTCTACTCAAATATGCAAACACCAAATATATCATGATACTTAATACCATGGGTTTTGAACATAATATCCCGGCAGTGCTTTGTTTTTGTTTTTCTTGACATTTACTAGGGTAGTACTATAATATTCTTTGAAATATCTTAGAGTTACATTAAATTAAATATTCAGAACCATGGCGAATATCAAAGTACAGTAGTATTACCATTACTGTTCAAACTCCTATTAAATTTCACAAATAATTACAAAGAAACAGCAAATAATACATTGAATTGAATGTGAATGTACTCCAGTAATCTTTGTTTTATTTACTACATTTTTACAGTGTATATAAGCATATACTATACTAGCAAATCTCAGGTGTGTGATATATTGTCTATCGTTTATATCGTCACAAAGTATGGCTATATTGTTGCACAGCTCTTTATATAATGTTGGATATATAAGTGTGTCCAATTTTATCCGCATATACTCACATAAAAAAGCTAAATATGAACTATCTTAGCAGCCAGCTCTAAACTGCTAAATGTTGCTATAAAGCATGAAAATGTTCAGATAGTATGAATAGTAATATTATGGTTTTACTGTGGTTAAGGCGTTTTAGCTCAAACTATTCTTGACATTGTGCTGAAAAACACTTCTTATCTGTGGATACTTGTGGTTTTATTATATGAGCATTTTAAAGAATAAAATGTATTATTAAATGATTTACTCCTAAATTTAAAACCATTAATACACTTAAACTGGTAAAACAGCTAAGCAGTAGTCTACATTTTCTGCTTGACATTTTAAGGTGAACATTATTATTCTGTAAATTTTTTCCTACAGAGAGGCTGTATTAACTCATTAATTATTTTGTTTTTAGGTTTCAAACTTGGAAAAGGCTGGAATTCTGAACAAAACTAAGGTGTCTGAAAACGGGAAGAAAATTAGGTAAAGTTAGCATCATGAACTCAAATCAGTGGTGATAGTGGTTTGCTAGCTATAACTATATTGGTGAAAATGGTAACACTTTACAATAAGGTTCAATTAGCTAACCTTAGTTACTACACTGTAAAAAAAAGAAAAAGTTGAGCAAACTTAAAAAGTTTAAGGCAACCAGCTTCAGCAGATTTTTGAGTTTTCTCAACATGTTGTTTTAAGTTTATACAACAAAAAGTTGAGAAAACTCAAAAATCTCCTAAAAAATAAGTTGAGAACTCAAATATCTGCTGAAGCTGGTTTGCCTTAAACTTTTTTTTTTACAGTGTACTTTATATAACATTAACATGAAAACTACTTCCAAAGCATTAACTCATCTCAGTTAGTGGAAATTTCAACACGTATTAATGCATTAAAATTAAAATAAAAAAAGATCTGTTAATATTATTTAATGGACTTACTGTAACAATGAACAGTTGTATTTTTAGTAACTAACATTAATAACAACGTCAAATGTATTGCTCGTTGTTAGTTTTTTATGTTAGTTAACTCCTTAACTAACATTCAACAATGGGACCCTATTGTAAAGTATTACTGTGAAAACTGTTATGTCAGTATGTAAGAGTATAACATTTGACCAATCGTCCCACAGGAAGAACTGGAGTAATTCCTGGACGGTTCTCCATGGAGGAATACTGACATTCCATAAGGATCCAAAGTCACCAGCTGGAGCATCGGTGAGAAATAAACTCCCAAATGTGGAATTTGCATTCTTTCAATTTTGTTTCACAACACTAAATGTATTTTATATTACGTAGGGCAAAACAAATCAGATAGTCCCAGAATTCACAGTGGATCTGAAGGGGTCAACAATTAACTGGGCATCCAAGGACAAATCAAGCAAGAAAAATGTTTTGGAAGTATGGCTGTTACAACACTACCTATTATTGTACTGGATGATCATTCTGTGTACTTTACTAGTGTGTGTTGTTGACATCTCACGTGTGTTTGTTCATTCAGCTGAAGAGTCGGACTGGCGTGGAGTACCTGATCCAGTACGACACCGAGAGCATCATCACTGACTGGTATAAGATCATCACAGACACCATACGCCAGCAGGTGAGTCCAAAGATGAGCATTGACAAAACCTGGTTATGTTTTTCTCTGCCTAATCTACAATTGTGTGTTTCTGCGTTGCTCTGGGCCAGGATCTGCATCAGGATCTGGAACAGCACCACTCTGAGGATGAGGAGGAAGGCGTTGAGAAGTCCTCAAGCTTAGACCGAGAGGACAGACCCTTCGACAAAAGAACTATGAGCAATGGTAGTGCTTCAAATGATTCTGGTATAAGCGTAATAAGTGTAACTTTTTATTTTTAATGAAAGTAATGGATCAGTTTTTGTTTCAGTATTCTTTAATATTTTGTATTTTGAGGGGATTTCATGGTGCTAGGTAATATTCAACTTTTAAATTATACAGCAATTATTGAAATGAATGCAGTATTTAACTTAAAAAACAGAGCAAAGATATTTAAAATCCACAGGAGGAAGGCTATCTTTTGGGAGAAATACAGGAAATGTAATACCATGGTGTAACTACTAGATGATGTATATGTGACCCTGGACCACAAATCCAGTCTTGAGTCGCTGGGGTATATTTGTAGCAATAGCCAAAAATACACTGTATGGGTCAAAATTATTGATTTTTCTTTTATGCCAAAAATCATTAGGACATTAAGTAAAGATCATGTTCCATGAAGATATTTTGTAAATTTCCTACTGTAAATATATCAAAACTTAATTTTTGATTAGTAATATGCATTGCTAAGAACTTCATTTGGACAACTTTAAATGTGATTTTCTCAATATTTAGATTTTTTTGCACCCTCAGATTCCAGATTTTCAAATAGATGTATCTCATCCTATCATAACAAACCATACATCAATGGAAAGCTTATTTATTCCGCTTTCAGAGGATGTATAAATCTCAATTTCTAAAAATGTACCCTTATGTCTGGTTTTGTGGTCCAGGGTCACATATATGTTTATAGTTTCATATAATTCCCATTTTCAATTTCCATTTTATATGGTGGTCATTTTTGATCAGTGTAACTTTTTAAAACTATTTAAACTTTTCTATTTGTGTGTGTGTGTGTGTGTGTGTGTGTGTGTGTGTGTGTGTGTGTGTGTGTGTGTGTGTGTGTGTGTGTGTGTGTGTGTGTGTGTGTGTGTGTGTGTAAAAATTCGAAAACTCAACTTTTCACTTTAAAAATGATCAAAGACCACCAGAGGGTTAAAAGAATAGTTCATCCTCATGTTATTCCAAACCTGAATGACTTTCTTTCTTCTGCTGAACACAAAAGAAGATATTTTGAAAAATGTCTTAGTTTTTTGTCCAACATGAAATGTCTGTTTTACCCACAACAAAATAAATGTGAGAAAATGATTACAGTAAATTTGATCCATTAATAAAAAACTAAAGATACTAAAAATGTTTTGAACTAAAAATGCTGTAGAGAATACAGAAAATGTCTTTTTGTTCATTAGCATCTCGTCATCCTTCATCCACTTCGACATCTGAAGCAGATCAGAAGAAGGTCCGTACCAAACTGAAGAAGTTTCTCCTCAAGCGGCCCACCCTGCAGTCGGTCAAAGACAAAGGATATATCAGAGGTCGCCCACCGCTTTCCCGCATACATTTCCTGCTACTTGTACAGAACATTTTGGTTGAAAAATGATTCTAATGTGACCCTTTGATCCTTCTCCCACAGAAAATGTATTCGGATGTCACTTGCACAATCTTTGCAGCCAAGAAAAGACGAGAGTGCCCAGCTTTGTGGAGAAATGCATCCGGACAGTAGAGAAAAAAGGTGTGTTACTTTTACACCACTGCCAAACATATTGATTATTGAAACGGACTTTGGATCCATAATTTAAATAATTTATTAAATATCAAGACCAGAACCATGTCATGAACATTGGGAGGGAACCATTTATTTTATTTTATTTTAGGGAGGAATTTTGATGGTCTTTTTATTTAAAGGAAGTGAATAATTAAAGGATTTAATTTTTAGTTTTCATCACTGGGTATTGCTGTGCATTGTTTAACATTACCATGGTAGATGTCAAGTATTTAAGGGGTCATATGACGTTGCTAAAAAGAACATTATTTTGTGTATTTGGTGTAATGCAATGTGTTTATGCAGTTTAAGGTTCAAGAAACACATTATTTTCCATATACTGTACATTATTGTTGCTCCGCTTTCTGAAACGCGTTGATTTTTACAAAGCTCATCGTTCTGAGAAGCGAGGTGTGCTCTGATTGGCCAGCTATCCGGTACATTGTGATTGGCCGAATACCTCAAGCGTGTGACAGAAATGTTACGCCCCTTACCATGTTGTGATGCCGTGTCCCAGCGTGACGACACAAAAACAATAAATCCCATTATAAACGAGACATTTGTTGCATCCAGTGGGGACATAATTACTGCTTATAATGGCTTATTTACTCGTCGCGTTGCATCGCACCGATGAACGGTACCATATTACCATAAACATTACCATATCAGCATTTGTGATCGGAGACACGATAAACAACAAGCACTACTCTACACAGCTCAAAACTCACATTTGAATAGTCAGTGGCAAATTTTTTAAATAAGAATACGTACTTATAGCTGATAAAATGTAAAAACTGTAATTTGAATGCAATGTAAGTCGCTTTGGATAAAAGCATCTGCTAAATGCATAAATGTAAATGTAAATGTACTTACAGGCTGTGAGACAGAAGCGCCAGACTGTCCTTGCAAAGTTGGAATTGCCTCACTTTATAGAAACAGCCTTTGTGCACAGCTGGCATCCTACTCCCAGGTTCAGGAAATAGTCCTCCGTAAGATGCGCTGCACACACTCTAATATTTGGGTTGAACTGTTCTGGAACAGTGTTGTAACTACAACTTAACCACTGATTTCTAGTTGTGTTCTCTTTTGGAAGCCCAAACAAAGTACTTTCTCTTTCACAACGAAACACAGCGTCTCCAGGACATGGCGCCGGCGGCAGCAACAATAATACAGCGAGAATAATAGTTCTGCCCTCTTTCTTTGCATGTACATTTGGGCGGTGTTTTGCAAATCTTCCCACACAGTGATGTAGACACGTGGGGGCGTGTTTGAATGAGCCGTTTTAGGAGGGCGTGGTCGAGTCATAACTTTGATAAAGAATATCTCTTTGGGTTTGAGACTTTAATCTTTGCAACTTCAGGGATCTTATCTATGCACAAACAGATTGTAACACTCCACAAAGAGAAAGGAAAACTTGAAATCACATCATATGACCCCTTTAAATATTTAGTTACTTATATTCTGACCTCACAGTCATCTAATGATTAAAAACTGAAGTGTCACACCGGAATTCATGATTGTTTTCTGTCTAAAGCCCACCTACTTTGATATAATTGGTCATCTCGGTCATTTTGACATTGACGAGCGCTGTTAGACTGCTGAGGCAAAATAACATAAAAATGCAACTTTTGAATAAATCTGCCTGAACTGATTTTTATTGTTGTTATTCATCAGGTCTGGAGATCGATGGACTCTACAGAGTTAGTGGGAATTTGGCAGTCATCCAGAAACTGCGTTTCAAAGCAGATCATGGTAAAATTCATCAGCATGCATTTTACGCTTCATCAGCTCAGTTTACTTGGTCTTTACTTCATGTCTGCTCCAAGATTTCATACTCTCTATTATAGCTTGTTAGTTTCTTCACTATTACATTTGCTCATAATAAGAGCTGCAACTTTAAGTATTACACTTACTGGTGCGTAATTTGTCCTGGACAGTTTAAACTATGGATAAGTGACAGCTCAAATCATGTGGGAGATTTTGTGCTATTCATTTTCTAAGAGATAAGACTTTTTATATTTAATGCTAACACTGGAAATAGAATTCTTGCGAGGGGAAGCACCACTTATTAATTGTCACATTCCGTTTTTTTCCTCCTATTTGGTCAGTTATGATTTTCCATGACCTAAGCGTTTCCACTTCCGTTGATGTTTGACTCGTGTGTTTCTCCAGAGGATCTGGACCTGGAGGAGGGGAACTGGGACGTCCATGTGATCACAGGAGCGCTGAAGCTCTTCTTCAGAGAGCTGCAGGAGCCTCTCTTCCCTTACAATCTCTTCAATGATTTCATCACTGGCATCAGTAAGATCCCGATTGAATGGATAGTACATAGAAACATGAGAGTGGGACTCTAGTGGGTTTTTCAGTGGCTAAACAGAAGCACATTTCCGACACTGGTATTTGTGAACTCTTTTGTCAGATTCTTAAATTGAACTAGATAACATGATCATCAGATTTTACAGACTTGTGGAGTTTATGCAGCTCAAGAGCTGCTTACAAAAGCAAGAGGAGGACACGCTAAATACTTTCTAAAAAAATAAGACGTTCTGAAATCTGTTCATTTTTCAGTTCTTCACTCCAATTATGCTGATAATACAGATTTGTAGTGAAAATAGTGTATAAATAGTGTAACAGTGTAATATTGTATTGTTGTATTAAACTACAATTTTTTCTCTTTTTTTGACTCTACAATATTGATATTTTTATTCAATATAATTATTATGCCGATAATATAATTGCAATGCAAAAATATTTTTTTTAATTATTTTTCTCTTTTTTTTGAATCCACAATATTGCTATTTTTATTACTTATTTAACAATATTGCTATTTTTATTTAATTAAATTTTTATTTTTTTTTTTATTTTTTATGTCATTATACTGATAATATACTACAAACATGTCAAATATAATAATTTTGTTGTTTTTTTCCTTTGACTTTTTTGACTCTACAATATTAATATAATTATAATGCTGATAATATAATTTGTAGTTAAAAATAAATAAATAATTCAACTCAAAAATGCAAAATAGAACAATTTTCATAATTTTTTCTCCTATTTTTTGACTCCAAAAGTAGATTTTTTTAATGTGATTATTATGCTGATAAAATAATTTGTGGTGGAAATTGTTATATTAAACTACAGAAAAGCATTAAACTATCTATCTATCTATCTATTAATCAATCTATAGAGAGAGATAATTAATTGTACTTAATTTATTATTTTTCTTGTGTTTTGATACAGAAATCCCTGATTATTACAATAAAATAGCACACATGAGAAATCTGGTGCGGTCTTTGCCACCGCCCAACCGTGAAACAATGGAGGCCCTCTTCAGCCATTTACGCAGGTATGTTTTTATTTTACATGCATGTATTTACATATTTTTTATAAACATTACAGTATGTATCTACAGCATGTCCCTCGATCTCTTTCTTTCAGGGTTATTCAACATGGTGATGAGAACAGGATGACTGTGCAGAACGTGGCTATCGTTTTCGGCCCAACGTTACTCAAACCGGAGGTGGAGACGGCAAACATCGCCACTTACATGGTCTTTCAGAACCAGATCGTAGAATTCTTACTCAATGAATTTGAGTCGATCTTCCACATGTGATTGACATGAACTTGCACTGAACACAAAACCCACTCAAATGCTGGAGATGACGGTGCAAAACTGATCTCAGTCCAGTGAGAGGGACAGTATGTGACAGATCTGTGAAGGAAAGACTCCAAATGGCACATTTTGCAGCAGGTTATGAATAGAGATGCTACAGAAATCTAGAACAGTAGCATCTATGATTAATATATTAATATCACTGAAACGTTTTACATGAGCAGTTTAAATGTTGGCCAATAAGGGCAATACACATTTTAAAAATGTATAGCTAAAATGTAGTTTAAAATAATGAGCTGTGTTTCCTTTTAGACTTAAAGAGAGCTGCATCACAGGACGTTATGTAATTTAAATAGTTTTCAGCTACTCCTGGTTTTTCTTGCTACAGAAAGAGCACAGTGCTCTTTTGTCTTTCTGTAGAGTCCTGCGAAACGCTGCAAGTTTTTACCCTATTTGTTTGGATTTACAATGTGATAATAGGTGAATAATATTAAATTACAACATTTTTATGTTTAGGTGTCGATTTTATTATTATTATTATTATTATTATTCTTTAATACTTGCATCTGTAACATAGAACTTTACAAAGAAAATAGTGCAGGCCTGTTACTGTAAATTGGAAATGCTAAGTTGTAAGACTTGTACATTGTCAATAAAGGCACAATATTTTAGATTTTTTGGTACCAAAATATAGAATTTGCACATAGATTAAGCATTAATATTTTATGAAAATTGGCACACTCATATAGTAATCACTGTAAGATGTTTGAAGGTGTGTGTGTGTGTGTGTGTGTATGTATAGAAAAGGCATATTTATGCTGTACATTATCCGAAGTATAGCAAGCTTTTAATAAAGTAACTCTTTTATAAATTAATGCTTCATTGTTACTCACTTTTTTCTTGATTTGTATTAATATTGACAAAATGATTTGGTATATTGATAGCTGTTAAAAGGTTTCAGCTTAGTTGGCATACTCAAATCATATGCCATATACTGCAAATTTAGGTTTAAACCAATTAAAAATATTATCTTTAGCAAATACCCTTTGTAGATCAACCATGTGAAAATAATGGTGGATAGGAACATTTAAGTGGCTGGTGTGGATTTTGAATGAATGAGCCTATTTATATATATATATATATATATATATATTAAAAATATATCAATATCGTTGTTTCCATATACGTATATACAGTGCTGCTGGAAAGTTTGTGGACCCTTTAGAATTTTCTATATTTCTGCATAAATATGACCCAAAACATAATCAGATTTTCACACAAGTCCTGAAAGTAGACAAAGAGAACCCAATCAAACAAATGAGACAAAAATATTTTCTTTGTCATTTATTTATTCAGGAAAATGATCCAGTATTTCATATCTGTGAGTGGCAAAAGGATGTGAATCTCTTGGATTAGCAGTTAATTTAAAGGTGAAATTAGAGTCCATCTGTGCAGAGGTGTTTTCAGTCAGTGCAATGACTATCAAATGTCAGTACGTGACCTGTTTTATTCAAAGAACAGGAATCTATCAAAGTCTGATCATGTTTGTGGAAGTGAATCATGTCATGAACAAAGAAGATTACTGAGGACCTCAGAAAAAGAGGTGATGTTGCTCATCAGGCTAGAAAAGGTTACAAAACCATCTCTAAAGAGTTTCTCCACAAATCCTCAGTCAGACAGATTGTGTACAAATGGAGGAAATTCAAGACCACTGTTACCTTCCCGAGAAGTGTTCGACCAACAAAGATCACTCCAAAGCAGAACGTGTAATAGTCTGCGAGGTTGGTAACTTCTAAGCAACTAAAGGCCTTTCTCACATTGGCTAATGTTAATGTTCATGAGTCCACCATCAGGAGAACACTGAGCAACCATGGTGTGCATGGCAGAGCTGCAAGAAGAAAGCCACTGTTCTCCAAAAAGAAAATTGCTTGCTAAAGATCATGTGGACAAGCCAGAGGACTATTGGAGAAAGGTTTAATGGATGGATGAAACCAAAATAGAACTAATTGGTTTAAATGAGAAGCTATTATGTTCGGAGAAAAGAACACACTGCATTCCAGCTTAATCTTCTCCCATCTGTGAAACATGGTGGTGGTAGTGTCATGGCTTGGGCCTGTTTTGCTGCATCTTGGCAGGACAGCCTGCCATCATTGATGGATCAATTAATTCTGAATTATACCAGCAAATGCTAAAGGAAAACATCAGGAAATCTGTTTCATGCAGCAAGACAACAACCCCAAGCACACAAGTCATTCTACCAAAGAATGGTTAAAGAAGAACAACGTTAATGTTTTGGAATGACTGAGTCAAAGTCCAGACCTGAATCTAATTGAAATGTTGTGGAAGGACCTAAGCAAGCAGTTCATAAGAGGAAACCCACCAACATCACAGCGCTGAAGTGGTTCTGCACTAAAACTCCTACATGTTACTGTGCAGGACTGATCAGTGTACAAGAAGCTTTACCTTCAGTTACTGCAGCAGAAGAGGGTCACACCAGATACTGAAAGCAAAGATTCACATCCTTTTGCAACGCACAGATATGTAACACTGGATCATTTTTCTCAATAAATAAATGACAAAGAAAATATTTTTCTCTCACTTGTTTGATTTGGTTCTCTTTGTCTACTTTCAGGACTTATATGAAAATCTGATGATGTTTTGGGTCATATTTATGCAGAAATATAGAAAATTCTAAATGGTTCACAAACTTTCAAGCAGCACTGTATATATATATATATATATACACACACACACATATACATCAGAATCAGAATGAGCTTTATTGCCAGGTATGTTTACACATACGAGGAATTTGTTTTCATGACAAAAGCTCCGCAGCGCAACAGAATGACAGCGACAGGACAAAAAACACAGATAATAAAAAGAAGAATTAAAAAGAACAAGTAAATAATGAATAACAATATACAAATTGACAATTGTATGTACAAGTATATAACAGTAGACAGTTTTGTATGTACAGGTATATTATGTACAATTGAAATGTAGACTAAGTATGTGTTAGATAAATAAGTGTATAGTGTGTGTACCATAATTATTTTCAAGTGTTCATGAGATGGATTGCTTGAGGGAAGAAACTGTTCCTGTGTCTGGTCGTTCTGGTGCTCAGAGCTATATATATACAGTATACACACACACACACACACACACACACACACACACACACACACGCACACATATATACACACACACACATATATATATATATATATATATATACATACATACATATGTATATATATGTGGTTATTTCCTGCATGACGAACATTTTGTATTTCTGATTTAAAAAAAAATATACTGTGTTATTCCACTATACTGCCGAATGATGGCAATACAACGAGCCTGTTTCTTCCGTTAAAATGTCAAAGAAGAAGGCGGGCTCCTGGATTCGGGTGTGTTGATTGGTTAAATCTAGTAAAGGGGCGGGGTTATCATCTTTTGAAAGTAACCGTGCTTGGAGCGACAGGCGCCATTGTTGAGGAGTTTACTGAGATGTGGTGATGTATTGAATAAAGTTAGTTTATCAAAACACTTTATATTGTGCCAGAGAGCAGACTGCATAAACCGAGACGTGGGTAAATAGTTGTACAACACAATAGGTAAGTTTAATGTAATATTCATGTAGAATGTGCTTGTGTTTTGCTTTTAAAAGGGAACATGTCAGCGGTCGTACAGTGTTAATAAACACATTCAGAAAACCTGAGTATATACATTGCTGCTTTTATATCAGTGCTGCATTTATTTATCATCCTTCGATGTCAGGATGTATTTTGTATATTTGATGCTGAGTGTAATGGTTTTCTCAGAAATGGCACAGCGTGTTGCTGTGAACGACGGTGCTGCTGGATCCAAACGGACCTCTCGGGTTCGTGTGGCGGTTCGCCTCAGACCCTACACGGACAAGCAGGATGAGAAGGGAGAGGGGCCCTGTGTCAGGGGTCTGGGGCCACAAAAGCTGGAGATCATCAACTGGAGGAACGCCACAGAGACCCTGCAGTACCAGTCAGTCAGAATTCTTCAAAGATTGCACTTTTAGTGTTTCTAGTTCCTCCCTTTGTTCTTGTTCATCCCTCTCATTCTCTCTCCTTCAGTATTAAGCACTTTAGCAGGTCATGGTCTCAGTGCAGTAGGTCATGATTTGGTAGCTGGTGCTGATATCAAACTTCTCTTTGACTAAAATCCACAGGCTAAACATGCCTGTTTGGATTATCAGGGAGAGAAACACTAGTTTATACTTTTTGAAGGAGGTTTTTATGGTTTATATGATCTTTTTGCAGGAAATATGATTTCATTAGTTGATTTAGGTTTAGGTCAATTTTGAAAATAATGTAATGCGACAATATTTATCAGTGTCTTCATTACCCTGTGGAATTGATTTTCAAGAGTTTATTTATTTATGAGGGTGTAATTTTCTAATTTGATCAAAACTAACACAAATTTGAACTTACAAGTCAGGTCCTTTTTTTTTCAGGTTTTTTTTTTTTTTTTTTGTTCCCTCAATTTGTCAACCACATTGAGTTTATTGAAACACTGATTTTCTGCAAGGTTTTTAAAATAACTTTAAGGACAAAATATTGTGAATTTATAGCATACATTTTTTTGTTTTTTTATTATAGTCTTGGAACTCCATGAATTATACCATATATTTATTTTTTTGAGTATTAATTGATTTAAGCTTTGTATATTTGATTGTAGGTTCGACGTGTTTCATGGTGAACAGACCACGCAGCAGGAGGTGTTTCTGTCCTCTGTCAAGCCCATCCTCCCCCACATCCTTAATGGTCAGAACGCCAGTGTCTTTGCCTATGGACCCACCGGAGCAGGTATGACTACTTTTACTTTGAAGGTGATATTCCTATTTAGGGGGTGTTTACGCATCAGGTTTCTACTAAAAACTGTATTTTGGGGGCCTGAAAACTTTTATTGATAACATAGTTTAAATACTGAATCGCTACATTATATTTTCCAGCAATGAGAGGATAAAATCGCTGTTTTTGAAGTAAACTCACTCACTGTAAAGAGATGCACAGACACTCGTACACACTCTCTCTCTCTCTCTCTCTCTCTCTCTCTCTCTCTCTCTCTCTCTCTCTCTCTCTCTCTCTCTCTCTCTCCCCCTAATTGGCCATATTTGAGAAAAAGATTTAGCAATTTCTAATCAAAGTCTGTGGTGGTTATCGCCCTGATGTCGAACCCACGACTATTGTTTACACCAAGACTGTAAATATGATTGAATGTCACAAAACAAATTATTACTTTTCATTATAATTTTTGGTCCCACTTTATATTACGTGGCCATAACTATGTACTTAAAAAAAAAAGTACAATGTACTTACTGTGTTCATATTGTATTGCAAAACGCTTTTGCTGCTATTGAGGTGTGATACAGGTAAGGTTAGGGACCGGTTTGGTGGTATGCATAGTAGGGATGCTCCGATCAGGATTTTTGCAGCCGATACCAAGTACCGATTTCTTGTCATGGTGATCGGCCGATGCCGATTCTGATGCTTCAAGCTTTATATGTAATAATAATGTTATATAAATAATCACAAAAATGATTCCTTATACAGTGAACATTTTAATATTCCTTTAAAATGGTGTTTATGCATAACATTATGTATATCAGGATACTTAATATAAGACAAAAATAAATGCAAACAAAATGTGTCTGATGCACCACAAGGCAGAGATCGAGTTGCATTTTTATAGCCTTAAGACTTGACTTGACCTGAAATGACCCCAGACTTTACTCGACTCGAGGAAAAGGACTTGTGGATATTTTAAAAGCAACTCGAGTCTTTTATCCTTAAATACTTCTATAAGTGCATCCGCACCCCTGCATCCATCCGGACCGCGAGCCGTCGCAGCAGCACCATTTTAAGTGAGCAGCGCATCAAAACAGCGGAGCAGATCACATAACAAGCGCTCAGGGTCATTTATGGTAAATATCTTTCAGCGCTATATCCTCGTATTTTTATCTAAAGCTAAACGCGCTTTATTCAAGCCCTTTCAGCTCCGTGCGCTCTCTCTCTCTCTCTCTCTCTCTCTCTCTCTTTGGACGCGCGCCGGTGTCCGGCGCCAAGTTCAAGAGCTGCCGCGGTTATTTTAACAAAAACAGAAACACGGTGAGAGGTCAAATTATAGATTACTTTCACTAAAATACAGCAGAATAAAACAATGCTGCAAATATTGTTATTTTTCTTACTATCTATTTATCTATCTATAAGTAACCTACGACTCAAACCAGATGTAACAAAACGTTTCTGATCTACATTTAGCATTATTAATCTGTAGGCTAAGAACATATATACAGTCAGGTCCATAAATATTGGGACATCGACACAATTCTAACATTTTTGGCTCTATACACCACCACTATGGATTTCAAATGAAACGAACAAGATGTGCTTTAACTGCAGACTGTCAGCTTTAATTTGAGGGTATTTACATCCAAATCAGGTGAACGGTGTAGGAATTACAACAATTTGCATATGTGCCTCCCACTTGTTAAGGGACCAAAAGTAATGGGACAGAATAATAATCATAAATCAAACTTTCACTTTTTAATACTTGGTTGCAAATCCTTTGCAGTCAATTACAGCCTGAAGTCTGGAACGCATAGACATCACCAGACGCTGGGTTTCATCCCTGGTGATGCTCTGCCAGGCCTCTACTGCAACCGTCTTCAGTTCCTGCTTGTTCTTGGGGCATTTTCCCTTCAGTTTTGTCTTCAGCAAGTGAAATGCATGCTCAATCGGATTCAGGTCAGGTGATTGAATTGGCCATTGCATAACAGTCCACTTCTTTCCCTTCAAAAACTCTTTGGTTGCTTTTGCAGTATGCTTTGGGTCATTGTCCATCTGCACTGTGAAGCGCCGTCCAATGAGTTCTGAAGCATTTGGCTGAATATGAGCAGATAATATTGCCCGAAACACTTCAGAATTCATCCTGCTGCTTTTGTCAGTAGTCACATCATCAATAAATACAAGAGAACCAGTTCCACTGGCAGCCATACATGCCCACGCTACCACCACCATGCTTCACTGATGAGGTGGTATGCTTAGGATCATGAGCAGTTCCTTGCCTTCACAGTTCTGGAACAACATCCTATGGACAGATGAGACCAAGATCAACTTGTACCAGAGTGATGGGAAGAGAAGAGTATGGAGAAGGAAAGGAACTGCTCATGATCCTAAGCATACCACCTCATCAGTGAAGCATGGTGGTGGTAGCGTGGGCATGTATGGCTGCCAGTGGAACTGGTTCTCTTGTATTTATTGATGATGTGACTACTGACAAAAGCAGCAGGATGAATTCTGAAGTGTTTCGGGCAATATTATCTGCTCATATTCAGCCAAATGCTTCAGAACTCATTGGACGGCGCTTCACAGTGCAGATGGACAATGACCCAAAGCATACTGCAAAAGCAACCAAAGAGTTTTTGAAGGGAAAGAAGTGGACTGTTATGCAATGGCCAAGTCAATCACCTGACCTGAATCCGATTGAGCATGCATTTCACTTGCTGAAGACAAAACTGAAGGGAAAATGCCCCAAGAACAAGCAGGAACTGAAGACGGTTGCAGTAGAGGCCTGGCAGAGCATCACCAGGGATGAAACCCAGCGTCTGGTGATGTCTATGCGTTCCAGACTTCAGGCTGTAATTGACTGCAAAGGATTTGCAACCAAGTATTAAAAAGTGAAAGTTTGATTTATGATTATTATTCTGTCCCATTACTTTTGGTCCCTTAACAAGTGGGAGGCACATATGCAAATTGTTGTAATTCCTACACCGTTCACCTGATTTGGATGTAAATACCCTCAAATTAAACCTGACAGTCTGCAGTTAAAGCACATCTTGTTCGTTTCATTTGAAATCCATTGTGGTGGTGTATAGAGCCAAAAATGTTAGAATTGTGTCGATGTCCCAATATTTATGGACCTGACTGTATATATAATATATAAATATAGTTGTTAGATGGCTAGGTTGGAATTTAAACTTTGAAACTGTTATCTATCTTTTCTGCTCAAGATGAGAATGTTTTGATTAGCCTATCCAATGTTAGAGAGAGGACAAAATAAATAGAAACATTTAAACTCCAATATGGAGAAGTCTGATGTAACTCATAAGGTTTAATACTGTCCAATATAAGACTGAAGAGGAAAAAAATAAATAGAAACATTTAAACTACTGAAAGAACAAAATGGAGTAGTTTGATCACGGTTATATCCACGGGCGCTACGGATAATCCATGGGTCGGGTAATAAAAAAATGCATTCTGATTATTAGCGGGTGGATAAAATAAATCATAAATTATGCAATATTAACTACATTTTTTTTTAAACAAATTTTTTCATCAGGCAGATGATTTAATTTGTGTGTGTTCGCCTGATCGGGAAGTTGCAGTGACAGAAATGGTGACATTCCAGATAAAGTTTGAAAGGAGTAAAGCCTGTGTTAATGCTATTGAGTAGGCTAATATGGCCAAAGAAGATATTTTGTTTTATAAATAAATGTTCACAGAGCGGCCGTGATCAGCTCCGGCTCTCATGGAGACGCGTGCAGTGATGCGCAGATCAGCTCTAACGGAATCTGCTGTTAAAAATGAACAATCCATTCATCATATCATCATGCAAAACATACACGACATATAGCGAATTTTTCATTGTTTCTCAAAACGTCATAGCATTTCCACGCCACCAAATCATTTATGTCCCCACGCATCATGTACGTCCTCAAGCGCTAACATCATCAAATTGCGATCGGTACATGAGATCGGCCAAATGTACGAGTACCGATCGAGTCATAAAATGTGATGATCGGCCGATACCGATCTCCGGCCGATCGATCGGAGCATCCCTAATGCATAGGTTTAAGGGTGGGTTAAGGTGTAAGGGATAGGTCAAGTGTAATTATAAATTTAATTACAGATGTAATTACATGCAGGTATTTTTAAAATATAAGTACAATGTAAAAACATGTATTTACACAATAAGTGCATTGTACTAAATGATTCATTTAAATTTAAGTACTTGGTTGTTAAGGCCACTTAATATAAAGCCCACATTTATGGGTCTTGCATTTGTTCATGTGGGCTGCCATTTTGTGGCTGTAGCCGGTTTATGCTGCGATAATTCTCTCACCCCTTCATTTGAAGTGTGGTCCTCTCTGGTCCTTCCCCCTACCCCTACACCTCCAACCAAAAGAGAATCGAGACACCCCTACCCCTTAACATGAACGTGCAAAATGGAGGTAGAAATAGGATTGGGCCTTTGCAAACGGATTTCAAAGTGCTAGTTTTTGAAAGCAATATCGTTATCATCTTGGTTTAAACTATGAAAACAGTGATGTCATGTGCATGCATATCACATGTTTTGTGTGCAGACTCGTAATGTTTCTTTACAAAGTGACAGCACCAGCTACTGGCCTGGCATGCGTAATGCAGTGATTTTTGTCGTTTTCATAGACCTTTGTGACTGGGGATCGTTTTGACAGCATTGTCAATTGTCCGCGAAACACTTAAAAACGCAACTTGCCTGCTTGAGTAACTTCAGTCTAAACATTTTTCTTATTCCTTCCTACAGGAAAGACCCACACCATGCTTGGCAGTCAAGAGCAGCCGGGTGTTATTCCCAGAGCTGTCAAGGAGGTCTTCAAGCTGGTTGAAGCTCAGGAAAAGGAGCAGGATGGGTGGGAATACTCAGTTGGGATGTCTTACCTTGAGATCTACAATGAAAAGGTAATATGTTTTGAGAAATAATTTATTTCTGTAGGTTTTCAGTAGCCATTACACCAGTCTTCATTGTCACATGATCCTTCAGAAATCATGCTAACATGCTGATTTTGCTACTTTAGAAACATCTTATCAATTGTTGAAAGTTTTTACTGGTTATTTTTATTTTTTTTGTAAAACCTGATCCTTTTTTTCAGGATTCTTTAAATGGGAAAGCTCAAAAGAACAGCATTTATTTGAAATATAATTTTTTAGCATACTTTTTTTTTTTTTTACTGTCGCATTCTTGTGAAATAAAAGTATTAATTAAAAATCCTTAGAATGGTAGTGTACTTTAATAAATGTATGTGGGCAGCTGTTCTGGAATATTGATGCACTTTGTATCTGTAGGTGCTGGACCTGTTGTCCCCAGGTTCCCAGGACCTGCCCATCCGTGAAGACAAGGACAGAAACATCCTCATTCCTGGGCTAACACACACACCGCTTTCATCCTTTACTGATTTCGACACTCATTTTATCCCCGCGAGTCTAAACCGCACCACGGCCTCTACTAAACTCAACCAGCGCTCCAGCCGCAGTCACGCCATCCTCCTCATAAAGGTTTGAACACGCCCACTTCTCTTCATTCTAGTTCTCCATTAGCACTTTAGCAGGTCCTGGTCTCTGTGTGGTAGACCATGATTTGGTAGCTGGTGCTGAAATTAAATCTCTCCATCAAACAAATACCACTGCCGCTTAGTGTCTGCTGGTTAAATTTGGAAGAGAGAACACAACACTCATGGTAACATTGTATATATGGCCTTATGATTTCTGCGATGTGGAGACAAGTTATAAAAATGGATTTTACATTATAATGCAGCATGTCATTGAATTTCTCAATTTGGGCGAATAAATCTGGAGTAGGGCAGTACACTTAATCTGATTGTGCTATGGACTAGAGTCTAGTTGCAATATTAAATTGCAAAATACTGCTATTTATGTATGTCTCCTTGTTTTGTGGCAAAATAAATACAACAACCTGTCAAAATAGAAGTTGAAGAATTAGGACAAAAATATATTGGTACTGTACATTACAATGCATGGAAGTAATATTAATAATACAATTTTATTTTTTAAAGGAATGATTTGTTTTCCATGTTTTAATTTAAACTTTTTAAAAAGCAGCTTTTTGTTTTCCAAAAAATGAAAGGAAATGTTCTAATTTAATTTGATTAAGATTAGTTAAATTGTTAGTTTAATGCATTAATTTGATTACCACTGTTTTTAATAATAATTCAGAATCCAGAAATTCAAACGGACAATTCAGAACTTCTGAAACGTGTTTTAAAGAACACTGTTTCTGTAAAAGTTCAGTACATTGTCAGTTTTATGAAGAAAAGAACTTAAGACAGAAATATAGTGTTGTACAATGCAATGTACTTAAGTAATATTTATAACGGTTTATTAAATTAATAATTGATTATTTAATGATTCAAGATTAAATTTAATCTTACACCCTTTTTGATTAAAATAAATTTAAACCATTAAAATAATAAATTAAGACTTAAGCAGATGTTGTTGTACAATAAAATATACTTCTCAAAGAAATAACAATAGTAAATAATTATATAAAAAAATAGTATTATATAAAAAAAATTGTTTATTAAATCATAAGAATCCAGAAAAAGTAATTCAGACACCGAATATATGGGGGGGTAACACACATTTTATTGGCCACTTTTATAAAAAAAAATAATTAAAAATTATGCATTAAAACAATCCAGAAATATTCAGAAGGATTTTGTGAAAAAATAACACTGATTTCATTGGGCCCTATAAAGTTACCAGCTCTTTGCAAAAGACTAATAATCACAAATGCATGTGTTTGATCTCAGGTAGTGAAGTCTCAGCGTGGGCCGCCTCACAGACAACAAACAGGCAAGCTGTATTTAGTTGACCTGGCAGGTTCAGAAGACAACCGGCGCACAGGAAACAAGGGCATCCGTCTGAAAGAGAGCGGAGCCATCAACCTGTCCCTCTTTACCCTCAGTAAAGTGGTGGACGCTCTGAACACAGGGGCCGGGGGCCGCGTGCCCTACAGAGACAGTAAACTGACCCGTCTGCTGCAGGACTCTCTGGGTGGATCGGCCCATTCCGTCATGATCACAAACATCGCACCGGAGTACAGCTACTACTTTGACACCTTCTCAGCCCTCAACTTCGCCGCCAAGTCTAAGCAGATTGTCAATCGGCCCTTTATCAGGGAAACCATTTTGGCTCCTACAATTGGTAAGCAGTGCAGTATTATGTTTTATACATATATATGTATGTGTATATGTTAGGGATGTTCATTTCGGTTATTTTTCCCAACCGACGTTCGTTAACCGATTATTAACCGTTAACCGACAAGATTATTTTAGGTTAGAACTGAATTAAATTAGAAAGAATAAGTGTCTGTGACCCGTTAAAAAATACTAATTCCGGGGATTAATTTTACATGCGCAAAAAACAGCAAACAACAGAACATGAGGATTCACATTATCATATTCATGGGCGGCGCTAGGGAGGGGTTAGCAGGTGCTCCAGCACCCCCCAAAAAAACCATAGCACCCCCATAAAAAATGAAATAAAATAAAAACATTTGACTCGTTAAACACATGCATAAATACTGCAATACAATAACGTGATTTGCAGTCGCATGTAATGTCAGCATTTTATTTTAAAAATGGATCGGTTCCTTGTGCCAAGTAGTAGCCTACTGTTGGCCTGCCCCGACTAAAGATTTTTCTAGTCAACTATTCGCACGTTTATATTTAATTGATAGTATAATAACCATTTAGGTTATTATTTATGCCTATTATTTAGGCGTATTATTCCGCGCTCAAACGCACGCATAAAGGTCTCTGCACACAAAGCTTGCCGCAAAGCACCGGCTAAAGTAATGATTATGAATGCATCGGGGAAAAAGAAGACATTTTAATTAATAAAGTAGTGCTTTCTCAGACTCACTATCTCCACAGTGGACGTGCCTTTAATAGAGAAATGCACCTATACGGACTACATAATCGGAGAAGATTTGTTTTTATTTTATTTTAATTGGTTTTCAAGCTTTCTGCAGATTTATTTCTTATGTCTGTGAGCTGCTTCATTGTTGTGACGCGCTCCATTCATGGAGACTGCATACGACAGAAAGCACATCCAAAAATGACGGGAGTATAAGCTCTTTCCGCAGGAATAAATAAATAAAAATAATTGCGTGCGCGCCCCCATGCAGTAGGCTAAGCGTGATAATACTCCCACATTCCTCATAAACATTTGAAATGCGCCTATACAGCGATTTTATTATTCATATAAAATAATAACAACCTGTTTTGGTTGCCCAGCTCCCCCTGTCATTGATCTAGCACCCCCTCAGCACCTGCGTTCAACATTCTCTGGCGCCGCCCCTGATCATATTATATCACATCACGCAACTGCAGCGCTTCTGCGAGCGGAGAAAAACATAATAAAGCTAGGCTATATATACAGTGGTGTGAAAAAATGTTCCTTCCTGATTTTTTATTTTTTTGCATGTTTGTCTCACTTTAATGTTTCAGATCATCAAACAAATTTAAATATTAATCAAAGATAACACAAGTAAACACAACATGCAGTTTTTGAATGAAGTTTTTTATTATGAAGGGAAAACAAAATCCAAACCCACATGGCCCTGTGTGAAAAAGTGCTTGCCCCCTAAACCTAATAACTGTTTGGGCCACCCTTAGCAGCAACAACTGCAATCAAGCGTTTGCGATAACTTGCAATGAGTCTGTTACAGCGCTGTGGAGGAATTTTGGCCCACTCATCTTGGCAGAATTGTTGTAATTCAGCCACATTGGAGGGTTTTCGAGCATGAACCGCCTTTTTAAGGTCATGCCACAGCATCTCAATAGGATTCAGGTCAGGACTTTGACTAGGCCACTCCAAAGTCTTCATTTTGTTTTTCTTCAGCCATTCAGAGGTGGATTTGCTGGTGTGTTTTGGATCATTGTCCTGCTGCAGAACCCAAGTTCGCTTCATCTTGAGGTCACGAACAGATGGCCGGACATTGTCCTTCAGGATTTTTTGGTAGACCGCAGAATTCATGGTTCCATTTATCACAGCAAGTCTTCCAGGTCCTGAAGCAGCAAAACAGCCCCAGACCATCACACTACCACCACCATATTTTACTGTTGGTATGATGTTCTTTTTCTGAAATGCTGTTACTTTTACGCCAGATGTAATGGGACACACACCTTCCAAAAAGTTAAACTTTTGTCTCGTCAGTCCACAGAGTATTTTCCCAAAAGTCTTGGGGATCATCAAGATGTTTTCCGGTAAAACTGAGACGAGCCTTTTTGTTCTTTTTGCTCAGCAGCGGTTTTGGTCTTGGAACTCTGCCATGCAGGCCATTTTTGCCCAGTCTCTTTCTTATGGTGGAGTCATGAACACTGACCTTAACTGAGGCAAGTGAGGCCTGCAGTTCTTTAGATGTTGTTGTGGGGTCTTTTGTGACCTCTTGGATGAGTCGTCGCTGCGCTCTTGGGGTAATTTTGGTCAGCCGGCCACTCCTGGGAAGGTTCACCACTGTTCCATGTTTTCGCCATTTGTGGATAATGACTCTCACTGTGGTTTGCTGGAGTCCCAAAGCTTTAGAAATGGCTTTATAACCTTTTCCAGACTGATAGATCTCAATTACTTTCTTTCTCATTTGTTCCTGAATTTCTTTGGATCTCAACATGATGTGTAGCTTTTGAGGATCTTTTGGTCTACTTCACTTTGTCAGGCAGGTCCTATTTAAGTGATTTCTTTTTATTGTGAATGCGCACAAATAAAAGCAAACCTTTTACAATTCCTATTATCTTCAAAGGAGTATTTGCTTCCACTGTTAGAAGGGAAGAGAAAGTCAAGTGATTGCTCCAGCGCCGCATGCGAACACACAGTTAAGCATTCTACCTTCACAATGCAGCCTGTTCATTATCATTATAAAAAAAAATCAGTCAAACATATGGACCAGGGGAAAAAACCACACTGCTCAGTTTAAATATGTAGTAAAATCTGTGCCGTTAAGCGTTATCACCGTACCGCCGTGAAGTTATGCAAAACATTTTGTTTTCCGTGGATATTGGAGCAAGTGAAGCAGGCCTACATAAAAGGTAAATAATATTTTGGCATTGAAATACATCGCGAATACGGAAACATTTGATTTTGTCGAACGAGAGACACAAAATTGGTTTCAGTTTCGTTTTAGCCTAAATGAATTCGTTTTGGTTTGTCGTTTATATAGCTATAGCTTCTTACATTTTTAATTCTTGTTCTTTTCTAAATAGCCTACTGTTAATTGAAAGGATTTGTTGTGGAGTGAGAGGAACTAAAATAGCCTAGCTATGTTTACAGTGTTTATTATAATGTTTGTAATTCGCATCGGCCTATTTCTGAATGAAATAATAAAATGCTATTTGTTTTTTTTTTTCTCTCTCTCTAAAAAATTTTTTTTTTTATAGGCGTAGCTTATTTTAACCATGCAGCAAACCTTTGTTCAGTAACTGAATTACTGAAGAAAAAAAAAAAAAGTGACTTTAAACCATTTAATTGATTGTATTAATCGGTCAAAATTCTTATCGGTCGGTTAAACGGTTAAAATGAACATCCCTGTGTGTGTGTGTGTGTGTGTCTCTGTGTGTGTTAATAATAGGGTATGTAATAATAATTTTATCCCTTCACTCTTAGGTCCTGGAAAGAGAACCAGAGAGGAACTGGAGGCTGGAGGTTCTAGTGAGCCCCAGAACAAAAGGTCTAAAGAGGGGAAGAAAGCTGAACGGTCCTCGTCACCACCCGTACATCCACACCGGTAAGACTGCATGTGTTACAACAGATGAACTAATTTATTGTATGAGCACTTTAACAGGTCTTGGCTTTGTGCAGTAGGCCATGATTTGGTAGCTGGTGCACAAAAACCACAGGCTGAATGTGCCTCACTGGACATGAATAGGAAGGACTTACTGTATGTGCTGTAGTGCTGGGTGATCAAGCTAAAATTGTGAATTCTCAGCCTTTTGAAGATATTTAAGTGTAAATCTCTATTTATTTGCTGTGAATAGCTTTCAAATGAATTTCATTTTGCACTGGGGTTTGTGAGTTAACCCTCAAAGTAAAGCTAATCAACCTTAAAGGGTAAGTTCACCCAAAAATGAAAACTGTCATTAATTACTCACCCTCATGTCGTTCCAAACCCGTAAGACCTTTGTTCATCTTCCAAACACAAATTAAGATATTTTTGATGAAATCCGAGAGCTCTCAGACGGTCCATAGACAGCAACTGTATGTTCCCAGGTCCAGAAACGTAGCAAGGAGATCGGTAAAATAGTCCATGTGACATCAGGGGTTCAACCGTAATTTTACGAAGCTACGAGAATACCTTTTGTGCACAAAGAATTTTTATAATTTAAAATTTTAAAATTTTTATTTTTATAAAAAAATAATGACTTTATTCAACAATTCTTCTCATCACAACACATGCGCTTGCTTCCGCCTCATGTAAACAACACGTGCATGGTGCTGCTGCTTACGTAACATGCAAATGCTTCAGCAGGCGCATGCGTTGTTTACATTTTGGGTGAACTATCCCTTTAAAGCTGCAGTCCGTAACTATTATTATTATTATTATTTTTATTTATTTTTTTTGTATTCAAAATTTACAAAAATGTATATAAGCGAAGTACATCAAGAATCCATTTTCCAAAGCGTGTTTTTGGCTTATCCCTAATCACTACGGTACACCTATAAGTTTTTATATTCTATTTCAGACTAGGGGGCTGTTTCATAAAACTAGTTTACCAAATAAGCCAGGCTTATTTCAGTAATTCTGACTTATTTTCACTTGATTTGGTTTCCGAAAGCAAAATTACCATAGCTCAAGCTCAGTCACTGTGGTAACTTATGCTGAGAAACTAACCTGGTCAGGAGCAGACTAACTGTCAGGCTAAGCTGAGCTCCTCTAACACTGACCAATAGAAACGCATCGATCTTACCACTGACTCTCTCACATACAATTAGTTGACTTTATTATTAGTCCAAAAATAAAAGTATACAGAAAATACACCTTAAATAATCAAATAAATAAAAAAATAGGCTACAACCAACTGTATTTAATGTATTGTGCCCAAAATGTAGGCTAATGACATTTTAACATAGTTGCCACTTGTTCATTCAGTTGATCAGCAGTTTCTAGCCATGCAGCCTTTCTCTCTGAATTTGACAGCTGTACCTTTTATGGTTATTAGAACATTACAATCTAAAATGGCTCTTTAAAGCATTAAAAACACTAAATCAAAAGTTAGAATCACTGAATTAAAACTTAAAATAAATAAATAGAAACCAGATTACATTTTAACTGATAAGAGGAACACTTAACTCATTTGAGCTAGTATGGCTGTATTAACCAGTTTACATTTGATTTCCAGTTACTGCTATCATAAAAATACTTATATGTAGGTAGGGCTGTGACGGTCACCGGTTGTCATTGCCACCGCCGGTAGTTTTGACGTCACACACTTTTAACCAGCATAATACAAAGTTTTGTATACAAGTGTAATATAGTAACAGTTGCAAATTGTTTTATTTAGACTATAAATCTATGCTAATTCACAAATTACCTCAAACACCATACACAGCGTTTCCTTTAGATTGGCATGTTTGAGCGCAGGAAAATACAGTTTATTCTGCATTCAGCAAATGTATTTCGTGATGAGCGATGGACCTTGTTGGGAAACCAAATACTACATCACAGATCTGGAATCATTTCCATTCATGTCACCCATCCGCGTTTGTACAAGTGTCTTCAAGTTCATGTGATCGCAAACGCCCGGCTGGTCAGGTTTGTGTTGGTGAGGCTTTCTCCAAACTGGCCAAATACGAGCGAGACAGCGGTAAATGGAAGATGCCAACAAGAAATGTGGCAACATATGCCGCGAATCCTATTCCACAGAGCGCGTGCAGACGAGGAGTTAACGGCCGCTTGCTTGGTGGAGGAACAGTGAACCGTGTCTAAACCGGACGCCGCATCGCAGCACAACAGGTTGAGTCTGTCTACAGGACATTTGAACTTTGTGTCAGTATGACATAAATAGGAAGAGGCCGTTTACTGTGAGGGATTTGTCGTGTTGTATCGCGCCGCATCTAGTGTAGACGGCATCACTGATTATAATGAGTTCTCGCCGCGCCGCTTGCGTGAGGTAGACAGAGTATTTAACTTTCTTATTTAAGGCTACTTTCCTATTTAACTGTATTTCTTTGATTATATATTTTGGTGTTTTGCAGGCTGAGTGTTCACTGACGGAAGTGCTAAAATAAACACGCACGTTTGTTAATAGATGATTGAGCCTCATTTATTTATTTTTGCGTTTCAGAATTATATATACATATATGTACATATAAATATGTACACAACACCGCGTCACCGGCGGTTGTTGGGTTATTACCACCACGGTGGTAAAAAATCTGCCACCGTCACAGCCCTATATGTAGGATTAAAATTCTGTCATTTAATGTCCGACAACAAATATTTTAGCAGAATGTATATTTTATTCAGAATTATTGCGCAATTCTATTCTGCTCCGTCTGTGTTGTGCATGCTCGCAGCAGCGCTCGTTCACTCACGTAAGCCTCGCCCACTCCTGACAGAAAAATGGATATATTTGCATGACTTTCTAACATTTACAGATGAAAAATATACCTGTGACGTATCAGTTATGCACTGAGGAAAACACAATGTCTCAAATGAATTAAACAGCACAAATATTCGCTGTTTGCCACGGTGGATCGATTTGATCCATGATCGATATTAAGGGCTGCTTAAGAATAAGCGTGCACATCAAATTATTCTGACTCATTGAACCTGGATCGAATTAGTCAGATTGCGTGAGCTTAAATTGGTTTGTTAGGTTTTCAAAGTCAGGTTTTGGACTTTAATCCCCGCTTTTCTTAGCGTCTTTTATAAAATTTTATAATTTGTTTTATTAATACTTTTGTTCAGCACATACTCATTACATTGACCAAAAGTGACAGTTAAGACATTTTATAATGTTAAAAAAGGTTCCTATTTCAAATAAATGCTACTCTTTGGAACTTTAAATAAACTAAATGTAAAATAAATGTATCATGACTTCCACAAAAATATTAAACAGCACAACTTTTTTTTTTTTCTTTACATTTGATTAAAAATGTTTCTTGAATAATAATAAATGGTGGGATTTTATAGTTAAATGATTTTTATTTTTTTTTCCTTCACAGCATTGCTTAATTTTACATGTAAATCTGTCTACCTGTCTCCCTCTCTCTCTGTATGTGTGTATATAAATCTGATGTCTGGCAGGTGTACATGTGCTAAAAGTTTAAATGTCTCAGTTCACCAGATTCATCCGTTCTGGACAGACTTCTGGCCCTGGAGCAGATGATGATGGGCTCGGCTGAAAGGGATAGACTCGACCTGCTCAAAACTGTAGCACAGTCCCGTAAGGAAATACAGGTATCGTACACACTCTTTCAGCATTTGGTTCTATTGCTTGGTCAGAACAACATTTCTATTTCAATTAGGGCTGTCAAATGGATTTATTGTAATTAATCACATTCAAAATAAAAGTTTGTTTGCACAAGTGTGTACTGTATATTATACATATACGCACACATAAATACACACGTGTGTGTGTAGATATAAGAAATATTTATTAAATATTTAGTACATGTAATTTTTTTTTTATATATGTAAATATAAATATACATTACATATTTCTTAAATATATAGATATATCTGCATTTATATTATAGATGCACAGTAAACACATTCATGTAAACAAACTTTTATTTTGGATGCTATTAATCGTGATTAATCGATTTGACAGCCCTAATTTCAGTGCATTGCGAGAGGTGAGAACTGTTTCTGTGGAAATGGGTACAGTTGCAAACTGTACTGGAGTCCACATGAACCTAGTTTTCAAATGGCACGAGTGCTCGGTTTGGAAAACCACTTCCACATCAACCAATGGGTGATTTCAGATATGTTCTTCTGTCTTCCCATAGATGTTGAAGGAGAAACAGAAAGAGCTGGAGGACAAAGCAAACATGAATGAAGCCACTGAGAGAGAGTCCAAAGATGCACTTCTCTTTAAAACAGATCTGCCCCCACTGCACAGAAAACCATCTACAGCCACCAAACCACGCAAACAGCAGGCGGTTGTCACACCGTTACAGGGTAGGATGTGGTTAATTTCATCCTTGCAGTCCTCCTGGGACACTCTTTATGCATGAGAACCCAGTATTGATATAAGTGGTTTAGTGTTTCATGACCCTTTGAAGATTTTTCCATCTCTCTTCTCTACCTGCTGAGTTGTGCTGTTAGTATGCTGTATGTTTCTGTGGTGCTGCAGTTGCTGTGCTCTTCAGGGCTCAAAGCGTTTCTGCTCTGTTCCCGCTCTCATCCTGCTACTGTCAGCTTCTGAGATTCCAGATTAAACACTGAACTGATATGTTTAAAGGGTTAGTTCACCCAAAAATAGTAGCCCATGTTTTACTCTCCCTCAAGGCATCCCAGGTGTATGACTTTCTTCTTTCAGACGAATCCAATCGGAGTTATATTAAAAATTGTCCTTGCTTTTCCAAGCTTTAGAATGGCACTGGGTGGGTGTTTTTTTTTTTTTTACGGTCCAAAAGAAGTCAAATAAAGTGCATCCATCCATAATAAAATGTCTCACACGGCTCCGGGGGTGAATAAAGGCCTCCTGTAGCGAATCGATGCGTTTTTGTAAGAAAATGATCCATATTTAAAACATTATAAATGCTTTTCTCTCACCTCCGCTTACTGTCGTATGTGCAAGCCGTTCTGGGCGGATGAGATGGGCGTAGCGCATGCGCCTGTGAGATATGCTTGGAGCAAAGGAAGCAAAGTTGCCTTACTTTAGCAAAGGAAAACCGGTCTCTTCTTGGCTTATATTGAACTCCTCCATGTTTCTTTACAAATCCTCGTTTTGTGCTTCTAATTCTTGACCAGTGTTTTGTGTTGCTGTCTCTGCTCCACGCTTCCACTTTCGTCACTAATCACCGGCGCGTGCGCTACACCTACATCCTATGTCATCCGCCAGAATGGCTTACACCAGGGGTGTCAAACTCAAGGCCCGCTGGCCTATTTCGGCCCTCCACATCATTTTATGTGGCCCGCGAGAGCATATGATTGTCTTACAAAAAAAAAAAAAAAACCTATGCTACTTTATATCATACATTATGAAAGTGCGTATCAATACCACAAGTTTCTGTTTCTATTTGCCGTTCTGTTTATACGCAGAAATTGACTTTGTGCATATGATACGCGATGGTTTTTCCGTTGATGATGACTGCGTGGAGGCTCAACGGAATAAAGCGGACCTCATCAAGTGCTCGAGCACCATAGATGGAAAAACACGATGTTCTCCATTCATTTAACGAATTAAAAAATCGATGGAAGCTTTCAGACACGACTTTCTTCTCCTTTTTCTGCGTTATTTTAATGACAAATGTCCTGAGCGCATTGTAGCCTGCAAGAGCGCATCAAATGCGCGAGCGCAAACCTCTCCGCTGGCAGGTGGATTCCCATTCATTCACTCTCACAGAAAACGGACGCGCTCTCTATCGGTCAGACATTATGTGCGCTCACAAATTCTTCTCTCCTGAGTTTAATGTTGCCATAAGTGTGGGCATGCACCAGCAGAAACCTAAATTGGCGCATATGCCAACGAAATGTAAATCAGTATTTACACAGCATAACCAGGGGTGCAAACTTGTCACCTTTCGGCGAAATTCGCCGTTTTCACCTTGAAATAGGTCATTCACGTGAATCGTGTAGATCTGTAAAAAAAATATTTGAGGAGGAGGAGGAGGAGGAGGAGGGGGGGGGGGTCGTCGTATCTGCGAGTCATCTGTGTCACGTCACCTGCAGCGTCTTTTCCCCCTGTTGGCAATGGCAGGAATGGACCCGCCCTACTCTGTCTCTGATTGGATTACCTTGGGGCTGAAGCCCGCACCGATGCGGGCTGTCTCCTATTTTCTTTATGACCGCGAAAAGAACTAAAAATACTCTTGTCAGTTTTGATTGTACAGATAAGAATAAGGTATCATTTGAAACTGCAAAGGGTCTCCTTTTATTTCTGTATAGTCATAATAACAACGAAATAATGTGCTTTTCTAAAATTAATAAAATAAACAGGGTGCGTTCTCTGCCGGCTCTGTCTCTGTCACCTTTCTTCACAGACACGTAAATAAAACAACCTGAATCTCCGTGAATACTCGCCTCAAATACATGAGAAATATATGTATAGAAAGCTTAGAATGTCTACTTTTAAATGAAGTAAGTTACGTCCAAAACAAATAATGTTAAAGTAATCCGTATGAAACTGATGCGATGTCCAGTCTTCCCGTCTCAACTCATTATATCTAATACGGTCCTGCCCACGCGCCGTTCGCGCCTTTCAGATTCAAACATCCACGTGAGGGCGCGCGAATGTAAACGCCCACATCGCCTCCGCGTAAACAAACAAGTTCATCCCGGCTACTTTCTGTTTCTGGAAGATCTGCTGAGAGAAATAACCCAGAATTTCAAAATGTGTTTGTTTGTTTGTTTGTTTGTTTTTTTCCTGCAGAGCACATAAACAATATACACTATGAAAATGCCAGGTTTTGTAATGTTTTTGTAAAGAATTCTCTTCTTCATTACTTCAGTCTTACTCCAAGTGTAACAATATACACTATACCATTCAAAAGCTTGTAGTCAGCATATAGAAATTAAAACTTTTATTTAGCACACAAGTAATGATAAAGACATTTATCATGTTACAAACTATGAAAAAAAACTCTTTTCAACAGAATAATAATAATAATAATAAGTGTTCAGAATATTAGAATGATTTCTGAACTGGAGTAATGATTTCTATTCATCGTTTAGCTGCCCTCGCAAGAATCTCAAAAAGAAAAAAAACTTCAAATTGATTTCAGCTCTTTTCACTGTTTGGACTTGAATAAAGAAAGAACTTAACCTTTTAATTTTGTTTTAATAATAAGTGTCATTTTTTGAGCAATATATCAGCAAATCAGATTATATTATCGTGAGGTATGATTCCCACCCATGTGTGTGTGTGAATGAAGTTTAGTTTGTCACCTTTTTCACCCCTGACGAGTTTGCACCCCTGATAACAGTATAAATTTACCTATCTGTCTCGCACGTGTCCCGCATTGTCCGGCAAAGTCACATCTACTGTCCTGAAACAGATCTATAGCCAGGTGGTCACCCTAGTGCAGAGTAGTAAAATAATTTGAATCAGTAAATTTTAACGAAAAAAAAAAAATCCATTATACTTTTTTTAGTACTTTATTTTGTATTTATTTATTTATTTTTGGGTGCGGGAATGGGGTTGAGTATGGCCACTTCTTCTTTTTTTTTTTTTTTTTTTTTTTTTCTTCTACTTTAAGCATTGATTGCATATCATATGCACGCCAAAGTCAATTTCTGCGTATAAATCGCACGCCAAATAGAAACAGAAAATCGTGCTATTGATATGCATTTTCATGAGACCGGGCTCATTTGTTTTTATCTTAAATGCCATATCTGTCACACGTTCTTAGCAGCTCACAATGATTGGTTGTACCATAAATGTAACAAAAAAAGTTTTTAACAAAGTTAATGTTGAACCTGTGTTTGATGATACTTGTCTTTATTTACTTTGATTTATGGAGTAATTTGGATTTCTTAACCTGATAAATTAAAAGGATTTATGTTAAAATAACACAGAGCAATAACATATATTTTTACATCTATACAAATGCACATGCAATATTTGTAACTTAAATGGAGACAGTTATTTAATAATATGTTAAGGAGTAGTAACATTTGTACAGTCTTACAGTTTCAACCGGCCCTTTGATGGCAGCCATAATGTTGAAGTGGCCCTCAGTGAAAATGAGTTTGACACCCCTGGCTTACACGTACGACAGCGTAAGTGAGAGAAAAGCGTTTATAAAGTTTTAAATATGGATATTTTTCTTACAAAAACGCATCGATTCCCTACAGGAGACCTTTATTAACCCCCTTGAGCTGTGTGAGGCCTGTTTTATTATGGTTGGATGTGTTTTCTTTGACTACTTTTGGACTGTAAAAAAAAACACCCGCCTAGTGCCATTTATAAAGCTTGGAAAAACAAGGACAATTTTTAATATAACTCCAATTGGATTCGTCTGAAAGAAGAAAGTCATTTGCACCTAGGATGCCTTGAGGGTGAGTAAAACATGGGCTAATTTTAATTTTTGGATGAACTAACCCTTTAAGAGTGCATTTCCTGAAAATCTAAACTTAGTCTAGAATTTTCTGAAAATGTATTTGCCCTCAGGCCATTCAAGATGTAGATGAGTTTGTTCATTAGAACAGATTAGAATAAATTTTGCACGACATCACTTACTCACCAATGGATCCTCTGCAGTGAATGGGTGCCGTCAGAACGAGAGTCCAAACAACTGATAATAACATCACAATAATCCACACCTCTCCGGTCCATCAATTAAAATCTTGTGAAGTGAAAAGCTGCGTGTTTGTAAGAAACAAATCCACCACGATGTTTTTAAAATCAAATTGTTGCTTACAGCTAAAATACAGTGAATTTTTTTTAATCAGGAGAGAAATATGCGTAGATCAAGCACAGTCTACAAACAAAAACGATTCTAAACCAATATGTTAGTGGTTTTTGATGTGAGAGGACAACAGGGGATGAACTTTTTCACTGGGAAAAGCAATATGGATTATGGACTTCACATTTTGTCCATAAGCAACAGTATAAAGTTAAAACACCTTAATGATGGATTTGTTTCTTGCAAAGATGCAGCTTTTCATTTCAAGATGTTAATCGATGGACTGGAGTGGTGTGGATGGATTGTGATGTATTTTACTCTCATTCTGACGGCACCCATTCACTGCAGAGGATCCATTGGTGAGCAAGTGATGTAATTTTTCCAAATCTGTTCTGATAAAGAAACCCCCCATCTTGGATGGCCTGAGGTTGAGTACATGTTAAGCAAATTTTCTTTTTTTGGGTGAACAATTTCTTTAAGCACAACATTTCAGGCTGTATTTGGTAAATAAGGAGCTGTTTTTTCACTGTCCAAACACATCTCAGTCTCTCAGGTGCAGCCCTTGCAGCAGTGCGCTGTGGTGTGTAAACCCTCACAATTCTTGGATAAAAAGAAACGCATCCAAAACGAGGTCAGTGTGCTGGCAACATGTTACAATGTACAACAATAATTAACATTGTGCCGCCCAGGAAATTTGGGAAATATCATTCATGTCAGTTTAAAATCATGTATGACAGTAATGGCCAATAGATGGCTGAAGCTTTCTGTGCGTCCAGCTTAATGACTACATATTAGTGCTGTCAATCGATTAAAAAAATTAACTAATTAATCGCACATTTTTCTGAAATTAATCCCGGTTAATCCCACCTAGGGCTGGGCGATATATTGCATGCGATATGCATGCGCATCTCGTCAGTAAAGCCGGTTCCGTGATTGGCGGTAAATCTCCATCACCTGTTTTCAAATGGAGCGGCATTTAATACACAGAGCCGTAGTTCACTGACAAGCTACGCATATATCGACTGATATATCGCCTTCGATATGAACGCGATATTGCGTAGCTTGTCAATGATTTACAGCTGTGTATTAAATGCGCATTTGAAAACAGGTGATGGAGATTTACCGCCAATCACGGAACCGGCTTTAGTGACGAGATGCGCATGCATATCGCATGAGATATATCGCCCAGCCCTAATCCCACCTAACATTAAAGATTTTAAATAAACTTTTATATTGCAATTTTACATTCAATCCTCAAATTACATTTTTTTTATATATTTTTTAATATTTGTTTCATGGCATCTTTTTTTTATGACTGAAGGCCAATATCACTGATATCAAGTAATACTGATTTCCCTATTTAAAAAAAAAAGTCCCCTAATATTTAATTATTGACTATAGCCATTAAACATTACATTATAATTAAGAGCTATCAATTTTATCATTTATTAGACTATAAAAATAACTTATTTAAGTGAACTTAAAACAATCTTCACATAAACCCATTATAATAATTGTTATATTTGGCTAGGCTACCTGTACCCTTCAGCAGAAATATACAGAAATTGAATAAAGTTATCAAACACTAAATACAGATAAATACTTACAGCTATAAAAGTTATTGATTTCCTCTTTTGTTCTTGATGGACGGACATCACAGCAGCTGGTTATTGGGTTGTTTTTGGCTGCTATTTCTTTAAGAGCTGTCGCTGCTGAACGTGACGTGGATTTGGCGCGTATATTTTCTCTCAACTCTCATCACCTTTTCTGACCCATTTCAGTCTCTTCTAATGAGCTGATGAGTTGAATCGGGTGTGTTAGATGGAGACAGTGCTGGGATTAGGGCTGGGCAAAAAAAAAAAATAGATTTTTCGATTAATCGTTTTTTTTAATGACGTCGATTCGATATCGATTCTGATCCATGAATCGATCTTTTCCGGTATTTATTTCAGCACACATTTAAAACGAGATCTGATTAATGTGATTCTTATCATTAGTCTTCTCCACTAGATGTCACCCTTATTTACCTCACGCGATGTTACAACAGAAAGCCTGTCTTTCATTCAGTGCTTATGGCGGAGATACTGTTGACAAGAACCAAGAACAAAGCCATCCGCGTGATTCGTAATGCTCAGGTGAAATGCTGTAGTAATATAAATCTGTGGAAGCATTTGATATCACGCATAATGCGCCATGATTTCCGCAATTAATGAATGGTGGATGGCGCGACGCACTGTTGTTTACTACACACATAAGCGCGGACGACGCTCGCGGTGTTTGCATCTTCTGCCGTCTCACTATGATGATATTAACACACGAATATCATCTCCAGCTGCTCTGAGAGTCATTTCATTTGTATTTTACCGTTTAATTTGAGAAAACTACCATCATATCACTTACACAGCAGCTGCAAGTTCCTCACGTCAACCCGTCAAAATAAAAGTTTAGTTTAACGTTAAGAAACTGGCAGAATATATTACTATTTAGCAGTTTTAAGACTCAATGCTAATAAATATTAATAAATCTTTATTTTTAAATAAATAATCCCATTTGTTTTCTTTTTAATTTTAACAGTAAACCTCTGTTGTGCAGCACTTTGTTTGCCAAAAAAATAAAAGGGTTTAATTTTCATTTGATTAGGATAAATACATTTTTTTTTATGCCTTCATCTGATTACTAGAAATATTAAGAACATTTTATAGGGTCCTACTATTGTTTAAGAAAGGAGATACAAAAAAAGAACATGTTTTAAAATACAGGCCTGTGGTTCTTAATTTCTTTTTATTAATTCACCATTTGTAAACTGATGTTTACTGTTAATTTTTAGAAATATCAATAGCTTTTGTATTAAAACTATATTCGCTGAATATAATCAAAAAAATCGAGAATCGAATCGAGAGCTTGCAAATCGAATCGAATCGGGACATCTGAATCGATACCCAGCCCTAGCTGGGATGCTCCAGGACAGTTTTGAAAACCATTTCAGAGACATGCAGGGATTAAAGTTCTCCGACGGATTTCCGTCAATTGCTGCGGGTCTAAGACGGATTTCCGTCAATTACAGGGTTCCGCCTGTCCTTAATGTGTTAAATTCACTTTTCATAATTTTAAGGCCGTAAATATGCTTACATTTATCAAATAGTGTAATAAACGTCTTCATTTTAGTTTGAATAGGTCTTAAATTAAGGAAAGATTCTATCACCGTTCTGTAATCACTCCGCTCTGGGTCCACTCACGGAAAAACTGCTCCGTGTATACTCCATTTTAAAAGTTATCAGGGATTAATGTTTTCTGTCGCTACGACGGATTTCCATCAATTGGAAAAAATGAGGGGAAAAGAAACATGTAGCGCTCTGTTGTTGTTCTGCCGCTACACCAAAAATCATCCCCGCCACGGCTGCAGCTTCTCACTGACAACATAGTAACGCTGCTCGCATCATTCACAGTCGGGTTATTAGCAGAGAACACAGAACAGAACTTGATTGCGGATATTAATAATTCTACTCATTCCCGCAGGTTCCGACGGAATGTATCATATTTGCACGTGCTTTTGTGTCTTGATAACTCACTCGCGAGCTCTCATTTTCTGTGTGCCCACAGATCGCGATAAGGAGAGTGACAGCTTTTAATAATTAAGGGAGTTTGCAAATGTGATATTGGTTTAATACAACAGATCAATAAACAAGTACTGCATGATTTTACTCTATCATCAACGAAAATAGTTCCAAATAAAGTAACAACTGAGCCGCTGCGCATCTCTAAAGCAAACACAGCGGTGTTTCATTCATGAATGAACTGCGTTTCTGAACGAATCTAGTGAGTCAGTGATTCATGATTCCCCATTCATAAACAGTCACTTGCTTCATTCCGGAATGAATCAGCCGTTCGAACGAATCAATTGAATAAATGATTCAGTGAAAAAAAATCAGTGACTTACCGCCACCTGCTGGTGGTTTCAGTTTTAGCGTATCATTTCAGTTATTTAATTAATTTAATATTTCTGTACTCAAAGTTTTATATTTAAAACATCAATCTCCACAGGAATCTATGAATTGAATTGCACTCATTCCACCTCTGAGCCTCATTAAACGTCTGAAAATGTACCTACAACTACAAGCCACTTTTGTGTTCTTCTGTGCCACCTCTGTAGTACAAATTATTTTTTTATTAATACTAATTTCATATGATTGGTAACATATTTGTCTTATTCTACTTATTATATTGTTTTACATAGAAATTTTAAAAAGCTTATAACCATACATTTTTGAATTTGACAAAGCTGAAAATGATGCCGTTGCAAAGGTAAAAGGAAAATACTCCGGTAAATCACTTTAAGGAGTCAAATGTCACCTCGTATTTGGAAGGCTAATTTTTGATTATTGATCAGAAGGTGCTCTTAAATTTTTTTTAATTAGGAGGACAAGCGCTCCTAAAAAGAAAAGTAAGCATAGAGCCATGTGTAACAATAGATCCATGCATGAGGTCTTAAAGAGACAGCAGCCTAAATAAACCTGCTGCTGTCATTCATTATACAGTGAAGACTATCCAGTGTTATTTTACAGTTTAATAGATTATAGTTAGACTTAACTGAAAAAATTTAAGTACTAATAATTTAATTTGTATCTTATTGTTTTTGTTTGTGCTATTAATTGTAATTAGTTTTTGTTCTTATTTTATTATTTACCATTTCTTTTTTAGTTAAAATAAATTCAATTGTAAGTGCACGTAAATCTTGGATGGGGAGGGGGCGTGGTCCATGGGAAATAGTCCTGCCACCACAGCTGGAAAATATCCTAGAGGAAACACTGCATACATTTAATAAAATTAGAAAAATGCATTTACAAGGGTAAAAAGAAAATGCCCCTGTAAATCACTTTGAGTCAAATGTCACCTAGTATTAAGAAGGCACTTTTTTTTTTTATCAGAATTGTTTTATTGATTAGAAGGTGCTCCTAAATTTCTTAAATTAGAAGGACAAGCGCTCCTAATTAAAAGAAGAAAAACATGGCTCTTAAACTGGGTGTGTGACAGGTATGGCTGTGGAATGAGGTTTGGCCGAGGAAACATTTTCAGTCAGAAGATTTTTTTTTTTGTTTTAATCCCTGGACATGTTCTTAATGGAACTCATATATAACATTATATGCATGCACAGTTTTAAGGCAGCTTTAATTGCCTTTTTGGTAACTTCATGCCTCGACTGACCACGACATTGCATGCTGGTAGTTTATTTTGCGCTTTGATATGATAGATGCAGGCTACAGCGCGCGCCGGTTACAGCGCTCGTTTGACTCGCGCCTGCTGCTGAAGTGAAGCTGGAGCGCGCGTCTGAAACGTCTCCAGATTGATGTGATCGTAAAGACGTTCTGCGACTGAATAAATGCATTTTTTGTCAAGAAAAAACAGACAGAAACAGCAGGTATGAGTGGGGTAATAATTTTAACGCGTTAAACTGAAAAAATGAATCGCCTGCGTTAACACGCTTATTTTGACAGCACTACTACATTTTTTTTTTTTTAAGGATGTCTTCATGAACTTTAAGCACCCATGATTTTGGGAGTTTTGAGCCAAGTTGTAGGTGAATGAACTTAATGGCGGGACAGAAATTTCTCAAGTTTCATTAAAAGCTGTCAAGCAATGGTATATTTTGCACTTGTTGACAGTAACTGAGATGTTACTTTGGCGTTTGACATGAAGATTAAATGAGGTTTTCTGCTGGTAAGGTGTGTGAGGGGAAGGAGAACGGAGGTGTGGATCCTCCCCCTGCTGATGAAATCAACTGGGAGTCCCATCTGGATTCAGCATTACTAGAGCAGTCCAGGAAGAAGATCCTGCAGACGCTGAACTCCGGCTCTCTGAAGGATCTCAAGAGCCTGCAGCTGATCGGAGACAAGAAAGCCAAACTGATCATGGGCTGGAGAGAGATTCATGGGAACTTCACACAGGTACAAGTTTGGCTCTTCACCTGTAATGTGTAAAACTGACATGGAGAGCCTCAATTACTATTTAGTTTTCTCTTTATTTTCCTTGTTTGTAGTTGGAAGACCTGAAGAAAATCGAAGGCATTACAGCTAAACGTTTCTCCTCTTTCCTAAAGGTTTGTGGTTTGTGTCGGTAATGTCTGTGTCTGCTATGGATCTTTAATAATGTGTCTGGAGAGAAGCACACTAGAATGAGATTTAGAAGATTTCCCTTGAGTCACACGCTTTCTTTTTCCCCTCACAGGCCAATATTCTCAGCAGTATGGGAAAGTGAAGCGTATGAGCCGCTGTGTCTGAAGAGGAGCGTTTGAACACTTGTGATTTGTGTTTTTAAGATGTTTTTACACATTTTATGAGGGTAACATTTTGTACAGAGTTGTTTTTTGTGTACAAGCGTCTGTGTATAATTGACTGCTTTTTTTCCATGTTTTCTATCAGTTCAGCATACTGTTTTGCCTTTAGTATTTAACTTTTTTTCTTTCTTTTTTTTTTTTAATGAACTGATCATTTATCGTGGCACCAAATAAATGCCACCATCACATAAAGAAGCTCTCTGGGTTCTTTTTTTTTTTTTTTTTTTTTTCAGATGATTAATTGGTTGTAATACTTGAAATGGTTAGTTTTATAAACCACTTGAGGTGAACAACTAAATAATTTGTTCTCAAACATCCTTTTACAGAGATCTAGTTTTGAGATCTGCCTGATGCTGTCCGTTACTCTCCACGTATAATTCTGTCTGAAAGTTAAACTTTTACGAATGCATATGCAGTAAGGCAAAAATATGTATATGCCTTTTCATCGCTAATTTTTCATTGTTTAGTAAACCCTGACAGTTTCTTAATGCTAAATTAGGGTTTGCGCTGGCACATACTGCTAGTAAAATAGAAAGTTTTTTTGAAAATAAAACTTCAAAATATTTTTTGCGAGAAGTTGTTTGTAGAAATCAGTCCAAATTTGACTAAATGTTAGTCAACACAAACAAAATTTTAGCATTTGATATCATTGTTCTTTAAATGTCAGCTTTTTGTGATAACGGCTTGCCTATTAGCTGAACCCTGCACACGCTGAATCTGTGTCGCAGGTGCATCATGTTTCTCTGAAGAACTACAGAGAGGAACCTTATTCACAAAACGTGCAGTTTTCAATTTTGATTTGCTGAACATGTTCTCACCCTCCGGCAGGCCATCCAAGATATAGATGAGTTTGTTTCTTCATTGCATCAGATTTGGAGAAATGTAGCATTACATCACTTGCTCAGCAATGGATCCTCTGCAGTGAATGGGTGCCGTCAGAATGAGTCCAAACAGCAGATAAAAACATCCGAATAATCCACACTACTCCAGTCCATCAATTAATGTTCTGTGAAGCAAAACCCTGCATATTTATAAGAAACAAAATCCATTATGATGTTTTTAACTTCAAACTTTGAACTTTTTTAACTTTGGTTTCTCCAGTGAAAACTCATCTTATTAATCTTATCTACTACGTATATTGTTTTAGAACTTAAAACATTTCTGCGAAAAGTGTTGAATGAAGCCCCTTGGTTTGTAATCCACTGTAGTAGTCATGCATTTAGCTAAGGTTTAAATGTGCATATGTTCTTAGAGGATTGTGTATATCCTTGACTTGTCATTCAGTATCTGTGTTTTGGACTGAACGAGAATGTAAATGTGTTGTTGGTGAGTGGATGTGTCTGCAGCAGCAGTCGGCACCGCTTCATTACTCTCACAGTCCTTCAACCAGCCTGACATCCTTGAGCAGAGCAGAGCAGCCAATCACTGAACTGCAGGACATGAGACCAGAGCTACATTCACTTGCACGTTTTCATTGTTCATTATAGTGTTTGGAACCATTTTCAGTAGGCAGAAAATAAATTTGACTATCAGAGATTGACTGCTTTAATAATTAATGGAAAGAATAGATTTTTTCCCCTTATGTTGATCACTGTAAACTGAAATGTAAAGTTAAAAAAGTGACATTTGAGAGATTGTTTTTACTGCAAATTAATAAAAGTACATACCATTTAAAAATATATATTTAGTTATTTGCTTTTTTTAGTTCCAAAGGTGCAGTTTTTAGCAGTACAGATGTGGTTATTAAATAAAATTAATTTATTTTTTACAGTATACGGTTACTCTTTTTTTTTTTAGGGTTTTATGTATACACACACAAACTGACATTTGCTTATAATTTATTATATACAAAAGCTAAAATGTAATTAATACGTTTCCCTTACAAAATTACTAGGCTAACTTTTACAGTGTATCTGTTACATTCTTACTGAGTAATAATGCGTAGCTTATTGCTTTTGTGGAAATGCTTGTCAATTGTATCGTGTAGCTATTATCATGGGCACTCTAATATAACCTATGATTGTGGACTATAATCAGCCTTCATAACGAGGCTGTCACTCATTCACTCGTGTGTTTTTCATCTCAGGCTCTTCCAGAGCGCGCAGTTCATGTAGTTTACCAGTGAGCGCGAGCCTGCAGCCAGTGATGATCCCAGCATCCCTGCTGATACCACGAGCACACCACCTCGCTGTTTTTCTTTTAATGCACATTTAAATGCCATACACCGGAATATCACATTTCCATTAGAATCTTCTGAGCGACTGTTTATGCATATGGACTAAAATAACCGCACACTGGCTGGAATCACGCGGTGTAAGGTAGCTGTTTATTTATGTTATATACGTTATGATATGTGTACTAATAAACGTCTGAATGATTTTTAATGTCTGTGGGAGACAGTCCTTTGATTTATTAAGAAACAAAGGGTTTCCCGACCTGGATAGGTGAATTGTACCTGTGTTATTGGATGCATGAGGACAAAGAACAGCTTTATGCTGTGCATCGTTATTAATTAATCTCTAAATTCGTCATTATAGCGTAGTATCTTATATTTGAAGTACGGACTAAATTATGTTTTTTACTCTCTCTCTCTCTCTCTGTCCCTCCATATGTCTCTTATTTTCCCCACGGCTTTGTCTATTTGCCCTCATGTTCTCCGCGCATGTTGTCATGAGGGAATCCAGTGCTTATTTTTGACTGACACCATATGTTCCCACATACAGTATTTACCGTGAAAATTTGACGTTTTTTCGTATGTTTAATTATTAAATTTAACCCGTTTTATAAGTAGGCTAAACGAGTAATGTCCTAGCAGAAAATTTCCTAATTTTCCGTCAAGTTTACCGACGTTTCCTTCGACCCTAAAACACAACACGATTCAAAATAACGTTAAAACACCTGTGAAGAAAAGAAAAGAGAGAGAAAAACAATAGGCGGGAAATTCCTTCATTTTAGCACGGTAGCTACATCCGTATTTTACAGTAAGTTACTTGAATAAATATGATGTTAAGTATATTACAATCGATTAATAGAATCTATATTAATTCTGCTGAAAAAATGAATGTTATAACATTTGTCTGTAATCGAGGTCAGTTTCATGACCTACATATCTAAGAGGTTAAAATGAGATAAACAAGCATTCATGTTAATGAAAATGATCTTCTAACAAAGCAGATGAGTTGTTTTTGTGGGAAAAAATAGCTGTGGGATGCTGAATTGTGAGGGATGTGATGTGTGTGTTAATGGCACCATGTGCTGGAGTGTGACTTTGCATCTCATCATGCTTCTGTGCGATGGTAATGAGATTCATCCCCTGTGCACATACATCTCACTATTTTTCTCCTGTTTTCAGCCACACGGGACGCCATCGTCTGAACATCAACGCAGCGCTGGCCACATTCACACCCTCCGCCGTCTCTATGGAAACCGAGTACCATCAGGCATCTTTGGGCTCTCTGGTTTGTACCCAAGATGGAGAGCCGATGAGCTGCCAGACCCCGGGCCCTGTGACATACCAGCCGGGGACCACCGGGATCGGATCGGACTCTTTCCCATGTCTGCGGCCCCTCGCATTCCCCCAGCAGTCCAATGAGGAGGCGCGGCGCTCGGGAGAGGTCACCGTTATGGTCAAGGAGAAAGCCGAGAGTGGTAGTTCATCATTTCATCAATAATATGTCATTCTGGGAGGGTTTTGTGAGGGAGGAGGGATAAGAATAATTGATATGAAAGCATCTGCTTTGTCTCCAGGAAGAAACTGTTGGGGACTTTCAGGTCCTGCTATGCCAATCACACTACAGTCATTTGCATACAGCAATCAGGATAATGACTTTAAAAATGGCATGTAATTAAACAGGCAAACAATGGAGATGAAGTGAGTGTTTTCAGAGCTCAAAAACTGCAGCTACTTAAATGACTATAAAACCAAATTGGTGTTATTTTAGTATTATTTTAGTATTATTTCTATATTATAGCATTTGTTAATAAGCATGTTTTTTTTATTTATATTCATTTCAGTTTTAAGACATAGCTTAGAACTGACATAACTTAAATTAAGCTAAAATAAATTAAAAAATAGTTACAATTGATAGAAATAAACTTAAAAACTTATAAGTAAATAAGTTTAATAAATAGGTTTAAGTAGAGCTTACTAGTTTATTAAACTTAATTTAAAATGTCAGTTATTTAACAATAACAACACTGAACCAAATTAGTATCAAATACTAATTTTAATACTAAAGTTTTTTAAGTTTACATCTTTCCTCTATATTTTTCTTTTATTTCTGTAGTATTGATTAACAACAACACTGAACCAAATTGATATTAAATACAAAAGCAGCTGTAAATTCAAGATATACCATCCCTGTTTCAGGTCTAGGAGTTGTTATGGTGAGCTTTCTTCCCGTTCAGTGTTTTTAGAGCTTACTAGTTCTTTTTCTAGCCACATATTCAAAAACAAATACAGATATCTGACAGTTACAGGTCACTACAGTCACAGCAGAGCCACTAAAACCAGAAATAGACAAGTCTTAGAATAGAATATCATTAAATATATCAAACGCTAGGTAAAAAAATAAAAAAGAGCAATTCACTACAGAGGTACATTCTGTCCTCACATTTTAAATATCTGGGGCATGTATATACAGTATATATGTATGTGTGTGTGTACACATATACAGTATATATATATGATGCATGCTTTCAGGATTTAGTAAGCAAATAGCTTTAAAAAAGAAGCAAAAATAAAAGCTAAAAGTGAAAATGATTAATTCAGAAAGCACTTCCTCAAATCCGATCATTGTAAATAATGCACAGGCTCTTCTGAGGGGCATTTCTTTGTTACTAACCACTGAATGATTGAGAGCTGGCAGTGGACGAGCTCAACAACCCATGAACACTTTGTTGTTTATTGTGGCTCGATGATGCTCTGATGAGTTCGTTTGAGGTTAAGAGCAAGATATTTTATTTCCCTTATTTTACAGTCGCTGAGTGTGTAGTAAATGCTCTTAATTAAATTAAAGTTGTGCATCCTAATTAAATTTGCCAAAGGGGCTTCCTGGCAGGAGGGGCTGAAAGGCATGACAGAGCTTAGTGAACTAATTGCATCGGTGGCTATTTAATTAAAGTTGGTTTCAAGAGCTCGCCATCCGGCGTTTCTATCAGCATCACATTTGGAGGAAAACATGGTGAGACAAACAATAATGATAACAGATAGCTAGATAAAAGAGAAAATTATAGTCTCTCAGGGATTATTTGAATACACATTATATAAAATAATTGCTCTATTATATACTGCTGGGTAAATGTTTGGAAACATTATTATTTTTTAGTATTGCTTAATATTTTTGTGGAAAAGACTCTTTGCTCACCAAAACGTTTGCATTCATTGAATTCTTACAATCTAATTTATTCCTGTGATCAAAGCTGAATTTTCAGCATCTTTGCTCCAGTTTTCAGTGTCACATGTAACATAAATGTCTTTACTTTCACTTTCAATCACTGATCAATTGAACGCATCCTTGCTAAATAAAAGGTTTTTTTTTCTTTCTTTTTTCCTTTTTAACATTGATGATAATCAGAAATGTTCTTGAGCAGCAAATCAGCATATTAGTAAATAGTAAAGATATTTCAGGCATTACTATATTTTTTAATCAAATAATTTATTATTCCAAACGTTTGACTAGTACTGTGTGAATTCTGTAAGACCTTGCCAAGTGTCTAATTAAATGAGTATTTTTGTCTCAGCAGTTTGTTTGCTCATTTCCTCTCTTTCTTTTGGCAGCCGATAGGATTTGTTCATCCCTGAACGATGCTTCTGCCTCCAAACCCATTCTCTCGTCTCCTCCTCGCCGGCATCATTCTCTCCCTCATTCGCACCATCCACATGTGGGCCGCACCCGGATGGGCAGCCGCTCCAGCTCCATCGCCTACACAGCGTTCTCCCCGCGGCCCTCCATTTCACGCCACTCCAGCATCGCCACCAACCCCCCGATGGACCGCTCCAAACCCAAAGACTACCTCATCCTCGCCATCATCGCCTGCTTCTGCCCTGTCTGGCCAATCAACATTGTGGGATTTGTTTACTCGATCATGGTATGTAGAGCTTGGGCCCTTTGAGTTATTCTACACACAGAAAAGACACACAGCCTACTTTAGATGTACCTTTAAGGTACCAATATGGACTCTTTAGGTACAAAGGTGTGTCTTTTGAAAAGGCACCACCCCAGTGACAGCTTTTTAACCTTTCTTTCTGAGAGTGCAGGATGTCATTTGTGTCCCTAATATACTTTTAATATATATCATTTTAACAATGAATAGCAAACACTGTGAAAATATATATTTTTTCATTTTGTAAATATTTATAAAAAATATAATAATAAGTAATCTACAATATAATATATATATATATATATATATATATATATTGACAATATATAATGATACAAGAAAGAATATATTATATCATTGATATAATAATGATTTAATAAAATATAAAATTTAGATTTAGATTTTAGATAGATTTTATAATATATAAAATATAGATTTTATAACATTTTAAATAATTTCATTCATGCATTCATTGTTGTTCCAGCCAGTTAGCAAATGTACACATTTTAATAATAATAAAACATATGGATAGAAAATATGTCCATAAGTGCTTGCATTTTATAATTTTTTTAGTTATTATGCATTATAAATAATAATTATGAATTATAAGTATATAACATTTCAGTTTAATTTTAGGTAAAGTTTTAGTAATTTTGTTGTTTTTGTTTTATTTCTTTTTTTGTTTTAGTTATTTAAGTGCAGCAAGATAAACCCAATGAAATTTAAGTTTTATTTAAATTTTTTTTTTATTAAATCAATGAAAATTTTTTCATTTTAGTTAAAGCAGCAGTCTGTAACTTTTATGTGTTCAAAACTTTAAAAATTTATAAAATGAACGAGTACATTATGAATCCATTTTCCAAACCATGTTTTTGTCTTATCCTGAATCACTGCGGTACAGAGCCCTTTAAGGGACATGGTGGTGGGAAAAATTCAGGGTGGGAGGAAATATATTTTTTTCAAATGTTTTGCGTTCTCTCGTAAAGATATTTGCGTTCTCTTGCAAAACCAGTTGAGTTCAGACTGTTTACTTCACAGCTTGCAGTGGTTCATACAGCTCCGTATGTTCACAATGGAGCGGTTCATAGAGTTTTATTATGAACTTGGACTCAAATAAAGAAATACGTCAGTGCTTAGTTCAAGGCACGGTTTTGGGACATATATAATGATATATAATTATATATCAGATATATAATAATATATCTGATATATAATTTATAATAATATAATATAAAATATGTAAAAAAGAATTTGCATAAGTCTTACAATGTCTACCCAGTTATCATCAACCCTGGTACTTTTCTGAATTAATAATTATATTCTAATATATCCATTTTAATATTTTTTCTTTAGACTGACATTTAAAAGCATTATATGTCTAATAGAATGTTTTAAAAAAAAAACGTAAAAAAAAGAAAAGGCACTTGTCTGTGTAGAAATATCAAATGGATATTGAAAATAATAAAAAATAAATTTCCCTCAGTATAGCAGACTGAATTTTTCTTTGTGTGTTACAGTGTTGAATATGTAAAGTGCTTCTGACTGTAATGGAACCTCAGATCTCACTGTCATGTTCTGTTAGTCGCGGAACAGTCTAGAGCAGGGGAACATAGACGGAGCGAGACGACTGGGTCGCGTGGCCAAGCTGCTCTCTGTGGTCTCTCTGGTGGGAGGAGCCATCATCATCGTAGCATGCGCCGTGAATCTGTCAAGTAAGCCATCTCTAACCTCTTCACCCGAGCCTCATGGGACTTTTTCCTCTTCGCAGTCACACACACTCACTCAACATGAAATATGCTTTTTTTAATGCTGGATATTTATGCAGAAGGGATTATCTGAATCATAACTCTATACATAGGACATCTAAGTAGGTCAGGAAGCAGAGAATCCTTTGTGGCTGGAGATTTTCTTTATTTTGCTGTTCTTTTGAAGTCTTTAAATACTGCTACTTTTTCCCAATAGACATTCAGCCTTTTCTTCTAAAGTTGGGAAAAATGTTCTACAAAGCTGTGTGTGATTAGAAGACATTTACACGGATTGCACAGCTCTCGCAACCCATTTATGTGACATATTTCAGAGTGAATAGGACATTTAGTAAAAAAAAAAGGACAGGACTGGATTTAATCCATTGGGAATTGATTGGATTATGGAAAGTGAATATTAAATAACAGAGAAGTCAAGTGACATCAATGAAAAGTAAAGCTCAGAGCAGTTTATTACTTTCTGATGTGTATGTATATATATATATATATATATATATATAATAAAATAAATATTTTTTCAAATATATTTTAATCAAATTCTGTTGAATTTTCTATTAATCAAAAAAAAATTCTGAAAAAAAAGTATCACAGTTTCCCTAAAAATATTAGGCAGCACAACTGGTTTGAACAGTGATAATAATAAGAAATGTTTCAGCAAATCAGCATATTAGATCTGAAGGATCACGTGACACTGAAGACTGGAGTAATGATGCTGAAAATTCAGCTTTGATCACAGAAATAAATTACATTTTAAAATATATTCAAATAGAAAACAGTCATTTTAAATTGCTAAAATATTTCACAATTTTAGCAGGTTTTACTGTTGTTGTTTTTTTTAATCAAATAAATGCAGCCTTGGTGAGCATAAGAGACTTATTTCAAAATCAAAAAAAATCTTTACAACCCAAATATTTGAATGATATTGTAAATTTTTAATGGAGTAGTTATTGCAGGAAAAGCATCAACAAGTGCTTTTAGTCCTTCAGTATGGTTAAAAGCATCCCAGAATGCAATTTATAAAAGTGAGCAGAGCTGGAATCTAGACAATAGAGCCCAAATATAATATAAAAGACAATAATGAGAGTGTAGTGTACAGTTTTGTGAGGTTTTTTTACACCAGTAACATGATTTATCTGTGATTTGCAGTTAATGTCAAATCCTGAGAGCGGTGAGCGTGCCACAGAATCCAGCTTCACATCAGACCACTGACCCGAACACCACGGCCCATTTGTTTTGCCCCACTGCTGCTGTGACGGCAATCGCAACGTAGAGAGCGATCGATAATCGGATGACTTTGCTCTCTGAGAGAACCCTTGGTAATCTGCACCAACACGCCATCCTTCAAACAGATGGAGCAAGATACTTCCCTGAAGTCTCACACATCAATGAGAAAAGAGTAAAAGAGTTTTACTCTTGCGTTTGTTTCCTTGACTCTTACTCCGAGGATGTTGGAGTTTCTCACACCTGAACTATAGCTCACGCTCTGTAAAGACTGGCTGCACTCACACGCTCTCGTTGAGAAGTATTGCCGGTAAAGCAAAAGTGTTTTTCCTTCTCCAGAAGCAGAAAACAAGCCAAACCAACATACAGATGTGGATTTGTCAGATTATTCCTCCTGATGAGAATTGCACTCCAATTGGTTTGAAGATGGTCAAGTGGCTCACATGTGATGAAGTGGATCTTCTAAACTGGTGTCGTGATCAAGTCCTTATATCAGAGACACACTTGATTTACCATGTTGACGACATTTGTTCAGTTTTCAAAACCCCAGGGAACCATTTATGAGAAGATCACCTGTAAGTAAAAAAAACGACATGTCCTTGTATACTCTACATTTAATAAAAATAAAAAAATGAGGGAATTTTTATTTTTATTTTCTGCCATCAGATATTTTGAGTTTTATATTCTGATACTGTTTGCAATTATTCTTTATTTTTCATTTAACTTTTTCAAATGACAATCAAATCTTTCTTTTTTCCTTCACTCTTTCTTTCTTTCTATTTGTCTTTTTCTCTAGAAAAGTTGACTGTTCTTGAACGTGACACATGTGTAGTCATGCTTACACAAAATGTAGCTATCAACCCTAAAACTGTGTTTTGGACAACCAAAATATTGCAACCGAAAATAATCCACACCCTTTTTGATGAAGCAATATGCAAGCACTCACAGGCAGAATGGATTTTCATCACATAGTAAAAGTATTTCTGGAAATTATAATCTTTATTTTTAAAAAACACACACTGTGTCTGCTGCAAACCTTTGTATTGATCTGTGTTGTTGGGTTATTTATATACACTGTAATCTGAAATATCTGTAGCTAAATGTAGCCGAATCACAACCGAATCTTGCAATACTGTATTAATTAGACATTGTGTTAATGAACCTGTTCTGTAGATCCAAATGGGACATTTGTCTGGTAATACTGATGAGTCTACGAGCTCGTGGGGATCTGGAGGTGATTTTACTGCTGTAGGTTTTGATTGGAGGAATGTAAGATTTTGACACGTGGGACTTGTAACGAGGGCCAGTCATGTCATCATTCTCTGGTTGTGAATTGATGTAGCTTTTGTGAATTTCACTTCTGTTTAGATTTAAATGGATACTGCATATGCTATATTAGAGAACTTGTGATATGTGATGATTATATTTATGATAGGTCCAGTTGGTTAAATCCATGCATTTCTTCATATCTTTTCTTAAAAACGGTTTATAATACATCCCTTTATTTTTCCTAATACTCTTTTGGCACACGGGAATACGTAAACATTGTTTCAAACCACCCTGACAGAATGATAGAGAGCTGAAACGTATGAAATATTTAGCTATTACAAACATTGTGTACTTATTTTTGCATGCACCCTTCTTTCTCAAATATTTTGATAGTCTTGCAAGAAGCACTCTTTCCCTCTATGTATCCTCCGCAGGGAAAGCGAATAAAGCATTAAAGGATGTGAAACAGCTGTGAATTCTCTCTGCTGTCTGACTGCTGGATTGTTCTTTGTCCTCAGATATTAGCGGGACTAAGTTTGAATCTTCTGTTGCCAGGGATGCCATCTGTCTCTCTTCAGGTGTGTGAGATGTGAGAATTAGACTGGACATACTGAAGACAGATGGAGAAAACAGTGTAAAAACTGAGTTATATATAGGACTGTCGATTTATTCTTGTTCCATTACTTGGTCACAGTGGAAAGAGACGGGAGAAGAAGAGCACAGAAACTTTCACTTTTAAAGGTCACTTTTATTTACTTATGATTCAAATCCATACTCAGAATTGCTGCATTTGAAATCCACAAGGAAAAACTACAAAAATCAGACAGATAGACAGACAGACAGACAGATAGATAGATATGCAGACAGACAGTTAGATAGATATACAGACAGATAGATAGATAGATAGATATACTAAACGACATGCAGACAGAGATAGTAGACTTTGACATATTATAAAGTCTATAATGTTGAAGGTGTCTGAATAAATTTTGGTTTGACTGTAGATGTTTTATATTTATGTTTTATGAAAGAACAAACAGAAGGTCAGAATGTGAGAGAAAGAAATAAAAGATGGCTGTCATTCTGCAGTGAAGCGAACAGTGAAGGGATGGAATGAGAAAGTCTCGAGGGAGGAGGAGTTGTAGGCAGCCAGGAGGGAATAGATATTTAATGAGGAACCACATTCTACCCTCTAAATCTGCTGCATGCGACAATATCAAATATCTAACGCTGCTGGAATGTTGACTGACCGAAGGAATGAGATCAGTGTGTGAACTGCATTCACTTCATCCACTAAGATGCGGAGATCACAGCTGCGTTTGTGCTAAACACAACTCCCATCATTCAGTATTTATTAAACTGGAAATCCTGACAGACTCATGGGGAAAAAAAGCTTTTCTCAAGCTCTTTCCCTCCTCTCTGGCAGAATCCTGGATTAGCTTTCTGAGATGGATGTTGCATTACTAAGCACAAATGAATACTGCTGCAAGAGTGTGGAGGATTCCTGAGCCAAACTGAACAACACCCAAATCTCAGACTAACCCTCTACAGTACACCCAGAGCAATATGAGACCCATGCTCTACTTCTGTAGGCCGAGGTGTGTGTGTGCTCCAGTGAGTGATAAACAGCTGCATCAGCCTGCAGTGTCATTAGTGCAGATTATTGCAGTTGAGTGCAGATGCAGCACTAAAACCCAAACATCATCCCCCGCACAGCAGCACCACTGACCTTGCCAGAACCAACACTAGAGAAACAAACTTTCACACTCTTCTCATTAGCCAGCGTGACGCTGACTGACTGACGTGTAAATCAGTCAGAGATGAGAAGGTAGACTATTTCAACTCTGCAGGAAGCTGCATATGCCCTCAAATTGACTAAATTGAGTCATCAAATGCATTCATTTTGTAACTAATTTTATGATGTTTTCAAAATGCATTCTAAAATCATAATTTAAAAAAGGCCTAAAAGTTTTTTTTTAATATATATATATTATTTATTTATTTTCAGAAAGTAATATTGTCAAAAAGTAAGATCACAGTTTTAGTTCAATTTGAATGAACCATGTTCATTGAAATTAGAGACAATATGTAATTTATTATGGTTGACTATTTAAAAATTTGTGACCATGGACCACAAAACCAGTCATAAGGGTAATTTTTTTTTAAATTGAGATGTATACATCTTATGAAAGCTGAATAAATAAGCTATCCGTTGATGTTTGGATTGTTAGGACAGGACAATATTTGGCCGAGATACAACTATTTGAAAATCTGGAATCTGAGGGTGCAAAAAAATCAAAATATTGAGAAAATCACATTTAAAGTTGTCCAAATGAAGTTCTTAGCAATGCATATTACTAATCAAAAATAAAGTTTTGATATATTTACAGTAGAAAATTTACAAAATATCATCATGGAACATGATCTTTACTTAATATCCTAATGATTTTTTGGTATAAAAGAAAAATGGATAATCTTGACCCATACAATATATTGTTGGCTATTGCTATAAATATACCTGTGCTACTTATGACTGCTTTTGTGCTCCAGGGTCACATTTAAGGAATACTCCCTTTCAAACATTTGGGGTTAGTGAGATTTAAAAAATAATAATAATAATAATAATAATTAATTATTTTATTCAGCAAGGATGAATTAAAATCATCAAAAACGATACTAAAGACATTTATATTATTACAAAAGATTTCTATTTTAAATAGGCCTAAAAGCTGTTGTTTTGAACTTTCTATTCATCAAAGAATCCTGAAAAAAATTATCACCATTTCCACAAAAATATTAATTTATCACAACTGGTTAAAAAATATATATATATATATATATATATATATGTGTGTGTGTGTGTGTGTGTGTGTGTGTGTGTGTGTAAGTGTATATATATATAATTTATTTTTTTGGAGCAACAAATCAGCAACAGAAAACTGTTTTATGATAATAATTGACTAAATATTAGCCTACTGTTCTTTCTGCAGCCTATTTTAACCAAGTAAACGCAGCCTTGGTGAACATGAGAAACAAACAGACCCTACATTTTTGTATTAAATTAAATGTTATATTCAGTTAATGAATTAAGTAACATTTTCTGCCTTATTTAGTTGCATATGATTATTTTAAATGTGTGTATACACTACGGATTACAGGTTTCTGTATGTAAACATTAAGCGACATCAGCAGCCTGTGTGTGGAAGTGTTGGCGCATTAATAATAAATGCGAGATATTTGTTCACGTACGTTACAGAATCTCAGTGCGCCATCTGTCTTCCCCAGACTGCGTGCTCCGGATATGACGCAGGACGCGCCGTATTTAAACTTGTTTTCATTATCACGGAAGTGAAACAGGACCGTTTGCACAGGCTGATGTTGATATACTTCCACACTTAGGCGCTCATTCTTGTCGTAAGTAAATGTTATTTTTCAATGTATTTGTTTTATTTAGATATAATTGTATAACGCTCTTAAACCGGACTTTCGCTATAACTGTACGTTACCTGAGAGAGAGACCAGTGGCTCGATTCGTTCCTTTCGATTTTGTTATGGTTAGTTTTACATATATGTAAAAAGCAGTTTTATGTCCAGACATCACTCCAGACATGGCGGCGAAGGGGGCCAAGGAGACTATCGTGAATAAGCTGGGCTTTAAAAGCAGCAGCTCCAAATCAGTGGAGATGGAGATGGAGAAACTGAAGAAAGAGAATCAGCAGCTGAAGAAAAGCCTGGAGGACACGAAGAGAGCTGGAAGACTTCAAAACACACATCCAGACTCTGACAAAGCCAAACTCCTGGAGGTGAATTCATGTCTTCATACCCGACATCTGATGGAACTTTGTTTAAAATGAAAAGAAAGATTTCTATGAATGTAAATATTTCTAGAGATGTGTGTATGTAGACATCATTTTTCTGTGATGTGTTACATTTCTGCAAAAAAGTATTATTATGAAGGTATTTCCCCTTTTGTATCTGGCAGAGGATCTTGGCCCTGGAGACTCTGAGGGAGAGGAACTCGCAGCAGCTGCTGGGGAAGGAGCAGGAGATCTCCAGCCTCAGACAGCAGCTGCGAGCCTCTCACGGAGACGTGGTGTCTTCACTGCAGAGTCAGCTGGAGCAGAAACAACACGAGGCCCAACAGAGAGAGAAACAGTTTCAGGCTCTCTCACAGGAGACCGAAGACCTGAAAAACAAGTATTGTGCTATTTCTGAGAGGTGTGACACACTTGAGAAGCAAAAGGTAGAGGAGGTGACTTTAGACCCTTCGTATGGCAATGTGGATTTTCCTTAGTTTTATTTTACAAATGTCCTGTTAAGAATTTTGAGCAGTTTCTATCAGGATAACTTTAGATTAATTATGATTTATAAAATATAAAAAAAAAAATCTCTTATGCTTACCAAGGCTGCATTCATTTGTTCAGAAATACAGTAAAACAGTAATATTGTAAAATATTATTACAATTTAAAAGAGCTGTTTTCTATTTGAATTTATTTTAAAATGTAGTATATTCCTGTGATGCAAAGCTGAATTTTCAGCATCATCAGTGATTCATGATCATTCAGAAATCATTCTAATATACTGATTTGCTGCTCAAGAAACATTTCTTATTATCATCAATATTGAAAAGTCTGTGCTGCTTCATATATTTATTGAAACAGTGATGTACTACCAAAAGTTTAATGTAAGATTTTACATTTTTCTCAATTTTTTGGACACACAATGGGCCTCATTCATGAAACACGAGCAGAACGAATTTTTGTGTAAATCGTTCATAAAGCTGTTCTGACGTTAATTTTTGGATTCATGAAAATGTTCGTATTTTCAAAATGGTAGTTGCTACGAAAGAAATGTACACCTGCTCCCTATCAGGTGTAAATGGTGCGTAAAACGTTCTGTGTTCTTTTTGGCAAACTGATGACACTGAATATATATATATTTTTATTTATTTTTTGTAGCTGAGAGTTGATAAACTGTTTAGATTTGGGTAGAACGCAGTGCTTGTCACTTTTTAGCCAGCCGTCCAATCAATGGAGGAGGGGCGGGACAAATACTTCACCAACCAATCATCCTACTTGTACATCAACTGAACAACAATAGAGAAGTTAATATTACTGGTTACTGCATTTTTATATTTAGTAATATTCTTCAAAATGAGATGCTAGTAATATGGATATTCCACTTCATAGCAACCAAATCGACAGCTGGAAAACCTTTTTTTACAGTCTATGGGAAAAACGCAGTGCCACCAAAGCGTTTTCAAGCGCCACCAGCTGGCCGTTTTTAGAAGAGCACCTGTCATTTTTCAGGTGGCTAAAAACGCTTTGGTGGACACACGTTATTGAATATTTATTGTTAGCCATATGGCCTATTAGTCTTTTTTTGCATTTATGCAATATACTGGAGCCAAACTTGAGAAAGTAGACCAGAATATTCCTCTGCGTTTCTGGACACGAAATTTGCATAACTGTAGTCATAGGCGGGGATTATGCTAATTGTGAATGAGCATGCACGAGCGCCCTATTTACGAATGATCGGAATTCATTAACATACGCATGTTTTACTATCAAAGCGGACGTTTGTGAATCCGGAGGAGAGTTTTCGGGAAGGTCCGTTTTACGCGCAAATTACTCTGAATTTACTCCTATATTTACTAATGTTTCATGAATGAGGCCCAATGTTACAAAAGCATTTCTATTTTAAAAATAAATGCTGTTCTTTTGAACTAAAAGAATCCTGAAAAAAATCACAGTTTCCACAAAAAATGTGAGCAACATTGATAATACTAAGAAGCATTATTAATAATTGGGCTCCAAATCAGCTGTGCCATCACAGAAATGAATTCTATTTTAATACAGGCAAATACAAAACAGAAATGATTCTCTTATGTACGTATTAAAATGAGCTCATCTGTAATTTCCTGTCACTTAACAGAAGGATATTTCCAAGTAAATGAAAGCATGGTCAGGTTCACACTAGATGGCAGTATTTCATCAAATAACTAGTTTCTTGCTCAGAAGTTGAACTAGTGCTGAGGGAGCGATGTTAGTAGACCACAACTAATTCTTCTGTTTATTATGAAATAATATAATTAAGAATATAATATTTATACTACAATTTATTGATGCTTCATTTGATAAATATTATGCTTGTGTTCCTTGTTCAAATTTTGTAATAAACTGTATTGTGTGATATTGTTTTCCCCATACCCAGTTAAGCACAAACCCAAATGTCATAGGTCAACTCAATCACACAGTCTTCAGTCAAACATCAGACTTCATAGATTCAGTCCAGAGTTCAGAAAGATCTGTGCTTCCTATGCTAAAGTAAGGTTACTGTTGAGGGCGCTTCATCCTGTAATGATCAGTTTGACAGCTCTCAGCAGGGCATCGGATTGTAAACAGGGCATTTCATTACGATGCAGTCTAACATTAATTTCCAGTGATACGCTGTTTGCTGAAATCTCAAAACATGCCCTGATATGATTTCTTTAGATTCATGGGCCTGTGACTGATATATCAATATTACAATATTATGTTTCTTTTTTTTTTTTACAACCAGTTACATTTTCTCACGAATGCAAGCAAAGTATAACATGAACAAAAAAATAAGTAATTAAAAAACAAATCTCACATAAGATTGATATTTTGATGACTCATCTTTGTGCTGTGCAATGAGTCTTCTGAGTCAAGAAAATCTGTTCTCTCTAAAGTGTGTACATCTAATACAGAACAAAATGAGGTGAAATAAGAAAAATCATCTAATTCAAACAATAAAGTTGTTAAAATGCATTATCAGACATTTAATAACATCTCAGTGACAATTAGACTTTTTTTATAGCACTCAAACAAGTCTTCTAATATTATTACACCGTGTATCAATGCATTATATCAGAAGTCATTTGAATGATCCATATTGATGCACCATCATACCCTTAGTAGCTTAACAGTTAAGGGAAGCTAGATATTGGAGGTTCAAACTTCAGAATAGCTAAATATAAGATGTAAAAGGTTTTATCTCTCCTTGTTATCATTTATGAGATGCATTATGCTTCTTTGCGATTTTAATTTTTGCTCATTTAGCCAGTGTTTATTTAGAGGTTTTTGTGTCATTGGTCTCCTGACAGGTTCCGTCTGGTGAGCTTGCGGTGGTTCAGGAGCAGTTGCGAGACGTGAGTTCACATCTCAAGAGTTCAGAACATAGCTTCCTGGTGTTTCTTCCAGACTCATGTGTTGTCGTTCCTCTCTCTGTCTTTGAGTACAGGCTCTGGAGAAGAACCATAACTGGCTTGTTTATGACCAGCAGCGGGAGGCCTTTGTTCAGGGCGTTTTGGCCAGGACCAAAGAGTTAGAGACGCAGTTAAATGAATCAAATCAAGCACTCCAACAACAGCACAAAGAAGCCAATTCAGATGGTACAAAGCTATAAGATACTCACTCAAAATGGTCATATAGGGTCTGTATAATGCAGTAGCATCATTCACTCTCTCTTCTCACCACACAGGCCAGTCCGGACAGGCGGCTCAGCGTGTGCTGGAGGCAGAACGCTCCCGAGTCAGCCGAATCCAGACAGAACTGGAGGATCTGAGAGGAAGGTATGAGGAGAAGAGCAGGGAAGCGTCTCAGGTCCGGGAGCAGCTCCTGGAGGAGAGGAAGCGTGAGCGTGAGGCTCTGCAGGAGGAGAGGAGGCGTTCATCAGAGCGAAGCGCTCGACTGCAGGGAGAGCTGGAGGAGGAGAGGAAGAGGGTGGCCGAACTCCTGACGCAGGTACAGATGGGAATCATTCTGCATGAGCTCTTCAATGCAAAAGATACTTGGTATTTTTGTCCTATTTTCAGTAACAAAGTCTAACATTTTTGAAATCAAGATCCATTTACTTTGAAAAAATGCATTTTTTGAAAAAAGTCTAATTAAGTGTAAAAAATTTTAAAAAAATTAAGACATTATTTTTTTTGTCCCTTTAAATTAAGTTCATATTTTTCTTAATCTGCTGCCAGACTTTTTTTCTTGTGTAAACCTCATTTTGGATGGTAGATTGAAACAGACTTATACTAGATCATGTTTTTATTCGGCGAATATATTAGTACTTTTAGGACTATTTACTATTATGACTTTAAAAAAAAAAAAAAAGGTTTCTAAAATAATTGTACACTTTTTGTCAGATAGTATTTTAGTGTATATTTAAAAAAAAAAATTTTTTTTTTTTTTGTATGTTGACTTTGGGACAAAATTGTTAAATTATCATAAACTTTGTATTGAAAGAATGATGCAGTTGAGTTGTTTTTGCCATGAATATAGCCATTGCTGCTGACATGGTGTTAAATCATAAATAAATAAATAGTAACAGCCTTTTTTAAAATGGTCAATATCTAGAAAGCAGGGTGGGCAACGGCTCATCTAATGCTAATATACATAATACATTTTAATTTGGCAAGTGCAATTTAGTAATGTATAAACATTTTGAATTATAATAATGATAATAATAATAAAAGTGGCCACTGCAAATTCAAAAGTAAATCTTGAAGAACAGGACAAAGCAATACCTACCTTTAGCTATCAGTATTTAGAGCCAGTGTTGGGGAAAGTTACTTTTAAAAGTAATGCATTACAATATTGCTTTACTCCCTAAAAAAGTAACTAATTACGTTACTTAGCTACTTTTTATGGAAAGTAATGCGTTACGTTACTTTTGCTTTACTTTTTAAATATGAGCAGGGCTTGATTGTTTTTAATACAAGAAGTTGTAATTATAGTAAATGTAAAAGCCCTTTCACACCAAAAAGTGTAATGAATAAACCTCAGCCTGAAGGAAGAGTAAATTCACGTCTGTACAGTAGAACGCAGGAGAAGAAGTTCAACACTCTTCAGCAATAAAAAAACAATGAAGCACAATTGTTAGTTTATCTAAAGTCATTTTTGATTATTAGTATGGTTGAACTGGATCATCAAAGGTCAGCAGCAAAGACATTGGTTAATAAAATGGGATTAGATACATTTGTGTTTTAATTATTGCAGGTTTGCGTCATATTCTGAGTTTGCATTTCACTGTTTTAATTCATTTTGATGAATACTAAATTACTTTTTTAAAAAAGGAACTCAGATATTTTCTTGTAAATTAAAAAGTAATGCGTTACTTTACTAGTTACTTGAAAAAAGTAATATTATTACGTAACTCGCGTTACTTGTAATGCGTTACCCCCAACACTGTTTAGAGCTTCTGGCACTTAATAATAACAAGTTATTATTTAATATATAAAATTGGTAGTTGCATATAATATGCTGTATTTTATAATTAGTTGAGTTCAACCATTTTTAAAAATATGACAAAGACTTTGCTCCTACCACAGTTTGCTCATGAGCACTGAGATTTTACTGGAAATACAGGTGCATCTCAATAAATTAGAATGTCGTGGAAAAGTTCCTTTATTTCAGTAATTCAACTCAAATTGTGAAACTCGTGTATTAAATAAATTCAATGCACACAGACTGCAGAAGTTTAAGTCTTTGGTTCTTTTAATTGTGATGATTTAGGCTCACATTTAACAAAAACCCACCAATTCACTATCTCAACAAATTAGAATACTTCATAAGACCAATAAAAAAAACATTTTTAGTGAATTGTTGGCCTTCTGGAAAGTATGTTCATTTACTGTATATGTACTCAATACTTGGTAGGGGCTCCTTTTGCTTTAATTACTGCCTCAATTCGGCGTGGCATGGAGGTGATCAGTTTGTGGCACTGCTGAGGCGGTATGGAAGCCCAGGTTTCTTTGACAGTGGCTTTCAGCTCATCTGCATTTTTTGGTCTCTTGTTTCTCATTTTCCTCTTGACAATACCCCATAGATTCTCTATGGGGTTCAGGTCTGGTGAGTTTGCTGGCCAGTCAAGCACACCAACACCATGGTCATTTAACCAACTTTTGGTGCTTTTGGCAGTGTGGGCAGGTGCCAAATCCTGCTGGAAAATGAAATCAGCATCTTTAAAAAGCTGGTCAGCAGAAGGAAGCATGAAGTGCTCCAAAATTTCTTGGTAAACGGGTGCAGTGACGTTGGTTTTCAAAAAACACAATGGACCAACACCAGCAGATGACATGGCAGCCCAAATCATCACAGACTGTGGAAACTTAACACTGGACTTCATGCAACTTGGACTATGAGCTTCTCCACCCTTCCTCCAGACTCTAGGACCTTGGTTTCCAAATGAAATACAAAACTTCCTCTCATCTGAAAAGAGGACTTTGGACCACTGGGCAACATTCCAGTTCTTCTTCTCCTTAGCCCAGGTAAGACGCCTCTGACGTTGTCTGTGGTTCAGGAGTGGCTTAACAAGAGGAATACGACAACTGTAGCCAAATTCCTTGACACGTCTGTGTGTGGTGGCTCTTGATGCCTTGACCCCAGCCTCAGTCCATTCCTTGTGAAGTTCACCCAAATTCTTGAATCGATTTTGCTTGACAATCCTCATAAGGCTGTGGTTCTCTCGGTTGGTTGTGCATCTTTTTCTTCCACTCAACTTTCTGTTAACATGCTTGGATACAGCACTCTGTGAACAGCCAGCTTCTTTGGCAATGAATGTTTGTGGCTTACCCTCCTTGTGAAGGGTGTCAATGATTGTCTTCTGGACAACTGTCAGATCAGCAGTCTTCCCCATGATTGTGTAGAATAGAAGAAGAATAGAATAGAATAGTTTTATTTGTCACATACACGATTATACAGATATTATATAACCAGCAGTGAAATGTATTCTCTGCATTTAACCCATCCTAAGTGAACACACACCCGGAGCAGTGGGCAGCCATGTTACGGCGCCCGGGGAGCAGTTGGGGGTTCGGTGCCTTGCTCAAGCGCACCTCAGTCGTGGTATTGAAGGAGGAGAGAGCGCTGGTTATTCACTCCCCCACCAACAATCCCTGCCGGACCTGAGATTCGAACCCACAACCTTTGGATTACAAGTCCGACTCTCTAACCATTAGGCCATGACTAATGTAGCCTGTGTAGCCTGTGTAGCCTAGTGAACCAAACTGAGAGACCATTTTGAAGGCTCAGGAAACCTTTGCAGGTGTTTTGAGTTGATTAGCTGATTGGCATGTCACCATATTCTAATTTGTTGAGATAGTGAATTGGTGTGTTTTTTGTTAAATGTGAGCCTAAATCATCACAATTAAAAGAACCAAAGACTTAAACTACTTCAGTCTGTGTGCAATGAATTTATTTAATACACGAGTTTCACAATTTGAGTTGAATTGCTGAAATAAATGAACTTATCCATGACATTCTAATTTGAGATGCACCTGTACATGGCCAGTAGGCATGCATGTTGTTTATTAGTCCAAAGTTTATATTTTAAAAAAAAAGTTATGAAAGTTGTATATGTTGAACATTTTGGTCACAACATAAATCACATACGTGACCCTGGACCACAAAACCAGTCTTAAGTCGCTGGGGTATATTTGTAGCAATAGCCAAAAATACATTGTATGAGTCAAAATTATTGATTTTATTTTATGCCATAAATCATTAGGACATTAAGTAAAGATCATGTTCCATGAAGATATTTTGTAAATTTCCTACTGTAAATATATTAAACTTAATTTTTGATTAGTAATATGCATTGCTAAGATCTTAATTTGGACAGATTTAAAGGCGATTTTCTCAATATTGTCCTGTCCTAACAAACCATACATCAATGGAAAGCTTATTTATATTTATCATCTTTCAGATGATGTAGAAATTTCTCAATTTTGAATAATTGACCCTTATGACTGGTTTTGTGGTCCAGGGTCACATATGTGTTTCGATGACTTCACTGTTAGTTGTAAAATGAAGTTTGAAGCAGCTTATTTATGCAATCACTATATCTGCTAGAAAATAAAAGCTAAATGTTTTCTGTTTTGAAAGGTGAATCTACTGCAGAAATCCCTGATGAATCAGCAGGAGGAGAAGAAAAGAATGGCTATTTTTGAACAACAGGTATTTGGATCATTCTGTTCCACCAGTGTTAATAGTAGAGCTGTGAATGAAACATCCAGCACACTTCTCAGTTTCATTCCGTTTCAAAAATACTATACAATCATTTATCAAATAATTATTTTATCAATCATTTTATTTAATGTAATTTATACTTTTTTAGAATTATATATAATAATTTTTCACATTTTTTATATAAAAATAATTTTTATAATTTAATATATAATTTTTAATATAATGTAGTCTTTTTTTTTTTTTTTTTTTTTTTTAAATACACTCGTGTAGGACACCAGATTGAATTTAAAGTTTTGCTGAAAATGTATAAAATTACAAGTAAAAAAGAAGCAAATTGTTAAAGATTATATTTGTGTTCTCACACTTATTTATTACTGACCATCTTATAGATCCTGCTGTCGGCCAAAGAATCTGAAAGTGATAAACTGGACCGTCAAACTCTACAGCATCAGCTGCAGAAAGTTTTGAAAGAGCTCCGTAAGGCCAGAGACCAGATTACACGCCTGGAGTCTGCCGTGAGTTCTGAGATATTCTGTGACGTGTCCTGATATGATCATTGACATACAGTATCTGTCATATTCTTGTGTAATAATGTGCCTGTTTTGACCTTGTGCCTCAGAAACAGCAGAGAGAGTCTCGCTTCTCTGAGCCCAGCTCCTGTAACAGGATGGATTTCGAAAGATTGACTATTCAAGATCAAACCACGTCTCCATCTAAAGTCCATAACATACTAGACGAGAGTATCCTGGAGTGTCCGAACTGTGGCGCTTCATATCCCACCAGCCAGCACAGAGAGCTGCTAGCCCACCTCGACTACTGCTTCAGCTAAAACACACGCTTCTGAAACACTTTGTGGATCAACTTCTTTGTTTTAGGGCACTTTATGACTTTTTATTGTAGCCACCATTCCAAAGAAATGTTTCAGTATTTTTATATTAACAAGTGTATTTTATTATTATTTCGAAGAACAAATATTAGTCAAATAAAAAAAAAAAAGTAAAGTTTGAAGGAACTTTCCTAGAATATTCAGAAAAGTATCCGTTTACATGGGGCATATTTAAAAAATATTTTAATTTATGAATTCAAATGTGACTTTTTTTTTTTCTTAGCTCTCTTTTGGTGACAAGGTTGATCTTTTATATGCAGTTTTCTTACATGCAATATTTAGCATATTCAGTTTTTTTTTTCAATCAGTGTTATACCTAAAAAAGAAGGTATTTACAGAGTCCTTCACTGAATTGTGTACTCCACTTGAATGAATAAACAGAAAAGACATTAGACTGTGGTTTGTTTCCTAGTTTCCCCTTGTATCCTCATGGTACCTCTGAAGTGTTAGATGTCTGAGAGCCACTCATTAGCTTCCATCAGTCCTGACTTTACAAACCAAATCTGTCTTGAATTAGACTGCATGTGTAAATCCTGCATTAAACTATTTAAAGCTGGGATTAAGAGAAGCACAGTACCCGGAGGAGAACAGGTCTAATTCTGGGGAAGTGTCATGTTATTACACCACCAGGTACAATATGAGTGAGAAATCTGGACAAGTCCAAATAAACTTGTCCTACTGAGGATATTTACACTCTTCAGTTGACATATTTACATAACATGAAATTTCAAGAATAAATGTTGCTTTTATTTTTAGTGCATACATCAATAATATATCAAAATTTTAATGATTTCTCTAAAATATGAAATCATGTATTATTTTCTATATATTATATTTATAGTATACATTGTTTTCTATATTTTTTCCAGAACTGGAAACTGAGAACTGATTAATCTAGACTATTTAATCTTATAGCCTGATTTTATAGTTATGATCTATATAAATGTAAGTATAATTCCTACATTTATATATAAAAAATTAATATCTTTTTTCATGAAGTTTCTAATTAGAATGCAAATCAACAGAAGTTTATAAATATTGTACATAAATGTATTACCTGTATATATTATAAAGTATTTATTACATTTTGAAGGAAGATTAATAATGGCAGTGGCTGAATGTGATTATGTCCTCTGCTGTCAGCACACAGATTATATTTCATGTTACTCTGTATCATGGTCCAAGTTGCTCAACGTTTTTGTTTGTAGATCTGTCAATAAAAAGCATTTATTTACATACCAGTTCAAACAAACCTTTGATAAAACCTTCGTGACAGTTCGACCTTCGAGATCACTAGCATCAATCACTGAATTCAGTAATTATACTTTTTTTCCCCAAGTTTATTTGAAAAAAAGAAGAAAAAGAAGACAGTTACATCCTACAATCTGCACCTGCAACTTACTGTTATTAAACATTTTCCCTTTTGCTTTGTGCAAAATTATTATGCATTCTCTTTTATTAAGTAGCATGCTTATTGTCTATATTTACATATTTGTTAAAAATATAAAACATGTCAGATTACATCCTCAGAAGCTCTTTGTGTAGTGTTCCTTTAGGCAGCGTCACAGAAACCTGCATAATTAAAAAAAGTAAAAACACATCAGCACATTTAGAATCTAAACAATAATCATTTGTGAGGCTCAACCATCTTACCAGTGTGTGAAACGCGTCTGTATTTGCCCAGGAAGCAGATCTCCTGTTTCTTCTCTGTCACATTCTTCTGGTCTTCAGGTCTGAGGCCGTCAGGATGTCGGGAGAAGATGAAGGAATAACCGTCCAAGCAGGTTCCATCCTCATCAAGCTCTCTGCAGGAGTAGTGGATGGCGTAGTTATCATAGTCGGTGTCAATGATCCAGTGGTCATCATCTGTGGAACGGTCAGAGACAGATCATGAGCAGACGAGCTGTCAGGTTTTACATAACATGTGATTTAATCACATTTCACAAGCTAGGTTTAATAAGAACCATGCTTACAATACATCTGCGTTTGAGTCATCAAAAAAATAAATAAATTATAAAATACATTTTATGATATATAATAATGTCAATATATCATAATATCATAAAAATAAAGAAAATGATTTAATTATGATGATTAAATTATTGAAATAATTTACATATACATATATATATATATATATATATATGTATATAATGTAATATAAATTATAAATAATTAAAAATAAAAATGTTATTAAGGATTATTAAATAATTATATTAAATAATATATAAACTGAAAATATATACATATGTTATATATTTTAATTTATATAATAAAATAAAAATACATATACAAAAAAAAAATCAACTAACCATTTGCACAGTTTTTTGCAAGGTCAGTTTTAACCTGTTGAATTTGACCTGTTTAACTTTTTATATAACAACATATATAATAATATACAATTATATATGATAAATGTACACTTACATCCAGTCTGGAGATATGCTGCGGCTCCCCAGTATTTCATCTTGAACCTAGCAGGGTCTTCTGTATCTTCAAAAGTGCCAAACATGTTGGCGCACATCTCCCAATTGCTGAAGTTTAAAACAGCATGTGAAAATAGTCCATTGACTAAGTGCAATTTTTGCACCACAACAGCATAAAATGCCATTTAAACTCACTTGAGAATGATGACTCTACCAATGGCAGTGGCTGTCATGGTTCCATCCTCCTCCACTTTGAAACTGGCGACAATATTATCAAGAAGGAAAAGCCCAACGGGGTCTTTCTTGGCCACGGCATACCACGTTCCTTGATACTGCAAGGTCAGTGGACAAATATGAGGAACGAAAGCTCAAAATCAATGTATGGATAGAAGAAAAACACTGGTTAACTTACCCTCATCCTGTCGAAGTCCTGTTTGACGGTGATGTTGCTCACCAGACAGTCCTGCGCCCAGCATGTCGCCAGGACACAGAGAGCTATGCAGAGCCTGAGCATGCTGCTTCTGTGCTTGAGCTGTGAAAGATGAGTACAATGGTTAAAAAAGACCAACAAATGCCTTACTTTGTTGTCCTTTAAACAAATCCTAATGCTCAAGCTGTGTACCTTGATCACAGTATCTGAAGTGTATCTGTAGTGCTGGATTCCTGCGAGGTGCTTTTATACAGGGACGTGCTTCTGGGGGTATTTCATAATCCCACCCAAAGACCCCAAATTCAGTCTCCACCAACCCTGTCATTGGACAACATTTTTACATAACAGCTGTGATTCAGGTATTCACAGGGAACACGGCAGCGTTGACCTTTGCTCTTCTCTGAAAGTGTTTTTCTCTAGGTTGCACAACAGCTTGAGTGTTACGTTCCCTGAAGCCTCTTCAAGAGGGAACATTTCTGTTTGGTGAACATAGAATCTTTTCACACTCTTATATATAAAGCTTTTAAAAGGGGCTTTTCACAACAATGCAATTGAAAAAAAAAAACAATTTTGGCTCCCCAAAGAAAGTTTCAGTGAATTTTTTTTATTCTTAGTGTGAAAAACCTTTAAATAATCTAAAGAAATTGTTTATACTACTCTTTGTGCAATGAAAGGTTCCATGATGTTAAAGATAGCTTAGAGAAATGATTGACTTCAGACATGTTTGTTCCTTTGCACACTGTAAAAAGTGATAAGTTGAGGAAACCCGTAAGTATATGGAAATAGGACTGTAAAATAAAGTGCACCATTTTACATCAACATTACCAGTTCTTCAAACTTTGTAAGCACTGTTGTGGAGAGCAATATAGCATTAACAGTCCTACACAAGCGATTGAAAAACAGTCAAAATAATACCACATTTTTCTGTAGGTGCTACATATTTACCATGTATATATCATTAGTTTGTACAGTAATGTGTCTTATTAGTTACCATACGGCACTACCTGTAAGTGACCGTTCTTACCCACACTTGTCTGTATGTACAAACTAATTACCATGCATGTTCCACTGTTAAGTACAGCCGTGTTTCTAAATGTGTTACAGTGTACATACACTTCAGGTAAGTACCTTGTGTTATTTGCCTGTAGGTACAAGATATTTACCATGTACTGTATGTACCAGGGAAGTACACGTACTGTACAATAACGTGCTACCCAGTCGGGATTCTATTCATTAAAGAATCCTGAAAATAAAAGACATCACGATTTCTGCAAAAACATTAAATAACACAACTGTTTTCAATATTGAAAAAGGATGTTTCTTGAGCAGCAAATCAGCATATTAAAATGATTTCTGAAAGATCTTGTAACACTGAAGACTGGAGTAATGGATTCTGAAAATGTAGCTTTGCCACCACAAAAATATGGCAATATATGGCTTATATGGTAAAATCTTATTATTATGACACTGCTCAATGGAATACTGGATTCTGTTACATCAATCTGTGTGACTTTTATGTCTTTAAATCATTTTATTGTGTGAAAACCACACTGTGATATGAAACTCAAATCACCACTGCATTTATGTATTTATTCATTTAGTAAGCATCTATGTAAAACAGCAGGATAAAGTACTGGTCAGCTGGTACACAACATTTATTTTATGATAATGACCAGCGGACTGAATATTATCTGTTATTAAAATTGGTCTTGTAACTACGACGTTTATGGGAGGTTGGTAAACAAATGCTGTTAAATCTTCCAATGCTTTATTTGCAACATTACTAATACAAGTTAAGTAAACCAGATCTTGATATCAAGCTGACTAAGCCTAATCTCAGCTCATTAGATCTTGCTTTTAGGCTGAAGTGCAGCAGACAATACTTGACATACCAATGGTGATCCTTTTTGGTTGTTTGTCTGGGAATGAGCGGATAAATATCAGAAAACTGGGTGATGCTAATGGACTGCTGATATTGTCTTGCATGTATCAGCACAGATATGTGTCAACAACAACTTTACTGCAAGACTGAGGTGAAGAGATCTCATATCTCCAATCCTTCTCCATGCACTTGTCTGCTCGAAGTCATCAATAAATACATAACGCACTTGTTTGTTTTTGTTCACAGGCATATCAAGCTCTACATACACAGTTGGCTATTTAACACATTGCATGTGTGATGTTTTATCAATCAACATCCAATTAAATGAATGGCGAGTGTGGTAAATTTAGCATTGCTCTGTCTATCGGCTCCTTGCTGTGAACTTAAACGTGTGAGCGCTCTGAAGTGCCAAGCCAGGCTCTGTCCCTTCAAGAGAGGAGATCCTGATAATCACTTTTACTTAATCCTGGATTTACAAAACCAGGTACATATGATGCAAGGCTTTTTCTTTTTCACATTCTGTATGCCTGACACTTCCACGATATAGAAAGTGCAAAATTGCTAATAATAGCCCAATTCTGAGTGAGGTGACTGACATATCACTTGTCCATTAACTTTTTATGTAGTATATATTATGATTTTAAGCAAGTGCTATAAGCATATAGAAGAGACAGTCCTGTGACTTATCACTATTTTTAATCAGAATTTTGCCTTTAATTTTGCCATGCACAAAGTCCTTTTTTTTGCAAGATCAGATTTTTTTACCCTTGTTGAATTTTTCCGCAAACATTTTATATAATAACATAAAAATAAAAACTAAGGTAAACTGCTTTGAATAAAATGTTTTAAATGAAGTTTGAGTTTGCTATTTGAACCATTTGAAGTTTTTGCATGACCTGTTGAATTCTGGTGAAACATTTTTCAACAAACTGTTTTTATATCTTATGTGTCCAAACCATGCAAAACGCTGTCCCTGTGTGTATACTGGGCCCAATGGACCCATAAGCACTGGTGTAGATCAGAAACACCATCAGTCTAATCGACAAACTGATGTGACAAATATTATGTTGAGTGCCGACACTTTCTCCTCAGGAGAAAACAGAGGTGTTTGACTCCGACTGGATCGTCTAACATGAAATGATCAGGGTGGGGATTTGGAGGTTAAGAAAGCTTAGGGTTTAATGTCATGACGTCACTTTCATTAACGGCCACTTTGATCCCTTCAGCCTGTAAGCCACTATTCTCTGTCAGCCTGTCGGAGGAGACCAGCACTGATCTCTGCTCTGGAGGATGCACCTATCTGAAGGAGGGTATCACTGAGAAGCTTCACTTTTCATCCTGACACTCCACAAGTAATGAATCTGTGAGAGGACAAGCAGAGAAGCACACTTCAAAATGGCAGACAAGGATAGTGTGGAAAAATACTTGGAGAATAACCCTCAGTTTGCCAAAGAGTATTTCGACAAGAAGGTCCGATGCGAGGTCATCGCTGCCGCTTTTGCCGAGAACCTTGACATCAAAGATCCGGCCTCGTTCAAGGATGTCACCCAAATCCAGGAGGCCACCATCATCTTTGACTTGATCAAAGAAATGCATTCGCAGCCCATTATGGAAAAGGCCATGCACAAGGTCCTGCAGAGGATATGTATGCTGGTGAACGCCGACCGCTGCAGTTATTTCATATGCCGAGCCAGAAACGGCATCCCTGAGCTCACTACGTGTCTTTTCGATATCACCCCTACCTCCAAATATGAGGCGAACGTGGTCAACCCTCAATCTGAAATTGTCTTCCCTACTGACATTGGCATAGTTGGCCAAATAGTGACCAGCAAAAAACCAGCTAATGTTCCGGATGTCAAACAGGTGAGTAAAAGAAGTAAAGCTGTCTTTTATAGCTCTCCCTAGTTAATCTTTTTTTTTTTTTTTTAAAAACTTTATTAAAACTCTGCAAATTTTTTTAATGTATGTTAAAAAAAAGTTAAAAACAAAATCATTTACAAATAATTAATACCAAAATATATAAAAGCAAATTATAACAAATTAATTTCAATTTAAGGAGGTTACATTGCAAGTAATTTATAGAGTTTTAAGGCATTCAGCTGCTTTATGGATTGAGATCAAATTTTCACTTTTTTAAATGCCACAATAGTTGGAGCAAAGAAATAGACAGGGTAAATAAAACTTATCTTTAACCAATGTATTGTTATTTTGCATACAAACATGAAGTTATACCACTTTAACTTCATGCAAATCCTCCTCCCTTTTTTGAAATAGCATATAGCTATGTATCTTGTAAATTGTGTGTAGAACTGCAGAAACTTTTTAAAAGACCATTAAACTGTTTTTATATTCTTAATCGATGGCAGCTGTGCAGATCATCCACATTAAACAAACATGTTTTGTCAGCAACTCAAAATATGTTCTTAATGTGGTACCTGCTAAAATAACTGGTATTATAATAGTCAAAAACATTGTTATTATGTTAATATGACTGAATTAACCAAATTACATTAGCTTACAGAGGTGAAAGCCTTTTTAGGTCAGAGCAAGAGCTGTTTTTCGCTTTTTATAGTGCTCTAATATGTTTTGCACAAGTTCATTTATAAAAAGACACGTGATAAGTTGCAAGCAACACATCTTCTTAGGTTTATTAGGCAGGCCTGTTACCTGAAAGTCGACTATTAGTTTGAGAAAGGATTAAACTTTTTCTGTCCCGAGGTCATGGAGATCAGTCACCTCCTGCAGAAAAGCAGCTTATTCTCTCTGCTCCTGATAGCCTGCTGCATCTTGATATTATTTAGCATTACTGTCCTGTCAAGTTTTTTTTTTTTTAAGTCAGATGTTCAACAACCAAAGCATCAGCACTTGTTAACTCATAATTAAGAATAATTACTTAATAAATAAAATGTGAAAGTGAGAATTACTCTGTATATGCTTTCTAAATAAGCCAACAGTAAAACTGCTGAGTAAAATGTAACATATTTATATTCATTGCAAAGTTTTATACATTAAAATCTACAATAAAATGTCAAATACCAAAGTTTTGCTTATAATTAACTTGACTTGATTAAACTGCTAGAAAAACAACCAAATGTACTTTACTAAAGAACATGATACACATTTGATGTCATCCAGCATATCCATACAGTCTTCAATGCATTATATGAGTATGATAATTAAAAAACACATAATTAAAGATGCATACGAATGCTATAAATAACAGCATGGTGTTTAATCATGGCACACCAGTGCAACCTCAGCTTAAGTGGCCGAGACAGGGTTAAATCTATTAACCTTCATTACATAACACAGAAGTGTAAATTTAGGTAGAATTAGACTCAGTGATAAGAGAACAAATCCAAATGCCTTATCGAAAGATCATTTAATAGATGCAGCCCTTACTATGACTGATTAAAACCTCTAATTTAGTAACACTTCTTAAGCTTTCGAGTTTGATATGTTTAACATTTTTTATTCATGAACGCCTATGTACAGAAATGTTATAATTTTGTTATATAAGCAAACATGCTGTAGCCTGAAGGAATTAATGGATATTTTGTATTAAGCAGTTTTAACCCATTTCTATTTCAACCAGTGTATTATGAAACAATTGTATCGAACATTAACCAATGTATTTGTTCCTTAGAATACCAAATTCAGTGATTTTGTGGACAAGCAAACAGGATACACCACTAAAAACATGATGGCTTCCCCTCTCATGAACGGGAAAGATCCACTTGGTGTGGTCATGGTAATAAACAAAGTGGGAGGAAATGAATTCTCCAAAGCAGATGAAGACGTGAGTATCTGAAAAATGACATCACAGCTGCAAAGCAGAAATCATGTGATACTGACCTCAAATTTGTGCTGAATCAGATTGATCAGATTATTTGCCCTATTCTATGAGGTTCACACTTCACACCACTACTGTAACGCTAACAAGACAGATGAACGATATCGTTGGAATTGCTTTCAGAACTTTTTTTCCAACTGAACGATTAAAACGTTGACAGCCAATTAGAATTAACCCAACTCACAAGCATTTAAAGCGGCAGACGATAAAACTGCAGCATGCGCTTATAATAAACAGAACGTTGTGTTGCGATGGTGTGGATGCTAATATAAAGTTACAGTTACAGTCTTTATAGTTATTCTGGTGTGAACGGACCTTTTTAAGACTACAATTTCACTTTGTCAGTATAAGCATAGACATAACAACATATAGCCTATATTTTTTATTATCAAGTAAATGTTTTACAAATGTTTTTCAGCTCTTCTCCAAGTACATGACCTTCGCCACAGTCATTGCCCTACAGCATTACACCTCATACATGTATAATGTGGAATCTAGAAGAAGCCAGGTAATGCTATGGACTACAACCCTTAATATTTGACTGTGATTTGAACCTTGACTCTGACTGTAAACTGCTGCCACAGGTTCTTCTATGGTCTGCGAGCAAAGTGTTTGAAGAGTTGACGGACATTGAGCGACAGTTTCACAAGGCCCTGTACACCGTCAGGACCTACCTCCAGTGCGAGAGGTACTCTGTCGGCCTTCTGGACATGACCAAAGAAAAGGTTTGTGACATGATCATCCTTCATTTGGTCATTGATCAGCGGTTCATGAAAACACTCAACCTTGCTTTGATTGTTTAGGAGTTTTACGATGAGTGGCCGGTTAAATTGGGAGACGTGGAGCCATACAAAGGCCCAAAGACACCTGACGGCAGGGTAACAGATTTGTTTCTCTTTGGTAGAGAATTCAGTATTGCTGTCTAGTATTATTACAACTTCTTCTATCTTATAACAGGAAATCATCTTCTACAAGATCATTGATTATCTCTTAGAGAGCAAAGAAGAGATCAAAGTCATACCGTAAGCATATTTTTTTTATGCATAAAAACCCGTTCTTTGTTCATATTGTAAAAACTCAAATGTCGTAAGTCGTATTCTACCACATAGAGAACACTACATGGGAAAAACTATCTGGACACCATTTTCTAATAGGTTTGTCTATTCCAGTAATGTCTGTGAAGACAAATCAACAGAACTGTACACAAGGCCTGAACCAGACCTGAACCCAAATTAACACCCTTCAAATCTTAAAAATGAAGGTTCTTTATTGGCATCTATGGATCCACAAACAACCTTTAACATCCATGGAACCTTTTCAACTGCACAAAAGGTTCTTTAGATTCTTCTTCACACTATGAAAAAAAAATAGTTCTTTTAAGAACTGTTCACTCTAAGGTTCTTTGGGGAACCCAAAAAGCTGATCTATTGTACATTTTTCAAAAAGACCACTCTCTATTAATGCCTATAGTTTTGAAGTGAAATTCTAAACAGGCACATTATGCTCACCAGCAACGTTATTAGGTACACCTGACCTAACCAATACCGGGTTTTGCCTTCAGAACTGGCTTAATTCTTCATGGCATAGATTTAACAAGGTGCTATAAACATTCCTCAGAGATTTTGGTCCATATTGACATGACAGCATTACACAGCTGCTGCAGATTTGTTGGCTGCACATCCATGATGTGAATCTCCATTCGGGGGAAGTCGTGGCCTAATGGTTAGAGAGTCGGACTCATAATCGAAAGGTTGCGAGTTCGAGTCTCAGGTCCGGTAGGAATTGTAGGTGGGGGGAGTGAATGTACAGCGCTCTCTCCACCCTCAATACCACGACTGAGGTGCCCTTGAGCAAGGCACCGAACACCCAACTGCTCCCTGGGCGCCGCAGCATAAATGGCTGCCCACTGCTCTGGGTGTGTGCTCACGGTGTGTGTGTGTTCACTGCTGTGTGTGTGCACTTTGGATGGATTAAATGCAGAGCACGAATTCTGAGTATGGGTCACATACTTGGCTGCATGTCACTTCACTTTCACTTTCATTCCACCTCATCCCAAACATACTTTATTGGATTGAGAGCTGACTGTGGAAGCCATTTGGAGTATAGTGAACTCATTGACTACGTTTACATGGACAACAGTAATCTAATTATTTACCTTATTCTGAATAAGACAATATTATTATTAAGGTGTTTACATGAGTTGCTTTTAGAATAATCCTTTCATGTTCCCGTTTTACATGTTAGAGTACATAGATCGATTAATGGCACACGTCATTACGTCACCACACGACGTCATCCGACGTCACCCTCCAGAATTTCATGTATAAACATATAGTTCGTCTTCGTAATGATGCCATACAGTTTTGGGTGTTTCATTTTTAATTTTATGAAAGCTTCAAGTGCAGTTAATTATTTGTACGTGCATACAGACGACGGCGGTGTTGAAGCTCTTTTATTTGCCATCAAATGGTTGATCACTGCCGTGTGTGTATCCTGTCGCAAAATGCGGCGAAAAGTCCTACACGACGGTAATAGTTTGATTAAGGTGTGTACATGTCTGTACTGCACTTCAATAATGCGACTAAAATAGGAATACTCCACATGTCTTAATTCGATTTGTGTTTACTTCGATTATGACTTTAGCCGGATTAAGGTAATCAAAATTCTCTGTTTACATGGTAGATTCTTAATCAGAGTATTGTTTTAATCGTATTAAAATCGGAGTATTGATGTCCATGTAAACGTATATTGTCATGTTCAAGAAACCAGTTTGAGATGATTTGAGCTTTGTGACATGGCACGTTATCCTGTTGGAAAGATGGGTACACTGTGGTCATAAAGGGAGGGACATAGTCAGCAACAATACTCAGGTAGGCTGTGGTGTTTAAATGATGTTCAGTTGGTACTAAGGGACCCAAAGTTTGCCAAGAAAATATCTCCCACACCATTACACCAGCAGCAGCCTGACCCATTGATACAAGGCAGGATGGATCCATACTTTCATGTCATTTATGCCAAATTCTGACCCTATCATCTAAATATCACAGCAGAAATTGAGACTTTCCAGACCAGGCAACATTCTTGCCCACAGAACTGCTGTTCACTGGATATTTTCTCTCTTTTGGACCATTCTCTGTATACCCTAATGGCGGTGTGTGCAAAAATCCCAGTAGTTCAGCAGCTTCTGAAATACCAAGACCAGCTCATCTGGTACCAACAACCATAACACGTTCAAAGTCACTTAAATTACCTTTCTTCGCCATTCTGATGCTCAGTTTGAACTTCAGCAGATCACCTGACCATGTCTACATCCCTAAATGCATTGAGTTGCTGCCATGTGATTGGCTGATTAGATATTTGCATTATCAAGCAGTTCAACAGACGAAATAGAGTAGCTGGGTATAGTGTTTGGGTGTCCACATACTTTTGCCCATATAGCATACTAGCATGCCAACCTGTCTCATTTGAATGTTTCTGCTTCCAGAACTCCTCCTGTCGACCACTGGGCACTTGTTAGCGGCCTCCCCACCTATGTAGCTGAAAATGGCTTTGTAAGTCCAAAGAATTTTCTTAAACAAAATCCACTATGCATTGAAAGTATGGTATTCAAAAATGATGTTTAAGAATGTTAGTGTAACAAAATTGTCTGGTTTCACCAGTGCCCTTGAGCAAATACTTATCCTAAAAGTTGTCCCAGGTCATATATCTACTTAACACAAGTTAAAACGAGCTACTTAATGGGTTAAACAACTACTTGCTGTATTATTGCTTATGTTGACTGGAGAAAATCTTTTTTTTTCTTTTTCTGCAGATTTGTAACATGATGAATGTTGCTGCTGATGACTTCTTTACATTCCAGGTACTGTAATCCATTCCAGGATAAACCCTCTCAGAGCTCATACTGTTCCTGATCCACACCTGAAATAGACACAAACCTGTAACCTTCAAACTGAGACAGAAAACACTTTATTTTAGTAATAATTTTGAGTAGTTTATTGACAAGGTGAATGTACAGTGCCCTCCACTAATATTGGTACCCTTGGTAGATATGAGCAAAGGTGGCTGTGAAAATAAATCTGCATTTTTTATTTATCCTTTTGACCTTTCATTCAAAAAATTCACAAAATTCTAAACTATCATTGAAGTAAAACAATTGAAAGTTGGGGGGGGGGGCTCATTGCTCATTGTGAAATAAATGCACTCTCTAGTTCATGATGGCCACAATTATTGGCACCCAATTATTGCAACTTCCTTTTCCCAAGATAACAGCTCTGAGTTTTCTCCTATAATGCCTGAAGAGTTTGGAGAACACCTGACAAGAGATCAGAGACCATTCCTTCATACAGAATCTCTCCAGATCCTTCAGAATACCAGCACAGGTCAGGTCAGAGGACTGGGACGGCCATGGCAGAAGCTTCATTTTGTGCTCAGTGACCCATTTTTATGTTGATTTTGGTGTTTGTTTTGGATTATTGTCCTGATGGAAGATCCAACCACGGCCCATTATAAGATTTCTAACAGAGGCAGTCAGGTTTAGATTTTTTATTTGTTGGTATTTGATAGAATCCATGATGCCATGCATCTGAACAAAATGTCCAGGATCTCTGGCAGAAAAACAGGCCCACAATATTAAAGATCCAGCAGTATATTTAACCGTGGGCATGGGGTACTTTTTCTCCCTGTTTGTACTAAACCTATCTGGTGGGTTTTCTGCCAATAAAACTTTTTTTTTAGTTCCATCTGACCATAGAAGCCAATGACATTTGAGGTTCCAGTCGTGTCTGACAACTGAATATGCTGGAGTTTGTGAAGTGGAGTTTCCACTTTTTATTTTGTGAAGCTCAACAATCTTGTTCTGGACATCAGAACTATATTCTTTGGTTTTACTCCTTCTGATGCAGATTTATTTTCACAGCTGCCTTTGCTCATATTTACCAAGGGTGCCATATTAGTGGAGGGCACTGTAAATACCACTCTTTTAATTGCTTTACTCAACAGAAAGAAGCTGTGGACGAGTCAGGTTTCCTCATCAAAAACGTCCTGTCCCTTCCCATTGTCAACAAGAAAGAAGAAATTGTGGGTGTTGCCACTTTCTTCAATCGGAAAGATGGAAAGCCATTCGATGAGCAGGATGAACAAATTACTGAAGTGAGTCGTTAAATGGTCACCATCCTTTTGGCTCCTTTTAATCTTGTGCTGCAACACTAATGTGTTTTTCTGACTTTGTTTCAGGCCCTAACACAGTTCCTAGGATGGTCTGTACTGAATTGTGACACATATGACAAACTGAATCGGACAGAGTGGAGAAGAGAGATTGCAGCGGAAATGGTCATATACCAGACCAAAGCCACCTCAGCTGAAGTCCAGCAGGTTCTGGTGAGGCATCATACAATCTTATGCTCTAAGAAACTGTAGTCTTTATTATGTTAACTAAACATTGTTTGTCTTGTTAGAACACGAAGGAGAAGTTTGACATGAACCCCGAGGACTGCGATCAGAAGGAAATGTACAAACTCTTGGTATGACTTTCTTTAACTCTGAACCAGTATATTCATAGTGAACATAATATTGATCTTAAATGTTGAACATGAAGGATGACTTTTTCAATTCATCATCTTGTATTTTAATACACAGAGAGCCAACATTCCAGAAGCCAAAGATGTCGATCTGCTATTATTTAGTTTTAGTGACTTACCTGTCACTGAGCTTGACCTGATCAAGTTTGGCATTCGCTGTTTCTTTGAACTTGGAGTGGTAGAGAAGTTCAAAGTGCCAGCAGAGGTGAGACTGGACTTTACGACCATTTTCACAATAATATATTGGGGCGGTCAAACTACTGTGTACTGTATTTCTTTGAACAGTGCAAAGGCTGTGATGTGATGTCATGATCTGTGGTATATTATTTAAACACATCAATTTAACAAATAATAATAAATCCAAACTATAAAAATATAGTCTACACCAATTTCCTGCAACACTGCACATTTGCAGCCTTAAAGTTTGTGTGCTTTTAATTCAGAAGAGGTCTGTGTTGCCGGTTTTCAGCATTCGCATACGTATAAATGGAAGTGTAGTGCAACAACTGCTTAAGGCTAATTTTCCAAGCAGCACTCACCTTATTACTAGAGCCTGTGTTTATTTTTGGCAGGTGATTAGCGATAACCAGACTCACACAGAAAGCTCAACAGAAATCAGATGTCCACCATTCACAAACTTCCATTTTTTATAGAAAACAATCTTGGCCTATGAAAGCAACTGTTTGGAAACACATTTGTAGATAAAGAATTACACGTCAACTGTTATTGGACTTTCATGTAGTGTGACACGTTCCTTCAGTTTTCGGATACATTTTTTTGGGGTCTACACTTGCTCCAGGTCCTGACAAGATGGATGTACACCGTACGAAAAGGCTACAGAGATATCACCTACCATAACTGGAGGCACGGGTTTAACGTGGGCCAGACCATGTTCTGTCTTCTGCAAGTGAGTTTTTCAATCCACACATCATGTTATTTACCACCTAAGAGACTGTAATACTGAATATTGTTTGCTTTCCTAAAAGACTGGAAGGCTGAGAAAATACTACTCAGACCTTGATGCCTTTGCGATGGTAGCGGCTGCATTCTGTCACGATATTGACCACAGGGGTACCAACAATCTCTACCAGACAAAGTAATTTAGCATATATATTTTTTACTTCTAATATTTTCAAAAAGGCACAGAAGGCATTTTACTCACGATCCATTTCCAATGCAGGAGCGCATCACCACTGGCCAAGCTCCATGGCTCCTCCATCTTGGAAAGGCACCATCTTGATTACAGCAAGACGCTGATGGCAGACGAGGTTTGTTATGTCATAAAGCACAAAGTGTTCCAGAGTTTAATGTGACAACCAGGTCAACTTTATTTTTTGGCTCTTTTTTTACAGAGCGTTAACATTTTCCAAAGTTTGCAGAAACGCCAGTTTGAGACAGTCCAGCATTTGCACGATGTCTGCATCATTGCGACTGACCTGGCCTTGTATTTTAAGTAAGCGCTCAAGAGCATGCCTTCATCTAGAGACACTCTTAAACATATCATATTGACGATGGTCCCATTTTCTTCCCCAACCCAGAAAAAGGACCATGTTCCAGAAGATCGTTGATGCCACCGAACCAATGACTGATGAGAAGGAAGCGATTGCCTATGTGTCCAACAATCCCATTAGGAAGGAAATCATTATGTAAGCATCACTTCTCAGTAGAACCCTGCTACTTGAGAACATACTGAATTGAAAGTTTGAAGACATGTGTTTGATTCCAAACAGGGCAATGATGATGACTGGATGTGACTTGTCTGCCATTACCAAGCCATGGGAGGTCCAGAGCAAAGTAGGTGCAACTTTGGTTATTCATGGCTAGGTTTATCCAGCATTGGGTTAAAAGACGTTCTTTTAACCTAAACACGCTATTTTCTGAAGGTGGCTCTCATGGTGGCAGCTGAATTCTGGGAGCAGGGAGACCTGGAGAGGACTGTGCTAGACCAACAACCCATTGTAAGTTTGTGGAGATCAGTTTTGCTTTTAGAAAGGTTGCATTCAGTTGGGTGCATTGTGATAAAACTAGTGTCTGAATGAGAATACGTATCCTTTGAATCTTTTCTCAGCCCATGATGGACAGGAACAAGGCGGATGAACTTCCGAAGATGCAGTGTGGTTTCATTGACTTTGTGTGCTCGTTTGTGTACAAGGTAAATACACCCAACTGTCAATCAATTTTGTTTTTGCACAATCCAGACATTCGTGTAAATGGGGCATATGTCCATAATGGCCTCACTTGGCATGTCAGCACAACATTGCTTAAGTGTTCTGACAGGGAATGATGGATCGGCAGTTACTGGTCGAGCTTGCGAATGCTTGCAGTAACAGGCCTCTTTGCCCGTACAGGAATTTTCAAGGTTCCACAAAGAGATCACTCCCATGTTTGATGGGCTGAACAACAACAGGGTCCATTGGAAGGAACTGGCTGACATTTACCAAGCAAAAATAGATGCTATAGAGAACGAACGAAAACGACTAGAAGAGGAGCAGGCTAAAAAAGGTATGTTGGATCCATTAGCTGACATCTTTTTGTCTGTTTGTGGACAGGGATAGTAGATTAAGTAGAAAAATTTATGAGAAAAATGGATCAGAAAATGGCAAGGGATGCAGAAAAAAGAGACCCTTTCCAAAGGTACACTTTTGTACCTTACTTACCCCTAAAGGGTGCATAATAGTAGTACCCAAATTCTACATATTTGAACCTTTTTAATGGCATATCCTGTGCTAATCTGACCTCGTAGCCTTGGGGAACGTACATAACTTTGCAGCAACTTGATTTTTTCTTTTCTATTTTTTCCTTCACTGAAGCCACTGGTGAGGAAGCAGTTGGAGAGGGAGGAAAGTCCAAAACCTGCACCATATTTTAAACATCATCTGACAGAAATTCAGAGCCACAGAGAAGTCTGGGCCAGCATGTAGAGGGAGGTGAAACGTGCTCCTAGGATCACTACGTTTTCACCAGCTTTCTGTCTCATTTCCTCGGAAGTACCTTCTCCAAGTGAACACGTAGGCATTCACCAGAAATGGAAGAACTGAACCTGTCAGATGTTCTTTCTGATGGGGTGCCAGCCTAGAGCACCATATATACAACTTCAAGCTTGTTCCTTATCACTGATTTCACCTCGACTGTACCTTTTAACAACTAACTACGCTGGAGGAAATACTGCATATGCAACTTGCCACACAGTGGTGGCCGAAACACAACTCTACAAATGTTTATTGCGCTGTAGTTCACAGAGCTTACTTGAAGTACGGCTTTTGAGTCCATAACAGTTCTCAAGACTGTTGTATGTCATTTAAACAGCACAACATTAAGAATTAGAGCAATACGTATGAACAACTTTCTTACCAGTTGCTAATTTCTCAAAATAGCATACTTCTTGATTTCATAGAAGTTCCAATTTGATATTTATTCTTTTGATGAATTCACTGAATCACATGTAAGGGTGAAGTGTGTAATTTTTCCACCAAGTGTGAATTGCAAAAATGCTGACTGTTTTCGAACAATTTTCCTTAACACATCCCTCATCTGTAATTGGTCAAACAAACAGATAGCCCGCCCCAAAACAAACACCGTTGGTGTTGTTGTCGGGCTGCTTAATGTTTTAATAAAGACCATGCATTACTTTTTTTTTTTTTTGTGAAATCAGTTCACAAATGGCTTTCTTATGGATATATTAAACCGGGTTGAAAGCATTTTAACATCACATTAAATTACACACTTCACTTTTAAACTACTGAAAAGCATATTTTAACATATTATTTTTTACATATCAGTTGCTTTGTTTAGGGTTGAAGGACCAACTCATTTGAATAAGCTTTTAGAAGCTGATTGCTTATTAGCAAGTGCTTTGAGAAATGTACAAAGATCTCATGCTACAAGTCTTGAACACTGACTAAGAGTTGTTCAAAGGAAAGAGCTTGTAACTTGCATTTGCATCTGCTTGTCACAGTTGTGTTTGGATGGATACGATAGGCTACAGGATGTCTTTTCTACTTTTTTGTTCTCTAAAGAAGATGAAGCTGAGGATGCAATATGGCTAATTCTGTGAATATGTGGAGCTGTGGAGAACATTTATGCCCAGAACTTGATGTTTGTTCTTTAATAATTTAATGATACCTAAGCATCACATAGTTTTCAACCATAATGTATTATTGAAAGTGTAACATTGAGCGTATTACATAGAATATCAATTGATTACATAGAGATTTTTGTTTATACCAAACATTTAAATGATTTTTAAGTGGTGTTCTATGGAGACATGAACAAGGCATACAAAAAGTCAGGGAATATTTAAAGAAAGTGCATTGTATGCTATGACAAGGCAAGAGGGAACGGTCAGTACTTGAACACGTAAACCAAGGAGATTTGAAGTGAGTTTGATAGGGGAGCAGCTCCTGAGATTCACTCCGTTTTAATCTTTAAATACCATGCTTATTTAAAGCAGACTACTGAAGCCTCTAGATATCTCCTCTGGCAGAAAGCACAAACCCAATTCGTAAGGTCAAAGTCTCTCTTTTCTGATCTTTGGAGGATTTGATGACAGTGGTAACATTTGAACTAGCGAATGAACTGCTGATCTCACCTGATATCAAAAATAGGTCATTCTGCTTAAGAAAAAAAAAAAACAGGCACCAACAAAAATGTAACCTATGGAGAGATGTAGTAAATGAATTGAAAAAATAAAATCTTATGCAATATCAGTTTGTTGGAAACATCAGTTAAGGCCTTTAATCCAGTAGCAGGGGCAATGGCAGTCTAAATAAGTTCACTGGAACTAGTGACTACACTTAAACGTCAAACCCTCTAAGTCCAGATCAGACTGAAGAGGCCAAAGTGAGCAAATCTCAACTCAGGTTAATGCATTTTGTTAGGATTGTGTATAATAATATCTATTATGTCATTTGGTGTGAGTGTGGGACTGATATCCGATCATCTTATTTACTGAATACTACCGTACATATATTGTAAATGATGTCATGTGAACAAATAAACACATTATTCTGAAATATTCCAGAGTCTCTAGTGGTTTTTGACCGTATCTGCTATTAGCTTAAGGTCTCGGTGACCGCACAGTTCTGTTAGGTTGTTTAGAGGGCATGTCAGGAGGAACCTCTCCTGACTTTTCTATCATGCAGCGGATTACCTAATAAAGCTGGATCATCCCCAGGTAAAGAGGCTCAGGTAATTGGCTGACAGCCGAGACAAACGACTTCTCCATCTCTGGGTCTTTCAATATAGAGCAAAAGGCTTCATGTTGAACTTCTATAACTCTAGACTCCACCTCAACTGTCATTTTATGAGAAATGCATCCTAAATGAAATCATATGGGAAGTTCCACATATTAGACATGCTGAATAACGGATCAGAGCGAACAAAAGGCTTTCTGAACCCATCTGACTGATTCTTCACATTGATTGGCTGGCAGCCACCACTGAGTAAGCCGAGGCTCGGGACATTTTGACAGTCTACCGTGACCTCATGAGTTTGCCCTGAGAGGCTGCGTGAGGGGTATAAAATTAAGCAATAAGCCGTGGTTTACAGTGAATTTATAACAGCTAAGGGGTGTTGTTAGGCACGACGTGAAGCGGAGTGGTTTATTCACTGTAAAGCACGGCTTCACGGGGCTTATTGCTTTTATAAAATTGTTATTCCAAATTGTTATTCCATTGAGTAATTTACAACAGCTTCAAACACGGCTCAACCAATCAGAGTCAAGGACCAGAACTATCCGTTTTATAATAGAAAGTCTGTCCATTTTAAAACCCCCGATCTAATGCGTTGGTGATTTCAAGGCATAAGGGACAACAGCACGTCTGTCATTCTGTCAACATTTAATGGGTCAGATTATACAAACTTTGATAGGGTCTGACTGTAAACTCAGTAGCTTGTTAAGTAACTATGGTTTCCTAAAATATTGTTATTGACTGCTGTAATTACAGGAACCAAAATATCTCTTCATGATAATTATCTGAGCTCATTAAACTTTAAAAGTAAACAAACACTTATACTGATAAACACAGCAGGCCGTATTCATAAAAAATGAGCAGAACAAATATTTGCGCAAATCAGTCATAAACTATTATATCAGATGTTGCATATAAACACACGCACACACATATTTATATATATATACACAATTAATTTTTGTACAATTTTTAATATATATATATATATATATATATATATTTTTTTTTTTTTTTTTTTTTTTTTAAGGCTTACAAACAAACAAACACATGTATAAAATTCTTCACATGCAAATTTTTATGCTTGAATGAGACCCAGTAGAAATTAATAATAAAAAAAAAATGCTAATCACCAAATTGTAATCAAATTATATTTCTCAAAAACAAAGCTAACCGGTATAAAAAGAAAACGGTAGGCATTAGATTCTTTTGGATCTTCCTTTCCTCGACTCAGAGAAACATGTCTTCAAAATACTCGTCAAACTCTTCCTCCCTGAAAGAGAACCAGACGCATCAGGTTTGTCAGTGCACTGTTTTAGAAAAACATTCCCAGCATTCAAGAGCTTCTCACATTTGTGTGCATATATACTCCACATTGTAGTTAAATATATCATAATGATTCATGAAGGGGACTCACCGTGACTTCTCCTCCACAGTGGGTGCTGGACCCCTCCAGTGGTCTGACTCTGAAGGACCCTCTTTCTCTTCTTCTCCACTCTCTGCATCTGGAGAACACACCGCATCAGATTCACATATCTCTAAGCACAGTTTTTATGCCAATTTATGCCTGATAAAGGTTTAGGTCAGGGATTTAAATGACCCCTCCAACATCTGCTATAACATGGGCTTGACTGAATACAGGAGTTGCTGGAGTTGTTTCAGAGGTCTGAACATACTGAGTACATTCTCTGCCTGAGGGTGCTAGATGACGGCCATTAGTCATTTTTGGTGGAAAAGGGGGTATGCATACCTTTATCTGAACCCTGGGACTCCTCTGAACTTGAAGAGTATTCTGTACAGAAAAAAAATGGTTTTATTTAAAGGGGTCATCGGATGCAAAATTCACTTTACAAGTTGTTTGAACATAAATGTGTGTTGGAAGTGTGTGTACACATCCATCCTATAATGATAAAAATCCACCCAGTGTTTTTTTAAATCCCTGTTTTAAAATCCCCTTTCTCAAATCAGGCTGTTCTGAGCCCTGTCAGGATGACGTAGTTCTGCACAGATGGTCTGCGAATCTTTGAGCGCATTGACTGTGTGCGTCTACAACAGCAAGTTATACACTTGTATATCTTTGAATATTCATTGATTATTATGGTGAATGTGAGATTGCTGACGCGTCAACATATCTGGAGTGGTTGAATAGGAATCTACACTTATCTATGGTCTGCTCGTCACTCCACGGAAGAGAGGGCGGGGTCAGCAGAGCTCATTAGCATTTAAAGCAACATGGACTAAAATGGCTTGATGAAAACAGCTGATTTTGACAGGGTAAAGAAGGTGTTTTTTACACTACCATTGAGAATTTTAACTAAAGTATGTTATAGATTTTTCATTAAGACCCTAAAGAATCATATCAACTTGTGTAAAATGGGCATCCGATGACCCCTTTAACAAGCAACTTTGGTTAACATAAACCAAGTTGTTATTCAGCTCCTTTATGATTTTTTTTAACAAATGGGCTTGTTCTCTTTTAAAGACTTTAACTGGAGTACAAAACACCACCGCAAAAATACATCAAAGTTAAGTGTATACATGCAGTGAAATACTTTCCCTAAACTTCCACGTCTTGGAAATGTGTGGAAGCTTGATTTGCAATGAAAATGTACTTGCCTTTGCGCCTCTTTTTGTGTTTGTCTTTGTGCTTTTGCTTTCTGGATGATTTGGATTTCTTTGAGAGTGACTTGTCCACGTTCTCTTTCGATCGCCGTCTCTTCTTCACTGTTACTTCCTTTCTCCTGGAAAAGGTTTCACACGTTAAGAGTCAAGGTCTCCAGGTCTAAGAATATCTGAACGTGTAACTGTGTTTGTAATGTTGAATCTTCTTACTTGTGATGATAGTTCAGTTTGAAGGAACACTCTGGACACAGACCTTGAAAATAATGTGACGATAGATCAATATTTAAAACTATATATATATATATATTTATGCAGCCTTAATAAGAGACATCTTTCAAAAACACTGGAACATCTTAAGTATTTCAAACATTTAATGATATATATGTAAAAATAAATAAATATGTCATCAAATATGTGTTTACATTTAAATTTAGCTTCAGAGTTCAAATTTAATTAGTGTCTTAAATAATGTAGAATTAACACTTCTTTAATATTTCTTATCCTTTTATGTCATAATATGTCTTTGATTAAAAAAATGTCAGAATCCTAAAAGGTTTTCCAGGTTAAAGCTTAATTTTGAACCTCAGATTTCTGTGTTCTCTCAGATTTTTTTGGCCCTACTTTAATATACTATATTTAGTATATACTAAGTATAGTAATCTATACTTAAAAGACATTTTAATGCACTGCAGAACGTTGAGGTAAAGTAGCGTTCTTTCTTCATCAACAGTAATCATGCTTTATTAGCAGTAAAAATGAATTCAGCACTAATTCGATTAGCTCCACCCCTGTGTCCTGTGAGTGGAGATTACAGCATGCAAGCTTTAGACCAGGGGTCACCAAACTTGTTCCTGGAGGGCCGGTGTCCTGCAGAGTTTAGCTCCAACCGTAATCAAACACACCTGAAGCAGCTAATCAAGGTCTTGCTTGGTATACTTAAACTTCAAGGCAGGTGTGTTGAGGTAAGTTGGAGCTAAACTCTGCAGGACACCGGCCCTCCAGGACCGAGTGTGGTGACCCCTGCTGTAGACGGCCGCGTGGTTGTGTGATTCCAGCACTTACGCAGCTTCACCAGGGCGTTCCTCTTCTCCCCCTGCTCCACATAAGCAAAATTCACCTCCCAGCTCTTCAGACCCTCCTTATTCTCACAGCGCTTGTTTCCGCAGAGGAACTGGCCTGTGTAATTCAGGACATCCACATGTGAAATACACAGAGTTGTATTGAACATACATGACAGATATGATGATCAGGCCCAAACAGAACCAGCACCATTAACTCCGCAGAATTCAAACACTTATATCATATACAGAGTTATACATTATATATTTGTATGACATAATTTGGCTAGTTTGACTATGCTTTCAGGACCCAATAAATGTATATTTGGCCACATTTACACCAAGTATTAACATCTCAGGTGGCTTCAGGTGATCCTATTGCATATGATCAAACACGTCCAGTAATCTGAAATATGAAACCACATATGGAAATATTCTGAAACACACATTCATGATACTACATTAGTAGTGTACAATGTCCAAAAAAAGAATTAAGGACCGCCTATTCACCTGTCAATCCAATTCCAATCAACCAATGAGGGATAGGTTTAACATTATGTTAAGTTTAGGCACACGACATTCTTATTTACCTATAATTTCACTCTGATTTTAAAGTTGTGGTTAGGGTTATGTTTAGGAGTAGGTGTAGGGATTTTGTTTGTGCATAGCAATGCTGTCAACAAAATACACAGAAGAATAATTGGTAACACTTTAGATTGGGGAAAATATTCAAATTAAGTTTTTCCCTCAATAAACTCTTAATTACAGCTTATTGATAGTTATGTAATGGTTGTAGTAGTTAAGTTTATGTATGGAGTAGGGTTAAGGGATGTAAAATATGGTCATGCAGAAAAAGTACTAATAAACAGCCAATATGCTAGTAATATGCATGGTAATCAGCAACTAGTTAACAGTGAATAATGTTCTCTAATCTATAGTGTTACTGAAAATGTGTTTGGGAATACAAAATAGCAGTTATGAAGGATTTTGTGAATCCAGGCCCTGGATTAAACGGATTCTGCCTGATGAAAATACATGCACAACATAACCAGTGAGAAGCCAAACGGAGAACAGGCTGTAACTGCTGCACGTGATTACTGACAGGAAACGGTGCGAGAGACAGACAGAGTGAAAACCACTCTCCTCCCGTGACCTTGGCCTGGCAAACATTTCACCTCAGACATCAGCGGACTGACGTTAGCTCCAGCAGGCTTACAAGGGGATCCTCCAGACTGGAGCCGAGGGAAAAGTGCGTCATCAGGGAGTTTTTCTGCCAGGCTTCCCACACCTCTGACAGTGTGCTGTCTAGATCGGCTTTGGCCTGTACCTGATCACCTGAGCCCAAGCCTCTTCTGCTGAAAGTGAACTGCTTAAAGTATGGAAGATTATTTCCACTACGGAAGAAAAAATATACGCTAATTGGCACTTTTTATTTCACAATTCAAACTTTTTCCCCTCACAATTCTAGGTTTATGTCTCACAATCCTGACTTATTTTCTCACAATTCTGAGAGATTCTGAGATTTTTTTTTAATTCTGTGGTGAAAATAAGCTTCCGATTACAGTTTACAAAACTTTAATTTCTGAGACTGATTTTATTAGGTCTTCCAGGAATGTTCTGAAAATGAGCTTCTCAGAAATAGTTTTTGTAGTAGCTTGTTAGGAAACACAGTGGGTTTGGTAACAGGCAAGGGACATGCCAGTTTTTGCTATTCCTGACCTTTGATAAAATGTGTCCAAGTTGAACTGTGAAAAAACAAAACAAAGTGACTGCTGTGAAGGATTGTCATGTTGCAGCTTGGGGAAAGGCTTGAGCTTTGACGTGGCTGGTAGATGATCTCACGGCACACAGAGTGACTGAGACATCAACCTCACGTTGCACATGTGGATTACAGAGACGCTCAATTACCCCGTCTCTCTGATGACGTACATGTGACTTCAACCTCTCCAATTAAGCTCGCGTGAGCAGCACTGAAGCTGTTAAAGCCAGGAGAAATGACAAAACACATCAGGGTTAACCCTCATTAGGAGTCCCAGGGATGCCCTCATTACGCTGAACTGTGAAATATGACCAGCAGATGGGAACTCCTCATGACAAACTCCTAAAGGGATGTTAAAATGTCCCTCAGCAGCAGAAACAGAAAGTGCTGGTCACGAAACATGCTTTGACATGTATGATTTTCATATTCACTTGAGAAAGTGAAGCAGTGTTTACTAATGCAAAACATGTCAGTATGTGCAAGGATTTTGTGGATGGTTGCTAAGATGAAATCTTCAATAAACTCTCCTCATTAAAGTTGTAGTGCTCATGAGCTCATAATGGTGCTCAGGTAATGTTTCAAAGTTTAATATTAAATATGTTACAATAGCAATAGTGATACTTATAGTGAAGTGGTTCTCAACGTTTTTGACTCCAAGGGCCCTCGTATTTCTAATACTTCTGCCGACAAAGCCTCTTGTTTTTTTTTTTTTTTTTTTTTATTTACAGAAAATAGGAGATGTAAAAAAACGTATAAATAAGAAGTTTCAGAAACTGAACCTTCCAGTAGTTCGTGATTGTGTTTTTTTTTCATATGCTATTATTATTTTTTTAAATGTATTTTATTTATTTTTTATTAGCAAATACCAATTTCTCATCTGATAAAATATTGTAGAGATTCACATAATTAGAAACATGTATTATTTCAATAATTTCAGTGGCACTTGCAGGTTTTAAAATTACACTTAAAATTTCCTCATATATTTACGTTTTCCAATACTGTGAAAACACTGATCATTACATAAAAGTTGCTGAGGTAACAAATTAAAATAGAAAATACTTTAAAAAATAAATATTTTTGCTGTTTTATAACTTATTTTAAAACATATCTTGTTCAAATAATTTTAATGGATATTGTGGGCCCCATGAAATTGTGCTGAGGCCCCCTAATGGGTCTCGAACCCCTGCTTAATATTATTAATTTTTTACTCACAAATAGCAGCATTTAAAATATTATAAGATTTTGTATGATCACTTATTCTTTTACACATTTTAATAGATAACACCTTTATTTATTCAAAAATTAAACTTACTTATTCTGACCTGTACTCATTAAAATACATAAAAGAAAAAGTGATCATACTAAATTTTATTATATTTTAAATGATTAAAAACTTCTAGCTGACAAACGGGTAAGTGGTTTGAAAGATAGTGGCAAAGATTATTAAAAATTTAAAATGACAATTAATTCATTTAACTGGGGACTGCGCTGTGTCCCTAAATAGAGTCTTTGAATGTCATCTAATGATTCTGGATCTAAATATGCCTGACTAGACTTTTTGGTATATGAAATATTGTTACACTGAATGACATTTTAGTGGGTGTCTTCTTCAAGTCTAATAAAACTGTGTGACAGTCATTATGTTTTTGCTCTGAAAATAAATAAATAAATAAATAAAATTAAACAGGACACATTCTATTGTATGTGATAATATAAATGATTAACAATTACACTAAAATGAAAAAAGTGAAAATGGCGCTATAATAAAGAGGAAATCAAAACACTGATTTCTTTGCATCACGCCAGCAGCTTGCGGTGGTTAATCTGCGGCTCAGGGTGCGAGCGATGCCTGATGACAGATGGTCTGTGACAGCGCATGATCATTTCATCACTCATTTAAGGGTCTCTTCATTGATTTCACGGATTCTTACACGTACTTCACCCTTGTTTACCAACCAAGATAGCTTAACCGTGAACCATGACCCAGAGACAACAGTATTCAAATCATTGATTTTCACTATGACACAAGCAAACTCACCACCTTACAACTGGGTCACTATCATATTACAATCTATACGCTAAACAGTAATAATCTGCAACTGCATAACTCAGCAAAAAAAATTCAGCGGCAACAATTCAACATCAGCTTTACGCACGCAACATATCCAAAATACATTTTGTGGAAAATTTGATTAGATCAAATAAAAATGTAATCAAATGTGCCTCTATATCTATTTTAATGGGAAAACAACTGCACTGAGCTCTGATTTGAACACTGGATTCTTAAATAACTGATCAGTTTGCTTAGAAGTTGATTAGTTGTTATGCAAATTAACTGATGTTTTTGCAATGCAAAAATGGGCCAGTAAAGCTGTTTTTCAGTCCTAGCAATCCCTGGTTTGGTCAGCTGACAGTGTTACTTTACACAAGGTAAAACAGTATCACCACCTAGTGGCTGAGGCGTTATAGTTTTGTTATTGCTCTGAATTTTAGACTTCTGTTTTGTAAGTTATGCAACCAGAATACTTGAAGTATGTGAACATATTAATGTTTTTAGTGACACTTTAGTTTAGGGACCAATTCTCACTATTAACTAGTCGCATATTAGCATGCATATTACTAGCATATTGTCTGTTTTTTAGTACTTATAAAGCACATTTTCTGTATGACCATATTTTAGATCCCTTAATCTGACCCTAAACCTAAACAATCTTACTAACTATTAATAAGCAGCACATTAGGAGTTTATTGAGGCAAATGTCACAGTTTATAGTTAGTTAATAGTGAAAACTGGTCCCCAAACTAAAGTGTGAATGTATTTTTTATATAAGTACAGAAGAGTAGAAATGTTCTTGAATTACCTTTTCCAGATATTACTTCATTTTCAATGCGCCACCGAAATCCAAACTAGTAACAGAAAAGTTCTAATTCAGTAAATCAGAAATCATTTAAGATACTAAAAAATAACATGTCCAGAAAAGTATTTTAGCACAAGAAAATGAATCCTAGAAAAGCCTACTGTATCATATTTGATGTGTGAACTTCTAAGGCTTCTAAATTATCAGCATGATCAAAACTATACTATACTATACAGGCAATTAAAGAGTGTTGGATCAAATACAATACAATACAGAACAAAAAACACATTATGCAAAGGTTTGTGTCTAAATAAATAAAAGACAAACCTTATTTTCTTTGTATCTGCTGAGGTCAGCAATACAGTATTCCTTGAAGAGCTTATCGTAGTATTTCTTCGAAAGCTCTTTCTCCCTAAACATTCCAGAAGCTTTATTTTAGGGTGACTGTGCAGAGATCACAAACCATATTCAAGTTTAAAATGAACCCCAAACAGAGAAAAGCAGACATTACCATGTCATATCCTCCTCATCGTCCTCTCTCCACAGGAAACGGTGGTTCTCTCTCACCACATCCAGATCAGTCTTGTCTTTAGACCTGTGGATGGAAACACACAGTTCCAATCAGCATCTATCAAAGCAACCTAAATTGAAACTAAAGCTGAAGTGTGTTATTTCTGCACTAGTCAACTTTATACACTAAAGGTTTAATATCAGAAAAATTGTGACATTATTGACAGTGTTTCTATAGAATACAAAGTAAACTGCTCACATGGATCGTCTGAACTCCTCGATCTTTCCTCCATAGAACAGAATGTAGTCGCTGACAAACTTCTTGTGACGTTCAAACTTACAAAATGCTGTTAAGGATTTTTTACCACTCAAAAGAAATGCTTTGATGAGGAAAAATCATTTATAATTCATTTACATTGGTCAAAATTCCCTAAAAACATTACATGATATACCTTCAACACTCGTGATATATTTAATCTTAATTTGAATGAGTGTTATTCAGTGATTATTCAGTCTCAAGAGTTGAAATGATAGAATGCAAAATGAACTGTGAAGAAATACAAAGCCTTTTAAAAGCTAAAAAGTGCCACTGTCACAATAGTTGTTGAAAAATTCCCATTGACAGGATACAGCATTCATTGATATCAGGTGTTGCCGTCGATTTCTGGCTTCCTCTCTTTCAGGAAAAAAAAAAAAAATCAACATTTTATTTTAGTACACACACATACTGGACTGCATAGACTGCTATTTTTGATGGATGTGACCTGTACCTGTCCCATTCATGGGCAGCAACATTTTTATGGGCCACCTTGGTGTGTTTTCCTTTCTGGAATGGCTTCTGTAACAGCTCGTCTTTAGCTGCCCTAAAACCAAATACATGCAAGAGGACCAGTACTTAAAGTGAAAGCACAAACAATTTATGTTAATTGCATTCTTTCTTATTAAATGCTGTTATTTTGCTTTGCAGGCCATCCAAAATGTAGATGAATTTAGTATTCCATCACTTACTCACCAATGTATCCTCTGCAGTGAATGGGTGCCGTCAGAATACAAGTCCAAACAGCTGATAAAAACATCACAATAATCCACGGCACCTGACGGCACCCATTCACTGCAGAGAATCCATTGATGAGCAAGTAATGTAATGCTAAATTTCTCCAAATCTGTTCTGATGAAGAAACAAACTCATCTACATTTTTTTAAGTTATATTTATGGGTTTAATGTGAGAGGACAGTGGAGAGCTGAGAGGCAAGCGGGATTGGCAAAGAACCTCGAGTTGCACTATATGTCTACGCACTAACCACACGGCTATCAGTGCCGACCAAACTTAAATGGCCCGAGCAGCAATTTTTCATTTTTAGGTGCCACTTTAATGTGGCACCTGGTACTTTGTTGACTACATGCCAGAAAATATTGTATTACGGTGGTGCTATCCCCAAAAATATGATACCAAAAACCATTATTTTTGTTAGTGATGTAAAACAAACTCTCACCTTTTCTCACCATTTTTGGACTGCCCTCCACCACCATCATCATCACTGAAATCTGAGTCATACCCTCCACCTCCATGGACCTAAGCAGAACACAACACAGCATTAACACAGTGCAACAACAGGACACAGGTAACAGGAAATGCATAGAATCACCATCAACAGTGTGCAGGTTACTGTATATTTTGGTATTTTAGCACAAATGTCAACTCATTATTTCCTGGCAGGTGATATAATAAACAAGTACAGGACAAAAAAAGTGAAGGGAAGGTGAGCAGCTGACCACAGCAAAGAGGGAAAGTACTTTGTCATCTTTATGGGTGATATACTGAGTCAGCTGCCATGACAGCACAGGAAATACAACACCCAGCGTCAAAGGCTGGAGGCCACATCATGTGAAGGTCAGTTCTCACACGGACTACTGAGCTTCAGACTTTAGGACAACAGCAACTAGACCCATCAAATAATCATGTCAGCTAATACATAAGAAGTCTAAAAAGATTATTGGTGAACTTAAATTACACTTAAAATGTCATAAAAATATTATAATAATTATTATACATTAGATAAGTACACTATATAATGCAGTAATTATATAAAGATCAAAGTGCCATATTTCATATGTGAATTTTAAGGCCTCTAAATTATCGACATGATATATATTATCAAATGATATGCAGTCAAACCAAAAATTCTTCAGACACCTTCAACATTTATCACATTTTCAGTTTATTCGCTATTGTTTAGAAAATGGTAATATAATATGACAAGAACTCAGAGTTAAACTGTGTCAGAAGAACAAATTCATCTTGATAATGTCAGAAAACTTTGATAGAAAGGTATGTAATTAATTAGTTTGAATAGCTGTCAGCTGTTAAATTTAAGTACACAATTAAATAATACCAATTTAGGTCAACCAATTACCAAGCAATGCTTAATTTTGTTCAGTTTGTGGTGTAAAAAGGTCGGTCGCATTAGCAATTTAATAAAAATACTTAAGTAAAACATGGTCAGGTCAAAGTGTCTGAATAGTTTTTGGGTAAAATATGTCACAGTTTATCTTATATTGCTATACTCACTTACGTAAATTAACTAGTGTGAAAGTGAAGTGAATTAGGGCTGGGCGATATATCTCATGCGATAGTCATGCGCATCTCGTCAGTAAAGCCGGTTCCTTGATTAGCGCTAAATCTCCATCACCTGTTTTCAAATGGAGCAGCATTTAATACACAGAGCCGTAGTTCACAGACAAGCTACGCATATATCGACTGATATATCGCCTTCGATATGAACGCGATATTGCGTAGCTTGTCAGTGATCTACGGCTCTGTGTATAAAATGCCGCTCCATTTGAAAACAGGTGATGGAGATTAACCGCTAATCAAGGAACCGGCTTTACTGACGAGATGCGCATGCATATCGCATGAGATATATCGCCCAGCCCTAAGTGACATACGGCCAAGTATGGTGACCCATACTCGGAATTTGTGCTCTGCAATTAACCCATCCAAAGTGCACACACACAGCAGTGAACACACACACACCGTGAACACACACCCGGAGCAGTGGGCAGCCATTTATGCTGCGGCGCCCAGGGAGCAGTTGGGGGTTCGGTGTCCTGCTCAAGGGCACCTCAGTCGTGGTATTGAGGGTGGAGAGAGAGCGCTGTACATTCACCCCCCCCCTCCCCTACAATTCCTGCCGGCCCGAGACTCGAACTCACAACCTTTGGATTACGAGTCCGACTCTCTAACTATTAGACCACGACTACTAGTGGGTGTCCTGCACCCACTAGTAAAAAGATATAAAAAATTATAGCTGGTGTCTGAATAATTTTTGGTTTGACTGTATACATTTAGAAAAATCATGCTGAAATGTGAGGATCAAATATAATCATCAGGCTTTTGAGAAACGTTTATTTAGTAATCTCTTAATCGTCTTTATACAGCATTGCATTAGGCCTATATGTTTTGCCCCCACAATAAAAACAACAAAGCCTTGATCAATAAGCAAAATTAAATATCATCTTATTAAGACATAATATTGGGAAATGTAGAGTGACAACTGATATTCATATGCCTGTTTTACTATTATAAAGATCTCGTAGATTTACATTACAAGCTAGCAGAATTACACCTTACTTTTTGGCCATTTCATTAAATATTATACTATGCATTGTATTGTAAAATCTATTATTTCATATGTCAGGCTTTACAGGGTTAATAGCTCAAATGAAGAAATATGTTTTAATCAAGGTAACAAGATAAGTTCAACACTTATTATTGTTATATTATACAATCTACATTTTGAAGTACGAGCAAATCTGTTCTAAAATGAATACACTGAAAAATCATGCGCCGTGGATGATCTATGTGCGATAGGTGACAAATATACTGTTCACTTTCAAGTTTTGCATGACAAGCTATCGCAGCATTACAGTGCAAGCGATTAAATCAAAACTCTAAATCATAACTACCTTAACAAGGTCTAGAGCAGTTTGATCCATAACCGCTCGTCTGTGTTTACATGTCGCTGAGTCTCAGACGGGCGCGAAGTGATGACGTAAAAACCACGTGGCAAAAACAAAGGCAGTCCCGTGCCCTCGTTTGCATAATGTCTGGCTGTTGTGCTGCATTTAACGGGAACTATTATTAATTCTATTGTCTCAGTTTGAGTGAATGTCATGTTACAGCGCATTCGTAAGAACTCTTATTTACATACTTTACAAATAAAATAAGAGATCTTAATGTGAATGTGTTACAGATAAAATATAAAAGTGGCAAATAAGCAGCACTTGGGTGTGATTTTAGCTGCCGTTCTTTGTTTCAAACAGACTTTATTGTTCGCATCATAATTCACACTTGTTTTCATCGGAAATTGATAAAGACTCAGTGACAGGAAATTATAGGGGGGGGGGAGTGCCATTTTCTCAAAAGTAGAACAACTGGTCTTTTATTCGGAAAAAATGCTAAAAATGAAAGCACTGAAAGCGTTGCAGTGATCAGGACAGGCACTGTCTGTTCTCAAATGTCTATGTGATAAATACATACAAACAAAGCAACAAAGAAACATCCTTATGGGCTTCTAACAAAGAGCTGAAAGGAAAATCATTACGTAAAACTATAGTGAATAATAATAATAATAATAATTATTATTATTATTGTTGTTGTTGTTGTGGTATTGCTTATATGACGGTCAATGCATTAACTAACAATAAGCAATACATTTGTTGCAGTATTTATTAATCTTTGTTAATGTTAATTAATAAAAATACAACAGTTCAATGTTAGTTCAAAAATATTAAGTAATATTAACATTAACATTAAGTATAATAAATGTTTTAAAGGTGTTTTTATTAACTAATGTAGACCTTATCGTAAATTATTAACTTTACAATATGTGTTATATAAACAATATGTTATAGGCCTACATTTAATGCATAATAATATAGAATATATTTTCCTTTATAATGTGCATAAAAGAATAATAATCTAGAAAAACATGAAAGCATATAGCATCATAGTAGTATTTCTTTCTGATTGCTTGAGGGGCGCAGGTGCATCTCTCCAAAGCCTCATGAATATTCTCATGATCATGTATTCATGGATTTGGTTCATGCGCGTTCACGGTAATAACATCATTGGATAGCAGCTGGTACATCATGATGCAGAAGAGGGATTCTCCCAGGATCTGAAGGAATGGTTTAACGCTTTACCCCGCGTCGCCAAGGAAAATATTTTGGTCCGATAAATTTTGTTGTTGTTGTTGTTTTGTTCACTTTAATTTTTTCTCGGTTGTTTAGACAAAAAGAAATTGGTTTATTATCAAAATCTGCGTGCAACTAAGGAAATCTAAGCGCGCTGGATATTTTCATTGTAGCAGAACGAATCGTTTGGATGAGCGCCTGACTGAGACATAGACATTCATCACACGGACACAACTGAAGAGAGGCGAGCAGCAGACCAGCACTTATCACCAGCGAAAACACCACAGCAGCCCGCGGCACTCAGAATGGGACATGCAAACAAGAGCATAAGACGATACACTTTTCTGCTCTGGGTCGCCACACTACTGCTGTTAGTGGAGAGCAGAAGAGGCAAACAGCCCAGATGCCCCTCTGGATGCACATGCACCAAAGATAACGCCTTGTGTGAAAACGTGAGATCTGTGCCACACAGCTTCCCTCCCGATGTCGTCTCACTGTAAGTGTCCTGTTTACAGTTCACGTTATGTTCCAGTACAGTACGGATTAATATAACAGTACAAAGACATAAAGATTCGAATGTATGAATCTCTGAATATGCATGTGCTGTATATGTTCTGCACGCTCTGTTTCCATCTAAATGAAACTGATTGCTTTCCTAACAGATCATTTGTGAAGTCTGGGTTCACTGAGATTGCAGGGGGAAGCTTTCTCCACACGCCATCCCTTCAGCTTCTGTGAGTTTCTGTTAGGGTTATGTGTGTTTTTTTCTTTCTTTTTCTTTATCAGGATGGGGTGATCACCATGTTAAGTGGTCCAATGTTTGTTCTAAGCAATTACAGCCCGTCCCCCTTTAAAACAGCCAGTTTGGGGACATTCTACAGCGTGTCTAATTTCTCAAAGCCTTTAAATTGGTGTGAATATTATGCAATGCAGCTGCTCTGTGAGGAACATGGCCCTGTCCTCGTGATAAACAAATAAGGAAATCTCTGCAGTTTTATAATGTCACACCGACTTGCTCCCAATTTATAAAACTCAAATCCTTAGACATGTGCTTTAAGGCAGTAAGTAATACGTTTCTATGCAAATGTGAACTCACACAATTGCAAATACAAATGTGACTAACAGTATTATGCTAAATATGACCAGTCTTTTATCTTTTCTACCCGGTGTTTGGTCTGATTGTGCAATAACTTGTCATCGGCACACATGGAAATAATTTATAAGAAGATTACGTGAAAATACCAGTCTGGCTGGGTACATGCTAGACTAGAAATAACTGTGTGTGACAGCCAGGGGTCTTTCAGCAATATAATTAAAAACAGAAAGAATGCTGATGTTATTTTGTCTTCATCAGGATGAATCTGATTGCCATATCTGGGGCTGATTTAACTTCTGAATTAAAATATTTTGTGTTAACAAATGAAACACTGCTTAAAGGAATAGTTAAAGGAATAAATTGACATTTACTCAGCCTCAGACCATCCAAGATGTAGATGAGTTTGTTTCTTCATTGGAACAGATTTGGAGAAATTTAGCATTCCATCACTTGCTCACCAATGGATCATCTACAGTGAATGGGTGCCGTCAGAATGAGAGTCCAAACAGCTGATAAAAACATCACAGTAATTCACAAGTAATCCACACCACTCCAGTCCATCAGCTGATGTCTTGTGAAAGGAAAAGCTGCATGTTTGTAAGAAACAAATCCATCATTGAGATGTTTTAACTTTAAACTGTCACTAATGGCCAAAATAAGAGTCCATAATCCATAACAACACTTCCTCCAGTGAAAAAGTCCATCCCCTGTTATCCTCTCACATCAAAACCCACACACATATTTGTTTAGAACTATATTTGTTTAGACTGTTTTTACTTGTAAACAGTTCTGAATTTGTTTATATTTCTCTTCTGACTCAGACAAGACGACATTTTCACTGGAGAAAGCACTATCATGCATATAGGACTCGTATAATGTCTTAATGATGGATTCGTTTCTTACAAACATGCAGTTGATGGACTGGAGTGGTGTGAATTACTTGTGGATTATTGTGATGTTTTTATCAGCTGTTTGGACTCTCATTCTGACGGCACCCATTCACTGCATTGGTGAGCAAGTGATGCTTGTAATGCTAAATTTCTCCAAATCTGTTCCGATGAAGAAACTCATCTCCATCTTGGATGACCTGAGGGTGAGTACATTTTCATAAAATTGTTTTTGGGTGAACTATTCTTTTAATATATAGAGAAACAAACTTTGTAACCACTGGAACTATGTTTTGTTTTTTCCATGACTTCTTAGATTGTTTACAGCCAACTCTTTTGACTCCATAGACGAAGATGCTTTCCAAGGCCTGCCACATCTGGAATATCTGTGAGTTTGATTTTCTATGTTTGAAACATCATCATTCAGTCTTTTTAGATTACCACTCAGTTTAAACATAAATGCAACACTCTATTTCAGATTTATTGAAAACAACAAAATTGAGTCGATTTCACCCCATGCCTTTAGAGGTTTGAAATCTCTCATTCACCTGTGAGTATATATAAAATACAAATACATTTTTATAATATTTTAATGAATTTTTAATTTATATATATTAGTATGTAATTTCTTGTTAATGATAGTAGATGAAAATGTTTATGCTCATGTTCATTCAAAACTGATGTTAACATACAAATTCTGTAGTAGTAAATGTTGAGATTAACATTAATAAGATTGTTCTAAGTATTGTTCTTTATTAGTTCATGTTAACGAATGTAGCCAACTAATGTTAATAATAAAAAATCTTATTGTAAAGTGTTACCTTAAATAGTTTTTTTGTTTGTAGGAGTCTTGCCTACAATAATCTTGAGACGCTGCCCAAATATATTTTCAAAGGAATGGATGCCTTAACAAAAGTGTATGTATTTTACAGTGCATGTCCAACTTTCTTGTTATATACAAGAAAAAGAGATTTAAATATAATCTGTAAATCCACTGAGCAGGGATCTCAGAGGAAACATGTTCAGTTGTGACTGTAAGTTGAAGTGGCTGGTGGAATGGATGTACAGCACTAATGCAACAGTGGATCAGTTATACTGCAGTGGGCCTCCACTCTATCAAGGGAAGAAGATAAATGACCTGGTGCCTCAGTCCTTTGACTGCATTACAGCAGGTAATTGTGCACTAGACTCTCCTGAGCACAACAGATTCTGGCTTTGAAATATGATGATCCTACATGCCTGCGGAAATGCTTAGAAATGCATTATGTATGAATTAAAGCAATTCAGAAACAAAGTATTACATATTTACCTTAAAAATTAGTTTACATTACACAACATCCATCGTTTATGGTCATTTGTTAATGTAGATTTCAAATGTGTAAAAACTTTTAGAAGTACAAAAGTATGTAGATATCAAAATAATGTCAAATAGTATCAGGCCAAAATGTTTTTTAATGGCCCTTTGGTAATAATGAACATTTTGGAACTAAACCAACTTCAGCTAAACCAAAATCATTAAAAAAACATGTTTGTTATTTGAAATAAAATAAAATATTACAAACTTAAACTTTTAGTAACATTTAATAACGTTGATACATTTATAGTCCAATAATCCCAAAATGACAAAATATAAATGATAAATTGGCCAGGCTAATATATTGTCCATTAGCATCAAAGCTAACAAAAATGTCAAGTAAAGTCAATTGTATTTGCATAGCCTTTCACAATACACACGCAAAAAATAATGATGTTAATATTTATAATCACTTATTTCACAACTGTCCACATTTAGCAGTTTAGAACTGGGTGACAGGATTGTTTGCATGGTGACAATAGAAACAATCAAATTGTTGAGATTTGCTATATTATATATGTGAGTGCGCTGAATGAATGTGGATAACGCTGGAATATATTTATGGATTTATGGAAATCTGTAAGAAAGGTCTGAAACATGACTTGGCCATCAAATCTTATAAAAATGAATCTTCGTTTGTTTGTTGCAGAGTTTGCTTTAAAGAAAATCCTTGCATTTGAGTCCATATCTGTGGAGGCCTTTACGCTTGGGAATGATCAGTATGTCGTATACGCCCAGCCTTTCTCTGGAAAATGCAGCTTTATGGAATGGGACCACGTCAACATGGAGTTCAGAGCTTATGACACCATAGAGAGTGAGCATCACACATCACACCTCCTACCCAGAGTGCTCTGGTCCGAATCCGCAAAAACTGGTTAAAAAGGTCCATTTAATGCAGAGACTGATTGACTGAATTGATTTTTAATAACATTTCTGTGGTTGTCATTACAGGCACTTCCACAGTAGTGTGCAAGCCAATGGTCATCGATAACCACCTCTTTATCGTAGTCGCCCAACTTTTCGGTGGCTCTCACATCTACAAAATGGACACCTCTGCCAACAAATTCATCAAAATCCAGGACATCGACATCCTGAAAATCAGAAAACCCAACGACATTGAGATGTTCCGCGTGGACGGCGAGTTCTTCTTCGTGATAGCGGACAGCTCGAAGGCCGGCTCCACCACGGTGTACAAGTGGAATGGCAACGGCTTCTACTCTCACCAGTCTATCCATCCATGGTACCGTGACACTGACGTGGAGTATCTGGATATCGCAGGCAAACCCCACCTTATTTTGTCTAGCAGCTCGCAGCGGCCCGTTATCTACCAGTGGAGCAGAAGCCAGAAGCAGTTCGACAGACGGACGGACATTCCAGAGATGGAGGACGTCTACGCCGTCAAGCACTTCAAGGTGAAGGGGGAGCTGTTTGTCTGTCTGACGCGCTTCATTGGCGACTCCAAGGTGATGAAGTGGGACGGCTCCATGTTCACAGAGATACAGACAATGCCCTCGCGGGGATCCATGGTCTTCCAGCCCGTCTCCATCGGCAACTGGCAGTATGCCATCCTAGGCAGCGACTACTCGCTAACCCAGGTCTATCAGTGGGACACCAAGAAGGGCCAGTTTGTGCACTTCCAGGAGCTCAACGTCCAGGCACCCAGAGCATTCTCGCTGGTGTCCATTGACAACCGAGATTTCCTGCTGGCGTCCAGCTTTAAAGGGAAGACGCAGATCTACGAGCATTTGATGATCGACCTAAGCAGTTAGGATGCCGAGAAATGCAGAGAACCAGACCCTGACACAGACAAGCCTATTGTGAAACTACATGCATGATCTAGCCTAGCGCTAATAATAATAATTCCAGATGAATGCCTCTCTAGAAACGCCCTTTGTGTCTTTTTCTCTGTTGTCACCATCTGTTCTGCACTTTTCATTTTTCCTGGGTTTTTGTCCCTTTCAACAAAAGCTGTTGTTAACATATTCTCATGCTTGCCATGTAGTCACTAAAGAGGTATAATAAGAAAACAACAAAGGTCAAATCAGTTAACTGTTGACGTAATAACAATCTGCCAAATAAACTGTTTACATTTTTACGGTGATGTAAAAAGCCATTTTTAACTTTTTTAAACAAAATCGACCAGTTTAACCACATTGTGTGTGATAGATTTGAAGCTTGTTTTGACTCAGTTTCTTTTAATAATCAGATTGCAATAAACTTAGACTTAGATTTCAGTTATCGAGGTAAAGTAAATGTGGGAAGGAAGGTTAGTTGTTTACTGGTGCTTGTTTTTGTTAGAACTAATAAAACCCTAAAAAATATGAGCCTGCTTTGTCATGCATGGATTTTACGTGAAAGTGTGAATCTAATGCTGTAAAAAAAGGTTCCTCTTATCAGAAGTCAGAAAGAGTTTTAGTATGTTTACACACATAAGGAATTTGACTTGACGACAGGAGCTTCCAGTGTAGAAGAAAGTACGAACATAATTTGATTTTATGTTAAAATCAAAAGAAAGAAACCAAAAAATGTACCTAAATGCTTCGTTTTCATTTAGCCAAATTTTATTTGGTGAAATGTGGACTAAACGCCAAAACTCGCCATGACATCGACATACAAGTACATTCAAACGCTGTGAAACGTCGTTGTCGTCCAACCGCTCTTCAAACGCATTTTGTCTTCCTCTAGCGGCAGAGGAACGCAACCACCTCTTTCTTTGTACAAGGTTAATTATTTAACTTGTTGCTCGGTACCATTTCTACCCGAAGGCAACCGTGTGTCAAGACGCGTGGTCCAGGTATGCCAAGCAGCTGTTGTCCTCTGTCATGGGTGATATTAGACAGCGCAATGGCTCTTTGAGTAATAATGACACAGAGTTATCTGTTGTCTCTTATAGAGCGGACGACATCAGGGTGCTTTGTCATAAAGTTGACGATGGGGACGTTGGGGAGGAAATTGAGTTGCAAACTCGATCAGAAGTGCCAGTGGATACGGATGCTGAAGCAGAAGACTGCCGGCGGGTCAAAGGCCCGGTGTTGTACCGGGTTTGTTTGCCGGTTTGCTGTAAGAGAAACGAGCCTGACCGCGATGAGGATGATGATGAGGAGGACACGGGGGCAAACACGGTTAAAAAAGGTAAACTGAGTTTAACTCTTAACTCTCTTACACGATCAGAAGATATCATATTAAAGACCTATGGATCCTGAATTTGATCTCCGATCGATCTATTTCTGTCGTTTGTATTTCTACACCTGTGTGACCTCTATGACACTTTCAGTGTAACGTTCACCATAGTAACCATGGGTAATGCACTATAAACTGTTAAACAATATTAATTTACCATGATTTGAGAGGTTTAATAATAGCTGTATATCCCTTACGCAAATTAACCCTGGTTTTATTATAGTAAAAGTGTAGTAGCCTAACCATGTTTTGTGGCGTATTGATTACAGTTTGTCAGCTTTACTACAACAAATACCATGATTAAACTATGGTTAGTGTAGCAAATCCATGATTAATTTGTTGTTACCATAGTTTAACTATAGAAACCATGTTTATTTGTAGTAAAATCATGGTTAAATTTAGTAAGGGATGACAGGGTGGCCATTGTAACTTTAAGAGATTATTCTGTAAAAGCTGATGAGAACAGTTAGGCATTGTATCAAACCTGTTACATACCGTGGTAAGCATAGTTTCTATTATTACCTGTAGTAAATGTGGAATAAATGGCAGGGTTACCATGGTATTTTTTTTTATAAAAGCTAACAAGAACAGTAACATTGTATCAAGCCCCTTACATACCGTTACCATGGTTTCCTTATTGATACAACTACAATAAAGCTGTGGGAATTGGTATTAGAAACCTACCATTAATGATTTGACATGACTTTGCAGATTTGTATCAACCCCTAACACACATTCAACCTGGTAACCCTTGTATCTTTTGTTTTAAGAGTACCATAGATACTACAGTAAATCTGTGGTAACTTTGTATTAGCCATATGCCATCAAAAATGAAACATAAGTAAATCAGATTTTGGCAACACAACGTATTTCTGATCGTTTTTTAAAACTGTTTGAATGTGATCGCTTATCAATTTATCACTATTTTACGGTAACTAAATATTAACTGTAGTAACTGTGGGATAAATGACAGAGTTACAACGGTAACTTCTTTTTATAAAAGCTGACAGAACAGTTACATTGTATCAAGTCCCTTATGCACAGTTACCACAGTAACCATTGTTTCTGCTTTTAAAATATACCGAGGTTACTTATAGCCGCCTGTCAACCAAAAATAAAGTTGTTGCAGTTATTATTTCTACCGCTCAATAGTTAATTCTAGTTAATATATTATTAATATAGGGATTTATTTGTGTTATTTTTATGATGGTGATCTAATTTACCGCAGTTTTGTGTAATACAATAAAGTACAACATGTCCCGTCCACTTTTCAGTAGTCTTGGTTTTGGAAATTTAAGAAGTCTGTCTTTAGAGGTTTAGAAGTTCAGTCTTTTAAATTCAGTTTCCCAATTGAGAAATGAATGGGATTTTAATTTCCGGAAACCAACTGTAACACTCTGTTGTAGGAAACTGTGCTTACCATGGTAAATTATTTTGTTTGTTTTTCATACTAGGCCTAGATTTTTAAATGAGATTTTGTATGCCCAGGCAAGTACATTCTTAAAAAACACTATAGAAGCTTTCTACAGTGATGGTGTCCAATTGTATTACCATGATACTTTGATATCTTGTACACCATGATACTAAATGATTGCCACATTCAAGCATCATGTACTTGATGTTTCCATTGTATTTCTTTAAGTATTTTAAGTTGTCATCTTGTCTCTTACAAAAAGGAAATATCAGATTACATATTTTCACAGGGAGAGGTTAACCAGTTCTTATCATAATGAACAGTACTGGTTTTGTGGGAATTGGTAGGTGAGTCACACCAGGAAACAGTATGTTTTTTCTCTCTGCAATGTTCTCTCTAAACAGTCAGGTGAAGTTGTTTGTTTTAACTCAAACCCGTATTGTTGGGTATGTGTTATGTTCCAGGGCCCATGATCTATGTGTGAGGCCAGGTCCTCAAGAGACATTTGATACAATTTGGCGTTTGTCCAATGTTGGCAACCACACAACCTGATTGAGCATGAGCCCAGCTCACCGACAGGTAGTAAAGTTGCGTAATCCTTGCCGTCACATTTGATATCACTTCAGTGTCAAAGTTACACAGAATCACCAACAGTGTTTTGAGATTCATGCTGTTTTGCTCTCTCCATCTCATTCCACACCAAGATCAAAATTCAGATCACACCCCACAAAGCCAAATCATGCTGTGTACGTCTCATGTCTCATTTCCATCATTTGTGCAAACGGTTTGTCTAAAATGACTGTGGTGCTAAAGTGCTTTCATATGATGCTCCAGTGAATAAACATTACCTTAAGAAAATTGACCATGGTTTTACTATAGTAAAAGTGTAGTAACCATGTTTTTTTTGGCATGTTGATTATCATTTGTATAACCACAGTTTTACTACAAATACCATGGTTAAACTATGGTTAATTTGTGGTTACGATGGCTTATCAATAGTAACCATGGTTAATTTTCGAAAGAGTTGTGGAAAAAGTCAATTTAAGTTGTAATTTGGTACAATTTTATATAAAAAGCATTTTTGTCTCTTGAACTTGATGTAAATTCGTAATAATATATTTTCCCACCGTTGGAGCAAGTTAAGCTTGAAGTACCTAAATGCAAAGGATATTGTTGTGAATTCTGCTGTCAGCAAAAAAAAAAAAAAGGTTTGAAAGAACTTACAAAAATTCAAATTCCAGTTTTGCAATTCAGTAAATTTATTTTCTTGTCATTCTAATTTTCCCTTCTGTGGTTGGTGGGCAAATTTAAATTCACACTCGGGAATTGAAAAGGAACAAGTTATATAAATCTGAAGTTTGCTCAGCCTTGGTCACAAGGATAATTTACTTGAATTGTCGGCATTTAGTGGCTTTTCTCAGCAAATATTTATTTATGCAGTCAAAACTAATAATTATTCATCATACCATCTGATTTATGTGTAATTGTCTAACAGGTTTGATGTTAAGCTGTTTTGTTATATTCATCCACAGAAAAGAAACCAGCATGTCCAGGGCTGGGCCTCCTGTACACCTTGTTAGCATCCGTCTTCTTCTCTGCTGCAGCTCTTCTTGTGAAGAAAATTGAGGGGTTGCATGCTGTCGAAATCAGTGCAATTCGGTGCTTCTTCCAGATGCTGTTTGTCATGCCAGCCATGATATATTACAAGTATGAATCTATCATATGAGTATAAATCTATGAGATATTACATGTATAATTCTGATATATTACAAGAATCTATGACCACAAACAAGTGTGAATCTGTTATGACACAAGTATGAATCTATAATACAAGTAAGAATCTGATATATTACAATTAAGTATCTATAATAGAAGTTTGAATGTATAAAACAAGTACGAATCTGGTAAATTACAAGTAAGAATATGTAATACAAGTAAGACAAATATAAATCTGATCTATTACAAGTAGGGCTGTCACGATTCGTTGATTTTATCCGACTATTCGATTTTTTTAAAATCCTCGACTTCATTTTGCTCGCGTCGACTAACCGGCAAACTACCGGAAGTGGCGCATTTAACGGACAAGAATCCATAAAACACATTATTAGACTGTTTTCCAAGGCTGCATGATACAGGTGCATCTCAATAAATTAGAATGTTGTGGAAAAGTTAATTTATTTCAGTAATTCAACTCAAATTGTGAAACTCGTGTATTTAATAAATTCAATGAACACAGACTGAAGTAGTTTAAGTCTTTGGTTCTTTTAATTGTGATGATTTAGGCTCACATTTAACAAAAACCCACCAATTCACTATCTCAACAAATTAGAATACTTCATAAGACCAATAAAAAAATATTTTTTTAATGAATTGTTGGCCTTCTGGAAAGTATGTTAATTTACTGTATATGTACTCAATACTTGGTAGGGGCTCCTTTTGCTTTAATTACTGCCTCAATTCGGCGTGGCATGGAGGTGATCAGTTTGTGGCACTGCTGAGGTGGTATGGAAGCCCAGGTTTCTTTGACAGTGGCCTTCAGCTCATCTGCATTGTTGGGTCTGGTGTCTCTCATCTTCCTCTTGACAATACCCCATAGATTCTCTATGGGGTTCAGGTCAGGCAAGTTTGCTGGCCAATCAAGCTCAGTAACATAACACCATGGTCATTGAACCAGCTTTTGGTACCTTTGGCAGTGTGGGCAGGTGCCAAGTCCTGCTGGAAAATGAAATCAGCATCTCCATAAAGCTTGTCAGCAGAAGGAAGCATGAAGTGCTCTAAAAATTTCCTGGTAGATGGCTGCGTTGACTGTGGACTTCAGAAAACACAGTGGACCAACTCCAGCAGATGACATGGCAGCCCAAATCATCACTGACTGTGGAAACTTCACACTGGACTTCAATCAACATGGATTCTGTGCCTCTCCACTCTCCCTCCAGACTCTGGGACCTTGATTTCCAAATGAAATGCAAAATTTACTTTCATCTGAAAAGAGGACTTTGGACCACTGAGCAACAGTCCAGTTCTTTTTCTCCACAGCCCAGGTAAGATGCTTCTGACGTTGTCTCTGGTTCAGAAGTGGCTTGGTAGCCCTTTTCCTGAAGACGTCTGAGCGTGGTGACTCTTGATGCACTGACTCCAGCTTCAGTCCACTCCATGTGAAGCTCTCCCAAGTGTTTGAATCGGCTTTGCTTGACTGTATTCTCAAGCTTGCGATCATCCCTGTTGCTTGTGCACCTTTTCCTACCCAAATTCTTCCTTCCAGTCAACTTTGCATTTAATATGCTTTGATACAGCACTCTGTAAACAGCCACACCTTTCAGTAATGACCCTCTGTGACTGACCTTCTTTGTGGAGGGTGTCAATGTTCGTCTTCTGGATCATTGCCAAGTCAGCAGTCTTCTCCATTATTGTGGTTTCAAAGAACAAGAGATACCCAGAATTTATACTGTATGGATGGTCATTTATTGAAACTCAAATGTAAATATTCTAATATTTTGAGATACTGATTTTTGACTTTCATGAGCTGTAAGCTCTTATCATCAAATTTAAAACAAAAAACTTTTTACATATTTTACTTTACATGTAATGAATCTAAAATATATGAAAGTTTCACTTTTTGAAATAAGTTACAAGAAAAAATGAACTTTTTCACGACATTCTAATTTATTGAGATGCACCTGTATATTAAACCCATTTAAAAATAATAATTAAGCATAATTGTGAATTCATAAATGCTATGATTTAAATAATTATATGCGATGCAGTTCTAATATATTACATGCGCGTAGATTAAGTACGTGCGTCACACAGTGGCTCCGTTCACAGTAGTTCCACAGGAACTGTTATCATTTACATCTGTGGAGCGTCTCAAACTCCATCTCTGCATGTTGTTGTGAGTTTGGGTTTATTATAACGTTCATCTGGGAACGCAACGTGCGCCATTTAATCAGATTTGTAAGGTAAATTATTTATAAATCCACACAAACAAAGTCAAGTCAAGTCACCTTTATTTATATTGCGCTTTTAACAATACAAATTGTGTCAAAGCAACTGCACAGTATCAAAATGGGAAAGTAGTGTCAATAATGTAAAATGACAAGATTAAACACTCAATTTTCAGTTAAAGGCATTTCATTATTGAATTCAGTGATGGCATCGTCCAGCTCAGTTCAGTTCAAAAAGTTTCTGTTCAATCAAGTCGACGATATCGCTGGAAATGAAGTGTCCCCAACTAAGCAAGCCAGAGGCGACAGCGGCAAGGAACCAAAACTCCATCGGTGACAGAACGGAGAAAAAAACCTTGGGAGAAACCAGGCTCAGTCGGGGGTCCATTTCTCCTCTGGCCAGACGACACAGCAGTTCAATTCCAACTGCTGCAAAGTCAGATTGTAAGGGCTCAACTGGTTCCCGAGGTCTTGTCCTGATGGCTGTCTAGGTGACGGGGTCCTCACTGGGGGTCTGTCTCTGGGGCTCATCTAGGTGTCCTGGTCTCCGCTGACGTTCAGGGCTGTAGAGGTCGTCTCTAGGTGCTGATCCACCATCTGATCTGGCGACTGCAGTGACCTCGGAATAAGAAAGAAACAGACTAATATTAGCGTAGATGTCAATCTTTTTACGATGTAACAAGTACAGTGTCCTCCACTAATATTGGCACCCTTGGTAAATATGACCAAAGGCGGCTGTGAAAATAAATCTGCATTGCTTATCCTTTTTATCTTTCATTCAAAAAAATTCACAAAATTCCAACCTATCATTGAAGTAAAACAATTGAAAGTGGGGCGGGGGATCTCATTGTGAAATAAATGCTTTCACTATTTCATGTTGGCCACAATTATTGGCACCCAATTATTGCAACGTCCTTTTCCCAGCACAACAGCTCTGAGTTTTCTCCTATAATGCCTGAAGAGTTTGGAGAACACCTGATAAGAGATCAGAGACCATTTTCTTCATACAGAATCTCTCCAGATCCTTCAGATTCACAGCTCCAATGACGGTGCTGCTTCTCTTCAGTTCACCTCACTCATCTTCTACAGGGTTCAGGTCAGAGGACAGAGACAGCCATGGTAAAATATTAATTTTGTGCTCAGTGACCCATTTTTGTGTTTATTTTGATGTTTGTTTTGGATTGTTGTCCTGGTGGAAGATCCAAACACGGCCCATTATAAGATTTCTAACAGAGGCAGTCAGGTTTTGATTTTTTATCTGTTGGTATTTGATAGAATCCATGATGCCATGCATCTGAACAAGATGTTCAGGACCTCTGGCAGAAAAACAGGCCCACAACATTAAAGATCCAGCAGTATATTTAACCGTGGACATGGGGTACTTTTTTATCCCTGTTTGTACTAAACTCATCTGGTGGGTTTGCTGCCAAAAAGCTATTTTTTCAGTTTCATCTGACCATAGAAGCCAGTGCCATTTGAAGTTCCAGTCGTGTCTGACAACTGAATTTGCTGGAGTTTGTTTTTGGATGAGTGAGGACAATTTTTCTTGAAACCCTCCCGAACAACATGTGGTGATATGGGGATGTTTGATTTTTTTTTTTTTTAGGTTTCTGACCCCAAGACTCAACTAATCTCTGCAATTCTCCAGCTGTGATCCTTGGAGAGTCTTTGGCAACTCAAACTCTCCTCCTCAGCGTGCATTAGGACAATATAGACACACGTCCTCTTTCAGGCAGATTTTTAACATCTTTAGTTGATTGGAACCTCTTAATTATTACCCTGATGGTGGAAATGGGGATTTTCAATGTTTTAACTCTTTTCTTACAACCACTTTCTATTTTGTGAAGCTCAACAATCTTGTTCTTCACATCAGAAATATATTTTTTGGTTTTTCTCATTGTGATGGATGATTAAGGGAATTTGACCTTTATGTTCCTCATATTTATAATCCTGTGGAACAGAAAGTCATGGCTGGACAATTTCATGCTCCTAGTCACCCTGGTGTGCTAAAAAAATTAAATATGAATGGGAATATACTTCAGAGATATTTTACTCATAAGAATTTCTAGGGGTGCCAATAATTGTGGCCAACATTCATTGGAGAAAAACAGATATTTCACAATGAGATTTTCTCCCCACTTTCAATTGTTTTACTTCAATGATAGGTTGGAATTTTGTGAATTTTTTGAGTGAAAGATCAAAAGGATAAACAATGCAGATTTATTTTCACAGCCGCCTTTGCTCATATTTATCAAGGGTGCCAATATTAGTGGAGGGCACTGTACATTGTGTGTTATGGGAAGTGTTCCCGGTTCCAGTTGATCTAATTAATGCAGCCTAACAATCCTTTAACGGATTTGAATAATAGAAGTGTATTAGTGTGTTATGTGTAAGCCAGGTTAAAGAGATGGGTCTTTAATCTAGATTTAAACTGACAGAGTGTGTCTGCCTCCCGAACAGTGTTTGGTAGATTGTTCCAGAGTTTGGGCGCTAAATAGGAAAAAGATCTGCCGCCCGCAGTTGATTTTGATATTCTAGGTATTATCAAATGGCCAGAGTTTTGAGAACGCAGCGGACGTGAAGGACTATAATGCGTTAAGAGCTCGCTCAAGTACTGAGGAGCTAAACCATTCAGGGCTTTATAAGTAATTAACAAGATTTTAAAATCTATACGATGTTTAGTAGGGAGCCAGTGCAGTGTTGACAGAACCGGGCTAATGTGGCTCCGCTTTCCTGTAGCTCAAATGGTAGAGCATGGCGCTAGCAACGCCAAGATCATGGGTTCGATTCCCAGGGAAAGCAAGAGCTGATAAAATGTAAAACTGTAACTTGAATGCAATGTAAGTCGCTTTGGATAAAAGCGTCTGCTAAATGCATAAATGTAAATGTAAATGTCATACTTCCTGATTCTAGTAAGAACTCTAGCTGCTGCATTTTGAACCATCTGTAATTTGTTTATTAAGTGTGCAGAACAACCACCCAATAAAGAATTACAATAATCTAACCTTGAGGTCATAAACGCATTAATTAATATTTCTGCATTTGACATTGAGAGCATAAGTCTCAGTTTAGATATATTTTTAAGATGAAAAATGCAGTTTTACAAATGCTAGAAACGTGGCTGTCAAAGGAGAGATTGCTATCAAATAGCACACCTAGGTTCCTGACTGATGACGAAGAATCGACAGAGCAGCCATCAAGTGTTAGACGGTGTTCTAGGTTATTACTTGTGGGGGTTTTAGGTCCGATAAGTAACACCTCTGTTTTTTCAGAATTTAGCAGTAAGAAATTACTCGTCATCCAGTTTTTTATATCGACTATGCATTCCATAAGTTTCTCAATTTGGTGTGTTTCACCAGGCCGTGAAGAAATATAGAGCTGAGTATCATCAGCATAACAGTGAAAGCTAACCCCGTGTTTCCTAATGATATTTCCCAAGGGTAACATGTAAAGCGTGAAAAGTAACGGCCCTAGTACTGAGCCTTGAGGAACTCCATACTGCACTTGTGATCGATATGATACCTCTTCATTCACTGCTACGAATTGATGGCGGTCAGATAAGTACGATTTGAACCATGCTAATGCACTTCCACTAATGCCAACAAAGTTTTCTAGTCTATTCAAAAGAATGTTGTGATCGATAGTGTCGAACTCAGCGCTAAGATCCAGTAGAACTAATAGAGAGATACAACCACGATCAGATGATAAGAGTAGGTCATTTGTAACTCTAATGAGAGCAGTCTCAGTACTATGATACGGTCTAAATCCTGACTGGAAATCCTCACAGATATCATTTTTCTCTAAGAAGGAATATAATTGTGAGGATACAATCTTCTCTAATATCTTTGACAGAAAAGGGAGATTCGAGATCAGTCTGTAATTAACTAGATCTTTGGGGTCAAGTTGTGGTTTTTTAATGAGAGGCTTAATAACAGCCAATTTAAAGTTTTGGGGGACATATCCTAATGACAATGACGAATTAATAATAGCCAAAAGAGGATCTATGACTTCTGGAAGCAACTCTTTTAGTAGTTTAGATGGAATAGGGTCTAACATACATGTTGTTGGTTTAGATGAATTAACAAGTTTATACAATTCTTCCTCTCCTATAGTAGAGAATGAGTGGAATTGTTCCTCAGGGGATCTATAGTACACTATTTGATGTGATAATATAGCTGACGGCTGCATGGTTACAATTTGATCTCTAATAGTATCAATCTTGGAAGTAAAGTAGTTCATAAAATCATTACTGCTGTGCTGTTGGGAAATGTCAACACCTGTTGATGCTTTATTTTTTGTTAATTTTGCCACTGTATTGAATAAATACCTGGGGTTATGTTTGTTTTGTTCTAAAAGAGACGAAAAGTAATCAGATCTAGCAGTTTTTAAAGCTTTTCTGTAGGATAGGGTACTTTCCCGCCAGGCTAAACGAAATACCTCTAGTTTTGTTTTCCTCCAGCTGCGCTCCATTTTCCGGGCTGCTCTCTTTAGAGTGCGAGTGTGCTCATTATACCACGGTGTTGGACTCTTTTCCTTAATCTTCCTTAAGCGTAAAGGAGCAATTGTATCTAAAGTGCTAGAAAAGAGAGAGTTCATAGTTTCTGTTACATCATCAAGTTGTTCTGAGCTGTTGGATATGCTGAGGAATTGAGATAAATCAGGAAGATTACTTACAAAGCAGTCTTTTGTGGTAGAAGTGATCGTTCTACCATATTTATAAGAAGGAGTTGAATTTACTGCTTTAACTATATGGAGTTTACACAAGACTAGATAATGATCTGATATATCATCGCTTTGCTGCAGAATTTCAACACCATTAACATCAATTCCATGTGACAGTATTACATCTAGAGTATGATTTCGACTATGAGTAGGTCCTGAAACGTGTTGTCTAACCCCAATAGAGTTCAGAATGTCTATGAATGCTGATCCTAATGCATCTTTTTCATTATCAACATGGATATTAAAATCGCCAACAATTAAGACTTTATCTGCAGCCAGCACTAACTCTGATAGAAAATCAGCAAATTCTTTAATAAAGTCTGTATGGTGCCCTGGTGGCCTGTATACAGTAGCCAGTACAAACGTCACCGGGGATTTATCATTAATACTTTTTTCTCTAGATAATTTTATATGAAGCACCATTACTTCAAAGGAGTTATACTTAAAGCCTGTCTTCTGAGAAATACTGAGAATATTGTTATAAATTGTAGCAACACCTCCCCCTTTACCTTTTGGACGCGGCTCATTTTTGTAACAGTAATCTTGGGGGGTGGACTCATTTAAAATAATGTATTCATCTGGTTTTAGCCATGTTTCTGTCAAACAGAGCAAATCTAGGTTATGATCATTAATCAAATCATTTACAAAAAGTGCTTTTGTAGAAAGGGACCTGATATTCAGTAAACCAAGTTTTATCAATTGTTTCTGTGTATTGTAAACATTTTTTATTTGTTGAACATCAATTAAATGGTTACTCATAAATAGTTTTTGACGTTTTCTGTATCTTCTAGCTCGGGGAACAGACACAATCTCTATAGTGTGATATCTAGGTGAAGGAGTCTCTATGTGCTGAGAATTAACTGACTTCTGTGACGTGAGGCGGCTAGCAGACGGTCGGTTTAGCCAGTCTGTCTGCTTCCTGACCTGGGCTCCAGTTAGTCAAGTATGAACTCTAAGACTATGTGCCAAATTTCTAGAGAGAATAGCGGCACCACCCCAGGAGGGATGAACACCATCTCTTTTCAACAGGTCAGGTCTGCCCCAGAAACTCGTCCAAAGGAGAATACATTGCGGTTTCAAAATAAAAGCTCAAACCCTCACTCTGAGTTTACACATTTTGATGTCCACATATTCATTTAATTACAGTGGCTATAGCATTTCTGTCCTAAAGAAATGGCCAAATATTAAAGATTAAGTGGACATTTGAATTAAGTGGTGCTTGGTCAATATTAAACAAGGATTAGATCACTCAGTAATGTGTAAAAACAATCGTCAGGCCGTTGACGCCCCCTGCAGGCCTTTGTTGTAATACGTAATGTACATTAGCTCTATTGTTTATTATACGTTATGCATTTTAACAGTTTTGTTTATTATTTACTTTATTTGAACTAATTATTGCATCATTACTATTATATATGTATTTTAAGTAATTTAAAAGGCTATTGTTCACTTACATCTATTTTTATTACCACAAAAAAATATATTTCAGAAATACTGCACATTTACATTTTTCTCCTAAATAAATTCTGGTAAATAATATTTCTGGTAAATACTCCTTTAAAAAGTGTTTTTTGATTATAATTGTATTATTAGTAGACTAGAACATGTGGATATGTTGTCATTCTTACACTATAATACTGAACTTTGATTTCAGTGATTTGGACTGAGATGAACACTTGCTGCTTGCACTCTATGTTGAACTTTACTTTTGCTTTAAAAAAAGGATTTCATTTGGTTTAATAAAAGATTCTTAAGTAAAATTGTTTATTTTTTTGTGGGAAATTAGTCGATAGATTAATCGAAATAAAAATAGTTGTTAGTGGCAGCCCTAATTGCATGTAAGAATATATAATACAAGTATGAATTTAGAATACAAGAATTAATCTGTCATATTACAAGTTTGAATGTATAATACAAGTACAAATCTGATATATTACAGGTAAGAATATATAATACAAATATGAATGTATAAAACAAGTATGAATCTGATATTTTACAAGTAAGAATCTACAATACAAGTATGAATCTGATGTTACAAGTTTGAATTTAAAATACAGATATGAATCTGATATATTACAAAAATCTATATCTATCTTACATGATACAAGTAAGACTCTATAATACAAGTATGGATCTGATATCTTACAGGTAAGGCTTTATAATACAAGTATGAATCTGATACATTAAAAGAATCCATAAAACAAGTATAAATCTATAATACTACTTTTGAATTAGGGCTGTGCAATTAATCGCATGCGATTGTCATGCGCATCTCGTCAGTAAAGCCGGTCCCGTGATTAGTAGTAAATCGCTATCACCTGCTTTCAGATGGAGCAGCATTTAATACACAGAGCCATAGTTCACTGACAAGCTGCGCAATATCATGTTCATTATCGCAGGCGATTCGGCGTTGTCGGTGAACTACGGCTCTGTGTATTAAATGCTGCTCCATCTGAAAGCAGGTGATAGCGATTTACTACTAATCACGGGACCGGCTTTACTGACGAGATGCGCATGACAATCGCATGCGATTTATTGCACAGCCCTATTTTGAATATGTAATATATTACAAGTATCAATCTCTTCACCCTGTAGTTGGATTCAATATTAATTTGACTCCACAATGTGGGAATAACCTACAACTTTTATTTTTTCAGTACTGGCTTTTTGGGACCAAGAAATATGCGAATCTACCTGTTCTTCAGAGGGTTCCTGGGCTCCAACGCCATGATCTTGTTGTATTATGCAGTTCTACAGATGCCCCTAGCGGATGCCACAGTTATAATGTTCAGTAATCCAGTCTTCACATCCTTGCTGGCTTGGATTTTCCTCAAGGAGAGGTGCACCATATGGGACGTCGTTTTTACCATGTTTACGCTCACCGGCGTCATACTGATAGCCAGACCTCCCTTCCTCTTTGGTGGAGAGCTGTCTGGGATCGAAGGAGACTACACCAATCACATCAAAGGCACGGTGGCTGCCTTCACAGGGGCGATCGGAGCGGCTTGCACTATGGTCATTCTGAGAAAAATAGGGAAAAGTGTTCATTACTACCTCTCTGTGTGGTACTATGCAGTCCTGGGACTCATCGAGTGTGTCATTGTTTTGTTCATCTTGGACGAATGGACCATTCCGTTCTGCGGCTGGGACAGGTGGACGCTCATGGCCATCGGGCTGCTCGGTATTGCCGGTCAGACGTTCCTCACCAAAGCCCTGCAGATTGAGAAAGCGGGACCTGTTGCACTGATGAGGACGATGGATGTGGTCCTGGCGTTCATTCTGCAGTTCCTATTCCTCAACCGCAAACCGACATGGTTGAGTCTGGGAGGAGCGCTGTGTGTGATTAGCAGCACTAGTGGGGTGGCCATAAGGAAGTGGTGTAACAGCACAAAAAATAAGAGATGATTGCATATTATAGTGATTTTATATGCTTGCTACAAATAATTGCTGCATTAGATACCAAAGAAGCCGTATTACTGTAATAATATATATCAAAAGTCTTAGATTTATTTTTAGGTCTTTCATTTTAGGACCTTACTGTATGCAGTATGTACAGTATATGACAGTATTTTTTGTGGATTTGTAGTTTCTTAAAGTCAATATTCTTTAGTAAAGACAACAGATATTTTTTAATCAAGATACTACTGTTGAGAAAGTACTGTTTTATCATATAGATAGTATAATAGACAACATAGTAATAAACTGCTGGTCAGGACCTGAGCTTGATGTGTGTAAAAATCACCAAAAATGTCAATTCCTTCATTTACTCACCCTCATGCCATTGCAAAGCATTAAGATAAAAAAAAAAAAAAAAATTCCATTCTCAAAGTCACTCTTTTCCATACATTCCATACGTATTCCATGATGTATAATCTTTTGAAATCCATGCTAAATGACTGCAATGAAAAATGGGGAAAGAAACACCATAAAATGAGTACATATGGCGTTAATACTATATTTCAAGTCACATGGTAGATTTTTATGAGGACAACACTGAAATTGAAGTAGCATTTCAGTTCATTTCCTGAAAATCTTCTTTAGCTCCATTCGTCATCATCCACTTGACATGAAGATGCCGAATGTCATTTGTTGTTGCATCCTATTCACTTTCATTGTATGGAAAAGAGCAGGGTGAACAGTCTGCCAAATATCTACATTTTTTGGAACAACACAAGGATAAGTAAATGATGAAAGGATTTTATTTTTGGGGGCAAACTATCCCTTTGCACTTTGTTGTTGACAATGTACTTTAACTGATAATACTTTTTAAAGGAAAACACATGGTCAACAGTGTGTCTCAATATTTTTGTGTGCTCATATTAAGGTTCGTTCTGTCAAGTTCTGAATTATATGTGCTTAAATATGCAATCAGTAATATGTTCTGAACCTTGATGGACCACTTGAACTCTGTCCTTATGTACCTTAGACATACGCACAGGTTTGCTTTACAAATATTTGCCTGATATAGAATGAGTCACACTTATTTATTTATCGGACATGTGTCTTGGCACAAAGATGAGTTATTGTGAGTTGTTACAAGAGGCCGTGACTATCAGTAATGGCTGTTCTTCTGCAGTTCAGTCACTCTGAAATGAGTCTCTTCAGTATGTTTTCCCTTTACATTTATTTAATTTGATCATTTTATTTAAACCTGTTTGTGTAAACTGACCTAAAAGCACTTTACACTGACTTGTGTCAGTTTATCTTTATTAAAAGCACTATTAACAGTTTACTGATACTTCACCAGCAATTTATGGACATGCTGCCTTAAGTTTTTTTTATTTATTTTTTATCTGATGACATTTCTGTTAATAATCCATTAATATAAGAGCAGATCCCTCATTATTTATTGAATAAGGTTGTCTATTTGAATAATGCCTGCTGTAGTTTTCACCTGGCATATTTATGACTTTTGAGCTTTAGTAGTTGAAATAAATGAAAGATTCTTACCTCGCTGAGTACAGTGTCTTTTTTTCTGGAAGTTTTAAGCAAGAATTTAAATGTGTAGGCTACAATGAATGAATCGTGATTCTCACCTCTGCCAAGTGGTTAAGAAGGATTACAGCTTGCATTTTCTGTTCTTTCTCTCATTATTTTGTGATTTTACACCTTAGAAGGGATCATTTTAATCACATACTTCATGCTTTGTGTATATACTTAAGGATGCTCTGTTAAATGCTATACACAGCACCATTTAAAGGAATATTTCACCTAAAAATGAAAACTTGCTTAAGATTTACTTGGGCCATCTAAGATATAAATGAGTTTTTCATAACAATCGATTTGGAGAAATTAAGCATTACATCACTAGCTCACCAATCACAGATCCTCTGCAGTGAATGGGTGCCGTCCAAACAGCTGATAAAAACATCACAATAATCCACACGACTCCAGTCAATCAATGTCTTATGAAGTAAAAAGCTGTTTGTCTATAAGAAACAAATCCATCATTAAGGCATTGTAACTTTAATCGACTGTAATATTATCTGCTGGCTGGACTCTCATTATGACGGCACCCATTCACTGGTGAGCAAGTGATTTAATGATAAATGTCTCCAAATCTGTTCTGATAAAGAAAGAAACTTACAACTTTACTTTTTGGATGGCCTGATGGTGAGTAAATCTTGAGCAAATTTTAATTTTTGGGTGAACTTTTCCTTTAAGATTTAATTTTAGTGGTTTTCTATCCATCATCCAGGGCTGTTTGCCTTCTGCCTTCTAACAAGAACAAGCTGTTTTGCCCTCTATCCTCAAACAAATGGCCCCAGACTGTTTGATAAGTAACAAAGACATGAACAGTCTGTTCCAATGCAGTACATTTACATTGTCAACAGATAACAGCAGCAGGCTTTAATGATAGATCAACACATTCAATAAACACACATGGAACACTTCCTTCTAATTAAGGCTTTGGCTATTTCAGTTACATCCTTTAATATCCTCAGGCAAACATTTTCAGAAAAATCGGTCATACCCAACTCATATACAACCGTTGACAGAAGATAAGGAATCAGTTTGCTTTTTATAACTTTACACGCCTTTATATAGATTACCTTGCCTAAAATTTATTATTCATTCGGACTTTTATTGCATTTTTTTCTCACTGATAATTTACTTTGGATAACAATGCCAGTGTAAATCTACTATGAAAAACTCTCTTTGGATAAAAGTGTCTGCTATAGATGAATAAAAAGCAAATATGCACAACAAACAGGTATTTTATAGGGTTTGGCCAAAATATGCCACGTTTGCTATCATTGTGCACCATTCAGAACTGAATTGAGAATGCCTTTGAAAATTCATAAATATGTAGCAAACTAAAGACTGTAATTTGATTTACATTTCAATGAAGCAGGATTAAAATGCAATGCATTTCAAAGACAATACCTTTAAAATCTAAAGTTTAGATTCTTGCCAATTATGTTAAAAGCATATATTGCCCCACAATGTTGTTCATTATAATAGCTATTATTTTGTTCATTTTCATAATCATCATAGTAGATCATCAGTACACTGAAAAAAATTGATGTATAAAATGTTTTTATTCAAAATTTCAAAAATAATTACAAAGAATGGCAAGTAACACATTGCAATAAAAGTTAAATTAAAAAGATGAAAATAGTATTTACTTGTAAAATGTACTCCAATAATATTGTTTTATTGTTTTTTATTTACAGTTTCAAAAAATAATTTTTGCAGTATATTTTGACATTTTCTAATGTTTATTATTTGTGTGGTTATAGCTCAGTATATTAAGTAATAGATTTAAATGTGATGGTCAACATTTTTTTGTCAACAGTTTAATCTTAATCTGTAATTATTTGAGAAAATATATTAGAATGTATCAGAATATTGTTTATATTTTGTCTAATTATTTACTTTATTCTAATTATTTATCATTGGTTTGAATTTTGTCCAACCCTGATGTTTGTTATATGTCAAGCATTCATTAAAAAAAGCAGTAAACTATCAGTGAAGTAAAAAAAATAAAAAATAAAAATAAAATCACATTCTGCCACATGGAAACTGCAAGTCAGAGAAATAATATCACGGATGATACATCATAGCATTTGCGCAAAAGAACATAACGGATGTTACAGATATAAACAAATAATTAGAAAGTGGATAAACAAACATGCTTATTGTTTAAATTTGATTACATAAAAGTGCTTAGTCACTCTGAGTGAGCATATTCAAAACGGTTTTTATTATTGAAGTGGTCAGTTGACGTTACTATCCAGTAGAGGACGACAGTGTAACATCAGAGGTTTACATCAACACCATCTTTAACTGTTGAGACTTCACTTCATGGAAACCTTCACTTGAAGGTGTTTAGATGGAAAGACAAAACAAAAAGATTATGAAGTTCCACCACAATAGCAAACACTTTTGTACAAACCTGTGACAGTCTTATTTGAATCTTTACAATTGCACGAAGCCTTGTTTAATAGTCTCATCCAAAATATGATCAAAAACCTGAGCTAAAAACACACAATTATGTCTGCGTAGTTGTGCAACAAGCGCAAGTCGTGCAAACATGAATGATCAGAAATTATTGCATGAAAGCCAAAAACTGAATCATAAAAGACTGTCATAGTGAACTGCAACATACAAAGGCTTACTTGTGTGGTTTTGTAAATGAATTGCAACTGGAAAGCAACAGATCCACATGCTGTAGGATTACATGTGACAGATTGACTGGGAGTGGAAGAATTGAGCATTCTTTTTGGATGGCATAAGAGTTCCCTCCTTGTGGACTAAGAATTGGAAAAATCATTGCTATTCTGCCAAGAATACAAACACATAGTTAAAGTAAATATGCATTGGCATATTTCTAGATGATAATTTGCCTAATAGCCCATTTTATATTCCCTTGGGTTATTTTTTTAAAGATTGAGTAGTGTATGGTGGGAGGATCTGGATACAAACCCCTCTGTTTGGTCTGTATTAGGTGTGGATTACCACTGCATGCATAAACAAAGCATAACAAACATGCTGAAAAAAGAATAAACTAGCATGAACGTGTTTACTACATGAAAACATCTGGCATCACTCTGTGATCTTATTCATCCAATAAAGCAATGGTATAATTAATCTAGTTTGGGACAACAGGAAATCAAACAATGTTATCAATTGGGCAAAAGGAAGTAACCTTCAGATGTAGCCAAAACCAGATACTCTCCATGCAGCATTCCCACGAGAGCAATGGTACTTCACTAATTGTAGTTTACAGTGCTTTAAAAATGGTATACCACGGTACTATGAAAATAAAAATAGCAATAATATAGATTTTTCTATTTCAATTGTCAAACAATGTGGTATTAACATGATATTGTGTCGCATATGGCTTAGTATTGAGTAATTTACAAATTAGACACAACGTTGCCAGTCGTTTTGTCTGTTTTTGCTCCACCAATGAAAATAATTCTATTTGGAATAGATACACACAATAGAGGCATTATTTCAAAACTCAGTGTTTTAAATGAATTGATTGAATGATTCAGTGACTCACTGATAAATAAATCACTTGTCGCCACCTGCTGGTTTATTTTGTCTGTTTTCGCTCCACCAATGAAAATAGTCCCAGAAGTCGAAACAGGATCAACCGCAGGATCAACTGTTTTACATGGATCAGTTGAATTAATGATTCAATGACTCATTCATAAATACAATCACTTGTCGCTACCTACTGGCGTAATATTATCAAAATATTAGAACTTTTGGAAAACAACAGAACAACAGAATTAATTAGTGTAGCCTAAATATTAATATTTTAAGTGATATCTAATACACATGACTACCATATCATGTAGTAATTTGTCTATATTCCCAAAATCTGAAAGAGGATCAATGTTTAATCAACAAGTTGCCCATCTCCAAACAAAATAATACTGAATGAATCAGCGTTTTGAATGAATTGATTCAGTGACTCACTCATAAATACAGTCTCTTGGCAGAAAGGATCACTCACAATCTCTACCACATATCAGAACTTTTGGAAGACTGCTTAGCTAATCAAATTTGAGGATGAAACTATGTATGTGCTGAGTAAATATTAAAATTTTATGTGAAATCTGATACACAGGACTGTCATATAATGTAGGCTTAGTATTTTGTCAGTTTTTGCTCCACCCATGAAAATAGTCCCACAAGTCGAAACAGGATCGACCACTGCACGTCTCTGAACAAAATAGTAGCGGCATTACATTGATAAATTGATTAAATGATTCAATGACTCATTGATTAATACAGTCGCTTGTCGCCACCTACTGGCTTAGAGTTGTAACCTGCAAGGATCAATGACAGTCAGTCCCCACCAATCAGAACTCTTGGAAAACAGCTCGGCCAATGGAATTCGAGGAGTGAACTGATGTGTAATTTGTTATATTTCTATTTTATATGATATAAGGAGCATGATACCATATCAGGTAACGTGTTTAGCTGGTACTCCAAGGTATTTCAATTTATTCCATGGTTGTACCATGGTACATCTAAAAACAGTATTACCATGGTATGGTATCAGGTCCCTCTATAACTTCTGAAAGTGAAATATTTGGTATTTATGAAGACAAGCATGTGTCTGTGACAGTAATGAAGTGTGTCAGTCTGTTGAGCGGTACAGAGAGTTAAAGTCCTCCTCAGACATTCCTATGCAGTGACACCTCTACAACAGCTATTGTGCTGCTGGCTCCGCTGCAGTGTCTGCTGCTGCTGCTGCTGAATGACTGAATGACTGAATGACTGGGTTTCCCGCCTCCACCAACTTAAACACAACTTTGTTTTACTACGGTTGCTGCGGGACTCTGCAAACTTAACAGTCACTTTCTGAAACCACGATGAAGTTTCACTCTGTTTCGGGTGTGAGGTGGTTTTCTGGTGTGACTTGCTGCAACGGTGAGTTGTTTCTCCTGCCCTGGGCACGTGTGTTATAGTGTAAATCTTGTGTTTATCTGAATTGACTAACGTTACAGTTGAGCGTCAAAACGACGTTTGATGTATCTTGTTAGTTGATAAATGCGTTGTCGGATTACAACAGTCGGAAATGAATGAAAGAAATAGTTTTTCTTGCTGCTCGCGTGTATTCATTCACCTCAGTTGTTTTTATTTCGTGTATATGTAGGCTGTACTGTGGTATAATATTTACTTTATAGATGGCACTATCATGATACATAGTATTACCATTGTATTGCTATAGTTTGTAACTTTTTGCTAGTAAAATCTTCTCCGTGTTTAGGCAGGTGTTTGACTGGGACAGAGCGGATGTTTCTATTAAAGACGTGTGGGGATGTTTTTGAATCGTGTGTGACATCACGATGATGATCAGTTTTTAATATTGCATGTATGTGAGGAAATATTTCAGCAAAAGGCACGTTCTCCCCAAAGCTCAATGAGACATTTTTCTGTCCCCCCTTTTCTGCCTCTCCAGGCTCCCCCAAGTCTAGTTTGGTGAAATCAGCTTCTAATGGAAATCTTCTGTTGCTCTAGTAAAGTGCTGTGACTGAGCTGACCAGCTCTGTAACCTGATCTTGCACGAGTGATCCTGGGGTTTGGGCTCTTTAGGCTCAAACTCATACAATCCATTTTCATTTACCAGCCTGGAAAATGTGAATAGATGGAAAACTCGTCTGCTTCACTTCACGTGCCACATTGTTTTTATGAGAACTCGATGGAGAAAGACTTTGAGATGAGTAGTACTCGGTTACTGTTCTGGGATCAGAAGGGAACTTTTGCTTGGCTGTAAACAAGCCTATAATCATAGACCTTTGATCAGTTATGACAATACTCGGTATATGACACAATTCTAAGAATTTGAGATTTTTTTTTTGCATAAAATGCTATCGGTGTGAGTAATCAGAACAGACTGTTTAATGTGTTGTGAAACTGAATCTGGGTTAACACACCTGAGCTTCTTGTTGCTAAACAAGAATGTCTGTCAGAAGACATTACATACCCACAAATGATCAAGATCATTAGACTGTACATTTATGATATCAAACACTGATTTAGTGTCAACAAGTGTCTTTCCAAGTGTTTAGACATACCTGCAGTGATCTGTGGATTTCTTTGAATTTTTATTTACTTATTATTATATATATATTTTTTTTTTACAAATTGTCAGCTTGAATCTGTGTCTGTATTAGCTTGTACCAGCTTGTCTGTTTTGCCACTGCTTGTTTAGGGCTTATATATTTTTTATTAGTGTGTCATCTTTTCATTGAGGCCTCAAGGAAAGCACAGTCAGAGACTATTTTAGTATTATTTACATACTATTATAGTATTTATTTATATTTTAAATTAGCTTATATTTTTAATGTTTATATTTTAATTTAAAGTTTTGTCATTTTTTATATTTCTACTTGGCTTTCATTTATTTAAATTATTTTTATTTTATTTATTTATTTACATTTATTTTATATTCAGTAATTTTGCTGCATTAACTTGTACTTATTTCAGTTGTTTGCAAGGCAACATTTGCAAATTTTATTAATTTTATTGTAAAATTTTAATTTTACAGTTTTTAAGTTCAATTTGTACATCTAATATTTATTTTTATTTGAGCTTCATTTCATTTTATGAAAACAATTTTTAAAGTTCTAGATAAAGGCTGGAATACACTACATGACTTCTGCCCAAATTATTGGCCCAAATTACAGTCTGGATGAGTCAGTGCTAGTTGCCAAAATTCATGGCCAGTCTACAGATTTATGGAAGTCAGAGTTGACTGATTTCACACAAAATCATGTAGTGTATGATGGGCACAGACACAGATTTTTTAGCTTCAGATTATGAATTTGTTTATTCATTCATTTCAGCTATGTTTGATATTTTGAGCCAATTTCAGAAAAAACACACATATATATATATATATATATATATATATATGTATATATATGTTGTCATGCACCTCCTAGTAATGAGGCACATGCTCTGTGTGAGTTTGTTTGTGTTCAGAATGACTTGGAAGTCTGGTAGTGTGTGATCCTCAGTCTATTGTACGATGCCCAGTTTTTATCTGTAACCATTCACAAAGTCGCCTAATGTTTTAAAATATGAGCAGATTTTAAAACATTAGGTGTCATACACTTGCTGACTTTGTAAAAGTTGTGTTGGGTATTCCAGCCTTAACTGCTGTAACATTGGTCAGAGATCAACAACAGTTGACCTAGTTCCATTTATGATGGGCTGTTATAGCTTAGATTACCTTAATCTGAATTGACCCTGCATGTGTGTTGTCGTTGATGGCATTGTTTACCAGCACATAAACTTATTTTTATTAAGATGAACTGTTCCAAGTCTGGATGAGGCTTGCTCCAGTAGCCGCCTGTTGCACGGGAATATAATCAAGCTAGCACAGATAATTAGTTTGTGCTGGCTTCAGAAAAGACGGGGAGAAGGAGGGGGTGCGGAGGTGGATTTGGGGAGGTGGGAATTCCCGTAATTTCCAAGCGTTACAATGGCCTCATGCCTCAACAGACACTCATCCCCACCCTTCTTTCTGGAGGCACGATATGCAGCCTCTTTATTGCTACAGTTCATAGTTTAGATAAGTAAGAGGTGTCTTTGACAAGTTCAGGTTTTTAGGGCACAAATGCATGTTACACCCACTGCAGGCAGGCTGACATAATCAGACATGTCGGTCGTTGGCACATGACCATGACATCAATAAGGGTTACAGGAAATTACCATGACAGATTGGATGTAATCTCTCATAATGTAACATATACAAATAAAGGCTTGCAGAAGTTGCAGTAACCTACCTCTAGGCTTTAACAATTTTTAGAAGAACTATAATTAGTTGTGTTTGCTAAGAGAAGCATCACTATCACTGTTACTTATTAAACCCCTTTTATTAAACCAGTACGCAACCCTCAAGAACACCCATGAGCCGCTTAACAACAGGCTAACAACCGGCCAGAGAGTGAAATGAAAAAACAATATTTTTTTCCATCACTTCATAGTCAGGCTACCTCATGAAGTCATGTGAACATATGACAGTTCATCATAGAGACAAGGGTGTGTCTGGTTTATCTGTTCTGTGATCTCATTCCACCGCAGGAATGCATATGTGCTTTAGTAATGTTGCAGAATGTATTCTCCATGTATAAAGTCAATGTATAAAGACAAATGGCTTCTGATGGGCTACAAAAGCAGTACTCATCTTCTGTCCCAAACACAGGTATTGTTTACCTTATTCCAATTCATACGATAGTTCTGAATGGAAAACAAAGAAAGGGATGACATTATTCACACACATAATTTATTTCGGCTAAAGCTATGAAAATTAGAGCTGCACGATTCTGGATAAATTGAGAATCACGATTCTCCCACGATTCTGAACTAAACAAAATAATGCATGACAAAATATTAATTGCTGCAGTCTATTTAAAATTGTTTAATTAAAGGGTTAGTTCACCCCAAAAATGAAAATTCTGTCATTAATTATTCACCCTCATGTCGTCCCAAACCCATAAGACCTTCGTTCGTCTTCGGAACACAAATTAAGATATTTTTGATGAAATCGGAGAGCTATCTGACCCTGCATAGAGTGCAACGCAACTGAAATGTTCCCAGGTCCAGAAATGTAGCAAGGACATCGGTAAAACAGTCCATGTGACATCAGTGGCTCAACTTCAGTTTTGTGAAGCTACAAGAATACTTTTTGTGCGCAAAGAAAATAAAAAAACCCACAATTTATTCAACAATTCTTCTCCCAGAGTTACCGTCTTCCGCCATTTTGGGGATTACACAATTTCAGTTAGCTTGCTGTCTATGGAGGGTCAGAGGGCTTTCAGATTTCATTAAAAATATCTTTTATTTGTGTTCCGAAGATGAATTTGAATGAATTATTAAACATTTTAATATATATATATATATATATATATATATATATATACACACACACACACACACACACACACACACACACACAATGCAATCGATCGACACAAATGTTATTTGACGCACCAGTTACTTTCAAAAGATGACATTTTGATACCATAGGCATCAATGTTTATATCCGAACTATAAACTTTTATCCCAGTATTTCTGTGATTATATGAATGACTGTAAGACAGAAATAACATTGTGTAGTTGAAAAGACTGTTTGTGAAGCAGTTTCTTACCTAAACATGGTAAATGTCTGCTCTCTTTGTCAGTGGCAGCACGAAAGCTGATTCGAATGTTCCAGTATGATTTTCTCATAGGTTTAATGGACACAGATGAATCATTGTCATTTAGAAATTAGATCACGTGGGTGTTTGAATCAAGATCGCAATCTTTTAATGATTAATCGTGTGTTCTAATGAAAATGCATTTGCTTTCAGATTTAAAAATGGTTTGATGACGTCTGTCATTGGCAAATTTGCATGTCTCATGAGTAATTAATGACAGAATTTTCTATTTAGGTGAACTGTTCCCTAATTTTAAGTGTATAAATCTATGGACATGTATGATACCACAAATCATGTATCTTCTTGCAGAGGGTGTGCTATTACTTTTATGAGTTCCTCGTCAGATGATGAAATAGGAACAGAAATCCTATAAAATTGTGTCGAAGGAGGTGCCAGAGCCAGAACACTCTAGCAACACCCTAGCAACCACTCAGAACATTTTATCCAATAACTGCTTAAAACACTTTAGCAATACTCTTGGATCCACCAATCACATCCCTTATTTTAAGCAGTGGCCAATGTAATAGTTGCTCGGTTTTGCACCACTTTTTTCCACCACCAGTGTTTTTTAAGAAAATATAAAAATGTAGTGTTTGTAGAAAGTCAGCATTGATTGTTTTATTCAGCCTGAGAAATACTTTGTCCCTACACAATATTAGCAGTGTTGTAGTGTCTTTGACACTCTTCCCTTTCACCAAGCCCATGTCTGATTACAATCACTCAAGTGCTGAGTTATGAAAGAGGAACTCCTCACAGTGTTAGCGCAGTGATTTATCACTGACTGTGTGGGTGTGGGAACTGAGCCATGTTTGAAGACTCTAACTGACTGAATTCACCCTGAGTCAATGCAGCAAATTCCCCCCTTTAATCTCATTCGTCCGACCCCCTTCAAGCGAGGCTCTACATTCCAGAGACCCGTGCATTTGTATAGGACTGGGGGGCTGAAGCCTGTAGAGAGATTTTGGACAGCTGTGTGATTTCCTGAGAGGGAGATATTCTTGAGTGGATGTGAATTTTCATTTTGTGCTGTCAAAATGTACATCATGTCCTTGAAATATTTCTTCAGTGTTTAAACATTTGGTTGTGGGTGAAGTGCAGTTTTAACAACTTCCCCAGATAGCACCTAGTAAGACACAAAACAGCTTGGCTCTGATAAGGATTGAGAAATGTTCTATCCTTGCCCAGGCCAAGTAAAACCAGTGTGTTGAGTTACAGTATGTTTATGTTCTTGCACTTGCATTGTCATATTTCTTCATTCATTCAGAGAACATTTTCAGGTCACTTAAAATACTGCGTGGCAAGAGATGTTGTTTACTGAATTTTATTTTTTTGTTGTTGCTTCCTCTCTCATCTAGTGTTCTGAGGCCCTGAGGTCTTGGGAGAAGACGTAAAATTCAGGAGGGGTGAAAAAACTGAGAAGACGCAGCCGTCACTTTCTACGGCAGTCATCCTAAAGCTTCCACTTCAGACAGACCCGCTGAGATACTTTCTCTGATCCCAAGGCCATCATCTTAGGAGTAGTTTGCCAGAAGCTTGTCCTCAGAGTAAGTTGAGCAAGGAGGATCTGTCACCAGGTGCCTAGTGATATGAGGGTTCGTGTGGAGAGACAGGCGCATATTGGCCTCATGAGCTCCATGGCGTCCGACAGGGCATCCGCTGTGCTGGGAGCAAAGAGCCTTGGTAAGGAGTCTTCGGCAAATAATGGAGATGCGCTCATATCCATGAACTACGGCTTGCCTGAGAACGAATCCCCTCGGTTTTCATTCAAGACTTCAGAGGGGGACTCACCAGGCACAGAGTGCAGAATACGGAAGTCTTTGGATACTAGGTCTAGAAGTTTGGATTGCTTAGACGAGACCTACAGGTCCAAAAGCTGCAGCTGTGGGGCTGCAAGGCACGGGGAAGAAGGGTTGTACGTGTGCCAGATGTGTGGGTTTTGCGATCCAGTGGAAAGCGAAGAAGGCTGCCCGGAGAATAGCTTTCCTCCTAGAAGCTGGGGAACGGTGCCCCAGCAGAGGAAAGCAGAAGGGTTTTCTACTGATATTACTTGCCTTGCTGGAGAATGGCCAGCGTTGAGTGGCTTGGATGGTGAACTGTGCCAGATGGAACTCTTAATCAGCCAAAACACGGAGAGCCTGCCGTTCTGCGGGCTGGATTTGAGGCGAAACAGTGTGCCAGTATCCTCACCACAAGGGCCTCAATGCACCAATGGCTGCGGCACTGCTGTGAATAACAAAATGCATGACAGAACGGACTTTGTGTGTGCCGTGTGCCATAAAAATGGCTTCTCTAGTTTGGAAAGGCTCAACAGGAAAAGCAAACCCATGTGCTCTCAGGGCAGATGCCTTAAGAGGTCCATGCCATTCAGGTTGTCTGTACCTGACTGTAGTGACAGCGAGGGCTCTGTGTCCGATAGCGAGTTTGTGCGTAACAAGAAAGAGCGCTCTACTGTCCTGGTCAGGAGGTACTTCAAGAACAACCAGAAGATCAAAAAGACAGTGTGCACCGGCACCAGAGCTATAGTGAGGACTCTACCTACCGGCTGCATCTCTGACAAAGTCTGGGAGTCTGTTTGTGGGAAAAAATGGCACCTTGGTGATGAGGCAAGAGGATACAGCAGAGCTCTTCAGGCCATCCAATTGCAGGTTTCCAGGGCCCTTCTCACATACCCAGGGGTCAGGCTTGCCGAGGTAAGGTCAATTTCTCTCCTCAATAAAGCTCTACGTGGTATGAATGCTTCCTTTATGAACTGCTGGTTGGTTATTCAGGTGTTACGTTAAAGCTCTATGAATGTGCCTCTCTCACAGTTGGTGCCACAGTTCCTGCACTGAATGTTTGTGTTGTATCTCATGTTTTGAAATAAGAATTAACCCTGCATTCTTAGCTTTATTCTTGGGTGCATAATTTGTGGTTCTTGCTATTGCAATTGCTCATACTGTATGTATAGTTCTGCAATCTTTCTGCATTTTCAAAACCCCTAACTATTAAACCATTTGTGCTACAGGCATGAATAATACCTCAAATCATGTGGCTTGTTGAGGAGAGTTATGAAATTGCTATTACCAACTGATGAGGCTTGTGTTTTTTCCTGGCTGACTTAACTGGATAAAAAAGTACCCTAGACTAAAGAAAGGACACTTGTAAAGTGTTTGGGTTGTTTGCTAGGTGCATATCTATGCAACCATCTAGTAAACAACGTGAACACTCAGCCAATGCCGTAGACACTACCCAGAACACTCTAATTATGTGATATTGAAGTGTTCTAGGTGGTTTTAGGGCTTTGCTGCAATACCACATAAAGTGTTACAGCTGCCCTTCAAACAAATCCTTAAAAAAATGCATTTCAAACCTGGCATTGTTTTATAAATGACCTACATCTATCATTTCCGATATGAGACAACATTTGCTATGTACTGAAAGAAACAAACTTAAATTTAAGAATGAAATTAAGTCAAATCTAATTAACTAAGTTATGTAAAATTAACAAAGAGAATAAGACAATTTAACTTGGCCATTGATAGTTTGAGTAATTTCAACTTAATCATTTGAAGTTTACTCTGAAATACTCAAGTTCATTTGACTAAATCTTTTTTGTAAACCTTACTCGAACAGTGTAGCACTGAAAAAGCCATGCTATTAAAGCATATGGTTCACTTAGAAACATCTAAGTAAACAAGGTAGTAGACAGCTAGTTACACTTTCTAAGATATGTCTACAGAATATAATGAACCCCAGATGTCGCAAAACAGCAAGTTACTAAACCTTCAAACTTTAATTTCTACAAGCTTGAATTATGTAATGAGATAGAATTGAATATTTTACATTTTTCCCCCCCTTGAACTAAATTATTTAAAGTAGAAATTACATTTGTTTTCCATAGTATTTACTTCACCACAAAATATTTTTTATCAGCGTGGGATAATCGTGCAACAGCGGTTTTAAAAGTGACTTTTCACTATTATTTACAACAGGATCTGCATGTTCATGGGTTTAAATTAGGGGTGTCAACGTTAACGCGTTAACGCATGTGATTAATCTAAAAATTTTAACGCGTTAATATTTTTTTTACGCAAATTAATCGTTTGATAAGGTTTGACCCCAACTTCTTCCCATCATCGCAGCGCGGAAGGTTATCTATCAGTGTGTGATGAGGGTACAGCGAACCAGTGTTGCCAGGGTAGCGGCTGCGGCACAAGTGGGCTATTTTGAAAATACAGTCGGGGGAAAAATTACAGAGCCGAGGGTTGTGATTTTTTGGGCTACTTTTATAATCTACCGCGGCCGCCCAAAGTGTATATAGACAAATAAAAATTAAAATAGATCCTTTTACTAATGTGTATCATACTTGGAATGTATACCTGGCAACTTCAGAACGGAGAGGCTGCTGTAACATCACAAACAACGTGAGTTTCAGCCAGAGCATACAAGGCTTTACACAGCAGAAATAAACATGACAACAGCCACTATAGATTATATAAGATAATAAACACACGATTACGACAGGATATGGTTTCTATGTGATTTTCTTGAGATGAATGTGTAACTTACATCTGAAATGCTCATTTTTGCAGCGATATAAAAGGCTATAAAAAGCATATGCGATCGCAAAAGGAAGTTATTACAAACACTCGATTGGTTTGAAGTGAGTTCTGAGTAAAAGTGTACTATTAATCTCATAAATTGTCTTATGTAGCATGTAGGGATGTAACGGTATGAAAATTTCTTATCACGATTATAGTGACCAAAATTATCACGGTTATCAGTATTATCACGGTATTGTTAACATGTGCTGAGATGTTCAAAAAGTACCGACACATAAATCACTTCACCAAGTTTTATAATTAAAAATCAACAAACAACAAATAAAATGACTTTTTGTTTGCATAATCACTAAAACAATAACATGACCAATGATGTTCTGATTTTAAATGACAACTTGACTGACAACAGTTTAATAGCATGTTCAAATATCTAACGTTCAAATAAAGCTTTGAAAAAGTTTAATAAAAATGTAAACCTCACATTTCAGAAAAGGGTTAAGTCAAAATGCTAATTAATAAATGATTATATGTATTTTATCTGCTCCATAAATAATTCTAGATAACTTATCTGAATTGTTTAAATGTGTAGAATCCACATAAGCTTGTTTTTCATCAACCGGTCAAAATTTACAGCAGGGCATGCAAATTCGGTCCATTTTTGGCCAGACAGAAACTGCACAAAGGCTGAATGTAAATATAAGTCTCTGTAAATCCACTTTCTGACACGAGGTGGCGCTTATAGAAAAACTGAATACAGCTGTTTCCCGTAACCTCCGTGAACAAAGCAGTATTGAGATTAAGATTAAGAACACTTCTAGGTATTACATGGAGCGAAGATGAAAACAAAATGCCATCGAATCGTTTCTGAAGACAGTCAGAACCTTCAGAGGTACATTCATATAATTAATTAATTCATAAATTAATTTGCATAATTCCCTCAGCAATCTTTTAAAACCTCCCAGCTTTTCTGCCCTATTTTCACTCAAAACGAAACTACTCTGCAATAGTAATACTAACCGTGGGGAATTTTATCATGATTTATCGTCAAACCGGTAATCGTTACATCCCTAGTAGCATGATGCTAATGTTAGCTCTAATGCACCTGCAGAAAAGTTCCAATTCTTCTTCATAATGCATTTTGTCACAATACTTCACGTCGCAAGAAAATGTTTTGTTGTATTTATTTAGAAATACTTTTGAGAATAGTTGGGTGAGTTTATACTGGGATTGAAGCGATGTGGCTTGGTAAACGTTTTATTGCCAGTATAAAGACTGATAATGGCTGAATAAAAACAAAAGAATAATGATAAAATAATAATAAGGATTATGTCTCATACCTGGCGGAAGTGTGAAAGGTTATGTTTCCTTAAACTAGTTTGTCATGCATTTGTTTATTTCAACACATTTACAGGTAAATCCTAGTATTTTAAATTTGTGATTAATCATGATTAATCACAGTCCATGACTGTGATTAACGCGATTACATTTTTTAATCGATTGACAGCACTAGTTTAAATATAAAACCTACATTATTTTGAAATTAGTTTATTCCATATTCCAGTACTACATTTTATTGAAACTTGCCATTTGTTAACTGAGCCTAACCTAGTTTCTGCTAATGGAAAACTTGTTTGCTGTTGATTTTTGACATGATGTGGAACATCCCAGACGTCTCTCAGCCTTTTGTTCATATTCCTTTGTTTCTATATTATGCAACTTGTTTGCTGTTGTACATTTCAGACTTTTTTTCAGTGAATTCAACTAGACCATGAAAGATTTAATACAATGTGTCATTTCTTTTTTATTCATTTAGCAGATGCTTTTATCCACAATAAATTACAAATGAGAAATAGCACAACCAATTTATTGTACAGGGTAATGATATTAGCAGTGCTGCAATACCAAATTGCAAGAGTAAACCACAGTGATGCAGTTTTTCATATCAATTTTTTTATTTTTCGTGGTAATTGAAATGGTTCCAGTCTATTTAACAAATGGATGCCGGCCAGCACTTAATTTTGCACATAATTTGACGAATTACAGGCAAAATAGGAGGAGATCTTTCTTTCCAAGGAAATTCCTTATCCTGGAGCTCACAAAGCTCAAGTTGATGCAAGATACAGGCACAAAACATTTCAGCTTGAGGTTTTTCTGACAGATGATTTAGTGGGCGACTGCTGTCTGTTTAAGCAGAACTTCAGATCTATTATGTATGTGCTTAGGCAGACGTTTAACTAGTAGACTTGTAAAAAGCACTGCTTGTTGTGTTAAGGGCCGTTCCAGTGCTGTCTGGTTTCTCCCGCTGGCTGGGACAGTGGAACCCTCTGTTTCAGAGCGTGCAGTGGTTCTCGCTACACTGGCTTAAGACATTAAGACTTTATTGCCCCTTTGAGGCACTAAACCCCTGCCTCCTTCACCTTTTTATTAATTCCTTACAGGTGAAAAATGAGTTCACTGAGTCTAAGCATGTAGAAATATGTGTGCTCTAGTCACTGCTACTCCAGAGACCAAACCGTTTTGTGTTCCACTGATCTGTTATTGGTGTTTTGTTTTGGATCCACAATATCAGTCTCAATGACAATGTGGTTTTAGACTGAACCACAGTGGAGAGCGGCCCAGCATTGTCTGATATTAGAAAAAAGGAAGGGTGAAAAAGAGGAAAAGTGGATAGAGAGAGACAGCCTGATTCACTTTTGGTGGTTCAATAATATTGCATCAGGATTCTCTAGAGAACTGAAGTCTAATATAGAAAGCGCATACACATCCCTGAGGACTTATGCTAGTGGTGACATGAAGCACGTCCTGTGGTTTCATTATGGATTGCTTTATTAGGCCACTCTTTTAATAACACTGTCTTTAGTGTTAGTGAGATTATTTTATTGTCCAGAGATTTGAATATGAATTGGCATTTGAAGTACTTTGGAACTTTGTCTTTTGTATTCTGGCATAAGTAATTTTTTACATGTCTGCTATAAATGGATATGTACACTATATATTTTTTGAGGGATGAAATGAGGGCTTGTTTGTGCAATTGTATATATATATATTTTTTTTCAGTTTTTATTTTTTGATGTTAGGTTTGTAATTGCTTTATCTGTGGATTTTCCCATTCTCTGGCTGCCACAGAGAATGACAGGAAATATACTTTTGTTGCGCAAGCCTGTCGCCTCATAAATGGGTTAAAGGAGCAGTATTTTACTGGAAAGCTTTATAGCTCTTCTTTATCAACAGTACACAAAATGCATACTAACAAATTGTACCGCCACAATGAACATGTAATTATGACCACTTACAAAGCCAGGACTGAAAGTTTTACAAAACCTGTAACTCTTCATCTTCAGATGTGAGACTGCTGGGGTCAACCGGCGAGCATGTAATTCAGAAAGTTTCCCATGGGATATTTGCCTGTCCATCTGGACTTTAAATGAAATGACAGACTGCTCCTTCTAATTAAGCTGAGCTTGTTCTTTTAATGTGTTCTTAAGCTTTTACTGGTGTTTGCGCACGGCCTCAGATGTTGACACTCAGAGCAAAGAGCTTCCCACTCAGGAGTATGTTTTTAAGACAGGACTTTACATGGCATCCAAGAAGCATCTGCTAATCGTCTCCGTTTGTGATTATAGCAGCAGTAGGGAGGAAGTGCAGAGTTGAAACTCTGACCTCCCCTGGCCTTGACCCCTGGTCTCGATGGACGCCACAGAGGAGTCAGACGAGCTTATGAGATTGCAAGTAGGGGACAGTAACCACAGTGTTGTTTGTGGTTTATACAACAGCCATGAGATTATACATGGCTTGTGCTTGTCTTTCAGATGAATGTTCCTACAAAAGAAAGAAAGTCGTATGGGTTTGGAATGACCAGTAAATAATGACAAATTTTCACTTTGCATGAACTATTCATTAAAAATGTTGTTTGGGTTGGTGTGAAAAGAGAGAATATGTTGAAAATGGAATTTACTACAGCCCTCTGTGGTATTAAAGGAAATGAGCCACATAGCAGTTGCCTGCCCCGCCACAGGAAGATAAACACTGCCTTGTGATTGGCTGATTAGCACCTGATGGAATGAACAGCAGGGCCAGAGATCTCCAAACAGGTAATGACTAACGAATATAAGTTCTGTCAATGACCCAAAAAGAAGATAAAAAACATTCAAGAATGTAACAGTGTGGACTAGAGTTTCCTTAGATACTTAGCTTAGATTTTAAAGAGCATAAACAGAAAAATGAACAGTGTTGAGGTAGTTGTTCTGAAGCAGCTGTAGTTTCACAATTTAAAATACAGTCTACTGGTAAGATTATTAATAAAAAATTTAATAATATAATTATTATTATTATAATTATCATCTGTTGATCATTTTAACCAGTTTTTGTCTAAAAGAACACTAAAATCAGACTGTGTTTCTGTTACATAAGGCTGTGAAATTACAATTTATGAGAGCACATTTACTTATTGCCTCACTCAGCTTGCTTAGATGTAAAGCTGAGTTTGCATTACAGTGTCACAAAAGAAAAAAAACAGCATTCAGTCATGCTGGACCGATATGCTCGTTGGAAAAAAAATTGCTTATTACTGGTAAAAGGACTCTAAACAATGGAGCTATCATCATGTAGTAAGCATTGCTACTATTTTCCCCCAGATATAAAAACCCCCACGATGATATGGTTAACAAACAAGTGACAAAATGATACACCTCAACTCATTCCTCTCATTCTTGGCAAGGCAAACCAGCCCCATAGTTATTTCTCTCATAGACAGAGACCACCTAGAGAGTCTTGCAATCAACAGCCCAAACCACATCATATCCTGACTCAGACCTTGGAGAGACTGGCAGGTAGTGATAAGACCTGTCTAACTCTCACTAGCACACTGGTGTCAGTGAGCAGAGCGCCCATCTACACGCCAAACAAAACACAGGACGAGGCTGGGGGAAGGACACGGTGGCCATGATACCGCACACAAAGTGCCTTGTGTTTCTGAGAACTCAGGACACACACAATGAGCCATTTAGAGGAGTTTCTTCTACACTTCATTCTCATAAAATCAAGGGCTGCAAAGCGGGTGTTCGTGAACACTCTTCTGAAACCTAAATTGACAAATAAGACACTATACGGTCTCATGGACTTCACACACAGCGACCATATCAAAGCTGCAAGTTCATATCAACTGCACTATTTAATACAGGTCAATATTTACTCAAAATTCTAAGGAATCTCAATCGCTCTGTTGTAGAACCGTTATCAGCCAATGCAGATAATCAGCCTTATTATGGATAATCTGTCAGGCAGATGTATTGATGTATCGCTACTTTGAACCTTGAACCGTGTCAGTGAAGCAACCAGGAGTTCAAAGCGGTTTTGTGTTTGATAGGCTAAAGATCCTAAATCAAATAACTTTGCTAAATAGATCTAATCTGTTGAAACAGAAATGGACAGAACAGTCAACAGGGAAGCAGGTGCTTATGAGAATAGCTCTCAGGAATATCATTTTGGTGGGCTCTGCTCAAACTCAATGTTTAATTAGCTCTTGTAGAAGTGGAATGAATTCTGGGTACAAAACACACCTGGCCTTGGACTGAATTATACTGTCTGTACAAATATGTAGCTGAAAAGCTGCAGAAGTCAACACAACTTAAAATCACTTTTGATTTTGTTTCTGATGCCTCATTGAATCTTTTCCATTATTAGTTGTTAACATCATATCATTTTTGTTAGCGGATAGTGGCAGCTTCATTAATCTCTTTCTTAATCTCTATTAATAGCTTTATTAACATAGTTGGGTAAACTTCTATAATCGTGAATGGAAACTACAACAAATAGCCTATAATTTTTGCATTTCCATTTGCCCCAAAGAGAAAAATTCACAATAGTGTTTCTATGATTTTAAATTCCATTTTTAATTTTAGTGCCAAAGTAATATAACACAAAGTATAATGTTATAAAAGTAAATTCAGTTTCTTTGTTGGATTTACAATGTTAATAACTTTGGAAATGTCATAACAATCTGTGAAAAGGGTCTATACTGTTGATGAAAATGACAAAAATAAGCCTGCTAGTTATTAATAATGCTGTTTCAAATGATCCAATAGTCAATAATTAGGCTTTGGCACTTGAGTGAATGAACACCAGTAAACTGAATCAATATGCTTGCAGATTAATTAATTCAGCCACATCCTATATGAGATTAATCAGATATATACAACATAAATGTAATATTACAACTTAAATCTGCAAAAGTGAACTTGTCTGTGCTAGTTAGCATGTGTAACTGCACTTATGGACATGCTCTTCCTGTAACAATGCATTAAAATATTTACAATGTTCTATTACAGTAGTGTTAAATAACAGATTGGCACTAGACGTCTTGCACTTAACTGTATTTTTATTATCAAAATTATTCCAGACATCACTGCACTCTTTTAAAGCCAGTCTGGAAAGCATGTTATCTTAACACTAAGCAATCAGATCTGATACCACTCGAAGTCATGATCTTTTTTTTTTCTCCTTCTTTAAAAAAATATTTTTATAGTGAATCTTACATATTTGAAAATACTTCTTAAATATGGTCATATACATCCACAAATGCAAGGGAAAGCAAACAAGCATGATATACTCTTAGGTAAAATGCAAGGCAACATATTTAGTGACATCCTTATACCAGCAAAAACAAAGGAGATGGCAGATAATTTAAAGTGACATCCATTATTCATGTTCTAATTATTAAATCGGGTAACTTGGATTTCATTGAAATACCTGAAGGCAAATAAGTCACTCATCTTACGGCACAGCTAATTCACTCTAAACTGCAAGTAAACATGTTTCCCTATTGATGCTGTACAGACTGAAATGCTCTACTCTTGATTGATGGTGGTTATCCCATCCTGCCCTCCTGAAGGTTTTGTCTTAACCTGTTGTTTGTATTGTCCTCAGAGGTTTTCCAGCAGTTGAGGGTGTTACTCTGGGAAGGTGTGGTTTGCCGTTGTCTCTGTGATTCAGAGCTGCCAGGAATGTGCATGGCAGGCTGCTTTCAGTCCCAGCTGGACCAACAGCTCAGATTTTAGGCTGCTGATACAGACTATTGCTCCACCGAAAGACAATAGTGTGTCTTTTCTAGCTTTTGGCATGCTACGTGCTGTCCGATCCGTATTTTTTTTTTTTTTTTTTTTCAAAGGTCAGATGAATGTGTCAAACACTGTCAAATGATACATAATAGATTATAGCAGAACCAATATATTGTGTGTAATAGTTGATGTCTAGGATTCATGAATTCCTCCGACAGGCTGGGAAAATAGATGGAAATCAAGTTGAACATGTTTGTTGTCATGTTCTCTGGAGGGTAAGCAATCCCAGCGGGGAACTCTGTGTGTGTGTGTGTCATGAAAAACAAACACCCAGAAAGGCCAAAGGTGCATGCTTTCCACTGCAGGGAGAGAACATTCTCTTTCACCAAACCTTACTGTATGTGAGCTAGTATTTCATCTCATTCTGTCTTTGTAAAGTGACTTGGTATATATTGTATATAGTATATTGCCACAACAGTAAAATACTGTATAAAATAATTATATTTTCCATTACAAATTGGTTGTTTACATCATAAAATATCATTATCATTATCATCGTTGTCAGATCTGAATTGTAAATATAAATGATTATTTATATTATATATTTTAATTAATTCAATGTAAATTATATTAAAAATATATAAAATTTTATATAAAATTTTAATTGTCATTGTAATTTATCCAGTGCAATGTAGTAAAATTTCTTGTTTTACAGTATTGAGAATCTAAACGCCAAGATAAAATGATTAGTGTTAATTTTGGTGAAAATGTATTTAATTGTCATGAAAATAAAAATCCTATAGCCTATTTTTTTCTTTTTTTTTTCGTTCTATTCTTTTTTTTTTCTTTTTTTTTTTGCTTAAATCGGAGTACTTATTTAGGACCAGGTAATGTTTTATTTTTCTATAAATACTGTATTTGTCTGTGTTAATAACTTGTATTACTGTCAACCTCTGATCTTAGCATTCATCTGACTGAACCTTTATGATGTGGTTGCTGATTCCTGCCCCCTAGTGTGAACCTTTGATAACATAATTCCTAAAAACTCATGTATGTGTGGGATTTGGAAAAAATATGTTGCAACATCTAATCTTTGTACTCGGATGTATCCGGTAGAGTGTCACACCAGTGTTGTTTCTCAGCATTCCTGTCATGTACAAGTGACACAGAACAGTCACACAACTCATCCAAAGTCTTCACGCCATCGTGACGCACATTTCCGCTAATGAAAGTTTGCACTTTGCATGTTCTCCATACCATTCATTTACTACAAGTAAACAGTCTGGAGAAACGTCCTCGTTCTTTATAATTTCTACATTTTACAGTAATAGAGTGCTTTAGTGATGATGTATTTTTGTAGGCCAACCCGGAGTGTTGCATCACCCTGGTTCCCTCGACAACAACCCAATAGGATTTTTTTGGGGGATTATTGCGAAACATAAGCTCTGTGACCAAAAAAAGTTTATGATTCTTACAAGTTTTGTTCATCATGATGACCTTCACAAATGAACACAACATTTATGAACATTGAAGCCTAAATGCAGTCGACAGAAGTAAATATAGGCTTTAAAGTTTAAACGAACCAAACCACAGTCACATGACTTCAATGTCCTCACCATTAAGTTTCTGACAACTCTCTTTCAGTCCTATAAACATTTTCCCTGAAAGTTTGAGTTTGAAATAGTATAATTATGAACAATGAAGCTGTGAAAACTAGTGAGTAGATGAGTTTGCGTGTTTAGTGTGATGACTTTTAAAAAAAATTTAAATAATGCTCAATTATTTTTAAATACAAAAACCCATTCAAACACCCCCATTGACTTCAGGATGATGGAAGTGAAAGTGCTAATACGATAACTTGGTTTCAGGTGAATTCTGGGATGTCTTCTGTACTGTACTGAAGTTCACATGTATGCTGAGCACTTCAATAGCTGCTCCAACTTGGTCATTAAAAAACTTTAATTTTTGTTGTTTTGGAAATGGTGAATCACTAGAATCATCACGTTAATGCAGTCCACTCTGTCTGGATATGCTGGATCTAAACTATACAGTAGGTAACCGATCATTGATCTCCATGCGTTTCGGCCCACAGTGAGCTGTGCCACATGGAGGCAGTGTTACACAACTCCAGTAACTGGCAGTGCTCTGAACCTAGAGAGAATATTCTAGGTCTTTCTGCTTTGTTCATGCATTGTGAGACCGTTAACGCTTGTGAAATGAACAATTGTCACTTACTCACCAAACGCTTAGGAAATCATGGTTGCTAGTTTGCCATTCATTTAATTCTTGTCCCCTTGAAGGAGTTCAGAGTGCTACTTGACGTCCTTTTGCTGATGAGCTGCCATGTTACCTAATCACACGTTCATTAAGAACATCGTTTTAGAGGTCATGTAGGCCGATTCTTTCTTTAAAATTCACCAGCAACATCTGCATTAATGACATGGATTCAGCTGAAATGTAAGGTTAGGGAATGTCATTTCTGTCTCTCTTCATTTCTTGCTCACATTGTGTTTGTAACCCGTTGTCTTGCAGGGAAATTCACTTGAGGTCTCTGCTTATAAGGTTGATATGGCAACGGCAGGCAGCGTTCGTTAATGACGGATCACGCAGCAATCCCTGGATGAAACAGCATTATTAGACACAAGATACAAGAGTTGTAGTCTGTCGAATGAAGGGTTGAGCGGCAGAAAAATTGCATGCACATAAGATAATGTTGTCATGTGACTAGTGCGCTTATCGTTTATTTAATAAGGTAAATATGGTTTAAAAGTTAAATGTTAATATAAATATTGCTAGATTGAATTTCAAATATATTGAAATAATTATAGAAATAAAATAAGTAAATATATTATAGTTAATGATTAATAAAAAATAAATTATTTATAGTGTAATAAAATGATAAAAAAAATAATTATTTTTGTCCATTTCTGTCATTGCTCAAACTCTAATTGGTTTAATGCTGCTAATAAAAGCATTTGTGACAAAGCAAATAATAGAGAATGACTTGTTTACAGCATTCAGATTAGCTTGACCAACTGAAAAGCAATCAGAAAGCACTGCATTTGTGCTCTTGTTATAATTAATATTTATTATATTATATAACTTTCATACACAAATCAATTTTATTTAAACCTATTTTGTCAGAGCTGGCTTAAACACTTGGAATTATACAGCTTGAACACTGCTTTTATTCCTTTTTACTTTCTTTTTCAGTCGACTTGGAAGTACCTTTCACATCCTTAGTTGTAAGAGCACTAGTGAATTTATGTAGGCAGCTGCTAATTTGCATGGCTTTTGAATATATTTGATCATTTCGTGTTGGCCTGTGACACTTGGCTGCTTTTGATTGCTCTTACTCGAAGCGTAAGTGCATTATGTTTCACGTGTTCTCGTTTGGCATCTGCATTCATGCGTTCACAGGCACGATCTGATTATATGCTACAAATGCCTTAAGAATGAAAGCAGGATTAGAAATCACTTCAGCAAGAGTTGCCTGCCAAGCAAATAAACAGGAATGTAAATATGAAGTCAGTGCAGTTGTCGTTTGTCATCAGGATGGTCTGCTTGAAGACGTTTCTCCTGTGAAAGATTGTATCTGCTTCATTACCTCCATTACCACGGCCCATTTGCCTCATATCCAAATAAGGGGAATCGAACACGAACCCAGACATGGTCCCCTCGGTCTTACTTAAACTGCTAGCTCACTCTCTGTCCCACTCTCTCTCTCGCTCTTCCTTTGGCATCTGTATTCTATCAGGAAGAATGAAAAGACACTGCTCATTATTAGGGAACGTGGTTGACGATGCATCACCTGGCCCGAATGGGAATTTTTGGAAACAGTAAGTTGTTCAAAGGTTTTTTTTTCCTTAAATATACTATACTTTTCAAAAGTTTGGAAACAATGGTTTTTAAATGTTTTTGATGAAGTCTCTTATGCTCACCAATGCTGCATTTATTTGATCAAATATGCAGTACATTATTACGCATTATTACAATTTCAAATTTTCTATTTAAATATGTGATGCAAAGCATAGTTACTCCAGTTTTCAGTGTTACAAGATCCTTCAGAAATCATTCTAATATGCTGATTTGTTGCTCAATTATTATTGATGCTTAATAATGTTATTAATAATGGTTCTTATTATCAATGTTATTATCATGTGCTGCTTTTGTACTATTGTGGTTTTTCAGTATTCTTTGAAAGAATTAGTTTGAAATGGAATCTTTTGTAACATTGTAAGTTTTTACAGTCACTATTTTGATCAATTGAATGCATATTTGCTGTATAATACCAGTGATTTCTATTAAAAACAATCACACACATACCCCAAACATTCGAATGGAAGTATATCATGTTTTTTTTACATTTTAAAACATATTACAATAAAAAAACAATTGTAATACTATTTTGCAATATTAGTGTTTCTGCTGAGCACATACATGTAGCACTGGTGAACATAAAAGACTTCATTAAAAACATTTCAAAACTGTATATTGAATATGGCTGGATAGATGGCTTTTGGATGATCGCACGAGGCACTGCACCTCTGCTTGTGCTTTGTTATAATTCAAGTTAGTAACTTGATCTTTCTGTCGTGAGGCTGCAGAACAGGGTTTGGAGTGTGACATCATGAGAAACAGGATGAGATAACAGCATCCCGCAGAGAACCTCATTTCTCCCTAATAAGTTCCAGCTTCACTCTGTCACTGTGCGCTTGTAGCTTTATAGTGCTGGAGGAAATTCAGATGTTCGCTGCTCTTAACCCTTCTGTTTTTACCCAGAGGCCCCTTTAAAATCTCAAAAAGCATTCTTAACATTTGAAGCATAGGGATGATGCGGCATGACTTTTCCTAATCTTACTTATAGCAAAATGTCAAGTTGATAACATTAATCACCCATCTGCGATAACATTAATCACACATCTACTTGGTGTCTCGGCAATCCCAGCTATAAAACATTATAATGATTTTTTACAAAATATTTTTGGAGACTGTAGCCATCCACTCCTAAAAGTTATTTAATTTGATTTATGTATTGTATATCAGTTCATGTGCATGTGCGTGACTAATTTGTGGTAAACCAGAGGCATAAAACTGTAATGATATCGGTTTAAAAGGTTTTAAATAGGTCAGAGGATCATACTAATAGTTCTTGTGGCTCAGTGGTAGAGCATTGCGTTAGCAGCGCAAAAGGTTGTGGGTTCGATTCCCAGGGAACACACATACTGAGAGAAAAAAATTAATAGGCTGAATGCACTGTAAGTCGCTTTGGATAAAAGCGTCTGCTAAATGCGTAAATGTAAATGTAATCGAACTTAAAATTAGAGGTTCATTTCAAAATTACTTTTATTTTTAATCTCAAAGGGATAGTTCGCCCAAAAATGAAAGTTCTGCCATCATTTACTCTCCATTGTCAAGTGATTGAGCTCCAAATTTGTTGGGTTCCCAGTGTTCTTTAAAATATATGAAATAATTAAAGGCTTTTTTGGTCTTATACACAGTTATGTGCAGGATACAACTTGCATTGAAATGTAAACCTGGTCAGCTGCTTAGATTGTGGATCAAATATATAATAGTTGGTAAAAATTGTAAAACTAATAAAAAATAATCAATGACAAAAAAATGCATTTCAGTTGCCAAATGTACAGAAATGTGCAAGAATATGAAGTACAAAATGCAGAGTATGTTACAAGGCAAACACATTTCAAAAGTCATCGGCATAGGGTTCGTAAATGAAAGCAGAATTGTCATTTTAGGGTTAACTATCCCTTGAAAGTCAGTCTCAACAGAACCCAAGGGTTAAAATGGACTTTTGCACTACCTTTTCAGCTGGAGTATAAACATACAGTACAAATAGTGTCTGATGTCTGGCTCTCTCTTCTAGCGTTTGCCTCATGCGCAGACTTTGCGTACACATGCTGCAAGCGCACAGCCAAACACACAAATGCACAAGCCAGGGAATTGAGATAAGTGATCGGAGAGGGTATCCTGGGGTTTGTTGAGACGTCCCTATGTGAAATTCAACAGGAGATTATGAAGCGCTCGGGGCCCAGCTCTCTCTGCCGTTTGCCAGAACAGCACCAAGTCCTCCTAAGACATCAGGGTCATTGAATGCTCCTTAACGGCCTGAACCTGCCTCCAGGCTTACAGCAGCCCAGTGGCCACATCCACACTAAATCTCGCATGTGACTCTTACACAAGAAAAGCTGCGGTGGACTTAGTTTTTAGGGGCCCAGGGATCAATCGAAGGTTCTGAGGTGGATTTGCAAGGAGTTCAGTGAGTAACCTAAATGTTTTTTAGTCATTTCTGCTTTATACTAAGTGTTAAACTTTGCATATTTAGTTGGAGAATGTAACTTCTAATGTCTGCTTATTTCTATCAGTCAGAGTTTATTATTAACCGGAGGCTGAATATGAATCAGTTAACAAATTTGCAAGATTTTCACTTTAGACGTCATCTCTATTTAGTTGAGTCTTGAGATTTGAATAGGTTCCCGCTGAGCTCTGAGTGAGGGAGACTATCAGCAATCATTGTTAAGTGTGCAGTTTGCTGAACAGATTTAAGGTCCCCCTGTGGTTCAGTTGAATTGTGGGAACTGGCCTCTCTATTGTCACTCAGTGGTGCTGCTCAGAGCCGTTTACTGTCTCTGTATGTGTCTGACAATAACAAAGCATTTTTGGGGTCTTATGGGTGTCAGACGTAAGCAGCTCTAGCATGATGGGCTTTGTTTCTCAGTATGGCAACAGCGGTGAAGTGATGGACGGTCTATTCCCAGCATTCCTTATCAGAGGTTAAGAACTGAAGATCCCATTTTTCATTGCTTACATCAGATGGGTGTAACAAATCTTAACATGCTCATTCCCAAGACTTTTAAAAAAAGCGTAAATCTAATGTTTTTTATTGAGACATATTATAAATGTTTGATTATACTATTGTCTATCAAAAAATTACAGTAGCATGAAAATGTCATGTCTGTATGACCTTCTTGTCTGTAACAAAATCATAACAACAATCAAAAAGATGTGGCATAATTGATACATTTACAATTATTGGTTTGGCAGATGCTCTCAAATTAATTATAGTTTACTTTCCTGTAGCTCAAATGGTAGAGCATGGTGCTAGCAACGCCAAGATCATGGGTTCGATTCCCAGGGAAAGCAAGAGCTGATCAAAACTTGAATGCAATGTAAGTCGCTTTGGATAAAAGCGTCTGCTAAATGCATAAATGTAAAAATGTAAATGTAGTTACTACAAAATAAAATATTTGTTGCACATTTTTTCAGAGTCTATTGTCACATTACTTGAAATTGTAAAGTGAAATAATTGGAAACTTTCTTTAAAAGACAATCAAACAATCACATTTCATTTTCATCACTATTTGTTGACTACATTCATCACGCTCAATCCTGTTAATTAAAGGGATTGTTCACCCAGAGATGAAAATGACCCCATGGTTTACTCAACACTTAAGCCATCCTAAGTGTATATGACTTTCTTCTTTCAGACAAATACAATCGGGGCAATCAGAGTTCTTCCAAGCTTTATAATGGAAGTAAATGGGGTTTAAGATTTTGAAGCCCAAAAAACTGGATCCGTCCATCATAAAAAGTGTTCCACACGGCTCTGGATGTTAATAAAGGCCTTTTGAAGCAAATCGATGCGTTTGTGTAAGAAAAAATATCGACAGTTAGCGAAAGCTAGATATTACAGTTTTTAACGTTTTAAATATGGATATTTTTCTTACAAAAATGCATCAGTTTGCTTCAGGAGGCCTTTATTAACCCCCTGGAGCCGTGTGGAGCACTTTTTATGATGTATGAATGCAGTTTTTTGGGCTTCAAAATCTTAAACCCCATTCACTGCCATTATAAAGTTTGGAAGAGCCAGTACATTTTTTAATATGCACACGTGATCAGAATTTTTGGCACCCTTGGTAAATATGATCAAAGAAGGCTGTGGAAATAAATCTGCATTAATCCTTTTGATCTATTATTAAAAAAAATCACAAAAATCTAACCTTTCATTGGAGAATAAGAATTTAAAATGGTGGGAAATATCATTATGAAATAAATGTTTTTCTCTAATACACATTGGCCACAATTAACGGTACCCTTTTATTCAATACTTTTTGAAACCTCCATTTGCCAGTTTAACAGCTCTAAATTTTCTCCTATAATGCCTGATGAGGTTAGAGAACACCTGACAAGAGATCAGAGACCATTCCTTCATCCAGAATCTCTCCAGATCCTTCAGATTCACAGCTTCTTCTCTTCAGTTCACCTCACTCATTTTCTATAGGGTTCAGGTCAGAGGACTGGAATGGCCATAGCAGAAGCTTGGTTTTGTGCTCAGTGACCCATTTTTGTGTTGTTTTTGAGGTTTGTGTTTGGATTATTGTCCGGATGGAAGATCCAAACATGGCCCATTGTAAGATTTCTAACAGAGTCAGTCACTTATTGATTTTTTTATCTGTTGGTATTTGATAGAATCCATGATGCCATGTGTCTAAACAAGATGTTCAGGACCTCCAGCAGAAATATAGGCCCACAACATTAAAAATACAGCAGTACATTCCATTGTACACATGGATTTTTATCCCTGTGTTCACCAAACCCATCTTGAGTGTTTTCTGCTAAAAAGCTCATTATTTAGTTACATCTGACCATAGAAGCCAGTCCCATTTGAAGTTCCAGTTGTGTCTGATAACTGAATATGCTGGAGTTTGTTTTTTGGTGAAAGCATTTTCTTTTCTTGATTTTTTTTTTTTCTTCTTTTTTTTGAAACCCTCCCAAACAACATGTGGTGATGTAGGTGTTGTTTGATAATTTTTTTTAAAGGTTTTCTGACCCCGAAACTCAACCTTTTTCTGCAATTCTCCAGCAGTGGTCCTTGGAGAGTCTTTGGCCACTCAAATTCTCCTCCTCACCATGCATTAGGACGATATAGACATCTGCCTCTTCCAGGCAGATTCATAACATTTTATGTTGATTGGAAATTCTTAATTATTGCCCCGATGGTGGAAATGGGAATTTTCACTGCTCTAGCTCTTTTCTTAAAGCCACTTTCTAATTTGTGAAGCTCAATTATCTTTTGCTGCACATCAGAAATATATTCTTTGGTTTTTCTCATTGTGATGGGTGATTAATTTGGAATTTGGCCTTTGTTTTCCCTCCTATTTATATTTCTGTGAAACAGGAAGCCATGGCTGGATAATTTCATGTTCATAATCACGCTGGTATGCTCAATATTGTGAATACGAATGGGAATATATTTCAGATATATTTTACTCATAAGAATTTCTAGGGGTACCAGTAATTGTGTCCAACATGTATTTAAGAAAAAAACATTTATTTCATAATGATATTTCCCCCCCATTTTAAATTGTTATTCTCCAATGAAAGCTTAGATTTTTGTGATTTTTCAAAAATAAAAGATCAAAAGGATTAACAATCCACATTTATTTTCACAGCCTTCTTTGATCATATTTACCAAGGGTACCAACAATTCTGACCACGTGTGTAACTCTGATTGTATTCATCTGAAAGAAGAAAGTCCTATACACCTAAGATGGCTTGAGGAAGAGTAAATCATGGGGTAATTAAAACTTTTGGGTGAACTATCCCTTTAAGTTACAGTACAAAAAGGCTATACAAATATGATAAATAAAAGTTTATCCCAAACTAGCCTCACAAACATACTTGTGTTTAAATGTAATATTTATGTATTTGAATTGCATATAAAATTTCCATCCAATTGGATTATACAGATTTAACATTAACTTAACGTGATGCATATGTTAGTCATGCACAAATGAAGCAGGTTTATGGTTAAACATTTGAGTTGTAATTTTGTTTTCATTTTTTTATATTTTTTAAAATATTATTAATAAAGGCTTATTTGTTAAAAGAACTGCAAAATCACAAAATGTAAACTGTTTAGATAAAATAAGGTTTAAAAAAATTATAAAATAAAAAAATATATAAAATGGCTCATATATTATTTAATTTGATCTACTGAAGTCGAAGACCAACATGTTCTGAAGGTTAAGCACCTCCATTGACCATTTGTTGTAAAAGGCTTTAAAATAGCATTTTAACCTTTTTATGTAAAGTGCTCAGGGTCAAGAGACTAAAAAACTCACCTAAATAACAAAACCAAAAGCCAATATTTGCTTCCAAACATAACTAACACCTGCTGTTCTGACAAAATAGGATAACATAGGTTCCTCGCATGTTGCACGTAGTTGCTCCTGCCAGGTGCGTAACGCACGGACAGAATCGTTACGTCTGACAGCTGGAATCTCGTGAATGAGACTGAACCATAAACAGTCACGTTTACGGCAGCAGAGAACGCTAAAACTGGAACTCTGCCAGAAGCTCTCGAACCCGTATCGCTCCAGTCATGTTTCCATAAGTGATTTTCCTCAGAAAAAAACAATATTCCATGCGTACACTTCTCTTAATGCTTTCTGAGGCTGTGTTGTAGGATACTGGATAGCAGGAATCATTTTTCCACTGTAGAGTGCTTGATAAATGGCGTGGTCCTTATGCAGAAACTACTTTACATAACATTGGTTCTCTCACGATAAGAAAATCTGTATCAGGAAAGATATTTGTGTTTCAGGCTATCCAAACAGAATTAATTGATGTGTGATTGGCCGAAGCCAGCATTGTCTGGAAAAGAGGACAACACTGGCATGGACGCAAAATATTTAGTCCGTTCTGAAGAAGGCCAGACATCCATCCAGTGAGAGGGAGGCGGGGGGTCATATAAGACTTCAGATCAGGATGAGATTTGGGATGGCTCTCTGCCTAGATGAAAGGCCTGTCATGATGAAGAAAGTAAAAGTGGTTTGTTTTCCGGTCAGTCCTGTTTTTAAAAACTCTTTCAGTCTTCCAAACAATAAAAAAGGATCAACATAATCAGTTTTTTTGCAAGGTAAGAACAGTTTAACAGACCTGAATGACTGTCTCAGGTCTGAGAGTTCTTATGTTCTCATTTTCATTCTTTTGGAAAGTAATGATTAGGTAATATGGATTCCCATATTGTGGCTTGTTCTTGTGGAAACCTTATCAAAGAGTTGCTGGCACGACTCTAACCTCAACACATGATTGTTCTTGGCTGAATGTGTGTCACGTTTGATTAATGCATTGAGGAAGTTATTTGTACGTCCCTCAGGAATATGGCTGCTGTATAGTCTGCTTTTAACACAGTGAAAGTGGGGGCGACTGTGAGGTTTTAGCTTAAACACAATAACTGGGATTTATTGGCAAGTTCACAAGTTCACCTTTCAAACAATGTCACATTAGTTTAGTAAGCTTTCACTGCAGAGGCAAAGTAAAGGCCCTGATATACTCATTCTTCGCTCAAGGGTAGAAAAAGGTTAAAAAAAAACTGTTAGCAAACATCCCAGCGCCATCCACACTGCCGAGAGCAGCATTTAGATGAATATGTGCTGCATGTTTTCTCAATAACAAAATAAACACAACAAACATTTCAGAGGAGAGAATAAAGCAGTTAAGAAAGCATCTGATTATAGCGATGTGGATATGTTTGCACCAACTCTGCAATTTGGCACTCCAGTCAAGTCAAATAATGTTTATTTATAGCGCTTTATGCAATAGATTGCTTTAAAACAAGCAGCTTTACAATATTAAACATGAGAAAACTGTTGGTTTAGATTTTAATTCGAATTACTCCAGTGAACGTTGTTTTGACCCGATTTTGTATGAAATGACGTCACACCAGTTTGTTCTTCAATTTAGCCTGAAGTATGTTGAAGCCTTAATGCTCTTGTAACAAACCTATATTTGATCTTTGTGTTCGAATTATTTATTTATTGCTTCTGGTTTATTTATTTATACAGAATTTATTTTATTTATAAAGAAAAGTCCCATAAAAATTATTTCTAATAAATATTTTTTTCCCCCATTTTAATAATTGGCCATTATTTTTAGGATACTGTTGTTTTTAATTAAAATGTTAATTGTAATTGGAAAATCCTACAGAGGTCAACCAAATTAAGAGAAAAAAAAGTTGTCTTAGATGTCTTTTCGGATAAAAGATAATGTTGTCACACCAGTTCTTTGATTTTGCTTAAAGTATAATTTGCTTAAAGTATGTTTTTTGTCATATTTCCTCTTTTTTCTTTGTTAGAAAGAATTATTCTTTTAACTTATCAGTAAAAAAATCACTATTTCCCTTTTCCCTCTTATTATAATTAGCTATTATTTTTCTATGGCATAAAATACATTTGTTTTAGATATTTTTTGGATACAGTTGTGTTTTAATTAAAATATTAATTGTAAATGGAAAATCCTGCACAGGCCAACCCAATTGAGAGATACACAAAGTAGTCTTAAATAACAGTATCAACATCAGCAATTAAAAAATCCATACATGCGAGTCATATCTCCCAACAGATACATACATATCTCACATACACACTGGTCCTGATTTGGCTTCTCTTCACTGTAACCCTAGACCACCCTGCTTATGCCACTTCAAAACGCTACAAACTCACTCCAGCTGAACCTCTTCACCTAGTCTGTTTGTAACAGCTGCAGCGATTGGGTCACATGAGACCTTGCTCTCAGTGTGCTAGAAGGATCCTCAGGTCACCCTGTATCGACTCTGAGGGTCCGTGCTGAGTCATTATGCCCAAGTGCAGCTCTGGGTGAATAAATCAAGCCCACTTCCAGTCAATAGCAATGCTGACAGTTTGCGCCTCATTAGTGGTAGATTAATGTGCAGCGTTACAAGTTAAGGCAAGATGCGGGATATGATGGGCTGTGGAGTAAATACACTGATTAGATGCATGTCAGGTGGGCTGTGTCACTGTTGTCAGGGGCTTTTTACAGAGTGGGAACAGCACAAATGAAAAGAGGGCTTGATTAATGTGCAAATTCTGCTTTATCATGCAAATTAAATGTTCAGTCAGCTGAATTAGATTATAGATGGGGTGAAAGGAGACAGCATCTTGTGCTTAAATGTTTGTAGCCCTTTATTCAATACATTGCTTAAAGGGATAGTTCATCTGAAAATTTAAATTCTGCCATTACTTACATGTATCTCTATGTAGTTTTGTTTTTCTATTTTGTTGTTATTGTGGTATTTAATTGTACTTTTTGTTTGTTGTGTTGTCATTTTGTGTTTTGTTTTTCATTTTTTGTTGTTTTGTGGTGTTTTGTTTTACTTTGTTGTCTTGTTTTTTCTGTTGACTTTTGTTTGTTTTCTTGTTTTTGTTTTCATTTTGTGTTTTTGTGGTGTTTTGTGGTCATTTTGTGTTTTGTTTGTGTTGTTTTGTTGTGTTGTCTTTGTTTAGTTTTTTTGTTGTTTTTGTGGTGTTTTGTTTTACTTTCTATTTATTTCACAAAAAGGGACAGTGTACATTAATAAACATTCATGAATGTAAATGTACCCAAATTAGCCCGAAGGCTAGTTTTCATTGGTAGTCCCTTTGCCAGATGTTATTAGGCCTAAAAACTAGAGAAAGAAAAGAAACAAAATAGAAGAACAATACCAACAAAATACAACCAAAAAATATAAACAAAAAATACAATTAAACAACAGATTATACAAAATGACAATAAAATAAATAAATAATAAAGAAGGTAAATATAAAAAGCAGCTTATCAAGAAAGATAAATAACATTAATGTTCACATTGTTGGTTATGAAGAAGTCATTTCTTAAAATTATGCTCAAATGAGTTAAATGATATACATTCTCTAATTGATTGTGGTATTGAATTCCACTGATGTGATGCTCTGAATGAAAAAACAGCTTGACCAAACAAAGTTTTTCTATGTAGAATTATGCAATCAGCTTTAGCTACACCTCTAGGAGGAGCTAAACCATGCATGACCTTATGAACTAAACAAACATTTTTAAACTTGATGTTTTCCCAGCTAAGCAAGTTATACGTATTTAAAATATGACAAAGATGAAAACTAAATCGTTTTTTCATCTAATATTTTAAGTGCTTGTTTGTATAATAATTCCAATGGTTTTAGAACTATAGAATGTGTATTAGACCAACCAGCTTGTCAGACAGTAAGTAATATGAGAAAGAATCATAGAATAAAAATAGATCTTTGCATCCTCATTTGATAAAGAGTTTCTAATAAACTGAAAATTAACTAAGTTAAATTTGACCTTTTTACATACCTTTTTGATATGCGTTTTAAAACCAAGACAGGAGTCCAAATGAACCCCTAGGTATTTATATTCCAAAACAACTTACTTTGTTTGAATTTGTGTTTTCGATTGTGTTACAATATGTCTTGTTTTGTTGTGTTTTTGATTTGTTTTTGTTTTTAGACATTTTAATATATATAAATTCAGCTTTTTCATAAAAGAACAGTTTATAGTTACTTCTATTTTTTAACATTATCAAGCTGTTGTTGTATAATGGTACTTTTCATTGATTCTTTCTTTATGGTGTCTGGCATCACTATGAAAATCTGTTTGCAAATAAAAATAAAGTTTAAAATAAGAAAAAAGTCACTTTTTGAGATATGCTGCTGATAATGAGAGTCACAATTATGGGATATTCAGTATAGATGAAAAGGAGAGATAATGTCACATTACGGGATAGACAATATTTCTATTTCACAATAGAAATGAGATCTAAAGTCAGAACCATTTTATTTCTTTTAAAACAGGCTTCCATACTAAATTGATTTAAAGTGAGAATGTTATGCAATTATATTTTGCATAGTTGTTGCACACCCTTCAGTTTGGTATGCGTTTGAAGTCAGCAGGGACTGGACGTGCGGAGTATTGTACTCAGCTGCTGTGTGTCAGTCATTCTCAAGGTATTCCGGCCGTTCCTGCGTGTCTGCGGCCTCAGAGCCGGACTGAGACACATTGACCCTCCCAGCTAGAGTTTGGACATTCAAGCAGTGACTCTCTCTACAAAGCACCTGCTGGATTAGTGGCTATAGAGAGCCCAGAACAACACAGGGTCAACGATGAAGCTTTGACAGACTGAGAACCAAGAGGCCCAAACTGAGCCAACGGGATTCTCATGGCCTGTGTAATGAATGATTTTTTCCCGGTGAAATCTGATTTAGATAATCATGACATAATGACATCAGACACTGAAGTGATTTCATCTAGGTCCTGGTTAACATGATAATAATACAACTGAATTTGACAAATTGATGGTTTGTTTGAAACCAGTGTTATATTACATGTTACGAAAATGTTACCAAAAAACGAAAGCGAAGTTCTGCCCAGAGACTGTCACCACCTCCATCTTCACAGGGCAGTTAGAGGTGACTCGCACACCTGCTAGCACTGTGGTCAGATGGGTACATGCCAGTGAGAGAGAGTCAGCGCTTGAGCATTAATGTCAGTGAAACGATTGAGAAACATGTCATCCTTTTAAAGTATTTCTAGAGCCACACACGTTCTGCAGCACTGAAGCATGCCAGGTTATTACTTTCCTAAGCTGACAGTTTTAACATGAACCAGCTAGCAACCATCTAGAAATGCTCTAGTAACCACTCAGATCACCCCCCCCCCCCAAAAAAAGAAATATAGCAAAATAATGAAAATGATCTATAGCAACAACCATCACACTTAAAAAGATTGGTTCTTTATTGTATCTGTGGTTCCATGAAGAACATTTTCATTGGACAAAAGGGTTTTTTTTATAGTGAAAAAAGGGACTCTCCACACTAAGTACAGGGTTTCTTTGGGTATTATTAAGGTCTTAAATTCATAAAGTCATGGCATTATTGTTGTAAGCACTTTTAAAAATATATATATCTTCAGTATTTTTGTATAGTTTTCCAATTCAAATATCTAAACATCCTTACGTCAGGAGGATACAATTACTTGAGAGGCAAAATGAAGATATGAAGTTTAAAACTGAACTGAATAAAACTGCTTAAAACATGAACAAATATCTGGGCTGTGAAAACCTGTTTTCCCTTTGAATTAAGTTGATTTCTGAGTCCATTAGCAGATATTTGTTCTTGTTTTAATCATAAACTCATTCATTTAGATACGTTTCTCAGAAAACAAAACTTCTTATGCCATGTTGTTTCTTAAGTAACTTTTTTTGCAGTGAGATTAGAAGGTACAGTAAAAGTTATTACCATATTTTAGTGTTTAGGGTCAGAGCTATTCAACCCATGAGCTATTTTTCTTTTTAGTAAAATGAATAAAAAAGTAATGGAAATTTGTTATGAACAACTTTTTCAACTTAAAGTGTGCTCCCTAGACATTTACATTTAGAGAACATGTATTCCCCTCAATTTATTCCTTATAATTACTTTACTTAAAAAGTCTTAAATTTACCTTCATAAAAAAATGGTTCTTTTATGAACTGTTCACAGAAAGGTTCTTTAAGGAGCCAAAAATGGTGGTTCTGTGGCATCACTGTGAAAACCCTCCTTTGAAACCTTTATTTTTAAGAGTGTGGCAGCAGCTTTTGCATTGAGTATGAGTGTCAGACTTCAGGCGGCTGGTGAACGTGCAGATTTTAGTCCCTAAGGTCCAGTTTAAGATCTGACAAAAGCAGACTTTGCTTTTATCATGAGCAGAGCAGGAAACCCATCCCATTAAAGAGTAATTATAAAGGACCACGGCTCTACGGCTCAGGGAGGGGCTTCTGAGGACTGCCAATTCTGCAAAATCATTTTTCAGATAAGGAGACGGTTTGCTTAGTGCTGTAGTTTAACGTTCGGAAACAATGAGGCCCATTTTACAGGTGCAGTACTTGAAGTCCTGCGTGTTTGCACAGTTTCTACATCAATCAGTAGTGGATAACAGCCTTAGTACTGTATTATTTCATGCCCATTATATGTGTATTATCCAGCTTGTAATGCAATTAATACGTAAAGAATAAATTATGGCAGATCATTGAAGAATGGAAAATGAATGCAAACCCTGCATCTATAGAGATGCAGTTTGTAAACGTAATGTAGTGATGTGATGTGCAGTTGATGCATTCAACAAAGCTCTTCATAGACATACAGTTAAAGAATCGAAAGTCTGTCAACCAGTGAGAATAAACGACACTGTGGTATAATTTATGGTAATGTGCCATGACTATGTAAGTCCATTGGTTATCTGGGCTGGGCTCTAAATAATGTTGACTCACGTATTGACTAATCAATGTGACATGAAATATTTAGAGATCAAGTGTCGTAATTGGTCGGCAGCAACTCAAAAATGTTTGCCTTTGCCTTTTAAGCATACTGTGATGACATGTTCTTTTCTCAAGTATACTAAAGCAGGCTTTCTTTTCTTGATTAAAACCTCATAAACACGGGTCCTGACAGTTTCAAAGGAGAGTTGCCTCATTACATAAGTCCTCATCTTGATTGAGTTTTTTTTGTTGTGTTCTATTTGTTTGAAGTGAGCAAAATGAGAAACAGGGCAATTGACTTGCTAAGCACTATCAAGAATCTTTCATCCTGGTTGCTGTGGCAATAAGCTCCTTTATCCTCGGTGGCGAGCGCAACACTCTGTGTCCAATTAGAGACGTTACTCATCTCCCCCTTGAAATATTGCATCTGTTGCATGTTTTTCTAGGGCTCAGAAAAAAATGGCATTAAATAAAAATTGTAAATACATTTTTCTTGCTGACGTATATACAATATTTATATTTATTTTATATGTGAGGAAGAAAAATATATATTTTTTTATGTATTTATTACCATTTTTGTGCAAACTGCAAACTATTTTTTAGTTTTGTTTAAATTGTAATAATGCATACAATATTACTGTTTACTGCATTTTAGTTCAAATAAATGCTGTCTTTGAGAGAAAAAGAGATTTCTGCATAAGAAACTTTCAAAAATATTCAGAATTTTACTAACCCCAAACTTGTCAATGTGGAATATACAGTCAAAATGTTGTCAGGGCAAGTAAAAATCTGAAGCTACTGTAAACAACACCTTACTGTTATTTACACATGCTTTTTTCTGGTTTTGTTCTTGCATTATAAATAACCTAAGTGAAAGGTCTTCAAGGTCCTGTGCTTTGCTTCGCTTTGCTTTAGCTCAGAACACCTGCTATTCGCCTATGTCACGTTGCATCGCTGCTGAATCCATTTATCCAATGAGAGTGGTTTAATTCTCATCAGAGCCAGCACCGTTTGGAGAGGGAGAGGTGGCAAAGAAGCTGGGTCAATGGTTTCAGAGGAAGGGCACAGACAACAGCTGTAATGACTTTCCTAGAATCAGCTGGCAGAAATGCAGTCTGGGACCAGTAATGGTGAAATAATGGCTGCTCACTGCAGAGAGAGGAGATGTGCTCTACGTCAAAGATGGGAGTAAAACCACCGCACCTGTGCTCTTTCTCAATAAGGATAAGTTTAATCGCAAGACCTGGGATTGTTCTCCATTTATGCTCTTACTGGGCTGATCATTGAGCAGTTACTTGTTCAGAAGAGAGGTCTTTTTTTGACTCTTATGGCTTCCTGTTGTTATCATTATTAAGGAACCGGCTGTTGGTTCCTTGGGTTGTTCACACTGTAAGCGATTAAATCAAAGCAGGGCACCAAGTCAGAGATTATTAGAGAAGCGAAGATGGGAACCTCCATGTCTATTAGGTGTTGCATGGACTAGTCAGCCAGTTGATTAGTTCTGCCACTAGTTGGGCTTGTTTAGTTAGACCAGTGTTTCTCAATCAGATGGCCTCCGCAAACTTCCAGGGACCCCAATATGTCCTCATTTATTTAAACTCGGTTATATCAACACAGTCTTAATTAAAATTCTTAAAACATAAATATTTAAGTAAAACACTAAAACTTGAGATGTAAAAGTGTATTAAGATATAAAGAGCAAAAATGCCTAATATTTGGCAATATTTCCATGTTTAATCTAAATGAGTTTGTCTACATAATAATTGTTATCTCATTTGATTTAAACTTGACTTAACCTTGTTTTTTTAAATCATGGCCACACTGTAGTAATTTGTTTCCTCGTTGCAGTTAAATCAAAATGAGGGAATGAATTAGTGCAACATTGCTATGATTTAATAAAGCAAGGGAATTAATTAAGCCATAGGAACAAATTCTTAATTCATGGCCGCAATTAATATATTTTTGTCCGCACGTCGTGTACATGGCTTCGTACAACACTTGACTGACTTTTGTTAATAAAAGTTCTAATTTTAATATAAGTGAGTTTGTAATTGTACTATTTTATTGAATGATAATGAGTTCACAATTTTCAAGCATGCAAAGACAGGGAACAATGTAAAGATCTAATTCATATGTTGTCTTGTGAAAAAAGTTGAGATACCCCTGAGTTCGACAACCTCAGACAGCATGTTCTCTGTTTAACAAGTCAAAAACCTCAATTGCCATTGTCTCTGTTTTTTACAGATTGACCATGTTGATCCTACCCTGAGTCCTGAGGTCTATCTCCTGCACCCATCCAGAAAGCTGCTTGCCCAGGCTGTGTCATGGCCGCCGGTCTCCCCGTTGTGGATTAGATTCAGGGCCTGTCCTCCAAGAACCAGCATTGCAGCTCATCTGAGCGGGGCCCTGCTGGAGGCCACAGCTTCTCTCGGGGCCCGAAGTTCTCTGCCCGGCTTCACTGTTGGCTCCACAGGTCGAGCGATACTGAAAGGTAAAAAGAAAACCACCACCGACTAGGGCTGTCAAAAAAAAAATTGAATTTCGAATATTCGTCGAATTTAAAATAAAAATCCACATTCGAATGCAAAATGTTGCATTCGAATTTTAGGTGTCCGTCAGGCTGCCTTATCAGTGGTGCACGAGATGCGATGATGATGTAGGTAGGTGTCATTGCATTTTAATGCTTTTTTTAACCTATCCAGTTGAACCCACTGGATACGTTGTTCATTCAAAATACTGCGGAAAAATAGAACATCAATGCGGAGATGATGTTGTTTATGTCAAAACTGGAACCAAACCGTTCACACAGAACGCATATTTTGCGCATTTTCTAGAGGGACATCTATCAGCGTTGCACTCGCGTCTCGCAAAAGAGAGTCGGATATTTAGAAAGCCATTTAACATTATTGTAAGTTCAACTTTGAAAAAACATGTCTCAAAACTTTATGGCGGGACGGGTCTCTCCCCATATCACTGCATTTCATGTTTTTAAATGAAAACCGTGCTTTGTACCTTTGTTCATTTTTCAAAGGTAGTCATGTTATTTTATGCTTTGAATAAGCGTGGATTAGTAATATTTTGCTCGATGCGCCCTCTTGTGGCCACAGGAGAGAAGCCAAAAGCTTTTTTTCCCCTAACTGAAATTATGCCTTTTAAATTCGAATATAATTCGAATGTAGTTTTTCAGCCATTTTGACAGCCCTACCACCGACTTTGTTGATGCTTCAGGCTGATGTTTTTACGATAAAAGGGGGAATTCACAACTGATGAGGCTTTTAAAGGATTACTCCACCTGTAATCCTTTACACGTATGTAAAGGAAAAGTATGAAGAAAAGTCTTCGTACTTTTCTGGGCCTTGACAGTGTAATTTACTTGGCAGTCAATGGGACAGTCACAAGCCTCCCGGTTTTCATCCAAAATATCTTAAATTTTGTTCCGAAGACAAACTAAGCTTTTACAAGTTTGGAACGACATTGGGGGTAAGGGATAAATGACAACATTTTCATTTTGGGGTGGAGTAACCCTTTAAGAAAAAAAATGCTGAATGAAACAGATGGAACTTTGCATTTTTGTATTTAGCTGACGTTTGCTAATAAATGAACATCTTGTTGCATGTAATGCAGAGAAAGTTTACAAATTGTTTGTTTACACATACTACTGATATTGTAACAATAGAAATCTGGTCAAAAATGGGCAAAATGATCCTTTAAAGTTTTGTAGTATGGGTATAATTATATCAACAAAATGAAACAGATTTAATTCCACTGCTTTGACTCTTCAATACAGTTATAAACATTGTGTAATGAAACTTCATTGAGAATCAATGAAACGATTTAGGGTCAACTTTAAGGGTCTTTGTGCTCACATGTGGATGTTTTTTTCCCCTGTAGCTTGAAGGCTGTTTTTTTTTTTTTCTATGTGTCTTCATTGTCTTTGAGTATCCTCTGGACAGAATTACTCAGGATTTGGTTGATTGGAATGTGCAGATCATTCCCTAGAGATCACTCACTTGATTTTCCACATCAAGCCCACTAGTGTTGACTTGGGAAACTGGAAGAAGTTGAGATTCTTCATCAGCACACTCTAAAAAAAAATTTTTTTGTTGTATAATTCAGATGCTTCAGCATCTTTTTAAAGAAAGGTTCAAGTAATGGACTATTGACAGCATGTATTTTCTTATCAGTCAGATGCTACTTCTTTTCAAAGAGGTGTTCTGCGTTCAAAGTAATGCATTGTGGCATTCATACTTTTAAATGTTCCGGAATGATTGTCCACAAGCTAGTCTTTGTTGCAAACATTGTCACAAGCACTACAATTACAGAGTAATAGATAATACAAGAATAGCGAGATAATATTTTCTGCATGAGAATAATTGGTTTCTTTTGTTAACATAATCCTCTTTTGTGCATAATAATGTCTTAGCTTTTTCCTTGTGTGTTTTTTTTTTGTTCATTCTGAAGAGAACAATGATTTATGGGGAGATTTATGGGGAGGCCTCTTACAGGCGCCGCAGAAGCAGGTTATGAACTAATGAAAATCATCTCTCTCCTCCGTCGAGGGCTGTGTAACGTGACCGACGCGGGGGAGAAGGGCGTCAGTCTCTGACTTCCTCAACCCTCGGCTCTTTCGCTCTGGCTCGCCAACCAATTCAAACAGCGCACTTAAGATGCCTGCTTTGATTTGCAAAAAGTCAGACAGTTGTTCTCCATTTAATTTGATTCTGGCCGCATTAGCTTATCACCTGGCGCTCATCCATTTGGAGTGTAACCTTCAAGCCCTTCGTGAGACATGTCAGTGTAAAACGATCCTCAGTGATGCGAACACACGGTGCTCTGGACTAATTCCAGGTGACATGACGTCTGTGTGGGACCATGAGTCAGTGACCCTGGTATTCACGGCCTCATAATTAAATACACAAGCATTATTTTTCTCTCGCGAGCTGTGGGAAGTTCAGGCATCTGGGCCAAAATGCAATCTGGCCCCTCTCAATGGACATTTTCGCCATTTTTGGGCTTTTCAAACATAGTGAGAGGTAAAGATGTTCTGCAAATTAAGTGAAACCAAAAGTCTCATTGTGTGCTGAGGTTTATTAGCTGTTTTGGGCAGCAAACTTGGTTATAATCCATAGTTTACCGTTTTGTTGGGTTGGTCAGTGAAATGTTTTTGTTTTTGTGAACCTAGGAGGCCATGGTGTAGGTGGTTAATTTTTTACCCCTTACAGATGTCTCATGTTTATTTTAGCAGATGGCAGCGTTGCACACCTGAAATCTGTTTAACATGTTGTCCTGTTTTCCTTTTGAAATTGTTTTTTTCGCCATTCAAATGCAAACAGCTAGTAAAGATTGAACTCAATGAAAAATATATTTACATCCTGCTTAGCATTAAAAGTCATGAGGAGCTTTTGCACTGAAATGGCAACTAACCCCTTTCAAAAACAGTTTACATTTCAATGTAGCTGACTGTAGAATTTCTACATTCAACATCCTGCACTGTTTTTGATTTTAGGTATTAATGAAACAAATTAGCATCAGGGTTGAACAATTAGGATGGCCTGTCAAACCAGGGTATTTCAGGCCAGCCAGAACTGTCACTTACATTTTCGGTGTGATAATTTTACATTTATTGATCTTGGACATCTATTGTTTATTCTTAGCACAATTACACAATTGGGTCATTGCGTGTCAAATCAACCAAATCTCAGAAACTCTTTCGGCTCAGATTTTTGATTTAGTCAATATTTAAACCTGTATGGTGATGAAAGCCAGAATAGTAAATGTCACAGGTGTATATTTACTAAGTAATCCACTGTTTTGTAGAGGGGGTCAAAATGACAATTTTCGCTTGAGATTTGTAGCCAAATTACAGGAGGGGAAAAGTAACTTCAGAAAGATGGCATCATCGTTATTTTTACACAGAGAGTGGTAGGTCTATTAGTAAAATCTGTTGACTTTAACACATTTTGTCACATTACATGCCAACGGTGACCGTTCAAAATGGGGAAAAATCACTTTTTAAGTTTTCTTCTCCGAAGTTTGCATGCAAGTTTCTAGCAATATAGGAATTCAAGTGTGGCCTCGAGTAAATTTTTAAATTGTACACATTTTCAGTGGTCAAAAACCAAATGTGGGTCACTTTGCATATACAGGTGCATCTCAATAAATTAGAATGTCGTGGAAAAGTTCATTTATTTCAGTAATTCAACTCAAATTGTGAAACTCGTGTATTAAATAAATTCAATGCACACAGACTGAAGTAGTTTAAGTCTTTGGTTCTTTTAATTGTGATGATTTAGGCTCACATTTAACAAAAACCCACCAATTCACTATCTCAAAAAATTAGAATACTTCATAAGACCAATAAAAAAAACATTTTTAGTGAATTGTTGGCCTTCTGGAAAGTATGTTCATTTACTGTATATGTACTCAATACTTGGTAGGGGCTCCTTTTGCTTTAATTACTGCCTCAATTCGGCGTGGCATGGAGGTGATCAGTTTGTGGCACTGCTGAGATGGTATGGAAGCCCAGGTTTCTTTGACAGTGGCCTTCAGCTCATCTGCATTGTTGGGTCTGGTGTCTCTCATCTTCCTCTTGACAATACCCCATAGATTCTCTATGGGGTTCAGGTCAGGCGAGTTTGCTGGCCAATCAAGCACAGTAACACCATGGTCATTGAACCAGCTTTTGGTACCTTTGGCAGTTTGGGCAGGTGCCAAGTCCTGCTGGAAAATGAAATCAGCATCTCCATAAAGCTTGTTAGCAGAAGGAAGCATGAAGTGCTCTAAAATTTCCTGGTAGATGGCTGCGTTGACTGTGGACTTCAGAAAACACAGTGGACCAACACCAGCAGATGACATGGCAGCCCAAATCATCACTGACTGTGGAAACTTCACACTGGACTTCAAGCAACATGGATTCTGTGCCTCTCCACTCTTCCTCCAGACTCTGGGACCTTGATTTCCAAATGAAATGCAAAATTTACTTTCATCTGAAAAGAGGACTTTGGACCACTGAGCAACAGTCCAGTTCTTTTTCTCCACAGCCCAGGTAAGATGCTTCTGACGTTGTCTCTGGTTCAGAAGTGGCTTGGTAGCCCTTTTCCTGAAGACGTCTGAGCGTGGTGACTCTTGATGCACTGACTCCAGCTTCAGTCCACTACTTGTGAAGCTCTCACAAGTGTTTGAATCAGCTTTGCTTGACTGTATTCTGAAGCTTGCAGTCATCCCTGTTGCTTGTGCACCTTTTCCTACCCAAATTCTTCCTTCCAGTCAACTTTGCATTTAATATGCTTTGATACAGCACTCTGTAAACAGCCACACCTTTCAGTAATGACCTTCTGTGACTTACCCTCTTTGTGGAGGATGTCGATGTTCGTCTTCTGGATCATTGCCAAGTCAGCAGTCTTCCCCATTATTGTGGTTTCAAAGAACAAGCGATACCCAGAATTTATACTGTAGGGATGGTCATTTATTGAAACTCAAATGTAAATATTCGAATATTTTGAGATACTGATTTTTGACTTCCATGAGCTGTAAGCTCTAATCTTCAAAATTAAAAATTAAAAAACTTTTGAAATGTTTTACTTTACATGTAATGAATCTAAAATATATGAAAGTTTCACTTTTTGAAATAAGTTACAAGAAAAAATGAACTTTTTCACGACATTCTAATTTATTGAGATGCACCTGTAGATACTTCTTTTCTTTTAAAGAGGAATGTCTGAAGAACAGAACATGTAGAAACTACAAATGAATCTTGTTTTAAATTGTAATTTTAACCCTCCTCTACAAAATTGTGGATTACTCAGTAAATATACATTAGTGACATTTAATATTTTGGCTTTTATCACCATACGTGTTTATCTTTCTTCAGAAAAAAAATATAAAAAATTTGAGCCAGGGACTTCTGGTTGAGTTGACACGGAATGACCTAACTGGTTTTCTGTGATGTATTCAACGTTGTTGTAAATTCTACTGATAATATTTAGGCCTAACTGGCTAACATAGATTTTAGGTTATGTCAATTGGGAAACAGAAGGTACAATACTGATCGACAACTAATCTGAATATGTCTGTGGTGGTTATGGCCCACATACACCCCCTTTCCATTGAAATGGTGCTCCAGCAGTGGCTGCCTTTGTGTCATGTGGTCATTGAGTTTGCTCTGTTTGAAAGCTAGGGCAAAAGAGCCATTTCTAAGATTCATCCCTCATCTTTACAGCAGCAAAGGTTTTTATTAACCACATCCACAGGGGGTCAGGTTCACTCAGGAAAGCTTTTTGTATTATGGGAGCAAACAGTTCTCCACTGAACATGTTTTGATTATAGTGAGACACTCATTTTAGGGGAATCGTAAAATAACAATTAAAATTGGGTTACTCAAAAACAATACAGTAGCACACAAACAGAGCTTCAGTGGTGATAAATGGAGGTGGACAGGAATAGCGCGCTGGGTCAGGTCAGGAGAACACACTCGCTCACATATGTGCTGAATGAGAAGCGGCTCTGTGCTTGCAGGAAAAATGCAAACTCTTTACCGAGAGAGACCTTTACCGCTTGAGGTGAGGCATTACGCACGGCCCAGGTTGTGTTAGACAGTCACGTTGTGTTTATATAGCAGTGAGATTTCAGACTGCATGCTGATGACGTGTTTTGTGTTATGAGTGCATGTGAAGGAAATGGCAAACCTTCCCCTGTGTCAAATAAAACTCTTATTTTGCTTTATCATCTTTTGTATATCGAGAAGATAAAAATATTATATGATATTTATATAATATATGATATAGTATTAATGTATGAGAATCTTTGGCTTAGGGTTAGTTGCTTGTAATTATGCATAATTTACTGTTAGTGCTATAGTAAGTACATGTAAGGTGTAACAAGGACACTGTAAAATAAAGTGCTATACCAAAAATTGTCATCACCATCTCATTCTCGTGTTGTTTCTGACCTCTGTGACTTTATTTTGTCTGTAGAACTTTGTGGAACTGAGAATATTATTAAAAGATATTTCTCAGAATGTTCCTGCTGCTTTTATAATGAAATTAAACAGTGACCAGGGGCTTTTAAACTCCAAAAACTACCATAAAAGTTGTCCGTTCTTGAATTGTGCTCTTATTTCCAAGTCTTCTGAAACAATGCAAGATTTATTTATTTATTTGAGTAAAATTTAAGTTGATATTCATTGAAAATCTTCTCTTTTGCTATAAATCTCAAAACTCATCCACACTTCGACGTATTCAGACTTTGGTTATGACACATGAGAACCAATAACGTGGTGTCGTTGACGTCAAACCTGGCATAGTGCCTGTTTTTTCGACACCTGGCAGCAAGAAATGTGAATAATGACTGAAATTGCTGTCACAAATCTTTTGTATGACCTCACAAGACTGGCATGATTAGTGTGGGTTATACTTTTTGTCCTCTTTGGAGTTTGATATCCCCAGTTGCTTTTGTTGTATAGAAAAGTGCAGCATGGACAGGAAAGGAAGTCATACAGGTTTGGAAGACATGAGAGGCCAGGTTAAATGTGTTGATATTCACAACAGTTATTGAAGTTGTGTTAAAGGTCTTTCCTATATTCAGCAACTCTGACTTTGAAATGTCTTAAGGGATACATTTGATTTCAGTTGTTAATGGCTTTATAAATGCAATTCCTGGATCTACCAGACAGCTTTTCTCTGTGCTTAATGGAGCAGGCATATGGACCATAAAGCCGTTGGATGAGATCTTTTCTTCGATCAGTCTCTCTCAGGATTCACTGGGAAAGTTAATGATGGAAAAAAGCACACTAAAGCACATCCCCAAAGTCTCATGCCCAAGTTTAGGCTATAAAGTCATTGTTTTCCTATCAAATTATAACTGGACTCTTACCCAAGTCAATCAGTGAAGTCTTTACTGGTGATCAGAGCATGTTTGGGTGCTCGAATTCCTTGCCCTGCACTTAACACTATGTATTGCTTTCATCTGTGAGTAACATGACCTGCCAGGAAGGAGCAGCCAATGGAGAGAGTAAATGTGTGTGTGTGTGTGTGTGAGAGAGAGAGAGAGCAAGAGAGAGAGGGAGGGGAGTATGAGTGGCCAAACAGTGTGTGTGTGTGTGTGTGTGTGTGAACGAGTGAGATATGCAGCGAGTTAGATGTGTGGTAGTAGAGAGCTGGTAGCTGCAGTCAGGCTGAGTTTAAATGTGGCTAAGCGCCTCTCGCCGCTGCGGCGTGAAGCAGGGAGTCAGCGAGCCGACTGCCACTACGGCCACAACCATGAAACACTCCCACTCACAGAGGATGGACTGGCTGCTCAGTAAGTCACGCTTCAACTTTACCATACACACAGCAACAGGCAGTGCTGTCACTTGTGGAGTTATTTTCATTATAGTATCAATGGTGCTGTTCTGGTGGCTAGAGCTTGGTGTCAAGGACTGAAGTGCTTTGTTTTTGTGCTGTATAGAGAGTTAATCATGTACTGTACTTTGGCAGCCCAAGGTTTTTGGTGTATGAGACTAGAAAAACACCATAAACAATCATAGAAAGACTGTGAAGTTGATTTATAGTAATATTTTATGTCAGGTATGTAATAATCAACAGGGAATATGCCTTAATGTTTGATTCAGATTGCAGTATTTGTTTGTGTTGAGAGCCGGCAGCTGTAGTCAAAAAGTCATATGGGTTTGGAACGACAACAAGAACGCGTGATTGTCCCCTTTAAAGGATGGAACAGATTCAGTGTTTATATAGACATTAGTTGTATTAAGAAAAAAAAAAGGTCTGTGTAAAGAATAAGTACATGATTTTTATTTTATCTTATGCTTTCTATACAATTCAGCACTTTCTTCATAGATACATTAGGTTAGGTAGATTTGGTCCTTTTAAACTGCCTTGGACCTAAATTGAAATACTAAATCAAGCTTAATATGAAATTAATTATAATGTGTGTAGTTTAATGGTACATCCACACGTTGCATTGAAAGAGATTTCTATTTTGCTAGATTGTGACGTTCTGTAGGCTTTCACTCTTTTGTTACACAAAATGAAACATGCTGCTCAAGGTTATTCTGAATGATTTTTTTCTTGCATCTTCATTTCAAATATTTTTCTGGAGGTTGTAGAAGAGTCTGAGGGCATTTACCTTCAGAACTGCAAATCTATCTGCTAATGTTTAGTACATGAAGCATTTACGGTATACTGTATGTTCATGTATTATTAATGTATAATTACTAAATCACAAGAGAGGAAACTTTACTGAGCATTTAAGGGAGTGTCATCACTTTTTTTTGTGATTTAAATAAATTTTGTGTTACAGTTGCTCTCAGTCTTCCTTACATGTTCAAGACAATGTAATGTTTTTATGGTTTATATAGGACTTCTGTCATCCGAGGATGTTACAGGTTAGTTATTTTGCAGAAGCACTTTCTATTAATGATTTATTCTCTATAGGAGATGGGATACTAGGGATGTTATTGTAAGTCTAACTCACTGGTCATAAATCAAACATGCATAAGCCAGACTATTTCTGTCCAAGACGAAAAGGCTCTTTTCTCCTAAAGCTCCTGACTGATTTTTAGACTGGCTAATGTGTTAGCGTCATGTCTAAATAAATAAATAAATACTTAGATATCTTCTTTTCCTGTTAATTGTATATTACACTGTGTGTTTGCATATGGCTAGAAACATAAACGTGAATTAAGGCTGTTTGACTATGACAAAAATGGGATTGCACCTACAAGCAATGCTTTAATCAGCACTTTTCACTATTTGTTTATTGCAACAATTATTATTATTTTTTTCAATTTCTTGTGCTCCTCTAGCATATACACACGTGCAAGAGGAGCACCTCAGCTGCTCTGTGCGTCCCGATTGCAGGATCTCTGCTTCCTGTCTGCTATAGACCTGCACCATGAGTGGCCCATGCATAAAGATCAGGACAGCTCATTCACAGCCTAATGCAGTGCATTCATTTCCCTCCATTTTGCTTCAAAAGATGCCATGTGCAAAGAGAAAAGGACACAAGGCAGATGCATGTGATGGCTAATGAAATGCGAATGGATATGAGGCCGCATATTGCAAAGATGATGTGCCTAAAACTCACCTCACAAAAATTGTCAGTATTACTGGCCATTGGTTCAGTTTGAAGCAATACAAAGACAGCACAGCTCAGGTTTATTAAAACTTAACTTAAAGTTTAGATTTTTTGAAAGTAGTTTGATTCCTTTGTAATTGCATTTCCAAGCTGAACTGCAAATAATTTGTTCATATGCAAGTGAGCTGCTTACCAAGCAGTCTTGAAACATATATTGCCTAATCATAAAATTGTACTGTAAATATTTAAACTATTATTTATGTGCTAAGCATTTTCCTTGTATTGGGGTATTGTGCCATTAGCTTAGTGACATGCTAACACCAAAAAATAAAGCATTTCAAACCGAGGTTTTGATATGAGTGTGTACAGGGCCGGCGCGTGCATATAGGTGAACTAGGCAGGCGCCTAGGGCGGCAGAACAGTCAGGGCGGCAAAAAGGGCAGAGATTTTTAAACAAAGTTCATCTTTTGCACATTCGTTTGGAATTATTGTACTCATATCAACAAGTTATCACCCCTTAGTTATTCTAAATCTAAATTAACTTTGCTTCATAGTAATGCCACTCCCGCGCCGCCCCCCACCTGAGCGGCGTCAATAGGCTACTCTACATGCAAAACATCCTAATGTACATTCATAAATGTCATCAAAACGAATAAAACTATCCAGACATGAATGACTTTTGCTGCTGGTGATGTCTGATGAGTTTTAAAGCCCGACACGCACTTCTGAAAGGTACGATTATAGCCTAATGTATGTGTGTGAGAGAGAAAGCGTGGGGGAGACATAGGCCTATAATAGATAACACAAGTGTAATGTTATCTATTAAATAGGCCTACGTACATCCAAACATGTTTTGTTTTAGCCAAGTAGAATACTAAATATTTAGCCTTTATCTTATTTATAAGGCTATACAGTGTTTAATTTGTGGAATAAAGCGGGGTGACGGATCCGGCATCAGAGGATGGAGAGGTATACTAAGGGATATTCGCGCAATCACTTGGTTGACTTGGTTGAAGTGATTACCAGCTTGCATCAGTTGCTTTTATAGTGTGAACATATAGGCCTACTCTAAAAATCAACATTTTTTTTAGTGTTTGGGTAGTTTTTGTGTAACCCAGCTCCTGGGATAGGACAGTCGCAACAACCCAGCGTTTGGCATGCATGTATTTTGCATTCTCTTTGGGTGAGAGCAGTTCTCAATGCCGACTTATTTCTGTGGTCAAATATAGGTTTGTTTCATTTAATCTATAAAACAGTAAACCATTTTATTTTATGCAAAGCAAACCAAGTCACCTAAACGAGGCGCATCGGTCTTTTTGCGACTATGAATTGTTTTATTTTTACTTCTAAAATGCTTGTTAAACGAGTTTAAATGTAAGAAATGTTGTATACATGTTTAAACGGGTAAAACATGTTGTATTAAGAACTGTATTTGACGAAAATAAAGGCAAGAAAGAAAGAAATAATTTAAAAAAAAAAGTCAAAATAAATGAAAAAATAAAACAAAACGAAACCAACAGCAACTAAATAAATTAATAATCAAAAATAAATAATCGTCTTTTAATCAATCTCAGCATGCTTTAATTTTGTGTTGCTAGAGGTTTGCATCAAATTAAAATGTCTTTGGTCTGCGCTCTGCAACTGTTCTGGGCTGGGTTTCTCGATAACGATTGATCTTAGCACTTAAGAGCGTTTTCTACGAGTCAATTTACGAACGTTCGTTATTGTTTCATGCACGCTTCCCAAAAATGCACTTAACACAATCGCACGTAGCCGTGCTTTAAGTGCTACTTAGGAGTCGCTATCCGTTGGTCAAGTGCTGAAATGTCAATTTATAGAATGGCTCGTAATTGTAGTACACGCTCCTTTATTGAAATGTTAACAAATTTAAATGTTAATATAATATAATATATAATGATATTTGTTATATATTATATATATATATATATATATATAATAATAATAATATATATTATTGTATATAATATCTGCAAGACGTTATTTCCGGGTCCAATACATGGCTGGTTTTGGTGAACGTCAGCAAGCCATTGACAGATTTTTATACCAGAGTTTATAGCTATTTTTCCTGGTCTTTGAAGCATATTTCCTACATTACTACTTTTTTTTTTTTTTTTTTTGTTCAGTCGTTTAATTTAGATGTGTATTTTTGTTTTGTGCCCTTTTTAATTATTTAATTTCATATAAATAAAAAAACGAGTGATAAAGTGTACAATAAAGTACAATCAAAAGCTTTAATTATAATCACATTGCACTTGAATAAAGTTAAAAGTGTAATCTGCGACTGTCCTGCAGGTGACCTCATAATTCTGTCTTCTTAAGATGCACGTATGGATTTATGATCACTCCAGAGCACTGGTAGATCTACGATGGTTTTCAAGTGCTACTTAAGTTAAGATGCTTTTGGGAAACAGACCGTAATATTAAGATCAGTCGTACGATGCTCTTGAGAAACGCAGCCCTGTTAATTCTGCTAAACTTTAATTACTAAAACTAAAATTTAAACGGAAACTAAACTGTATAAAACTATAGGCTAGAAATCGGTTCACAAAATAAAAACTAAACTAAAATTAACCAAATTATATAAAAATGTATAGCGAAAATTGAAAGCAATATTAAAATAAAAACGAATTCAAAAATGCAAAACTATAATAACCCTGACACAAATGTCTTTCATTGGAGGAAGGGGATCCGCCAAATGAGATGATCGGAATTCTTAGGTGCCAGATCTGGACCGGGTTTGTTCAGATTAAGCCCTGACTATGAATAGCTGTGTACACCAGCTGTTTTGCGCTGCTCACCGGGAATTCTCCCAAATCTTCCCATGGCCACTTCAGGCTTGTACACTTAATTTGTGTTTGCAGCTATAGTGGTTATTTATTTATTTATTTATTTTTTACGTTGCAGTAGGGAAAAAATAATAATAATCAGAAAACATGCCCGTGTCTGCTTTTATTTTAATGCAGTTGTATCAATAAACATTCTCCTGTCTTTCACATGCATCTTTAAAATCGTATTTAATTGTGAGAGTGAAGTGGGGGCGGCACGGCAGGGTTTTGCCTAGAGCGGCAGTTGAGCTTGCGCCGGCCCTGAGTGTGTACTAGAAGCACACTCTCAAGTTCTATCAGAAGACTAGACTTAATACACAAATCAAACGGCACTCTCACTCTGCTCCTCCTGTTCCGGCGGTCACCATGGTGGCACGTTGAGCCGAAGCAGTCTGCAAACACTGCTTTTGACAGCTGATGCTATCCAGACAAGCATGATTCACAGTATTTATATTATTTTTGCTCGACCTGCCCTTGAGCGCTATACCAGCATTACCGTTTTCTGACCATAATCTCAGGCGAGAATGGAGTAAACAGTGGAGATATGTAAATATACCGAGACTTAATGAAACATACTGTGCCCGGTGATGTTGAAGAAATGATCCATCAGTGTCACAGTATATGGGTTATTGGGAATATTTACAACTCTGGCCTGTATGGCGCCTTCCACTTTTACTAGACTGCACTGATGAGACCGCAGTGTCACACAGTGTACACTATCAAAGTTATTTGTTTTGTCTTTTGCGATACTCTCCGCTTCTTTTTAATTACCATGTAAATACTGTACTTTATTGTATTATGAGTGGTTTATCTATGTCTGTGTTTATCTTCCTCCTTTGCACTGCACTGTAAAGAACACAATTATCGCCGGCCCTGTCTTGTGGCAATAAAGAATATTGATTCATATGTTGACGCAAAAATGGTTGATTGAATTTATAAATACCATTTTAGGGGCATGTAATGTCCTATATAATGGCTCTGTTCTAAAACCTACTGAATCGACTCGCTGCCTACTAGCTATATAGGCAACTGCCTTCTAAGGCAGCATCATAAATGCAGTGGACCCTCATAAGTAACCAGTGTCTAGAATTTGTGCATCATACAAATTTCGTTAGCACTTTATTTTACAGTTCTGTTCCACTTGCACATACTAGGTATTTATTATAGTGATTACAATAACTGGGTAATAACCCCTAAACCTTAACCCATGTAGTTACCTTATATATTTATATTATATATTTATATTTATTAATTTAGCAGATGCTTTTATCCAAAGCGACTTACAAATGAGGACAACAGAAGCAATCAATTGTAGTATTAAAACGACTAAAAAACAGATCCAAAACTAAAAGCTAAAACTTTATAAATACTACATATACACATTTTAAAAATAAAGAAATTACAAAAAAGACAAATGCATAAACAAAATTTCAAACCTTAACATTTAAATGAAAAACAAACAAAAAATAAAGCTAAAAACAATTCAAAATATTAAAGAACAAAAGGTATAAGAGTATAATAATGATTCTAACATAACACTAAGCCAAACACAAAAAAACCAACTACATATGTGTGTATGTACAACCACACACACATACATATATATCCATACACATTTATAAATTCAATATATATATTATTTCATTTCCATTTAGTTTGTTGAAGTATTAAAATAACTCAAATTAAATAAAACTAAAACTTAATAAAAGACCTATACAGACATAATAAATTCAGACATAATTTAACTAAAATTAAAATAGATAACAAATACAAATCAAATGACAGTAGTTTATCAGTAATCCTAAAAAATAACACTGAGCCAAACACACTTGCTAAAAAACAACAACTTATTTACACATAGTAAGAAATGGTTATAAAAACTGAAACAGAAGTAAAACAAGTAGTAGGAAAGAGGAGAAATAAAAAGCGATACTTTATATCCTTTGCCGGTGTCCCTGCCCGGTGGAGTCGCACGGTAGACTCGATGGTCTTTACACTCTTCGGTCTTCACACGAGGAGGCCTTCACGTGACGGCTGCCGCGGTAAACTAAGCTTTTTTTATACCAGTCTAACAAAATACTAATTGAATTCAGCTGGACACACTTTCCTTATTTTTTCACAACAAATGGCCAAGCAAGCGCTGACCCTGACAAGATACGCGATACAGAACGAGACCAAACGTGTACTATATTACCCATTACTTTCTCAGGTAAGTGCATTGTAAGTACACACACTGTAAAATAAAGTGCAACCCAAATTTCTCTACTTTTGGTTCAAAGTTCTCTGTTTTAGTGCCATTTTTTACTAAACATTCCAGTATATAATAAATTAGATTAATTATCAATGCTGTCCACCGCCATTTAATTTTCTGAGCTGGTTGCATTGCATTCTGCAATTCTCTAAGAAGGATGCATGTAAAGCTACCTTAGATTATAGCCAAGAAGAGAAATCTTAGTTATAAGTTACCTCTTTGGTGGCATTTTTCTTCTGTTTCAGAACAAGCTTTGTGCCGGGTAGCTCATGAGATGCCTTAAAATGTGGAGGAGAATATAGAGATTTTGGAATGAGTTGAGTGTGTCCTTAGCATGGCAAACCATGCAAAACCGACTGGGCAAAGGCCATTTTAATTGCCATGCTTGCAAAGTGGCAAAATCCAGTTGTCTGTCCTGTCTATGCTGTACTCAGTATGGTTCTGTTCATACACTGTTTGCTTATAAAAGAAAGTCACTCCGCATTCTGTAACCAAAGTCACTCCATTAGGTTGCGCAGCTTACCACCAAAGTTTGAGAGCACGTCTGGTTTATATATGCTCTGTTGCCAGTTACATCATTGATGCACATTTGGTTATTTTTTTGCTATCAACCACTAACATTAAGACTTGCAACCTCTCTCATATTAAGAAAATTTAGGGTATATAGTGGTTGGAGAGGGCCATACAGATGTTATTCAGTAAACTCCACTGTCTTTGTCTCTCTCAGAACGGCAGCTGTGCAGCTCCATGGCCAACTCCAGCATCCTCCCGTCCACTGTGACGGGCATCAGTAAGGAACTAGCCGACCTGCGGCACCTCATCCAGTTCCCAGAGGAGATCGCCACCATCCTGACAGAACAGGAGCAGCAGCTGTACCGCCGCGTCTTCCCCCTCGACTACCTCAGCTTTCTCACCCGAGACCTGGGAAGCCCAGAGTGCCACAAACGCCACCCGCACCTGAAAGCCTCCCTGTCCACCCCTATCATGCCTACTCAGAATGACCACCACAACACAGTAGAAGACCTCGTCACAAGATTCAACGAGGTGAGCATTCATTAATTGTGCAGATTCACAACAAAGTGAATGCAAGGGCGGTAGCTCTGGAAGAAAAATCGAGTTGGACACAGAATGACATTTGTCATCGTTGCAGCAAAGGCTAGTCACAGGTGTCTGTTCTATTGCCTGTTTTACTTGGATCTTTTCATATTCACAGCGTGTACCTACTTATCCAAACAGATGTGAGTTTATTGTAGTTGTCTTAAATATTTGATACGAAGAGTGCCAGGGGAAAATTGTGTTTCTCCTTTTGAATGGGCCTTAAAGAAAGTGGAATGATGTCATCTTTAAGGTGCACGCTTGCCTTTAGATCAGCTGGTTTTGATTTTAAGAAACTAAATGAAGATAAAATGCATACTTGCCATTGTTGGCTGAACTCTTTAAGACTTAAAACATGAAAACTTCAAATATTGAATCATCAAAGCTGGTTATGTTTCATGTAAAAGCAAGAATCTAGCCCGGTTATGACTGGGAATAACATGAAATAAAGATTTGCAGATGCTTACAGCCCAGACAGTCAGTGCTAGTTATGTAAGACTCACAAATCAGAAGGGTGACCTTCACGTTGTGGAAATCAGTCTTATATCTTGTCAAGTAGCGTAATCCTCTAAAGAATAATCTTTCATCGTTAAATGCAGTTCCTTGAAATTTCCTGCTTAACTTTCCATCGCCTAGTCGATTAGAAGAAACATTGAAGGTTTCCGGGTTGAAGGGAGTTTTCTAGATCATAGGCTTCGATGTGATGTAACACTATCACAGCACAAAGAGAATGGATCACATAACACCCCTCCCAGCGTTAATCCTAGTGTCCTTTGCGAACAAGTCACAGATTCCTCCTTTAGATGGATTTGGTTCGCTCTTTTACCCTAATGCTTCCTGTGGACTCATTTGTACCCCAGCAATGTGTTGTGTTATTTTGGTTATGCTGTAACCCACATAATACATCCCTGAAGTGTTGCTACTGGGTGTCCATGCATAGCCTATGGTTTGTGGTCTGTTGTCTTTGTTGCGGTCAGTTGTTTGTGGTCTTATTCAGACAGTTGACCGGTGGTCGCCTTTGAAGCCCCGTCCAGGGTGCAGTGTCTCTGGCAACTCTTACGTAAATTTTTAATGTGTCAAATCTGCTGTCTGTTCACTGCTGGCCGGCCGGCCTGTGCAGTAACTCAAGAGCAGCAGTCTGACCGGTGGAATCCTGGCAGAATGACATGAGCTCCAGTGTACCGGTCCCCTTGTATTAAACGTCCCTGACCATCCGGGCCCCGGCAGAACTGTTTATGTAACTGACTGACTTTCTGTGAGGTGTTTTTAGCTACAACACGCCATCGCATAAATATTTGTGCTCAAACTGATTGCTGTTATGAGCGCTCAGGACTAGAGACGGTCGGATTCTGTGACTTGGTGTTTAAAGAAAATGTGAGTGGTGATTGACCGTACAAAGGCTCGACGCCACAATACTGGGGTGTTCTGGGTGGTTGCCAGGGTGTTGCAGTTGATACACTGTTAAAAAAATGGAAAATGTCCGTTTCTATAAATGCAATGCAATGCAGTGCAAAATTCCAAAAACAGGTAAAACACCTGTAAAAATAAATCTATACGGAAAATTCCTTTCTATTAATAAAAAACTTTTTTTTAGAGTGTACAGTGTTTTGAGAGGTATGCTGTTGGTAGGATGTCCTGGGTGGGTGCCAGTGTATTGGTATGCATTTCCTGTTTTTAGCATGCCACTGTGCAATTGCTAAGGTATTCTAAATGATCGTCAGCATGCTACTCTGTTACTGGGATGTCCTGCTTGGTTGACACTGCATTGCTGTGCGGTTGCTAAGGTATTCTGAGTGGTTTTTAGCATGTTGCAATGCAATTGCTAGGATGTAATTGGTCAGGATATTCAAATAGAGCAATGCTTTGACAGCACCACACAGTATTATACTTTTCAAAGGGAAACAACCCACACATGATTTATTTCTCTGCATATTAAAGTGACATGAGAAAGTAACATTGGAGGTGTTATTTTTTTCTTAGTTTCTGTTTTAAAGCAAAAGTTCATAATTTTCTTGCCCTCATGGTTGTTCTAAACCTTTACAAAAGGTTATACACAAAAGTTTTTACCAAGTGTTCTGTGTTAAATTTCAAATGTGTCTCAAACCCATTGTATGATTTCAGAAAACCTGGAATATACAGCAGTTGTATGGATCACTCTCTTGTTATCTGTGTTAGTGTTATGGGGTCCAGTGGGCTCAAATCTACATTTGTGCACTCAAATCTTCATTTTTCTTGGAAATGTATATGAAATCATGTTTGAACTCCTGAGTTTAAAGCTAGAGATTTATGTTATACAATCAGCAGTGTTTCTTCCAAATATGTGTGATTGTACACCAATAAAGTGAGAGAGGAAGGTATGGAGATAAGTATTTTCTCAGGTTTGGGTTTGGCCTCAAGCTAAAGTTTGTGTTGTGTATTTAGGTGAGCTCATGGGTGACCTGGCTTATCCTGACTGCTGGATCCATGGAGGAGAAGAGAGAAGTCTTCTCATACCTTGTCCATGTGGCAAAGTGCTCCTGGAACATGGGCAACTACAATGCGGTCATGGAATTCTTGGCAGGTCTCAGGTATGGCACGATGCCTTGAATGGCTTGGTTAGAAAAGAAATAATCCTTTGAGAATAAATGGCCCTCTCTGTTTGTATTGTGTGTTGCTTAACAAAGTGAGGGACATTCTTGAGTCATTGATTTGTTTTTGACAGCACATTTGTTACATGAGATAGGATGAGTCTCAATACTAATCTGCAACCCAAGTTACTTTCTCTATGGACTAGTTATCTACCATTTTAGTCATCTATCAAAGGTTTTATGCTCGCCATGAAGATTAAAACTAATACTAGTCCTCTAAGGCCATTTTTCACTACAGTCAGAAGATGTAGCAGTCTCTCTGAGTTTGCAGTGGAGTCAGTTTGATTTTTATTCCACTTGTGTTGTTAAGAGAGAGAAAAATACAGTTTGGTTATTATACAAAAATATTTTATGACTTAAGACAAAATGTGGTTGCACATAATGAGACTTAATCAGAGCGATTCATCAGACTTCATCCCTAAATTATGTAAATTACATTTAAAAACAAAAATGATAAGAAGCCTTGAGTAATATACATATACAGGTGCATCTCAATAAATTAGAATGTCGTGGAAAAGTTCATTTATTTCAGTAATTCAACTCAAATTGTGAAACTCGTGTATTAAATAAATTCAATGCACACAGACTGAAGAAGTTTAAGTCTTTGGTTCTTTTAATTGTGATGATTTAGGCTCACATTTAACAAAAACCCACCAATTCACTATCTCAACAAATTAGAATACTTCATAAGACCAATAAAAAAAACATTTTTAGTGAATTGTTGGCCTTCTGGAAAGTATGTTCATTTACTGTATATGTACTCTATACTTGGTAGGGGCTCCTTTTGCTCTAATTACTGCCTCAATTCGGCGTGGCATGGAGGTGATCAGTTTGTGGCACTGCTGAGGTGGTATGGAAGCCCAGGTTTCTTTGACAGTGGCCTTCAGCTAATCTGCATTTTTGGTCTCTTGTTTCTCATTTTCCTCTTGACAATACCCCATAGATTCTCTATGGGGTTCAGGTCTGGTTAGTTTGCTGGCCAGTCAAGCACACCAACACCACGTCATTTAACCAACTTTTGGTGCTTTTGGCAGTGTGTGCAGGTGCCAAATCCTGCTGGAAAATGAAATCAGCATCTTTAAAAAGCTGGTCAGCAGAAGGAAGCATGAAGTGCTCCAAAATTTCTTGGTAAACGGGTGCAGTGACGTTGGTTTTCAAAAAACACAATGGACCAACACCAGCAGATGACATTGCACCCCAAATCATCACAGACTGTGGAAACTTAACACTGGATTTCATGCAACTTGGGCTATGAGCTTCTCCATCCTTCCTCCAGACTCTAGGACCTTGGTTTCCAAATGAAATACAAAACTTGCTCTCATCTGAAAAGAGGACTTTGGACCACTGGGCAACAGTCCAGTTCTTCTTCTCCTTAGCCCAGGTAAGACGCCTCTGACGTTGTCTGTGGTTCAGAAGCGGCTTAACAAGAGGAATACGACAACTGTAGCCAAATTCCTTGACACGTCTGTGTGTGGTGGCTCTTGATGCCTTGACCCCAGCCTCAGTCCATTCCTTGTGAAGTTCACCCAAATTCTTGAATCGATTTTTCTTGACAATCCTCATAAGGCTGCGTTTCTCTCGGTTGGTTGTGCATCTTTTTCTTCCACACTTTTTCCTTCCACTCAACTCTCTGTTAACATGCTTGGATACAGCACTCTGTGAACAGCCAGCTTCTTTGGCAATGAATGTTTGTGGCTTACCCACCTTGTGAAGGGTGTCAATGATTGTCTTCTGGACAACTGTCAGATCAGTAGTCTTCCCCATGATAGTGTAGCCTAGTGAACCAAACTGAGAGACCATTTTGAAGGCTCAGGAAACCTTTGCAGGTGTTTTGAGTTGATTAGCTGATTGGCATGTCACCATATTCGAATTTGTTGAGATAGTGAATTGGTGGGTTTTTGTTAAATGTGAGCCTAAATCATCACAATTAAAAGAACCAAAGACTTAAACTACTTCATTCTGTGTGCATTGAATTTATTTAATACACGAGTTTCACAATCTGAGTTGAATTACTGAAATAAATGAACTTTTCCATGACATTCTAATTTATTGAGATGCACCTGTAGACGGCCTGTCTTATTCTTCCCCAGGTCTCGCAAAGTGCTCAAAATGTGGCAGTTCATGGACCAGGTGGATATTGAGACCATGCGTGGTCTAAAGGATGCCATGGCCCAGCATGAATCATCCTCCGAGTACAAGAAAGTGGTCAACCGTGCCCTCAACATCCCAGGATGCAAAGTGGTGCCCTTCTGTGGCGTGTTCCTTAAGGAACTTAGCGAGGCTTTGGACGGTGCAGCCAGCATTATTGGACTACGTCCATCGTTTGAATCTCAAGAAGATCCTGTTGAGGTCAGGATTAGGTGCTTTTAAAGAGTCATGATGACTAACACAGGAAATTGTATCACCTCGGTCTAATTTAATTGCCTTTTACAGTTACAATAATAATCTTGATACCATTTTGGCTAGCTGGAGCAATTACCTTTTCATCAAACATTTAATATGCCTGCTGAATTGCTTCCTGGCTTTACAAAAAACACATTAGAGCGATTCAACCAGGAAAAAGTCATTTTGCCACTCCATTTTGTGACTATTAAATCACCCATGAAAGCTTTTACAGCCCACAAATCTACTCGTATTGTCTATAATTGTGGTTATTTTCTTTTGTGTGGAATCTCTGTGGTGAAGTTCTCTTTACCTTACACAGTTTGTCACCGACTACAACGGCCAGCAGCACTTCCTGCAGAGGGTTGGGAGCGATGGGCTCCACAGCTCAGACAAGGAGACAACCGTCAGTAACATTCTGCAGACGATTCGCAGCTGCAACCGAAGCCTGGAGGCCGAGGAGCCTGAGGAGAAGGCACAAGAGATCACAGTTTGCCCCAAAAATTCCTTCAAAGACAAGAGCAGAAACCAGTGAGTTAATTTTGGACACTGTTTGCAAATATATGATGTTTAGTCTAATTTGTATATGTTGAGGCATTCTCAGTTTGTTTTAATACCACTAAAAGGCTCTCTGCATAGAGCTTTGGGTTATTTCTTTGCACTTACCTGTGTTAACCAAGGAGATTTATGATACCTAGCATTCCCATGAATCTCAATGGGAGTTGCTCGACTGGTGGAGGAACCACTAAATGTATGTGATTAGACATATGCCATTGTTGCTCATGGACACATTTAAAAGTTTAAGTGAGTTACCTGAACCATTAAACAGTTACATGAAACCTTAAGAAAATTACATCATAGCAACTCTATTTGACTGTTATTTTGGTCACCACAAGAACATACAAAATCCTAAACCCAAAAGCATTGGACAGAAAAAATAACTCCTTTTCAAGGTTTTCAAAACCCCACTTTAGCTTAACTAAATCTTATATGACAAAGTTACTTTTTGTGGTACATTAAAGATTCTTGATACAGTATGTTTTCTTTGAAGGTTATGGCCGGGTTGCTGTGAAATTCTATTAATCACAAACAACTCATTCAGTGTATATGGTGTACTACTAATTTTCCTTAGCTGACAACCTTGAGATCATTTAAAAGAGAGTGAAAGAATTACTGTAGCATGGGATTGCTCAGAGTTTATTTTAAACCTTTAAACATCTTATCAAGTTATAAAAAGATTTCCAAAGACCTTGCATTGGACTGAAATGTTTCTCAGTGGAAGATGTTGTAGTCATGAGATTGTTTATACATGTTGACCTACGTACAGAGCAGCACTACAAACCCCATGTTTCCTTAGACAGAAAGCAGTAAGTTTTTAGTTCTGTTTGTCCTCAACGCAGAGGCAGTTTTGTTGTCTGTAGGAAGGTGCTCATATCGGTTGTTAATACTGTGTCTCTGGAGAATCTCATCGCCTTTGTAGACTCCATCCCAAGCATTTTCATCTTTCAAGAGACTGAATCTTGAGCAGCTTGGCTTTGATGTACTTCTTTATTTATCTTAACTTCTCTCCCAGTAACTCTTCCAGTTGCAAGGCTGACTTTACACCACAAATGTATCAAATTTGAGCATACTGTGTTTGGGTACAGATCCACCCCACTTTCATTTCTCAAACCACTACCTTCTGTCTTTCTCTTCCATTCAATTCAACCCTCCACCCTTACTGTCCCCTCTCAAGGAAAGGACCTGGGTCAGAGCGTGTCCTGTAAGTTGCCAGATTGTCTTTTAATGGTTACACTAACCGCATTGGTTTCTAAGTGACATGCAGTGTTTCATTTGTATAGGTTTCGTCTGATTGCACTTATAAATGCATGGATTTCCTTCCGCTCAATCCACAGTGCAGAGTTGAAGTCAGGCCAGACTCTCCAAAGCCCAGACAAGTCCCCAATTCTTTATGACACTGACTAGTATCAAAAACCTAATACCAAACCAAGACTAGACCCCTCAATAATCAGCAAAAGATCAACACCCATACCAATAAAAAATTCCCTAAAACCCAGACCAGTACCAGAACAATACCACACCCCTATTACGCAGATCAATGCTCAGCTCAAGTCCAGATCCAGATCAAGGCCTTATCCCAGAACCCATGCAAAAACTGTTGCTCCATGCACCAGACTGTCCATTTTAGTTAAATGGAGATAATGCAGAATTTATTCCACCATTCATTTCAGACACTAAGGCTAAGTAGTCATTAAGAGCCATGGGATCCTCTATAATGGTGCAGATACAGTGCAAACCTGAGGTTGAGGTAATTATTACCCTCATTACTCTCTGGAAACAGGCTGCAGTCTTGTCTGAGACCACAAACCTAGACCCATATCCAGTCCAAGACACCAAGAGTAAATGAGATGCACAACCACATTTAAGCTCAAGGTGCCAACTCTGCCACAGTACACGATTTAAAGTCATTTAATGCATAGCATTGTATTATGTTCCATAACGGCGCCTAAATTTGTGTCTTATAGGTAGACAGTGCTCTTCAATACTCTAAGCTCATGTCAACTTCTTTTGCAAGACTAATATAGCATTACCTTTTCCAAGACATTGAGAAGTTTCGCAGGCAGAGTTCTGTTTATTCACTTTTGCTTCACCCGCTTCTTGGTCTTTTTTTGTAGGTTTTTAGTAGGGGACCTCTCGGAATCTGAAGTGGACCCGCTTGAGCTGGCTAAGGACGTAGACCTCCAGACCACAGAAGAGGTGCGTGGACCATTTAGCCACGGAACAGAGCTCATCCCCTGGTACGTGCTCTCTCTTCAACCAGATATCCACCAGTTCCTGCTCCAGGGAGCAACCGTTATCCACTACGACCCCGAGACCCACCTCACCGCCCGCTGCCTCCTCCGTCTTCAGCCCGATAACTGCTTCCTTACTTGGTCCAAGCCCCACAGCAGCTGTGGCCCAGGTAGAGGAGCCAGAGGCTTCATGGGACATCCACCATCCCCAGACCACTTACACCTGGGCCAACCTGTGCACTGCGGACTGACCGATGGACTCCTAGACCTTAACGTGGTGAAGGCCGTGTTTATGGGTCACCCTGGAGTGGATGTTAACTATGTGTGCCTGCAGCACAAACTGTGTAACATGAACCCTGGCGAAAGTGGTGTCACGCTGCTATATGGACTTCACACCACAGACAACAGGCTTCTGCACTTTGTGGCCCCCAAGCACACTGCACATATGCTACACGAGGGCCTCCAGGAGCTGCTCAATGCCATCAGGAAGATCAGGAAGTTTCCTGACCAGAGACTACAATGGCTGCGAAAGCAGTATGTTAGTTTGTACCAGGTAAATTTACATTTACTCAAGTGCATTTAATACATTTGAGAACACAATATGAGTAGACCTGCTATACCAAGTTTCTATTTAGGTATGGAAGATCTTTTGTGAGAAGTTCACTACAAAACAAGTTTTGCAGGTCTTGCCACTGGTCAATGCTGGTCTGGTTTGATAGTTTTAGAAGGGCTTTGTGCACTTGTTAGCTGGCAGGTCAAATGGCTGACCAGCTAAACCAGCTGACCACTATTGGCCAGGCTGGTAGGCCTGCCAAACCAGCTTAGTCTGCATTTAAATAAAGATTTTTGCACGCATGTTGTGTTCTCAATGTTGAATTATAGAAGTTCACATTGAAGAACTTTGGTGGTATTGAGGTTCTCATGCAACTAAACGCATTCCAGTTTTGACTTTTGAATGCCCTGCACTGTTTCCCTTTTGCATAACTCTGCTAACTTAAGGTCAGCTAAAGCACAGCTTTCTTTTTTCTAAATTCCATTCATTGTTATTGTCCATTTTTATTATCAGTGTGTTTTATATGGCTGTAAAACTCCCTGTTCTAGGAGGACGGTAGATTTGAGGGGCCCACACTGGCCCATGCTATCGAGCTGTTCGGTGGGAGACGCTGGAATATGAGTGCTAGCGGCCCTGGATCTGCCAGCAAGAGTGCAGAGAAGAGTTCAGCCCAGAAAAACAGCCCGCTGGGCATTAACTCCAACGTCAAGAAAAAGAAGAAAGCCTTAGTCAGGGTAAGGAGTAGAACACCGTGAGCCAACACAGGCTGTCCTCGCTTGGCTATATGATTTGACTAATGCACTATTCTGTTCACAGGGGGACAGTGGTGATGGAACAGATGATGAGATGATCTCACGCAAGACCAGGAGCTGTAAAGAGACTTTGGGGAGGAGAGAGTCAGACCCTTTGGAAAGTGTTGAGCAGGAAAACGCTGGTGAGAGTTACTGAGCAATTTGTTGACAGCTAATCTGACTTTGATTAGACATAATTGTTGAAGAATGTTGAGGAAGGTATCCATTTCAGCTGCTTTACCAATACTTTTTTAATTTATACACTGAAGATACTAGTTTTGTGATGCAAATGCCTTAAGAGATCAGGGTCATAGTGACATGTTTGAATGTTTCCATAGAGGACTGCAGTACCTTTGGCCACCCTGGATCCCTTTCCTTATCCAACAGCAAAGGCCAGTCTCCTGGATCCTCCTTATCCTCCTCCTCATCTTCCTCTGGCTCCTTTAGCACAAACACCTCCACCCCTACCCGCCCCCATTCCTCCCCCATTCTCCCCGGCAACTCCAAAAGTCAACCAGGGTAAGGCTACTCCCTCTTTAGAAATACAAATTCAGTGCATTCCCAGAAAGCACACACGCTTCTATTCAATGTGTTTGATGGGTTTAGCATGTTTTTGATCCTGTTCTTTTAAAGATATTTTCAGATTTTTATATTCAAGAAGGATGCAACATAAAATATGCAAATAAATTAACATTTAACCTTGTTTACAATGTAATTTACTTACATAATCTGACTCATTTTTAAGTAAAATAGGATAACGAGTAAGATTTTTTTTTTTTTACTTATTTTATTCCATAAAAGATGGTTCCAGGTGCTTTAAGGATTTAAAGAGATAGTTCGCTCTAAAATGGAATTTGGTATAATCATGTTGTTCCAAACCCATAAAGCTTTTTGTTTATTTTTGTCACGAATTAAGATATTTTTAATATTCTCTCATCATTTTCCATCCAATGAAAGTCTGTGCATTTAACATTTTCATGCACATAAAGGTATTATAAAAGTAATCCATGTGAATCATGCTGTTTAATCCAAGTCTCCTGAAAAGATACAATCACTGTATATGATGAACAAACTTTATTTCGGGTGTTTATTTAACGCGCATCAAATATGGTTAATGTTTAAGCTCAAACATGTGAGGTGCCAAGAACAAATCTCAATAGTTTCTTGCATAATGAAAAATATAAATTGTATTACTTGTCTTAAAGCTTTAAAAAGACGTTTTTCTTTAAGAGATGCCTATGTTTGGTGTTTTTAGGGCTTGGAGCAGTCGGAGCTGGCATGGTCGAGGGAAAGGCTGCTTCAGGGGCTTTCAGGACCTCATGATCTCCGACAGCATCATGAGCTTTGTTGAATTTGTGGAGCTCTTCAAGTCTTTTAGGTAGAACACACCTTTCCTTCCAAAAATACTTGTGTTTTGAATTTGGATGATACTTGAAAATGTCCCGTTGTGTGTCCAGCATTCGCAGTCGTAAGGATCTGAAGGAACTGTTCGACACTTATGCCGTGCCTTGTAGTCGATCGGGTCCTGACTCTGTCCCACTCTACACCACACTGAGGATTGATGACAAACTCACAGGATTGCAGCCGGATCTCGGTGGGCATGTGTGAATAATAAGAATGATTTTTTTTTTTTTTTTGTAACCGATAAGAAGTAGGGTGGTTTTACAAATCTGATCTCTTCACAGATCTCCTGACTCGCAACGGTTCTGACCTGGGCCTTTTTATCCGCACACGTCAGCAAATGTCTGACAACCAGAAGCAGATTTCAGATGCCATCGCAGCTGCTAGCATCGTGACCAATGGCACTGGAGTGGAGAATTCATCGCTGGGTGTGCTGGGACTGGCCATCTCTCAGCTCAATGACTTCCTGGTCAACTGTCAGGGAGAACATCAGAGCTATGATGAGATCCTCAGCATCATACAGGTGTGTGCAAGAATTCTCTGAAAGCCAGATCTCAGCCAGAAAGTTTTATAGAATTTATTTATCAGACCTATAAATGTTACTTAATATGCTTGTGTTTTAATTTATAGAGTCATCTTTGGATAAGGAAACTGTTGTTTTCTGTAAAGCTGTTTTATAGCTGAATCAAATTTGATTCATAAATGAAGAATTTTACAACATTGACACTTATTGAACTGAACTGAATGAACACAGAACTGACTTGAGCAGAATAATAACGAATAATACTATTACCTTTTTAGAGCTGCTTTACAGCAGATTTTGAATGTCTCGTTTAAAGTTTGCACCACTGATTCTGCTATATTGCTGTTTATTTTGAACTTCCTGGATGTCATATAAGGAACTGCTTTTTGTTATTTAAAAAAATATTACAGAAGACTACAGTAAAAACATATTAAGATTATTTTTCTGTCCCTTTGAACTATATATATCCACTAAACTTGGCACCATCAATCTATCGGTCTTGTCTGTCTAACCTTCAAACTAAAGTTGTTTTAAACCTTGAAAAGACATTTTCAAGCCAACATTCAAACTTTGTCTTGACCGACATTCTTCTTTGTTATTTATGTGAAGTCTTATCGTCGAAAAAGAAAATTGCTTCAAATTTCTTTTAGAGTGCTTGGCATGGATTTAAAGCTCTCAACAGTGGGTCATCATTTACTGTTAACAACATGCACAATTGATTTTTCCTTTATTAAGAATAAGAGTCGTTGACTGACAGTTTGATATTAACGTCTCACCAGCTCATAAATCACTTTGAGACATCTAATGATATGCATGCCAATGTAATAATATTTAATTTGTTTTTTGTTTCTTTAGAAATTTGAGCCTTCTTCAAACATGCGTCAGATGGGGTGGATGTCCTTTGAAGGATTTGCCAGGTTTGGTTTTATTAAACATTTCTGACAAAATAATGTGGACCAGCAGTTTCGGAAACGCAATACTTTGGCAGATTTAGATAATCTGCTGTATTCATATAATCTCATACATGATTGTTGATGATGCTATGAAAGTTTAATCTACCTCTCGAAGGTTTCTTATGGACAAGGACAACTTTGCCTCTAAAAACGAGGAATCTCAAGTGAATCTGGATGAGCTCCAGTATCCGCTCTCGTACTATTACATCGAGTCCTCTCATAACACATACCTCACGGGCCATCAGCTGAAGGGAGAGTCTTCAGTGGAGCTCTACAGCCAGGTACATCTTCAGCAGAGCTTCTCTGTTTATCCTGAACCTGATCCAGGGCAAAAAACAGTTCACAATGCACTCCATAAATATGCTTGACGATCGCTGCTTCACATGCTGTCCTGTAGAAGTCACATGCAAGTCAATCTAGCTGAAACCACAGCACGTGAATGATACCTGCAGGCTTTTTTGAGTTCATGTTTGATTTATTGGTTCTGCCGCAGGTGTTGCTGCAGGCCTGTCGTAGCGTTGAGTTGGACTGCTGGGATGGGGATGATGGCATGCCTGTTATATACCATGGACACACTCTTACTACTAAGATTCCCTTCAAGGTCTGTTTAGAAATCCATACATGAAGAGACTTTTGTTGATTTTATGTATGTTTTCCAATGACTGAAATTGCCTTGTGGTCTGTAGGATGTTGTCGAAGCCATTAATCGCTCAGCGTTTGTGAACTCAGAGATGCCCGTGATTCTGTCCATCGAAAACCACTGCTCTTTACCACAGCAACGCAAGATGGCTGAGATTTTTAAGGTACCTGCCTGACTTTTTTTTTTTTGCTAAATCACAATTCATGAGATGTTCTCAACCTGCTTGCTTGTGTGTGAGTGTATGTGGGTAGTTGACAAATGCACATGGTTTAAAAAAAAATGTTTTTTTAAATTTGGTTTAAAAACTATGCATTTGGCTTTTTTTCTCAAATTTGTAAGATACTTAAATACATGACTAGTTATTTGTGAAAATTGGGAGACTCCAGTTAGATAATGCATGTTTACTGATGCACTGGTCACCACAGTGCAGTTTCTACATTTTAATTGCTAATAGTTACAATTTTAGCAGATAATTGTACGATTGTGGCCAAAATTTGTATTCTTTGCTGTCCAGACAAATTGTGAAAATTTATGTAAAACATTATTGGTCTTTTGCATTGAGGACTGTAGACGTACATGCCATGTCATAGCGTTTGGAAGTTTCTTGTGGCAAGTGAACATTGTTTATATATTTTGCTCTTCAGACAGTGTTTGGTGAGAAGCTGGTGACCAAGTTCCTGTTTGAGAGTGATTTTGCGGATGAGCCTTTGCTTCCATCTCCCCTGCAGCTCCGAGGGAAGATCCTACTGAAAAATAAGAAGCTGAAAGCTCACCAGGCTCCAGTGGACATTCTCAAACAAAAGGTAGATGACAGAAACAAATACCTAGATTTATGGGAACAATGCAGAACTGATTTCAAGCCTATTGATTGGTTTATATACACAGGTTATCGAATTTTAGCAGCAACAAAATCAGGCAAATTCAGCTAACTATTTTTTATTTATATATATATATTTTTTTTTTTTTCCTAAATGTCTTGGCTAGGTCCTGTTGTAATCTGGGGATTTTTTTCATAACTTTTTTTCTTCGTACACCTAAGAAAACACCTGTGCCTGAGACACTGATATATCTGCTACACAAAACAAATACAATATAGCTAGTTTTAAATTTAGAGATCATTATATGGCTAAATTAACCAGCCCTAAAATTGTTAAAACATTAAAGCATTATAGACAACAGTATAAGCTTTTGTAAAACTAATAAAAAATACATTTGACTTGACTGATCTGCACAGATTTTCGTGGAAAATCTGCAGAATGCATTTACACATTTTAAAATGTCCTTAACTGAGCTGGAAGTACTACACTCATATTGGAAAGCACAGTCAAATTAACCAGAATATTTAAGAAACAAACATGCAAGGGGTAGGGAATGTGTGGAATTGTGTGAATGACAGACTTTCCAATTCTGTGGAAATCTACACCGCTTCAGTGTGGTCTTGACTAACTGTTAAACATTTTTAGTATCAACACATTTTGAGTCCATGCAACTTCCATTTAACAAATCAAGAATGAATAGTTGAAAAGTTTTTTTTGTTAACTTTTCTTCTTTCAAAAGGCACATCAGCTGGCTCACATGCAGGCCCAGGTCAACAACGGCACAGTCAGCGGAACATCCCTGGGAAACAATGACGAAGAAGAAGAGGAGGAAGACGAGTATGACTATGATTATGAGTCACTGTCTGATGGTAAACATACTTTGCATTACTCAAGCCAGCGTGTCCTTTATTTCAACTCGAATCGACAGCGATTATTGGAACATTAAGTGGAATTTTCTGTTCTGTTCACTAACCCTCTCACGATCTTTTACTGTTCTCACGATGGCACCTTATGGCATGTTGACCTTTTTCCACTCCCCCCTCCTTTCTTTCATTTTCTTCCCTCTTTTTTTCTCCTTTTTCTCAGCTGACGTCCTCAATGCTTCCACAGCCTCTTATGGCCAGGAAGGTAAACGTATTGTGTGAGTGTATGTGGGTAGTTGACACATGCACATGGTTTAACATTTTTTTTTTTTTTTTACTTTTGGTTTAAAAACTGCATTTGCATTAGGCTTCTTTTCTCAAATTTGTAAGATAATTAAATACATGACCTGTCATTAGTGAAAATTGGGAGTTAGATAATGCATGTTTACTAACGCACTGGTCACCACAGTGCAGTTTCTACATTTTAATTGCTAATAGTTTAGCAGATAATTGTACGATTGTGGCCAAATTTTTTATTCTTTGCTGTCCTGACAAATTATGAAAATTTATGTAAAAAATGATTGGTCTAGTAGACGTAGATGCCATGTCAACTGCCCATGTAAATGCGTGCCATGATGTTGTGTCGCTCTTACTGCTATATGCTGCTGGTGTGTTGACTCTGATGTGATTGCTTGGACTCAAAGCAGAGAAAATCAAAGCAGAATAATGGTGCTTGTGTCCGAGAGCCATCAGGTGTGTGCTGTCTGCTTCTGCCATGAATAAATCAGTGTTTTTTGAGTACAGCGATGGGTGGTACAGTGTATAAACAAAACCACCCAAACTTGCTTTAACGTTTGCTTCCACGTCCTTGGTGTTTTGAAAATGGCTCGACCTTGCTTGCGGCACTGGCTCATCTGTGGGGGAAAACAAAGCCATCTGGTTTCTCAGGCCCTGCACTGCTCTCTGTTAAAAGAGACTTTGTTCTTTCCCATACGGCTTTCCCCAGACTCAGCTATGAGTTTGTGTAGTCAGGGGAATGCTGGGCATTCACTCAACCTGTTTTCTTAAGCCGGGGATGCATTTGCCGTGATTTTACCATCTGAGACAAATTTCAATAATTGTACGAGATTTGTTTCGTTACAAGGTAAAATGGAAATCTTTGATTGCTTTGTGTGACATCAGCGGATGACCAATTAATAGCCTTTTTGCTAAATCTCCAGTGACGTCCTGACAGTGTCTGTGGGTTACACACCTATGAATGACTAGTCCTGTGATCACAATCAAATAAAGGCCCACTAGATGTGGTTACTTTTTGAGGATGTCAGAACATTGCTCATGATTGACAAAACTGACTGGGCATTTTACATCAAAGTCTTAAAGTTACCATGAAATCATAATTGACCATTCTTATTTCAATTTTTATGGCATATTGCAGTATTTATAAATTGCTTATCTATGCACATAATTTTTTTAAATTCATGTGCCCATGTAATGTTTAATCAAAAACATTAACATCCACTACCCCTCACGATGACATCTCTTCTCGTCCAACAAATAAATTCCCGATGGATAAAATCAAGTACAGCTCTATATCACCTGGATATACATCACAATAGAGAGGAAAAACTTCCACAATTTCAATTTACATTTACTTCCAGATTCTAAAGGGATAGATAGTTCACCTCAAAATGCAAGCTCTGTCATCATTTACATTTACTGCATGTAGTTCCAAAACTATGTGACTGACTTCTTCTGTTGAACATATTTTGATGAATGTCTCAGTGTTTTTTCTTTGTCCATACAATGATACAAAGTCAATGGTCACCAATACTGTTTGGTTACCAACATTCATCAAAATATATTTTCTTGTGCTCTATAAAAGAAAGAAGGTAATATAGGTTTGACATAAGGGTAAGTAATGATGACAGAAGTTTTGGGTGAACTATCCCTTTATGAAGTAAATACATTGTGTCAGACTACACTATTGATGTCACACAGTCTTTCTTGGCTTCTGCTCCCAAATATGACTGCTTCACCTTTATGTGCTTTGCGAAATGTTTTATTTTGTATTTAGATGGAATTGTTCTCATTTATTTAATTTTCTTTTCCTTTTTTTGTAAATCACATGATGTTTTTTGGCTGAAGAAATTTCTCTTTGGGTTTTTGTAGAGATGTTTCTTAGTGTTTTTAATTTCTGCAGACAATATTCTGGACGACAAACCTGAAGGCAAGTCCTCCACTGAGAAACTTCAATATGAGTCCAATGATGAGATGCCCAAGCGGTTTAAGAAAGCGGGAAGCAAAGGAAAGGTCTGTACAGAACTGAAATGATGAACATTTGAGTTCCTTTCTACCTGAATACATACTTGATCTGTGATGTTTGTACTTCTGCACCCTTGCAGATGTTTGACATGGAGCTAGGAGAGGAGTTCTACCTGCCCCAGAATGAGAAAGAGAGCAGACAGATCGCTCAAGAGCTCTCTGATCTGGTCATCTACTGTCAGGCTATCAAATTCCCAGGTTTACAGCTTATTTCATTATTACACGAGCACAATCACAAAAGTTTGTTGTTCACTCCGCCTCTGGGACACACAAATAGTGATGCACTGAATTATTTGGCCGAAAAAATGAATTTTTGATTTTGGCTAAATAATTTCAGTTAATTTAGTGCACATAATATGCTGTTTTCAGTTGATGCATGACCAAAACTGTATTTATAGCATGCTTCCTATCCAATAATCACAATATCCTACTCTACATAAACATCAGAAGGTACAGCATGTTGAAAGAAACAACAACTTGCTGAAATCTATCATGTCTCATTAATAACTGTAAAGATGTAAATAAAAGAGCTTGTAAATATACATAAGCCATCCAATGCCCGTAGCAAGCTATTATTACAGACATCGTTTCAATTTTTATATTTCAGCAATGAATTGCAGTAGTATATAAAAATTGCATCATGTGCATTTTAAATGTTTTTATACAAGTCAGTTTTTGAGTGATGATCGCTAAATATTATTGACTAATTAATTAATTAAAAAATTTATAATGTATATATATATATATATATATATATATATATATATATATATATATATATATATAAAAAATTTAGTGCATCACTACATAAGATTTTTGTGTGGTTTTCTTATAACGTGATTGATTTGTGTATGCAATCCACAACTGACTGAAAACGATCCAATGTTTTGACTAGTGAAAGTAGTGAAAATAGATGCAACCTCTTAATCATGGACGACTACACTGTGTTGGGAAAGCTACTTTACAAATGTAGCCTCTCAGGCTTCATTCTAAGTAGCAACACATTTCAACTACAGTTTAAGTTTATAATAAGCAACACTTCATCTATTGCATATTTGTGCTACAAGGCTAATGTAAACTGCTGTAGAATTTGCTGAATTTGATAAAAAGGGTGGGCAAATTAGATTCAGGTGTTTGGCTCTACTGGAAACTGTAATAGTCCCAGAGGTGAGTCTTAAACAAACAAACAGTATCAAGCACTAGAGTTCTGGAGGAGCATATACCCTGCAGCCGTGACCTTACATATGTGTTTGTTTGTGTTTGTGTGCGTGGGAACTAGGCCTCTCCACCCTCTCCCCATCAGGCTCTGGAAGGGGAAAAGACAGAAAAAGCCGGAAATCCATCTTTGGCAGCGCTCCTGCTCGCGGAAGCCCCGGGGAGCCCGTGACGTTGGTCCGAGCTCCAGGGAAAGGTACGGCCGCCTCGGTTTTGCACGGAACTGTGCACAGGGCATGCAGGAAATAGAACACCCACTTAGAGCACCCATGGGAAAAGGGCTCTCAAGTTTTCCATTATACCGAAGACCCTCGAAAGCACATAAAAATGCCTTTCTGCAGAATATTTCCGGTGACTGACTGTATGAGAAAACAAGCATGTGCTTTTTGAGGAGAAGCACTTTTGGAGGGCAAATGCTTCTTTGAATTCAATCTTAAATTGATAACTTCCTGCCATCTTAACAGAAGTGCATCTATTTTTTTTAACCAGTTTATTTTTATTAAAGGGACAGTTCACCCTAAATTAAAAATCCTGTCAGAATTTACTCAGCCTTATGATGTTCCAAATCTGTATGACTGACTTTTTTCTGTACAACACGAAAGAAGAAAATTTGAAAAATGCGCTGGTTCTTCTTTTACATGCATTTGCAATCAATGGAAAATTATAAGCTTGAATCCTATAGGTCATGTTTATGATTATGTTGCTTTATGCAGCTTGAAAGCCTCAGTCCCAAGGAGTGTCAAAAGACTCTTTTTTACTTTGGCACAAAATACCGCTGTGTGTTCAAATCTTACAGATAAATCCTTACCTGACAGTAAAGAATACCGTATATCAACCTGAGAACCATTTTCATAATTTCATAACCATTTCATAATATTTCACCAATCATCTCTGTTGTGTTTTCCAGTAGCTGTTTAGAATCAGAACTAGCGATGCCAGATTAACGAATGAATCACAGTTTTGATCAAATCAGTCAGGCGGGTTGGACAGTTCACTCACATTCTGAAAAAAAAAAAATATTAGAAGAACTAGATGAGGTGGATATTTGCCTACAGTTACTGTAAGAAACACAACTTGCTAATGCCTTGTATGGTTAGTGATGAAGCAGCTCTTTATTGGACATATAGCGTATGAATGTCTTGTACTGCAAGGCCAATTTATAAAAATATATCCATAACAGTATCCAAAAATATCAAAATACAGGGTTTTTCAATTTCCTAGAACTGCACAAATTGGTGAGAAAAAAATCTAATTTAGATTTTTCTGAAAAAAATGTGATTGAAAAAAAAAATCTAGCTTTGATGTGCATGTTTTTAGGGCTGCCAAAATTTTGTGATTCTACATCAATATGGCTATAAAATAATGCTAATAATAATTACTTCAAAAAAAAAAAAAAATATATATATATATATATTCAAAAAACAATACTGTACTGTAAAATACTGTAATGTTTCACTGTAAAATTATTACATTATTTTTAAATTATAAAACTAATATATATATATTTTTTTCTTAATGTCTTCATTTTCAAAATAAGTTTTTATTTTAAAAATGAACAACCACATGCAAAACGCCAGGCTTGCCTGTAGTGTTCTCACTGATAAGGACATGACTTTCCCCTTCTATAAACGTGCTCTGATTCTGCTTTTGTCTGTTTGCCAAATTGCAGATGTGACTCAGCCTCACATAAGATATTTATATAACTATCTCATACTGCTTAGTTTCACTTTTAAACAGCTTCCCTGAAATACATTTTTAGGTCCTTTCCACTTGTTGCAATATCAACTTCATATCGAATCAGCATTCTTGTTTCTTCTGCAGCCAGTCTGGAGGGCATTCGTATGAACTGGGAGGAACAAACATCACTAACGCTGAGCCCGAGCACCTCTCTCAGCTCCATCATCCGCACACCCAAATGCTACCACATCTCCTCTGTCAACGAGAACGCTGCAAAGCGTCTGTGTCGCCGCTACTCCCAGAAACTCATCCAGCACACCAGCTGCCAGCTGCTCCGCACGTACCCTGCAGCCACACGCATCGACTCCGCCAACCCCAATCCTCTCATCTTCTGGCTGCACGGTATCCAGCTGGTCGCCCTCAACTATCAGACCGACGGTAAAGAGCGTGATCTGCTCAGGACAGGAATTAAACCAGTGTAAATGATAGTGATAGACTGATATATTGACCATGTTGATCAGTCAGGCCAGTTTTATAGTGTGTTTTCCTGAAGTTGTCAGACTAGTGGAACAGAAAACATCCAAAATACACTTTTAAGGGTTTATTTTATTGGACTGTATCTACATTAGTCAACATTTGAAGTCAATCAAAAAAGTTCATCAAAGTTGTCCTAAGACCAGAACAGATATTCGTTTTGGTTTTAGGACAACTTTGATGAAAGGTTTTGATCCACTTCAAATGTTGACTACTGTATTTGTGTCATTTCCGATACATTTTTTAAAGGCTGTTTTCTCAAAATTATTGCACTGGGCCAGAAATCTCCACTTCAGCAGCACTTACATACACCAGACTTTACAGTTTTGTTCCTATCTATATTAGGGGTGACCCCGAATAGTCGACGATTCAATGCTTTGATAGGAGGAGCCTGATTCGACTCCCAATGTCACAGTCGAATATTCGTGGGGTGTTATGATCATGTCATTTTGGCTATATGGGGGTGCTCAAATGTCTGATTTCACAAAGAACTACTGGTTTTCTCCCAATAAGTTAATATACAACCTATTAAGACAATGCTGTAAATAAGAATCTGAAAAGAAGGAAGATTTAAATAAATATTTTAACGTGCGTGAATAAATCCAACCACCCCTATAGATTTAAGTTTCACTTTCTATAATCCGTGACCAACAGAAAAGTGGCAGGGATTTAAATCTTTAACAAGACTCAAATTGACACTGGATTTTTTTTTATCAGGTAGGGTACAAGTGATTTCAAACATTTCAGCCGGTTTATTTAACCTCCTGAGACCCAGCTATGGAGTTTTTGCCTCTGTAGTGGACATTCTATTTTAGTGAATTTCTCTGAGACCTCACATGTCACAGCTTTAAGTCTGGATGTCCTGTACAGAGCACATTCAGGGCTTTATAGAGATACTAAATGATTGGAAGTTTCACCATGACCACACCCTCTACTAGGTCTTTAAAAATGGCTACATTTAATTTAGTAAAAAAAAATACATCCTTATGGAAATATGATTATTTTGTAATTGTCATTTAAATCTCAATAATTTTCAAATTGTTTGTCATAAAGCAACATCTCAGGAAAATGTTATGGGTTTTCAAATTCAAATTCAAATATAAGTTTAGTATAAAAAAATCCTGAAACCTAAAAATTGATTGGTGATTTAAAAAAAATCCCATTGTTTTTGCCTTTTTGATGTCTATTCATGCCATTTTATTTTTAGAAAAACTAAGTCCTAGTGTCCTCTACAGAGGACATAGAATAAAATATGAATAAAATTTAATTTTTTTCTTATGGTCTAAACCAGTGGTTCCCAACCTGGGGGGGCGCAAGAGTTCACAGGGGGGGCGCGGGAGCAGATATACTTTGAGGTAGGGCTGGGCGATAAAACGATAACTATAATTATAGTGATATAATTTTCCTCGATAAAACAAGTTCGATAAATATTCAATTTAATGTTTATGCGGCAAAAGCGGAACAAAACAGTGCTACTAATTTGAACCGCGTATCCGCTCGGTTCAAACAGCGGCACAGCTGTTGACATCTGTTGAGCGAGCTGACTCATCGATCACGCGACCACTAAACAGCGCTGTGAGATCCAGTGAGAAGCGCTTGAATTCAGCGAAGAACACAAATGACTGGAATAAACTAGTATCAGTCGATATCAGTCAACTGATATAAACTAGTTTAAATCCAGATAAAACAGCGCTGACAAACAGCAGAAAAACACTGTGTGCAACGATACAGTCAGAAGGCTTTTCAATCTACAATTCGCCATCGTTTACCATGGATTTACTGTAGTAACACTAACTGCACCATGGTATTGTGGCAGAAATGTGGGGTATTTATATCAAATTTATTATATTAATGTAGACGTCTATTAAATGTATTAAAGGAGTAATGGAATGTAATTGTATATTTGTGATTAAGCTATAGCTAGCGTTTGTGCATTTATAATGTATTTAGACTACTGTTTTACATATAAATAGGCTACCTAGAAACCATATAGTTGCCTTTTTACCACAGTATTGAGGTGCTATATGTGTGGTTTTAACTCTGGTTATCATGATGTAAATGTATGCTACTAAGGAAGAACAATGGTTAATTTTAATAAAACTCAAACAGTCAGAAAAATTTACTTTCACCATATAAAAAAGGAGGTTGTTGCAATTTTTACAGATGTTACTGATTTTGATAATGAACATAAATTTACATCTGCATCCTAACTCAAACTACTACTGTCAACTGTGCATTTCTAAAAGACAAAAAATTGTATATTATTATTGCATATATATATATATGGGCGTGTTTAAATATAATAGGGGGGGGGGGGGCTCAGATTACCATATGTGTACGTAGGGGGGGCCCATGAAAAAAAGGTTGGGAACCAACCACTGGTCTAAACCATGTAATGACAGGAAAAAATACTAAATTCACAAAACTTTTTTTTGGGGGGGGGTTTCAGGAGGATATATATTGTGTATATATTATCTCATATAAGATGTATTTGGTTGAGTTACGCTACAGTAAAGCGCTTCATTGTTGTAGGCTACTACGGTAATTATCTCTTCAGCGAGCAGTACAAACAACAATGCAGAATATTAATAACTATGACTGGGACTGTCATTTACATAACATTATAATGAGAACACTATTAGCCTATAATAAAATGCTGTGGATTTTTAGAGTTTAGTTGCCGTGTTTCTGCACGTTGTTGCGTGAAGAATGCATCCACAAAAGGAGTTCATTCAGAGCCGCGCAGACACGTTCATGCATGCGCATTTTGTGCAGATAGCCTATAAGTCGTAATATAACATTGTTGTATAAATAACGAAGCGTATTCTATATGAGATAAAGGAGTTAAATCCCATGATTAAAAACCTGCTATCAGATGCTTCATTCTACTGGTCATCTTCAGCGCGCGCAGCTCAAAACAGAAATGCAGAACATTAATAACTTCTGTCATATACATATATATATAATGAGAGCACTATAAAACTAACTAAAAATGTTGTGAATTCTTAGGGTTTCACTGACATTTAATGCTATCTTTTAATCAAAACATAAAACATTATTTTTGTATCTGCCAGGCGTCCATAACACATTTTCCCTGTGTGTTAACGTCAGTAATTATGACTGACTACATTTACATGGACATCAGTAATCTAATTATTTACCTTATTCTGAATAAGACAATATTATGATTTTACACGAGTTTCAGAATTTCACGTGTAAACATATAGTTCGTCTTCGTAATGATGCCATATACAGTTTTGGGTGTTTAATTTTTGAGTTTTGATGTCCATGTATACTGTCGAATGTCTGATATGACTCTTGGTAATGTACCCCCCCGCCCCGCGGAACATATGATTCGAATATCAGTCGACTATCGGCAAGATTTGAAAATTCCGATTCGACTATGAAAATCCTTAGTCGGGGACACCCCTAATCTATATTTTAAAAAGATTTTCATAGAGGGGTTTGTTCATATCATTTGACTGATTTATATGATTTTTCCCCCTTGGCTGTTAACCATATTTCTAATTTATGGTGTGATAAACAGAGATACCTGAAATCCCCTTTGTAAAAACCTTTGACTAATATGTCGCCAAATAAAACAACATTTTTGCATATTTAATTAGATAATGCCTCATTTTCACATTTAAACAACATTTAAGAAAACTTGTTATACAATTTTTTTTTTTTTGCAATTCTTAATCAACCAAATGGGGAAGTATGCTGATATGCTATATTTTGACCTCATTCACCTGGAATGTCTTGCCTTAAGAGATTATTCATTAAATGTACTGTCTTAAGTTAAACCAATAAATGATACATCAGTCATTATATATATATATTTTTTTGTAGTATTCCAGGAAAACAGCCGTTTTTATGTTAAATTATATTTAAAATGTATTTCTTATACCATTTCACTAGATGTACACATGTATTTTTGTGTGGAGTTTATTTTTTTATTTACTACCTTTAAATTGAAATATGTAATACTTCTATACTTCTACTTCTATATTCAAATGTGATGATGAGGATTATTTGAAGAATTCAGTCAATTTTGTGAGAAACTAATTGGATGTGGCTGGTATTTTCTCCTCTAGACCTGCCCATGCAGCTGAACGCAGCTCTGTTCGAGGCTAATGGTCACTGTGGTTATGTGCTGAAGCCTCCGGTCCTGTGGGAGAGAAGCTGCCCTCTCTATCAGCAGTTTTACCCTCTGGATCGAGACCTGGAGAACATGACCCCCACGCTATACACTCTCACTGTAAGTATCCCACATTACCCACATTTGTTTAGCGTTAAAACTACTCTTAGCTAATCTAGCAGACATTCATGAATTAATGTGCGCACAGATTGTGTCGGGACAGAACGTGTGTCCGGGGAACTCGAACGGCAGTCCCTGTGTGGAAGTGGAGGTGTTGGGCATGTCGGCAGACAGCTGCCATTTCCGCACCAAGCCCATTCACCGCAACACACTCAATCCCATGTGGAACGAGCACTTCCAGTTCCACGTGCACTTCGAGGATATGGCGTTTCTGCGCATCGCTGTCGTGGAGAACAACAGCTCACAGGTCACCGCTCAGCGGATACTGCCCTTCAAAACCCTCAAACCAGGTGAAGAGCATTGCGTGATTACTGCTGTACTGATTATTAATCCATCACTGCAGCATACTTTATAGATGATCTTCAGAATGTACATTTTACATACCGTACACTAGCCTACCGTTCAAAAGTTTGAGGTCACCTAAGATTTTTTTTAAAGGTTTTTGAAAGACGTCTCTTATGCTCATGAAGGCTGCATTTATTTGATCAGAAGCAGTAAAAACAGTAATATTGTGAAATATTATCATTTAAAAGAAATGTTTTCTATTTAAATATATTTCAAAATGTTTCTGTTTAAACATTGATAATAATAAGAAATGTTTCTTGAGGAGCAAATCAGCATATTATGGTTTCTGAAGGATCATGTGACACTGAAGACTGGAGTTATGATGCTGAAAATTCAGCTTTGACTCACAGGAAGAAATTAAACTTTCAAATATATTACAATAGTGACTTTATACTTTAAAACATGTATTTTATACTGTAATACTATTTCACAGTATTAGTGTTCTTACTGTATTGATGAGCATAAGAGGCTTCATTAAAAATATTTAAGTGTGTGTGTATATATATATATATATATATATATATATATACAGTATACACACATATACATACATACATATATATATATATATATTATATATATATATATATATATAAAAAATGTATGTATATATGTGTGTGTGTATATATGTATATATATATATATATATATATATAAAATTGTTGCTTAATATTCATATATATTATAAAATATACAATATACATTATATTATAAAATATTTATTTACATTTTTTGTTTATTTATTTTTTTACTGTCTATTGTCAACAATTGTGGATGGTCATTTGTGCCTTCAGATTACTCTGTTTGATCATTTACTGTATTGAATTCTGTTTTTTCTGTGTCTGAATTTAATTGACCAGTAAAACATTGTCTGATATTTGGTTTGGTGTCTGTGAATTCTTCCAGGCTACAGACACCTGCAGCTGAGGAACCTGCACAACGAGTCTCTGGAGATCTCTAGTCTGTTCATCTTCAGCCGCAGGACGGAGGAGAGCCCCACCGGAGGACCACTGCCTGCGTCTGTGGTGAGACCGCATTCATAACCCGCTCATAAACCACACAGCTGTCAGGCTCTCAGGCAGATATTTGTGTTACATGTAGTACTAGTGGAACTAGACAGCAGAAATTAAAGTGTTTACATTCATGATTCCTCTGTATGTGCCTTACAGTCTCACAGAGGAGTGGCCAGCATGTTTGAGAAAACATTGTGTGAATATTTCTGATGTTTTTAAAACTCTGGAATGTGCTGCATTCCTCTCCCTCGTTCCCTGTCATCCCAGTGCAGCATAGTTTCATTAAAAACAGGATATCATAAAGACATAGACATGCTACTGTATACAGAAGTGCCATGCCCATTCAAACTGGAAAAATACTGAAAAAATAAATTGAGTGAGAGCAGTTCCAGGGGAAAATGAAGGTTTGTATTCATCTGTACGGTGGAAAAATGGCTTCGAGACTATTTTCTCTCAGAAATTCCTGGTAAATGTCACAAATTATTAAAAAGAAACAGCAAGCAACAATTAAATGTTTTGAAGTATAAAGACTGAAATAAAGTTTTCTTGTAAAATGTACTCTAATATATAATTTTTCAGTGTATTTGCATGTTAAAAATGATTAAAAACAACAGTGTTTTTGTCTAAATGACTGTGGCAGTAGTAGTTTAACTCTGTTATACTTGTCAAGTGTATCTTCTCTTGCTGGTGTTGTTGCTAAAATACAGTAGGTGCATGAGACTCCTGACTGTAAACACAGTTTGATTGAATCATTTTATTTAGTTCAACTGTCAGGACTTGTTTAATAGCTTTGAAACATTATTAATAATCTGCTCTTTTGTTTATTAGTCACATATTTTGGCATGTGAAAAAAAAGTGAACTCTGTTGTCATTTTGTTGTCCTCTCAGCTGTTCAGCACGGAGGAAAGACGTGCCGCCCAGCAGCACAAAGTGACAGTGCATGGAGTTCCAGGCCCTGAACCCTTCACCGTAATGTGCGTTGATGAATACACCACAGCCAAGCAGCTCCTGGACTCTGTAAGTGTCAACGCAACATAGCGAGACAGTTTAGACAGGCTAGCACACACCAGAACACTGTTAAGTGCAATGAACCAAAGGACAAGGTGCAACTTCTGGAGATGAAGCAGTGGAAGCACTCTGTGTGTGTGGTGCCATCAGGGGTTCAGAGTTCTCTTGGAATTCTTGAGAAGTTGTTTTTATGAGTTCTGAAATTGTTTCGGATTAACCCTGGAAGTTCATCTGGTTGCCAAACAGTCCTCCTCGTGGAGAATGATTGTCATCCGTTCTCTCGTTAGGAACAAGCAGTGTTCACCCCAGTGTTTACTGGTCTGCTTCACATTTTCATCATTCCTCAGCACATAAACACGCGTTTAAATAGTCTCTTTCTTGCCAGTTGTTTCCGACTACCTCCTTCAACTACTTCCTGATGGAGGAGAAAATGCCTCTGAGCAAGGAGAAGAGCGAGTCGAAGAAAGCTCCTCAGCAGCGACCCCTAGCGAATGACGAGCGGCTCCTGAGAGTTACTCACAGCTGGCAGCCGGAGGAAGGATGTGTGGGCAGAATATACCTGAAAACCAAGGAAGAGGTTTGTGCTTGCTTTCATTGAGTTCCATTTCTAAGGGTCAGCCCTGTTATGCAGTATTGTTTCAAATTAATAACTTTTGAAAGAGGAATAAACAACCACTGAAAAGTTTTGAGTTGGTAAGTTTTTTTTGTTTTTTTTTACAGAAGCCTCACTCTTCTGCTCACAAAGGCTGCAATTATTTGATAATAGAAATGCAGTAAAAACAGTCATTTTGTGATTTATTTTTTTACAATTTAAACGAACTATATCTATTTTAATACATTTTAAAATGTAATTTATTCCTGGGATGCAATGCATCATTACTCCAGTCTTCAGTGTCACATGATCTTCAGAAATAATTCTAATATGCTGATTTGCTGCTCAAGACACATTTATTATTTTATGTTGAAAACCGTTTTTGCATTGCAATGACTTGACTGTTAATAGGATATAAAGGCTGACAAGATGGAAAGTAAACTAAAAACTGTTAACTGGTTACCGATTTAAAGTATTCCAAAGAAAACATTTTTATTGGAAATATTTTGATTAAAGAAAATGTGAAGAATCTGTTAGTTTATTATGAGATATTCCAAGTTATGTCAGAAGCACTCATGTTCGAAACATCAACATTCATTCAGGTTATTCAAAATTCACCCCATGTTTAGGATACTAGGATTAAAACGGACCCAAAAATAACCCAGAATGATTTCCAATATCTTTGGACAACATAAACGTAACCCATAACAACAGTGACTCACACAGGCTTCATAAAAGATCCACACCCATTACTTTTGTTTATTCATCCAACATTTGATTCTTGACCTGTTGCTCCCCCTGCTGGCTGATAGCAGAACATCAGTGAGAAGAATACGGTGCTGGAGGGGGTGGAGGAGGTGAGCAGTGGAGAGGAAGACACGTTCCTCGTGCAGGTTCATGATGTTTCTCCTGAGCAGCCTCACACTGTCATCAAAGCCCCGCGTTACAGCACCGCCCAGGACATCATCCAGCAGGTCAGAAGATCACCGCAGCTTCACTCAAAAATCTCATCCCTGTCATGTTAATATCAGAATATCTAAGCCGCTGTGGTCTGTTGTAGACTCTGAGCAAAGCCAAGTACTCTCTGAGCATCCTGAGCAACCCTAACCCATGTGACTACGTCCTGATGGAGGAGGTCACTAAAGACGCGTCTGGAAAGAAATCCTCCTCAGCTAAACCGTGCCAGCGTGTGCTGCAGCCCCACGAGTGTGTGTTCCAGGCTCAGAGCCGCTGGAAGGGAGCTGGGAAGTTCATCCTCAAACTCAAGGAGCAGGTAAACACTTATTCATGTGAGACTGAAGGCCCGTTCACAACAAAACATGCACCGCAAGATCTGAAACTAATAATACATTACTTTTGCTTTTCAGCGAATGCATATTTATCCCCAAACTGAAGTAACACTATCATTCAAAGTTTTGGGATCAGTATGAATTTATTTTTATTTTTTATAATCTGTTATGCTTGGCAATGCTGCATTTATTTGATCGAATAAACCGTGAACACAGTAATATTGAAATATTACTACAACTTAAAATAACTGTTTTCTATGTGAAAAAAATGTAACTACAGTCTTCGGTGTCACATGATCCTTCAGAAATCATTCTAATATGCTGATTGGCCGGCTGCTCAAGAAACATTTCTAATTATTATCAAAGTTGAAAACCGATGTGCTGATAAATATTTTTGTGGATTTATTTTTTTTGCCGCAAGACATGAATTTTTTAATGAATAGAATTTATTTTAAATGTACATTTTTTGTAACAAATATATTTATGATAAATTTATTGCATCCTTATTTTTTTTTTTTTGTCTAAAACATCTAATTGACAAGGGGGGGGGGGGGGGGGGGGGTTCTTTCGTTAATTTCCATCAATTTTCCTGTCATTGTTGATTATTGGATTTTTTTTTTTTTTTTTTAGTTTTTTTAGTTTGCACTCAAAAAGAGACATTTATACATTTAAATTATAAATTATTTTAAATTTTAGGATATTTTAGGATAAAAAATATAATATAAAAAAATGAATGTTTCCTATGGACATGGTTTTATAAAACCTTTTATAAGGCCTGGAAAAGTCATAAACTTCACAACATTTTTTTTATTTGAAGGTCATTTTTATATATACACTATAATAACTAATGATGGATTTCATTATATTAATAGCATTTTTCCCCCGTGAACTGTCTCTCAGATCGCTCGTGAGGACAAGCGGAAGGGCGTGTCTTTTGCCAGTGAGTTCCGGAAGCTGACGGGTCGGAGTCGGAGCTTGACTGTGAACACAAACACAAACGGTTCAGCGGCTCAGGAGTCGACACACAGTAAGGAAGAGAAGGCTGCATGTCCCAGCATGGTGCCTCTTCCAGAGGCCTCGGAGTGAAGGAACGCTCTGCAGTGTGTGTGTAAAGTGCATGGAGCTCTCACGAGGTACTAGACCCTAACACACAACAAACATTAGTATTACATTTACATTTATGCATTTAGCAGACGCTTTTATCCAAAGCGACTTACAGTGCATTCAGGCTATACATGTTTTATCAGTATGTATTACACAGTCAGTCTGAAACCTAACAGATTGCTTACTTGGACACATTCAACTGGTGTCCAGAAATGAAAATTTGATGAAAATGTACTCATCCATGCAATATGATTTTGTGAAATGTAGCATTACATCACTTGCTCACCAATGGATCCTCTGCAGTGAATGGGTGCCGTCAGAATGAGAGTTCAAACAGCTAATAAAAACATCACAGTAATCCACACCACTCCAGTCCATCAATTAACATCTCATAAATCTGTGTATTTGTAAGAAACAAATCCATCAAGAAAAGCCCAAACATTTCTAAAATATGTGTGTGGGTCTTGATGTAAGAGACAACAGGGGATGAACTTTATCACTGGACATTATGGACAGAAATTACGGTTTAAAGAAAAAAAAAAAGATGGATTTGTTTCTTACAAACATGCAGCTTTCGCTTCACAAGACATTAATTGATGGACTGGAGTGATGTGGATTACTTTTGGATTATTGTGATGTTTTTATCAGCTGTTTGGACTCTCATTCTGACGGCACCCATTCACTGCAGAGGAGCCATTGGTGAGCAAGTGATGGAATTCTATGTTTCTCCTAGGGGTGTGCGATATTTACAAAAATAATATCTCGATATTTTCTGGGATTTTATTGATACCGATAATTAGATGATATTTTGCTGAGTGTGATATTGTGCAGGTACCTTAAAGTGCCCCTATTATGGATTTTTGAAAATGACCTTTCATGTAGTGTGTAACACAGCTCTAAGTGAATGAAAACATCCTGCAAAGTTTTAAATCTGAAAGTGCACCGTGTATAAAGTTATGGTTCTTTCTCTCAAAAGAAAGAGTCGACTCTGAATCATTGAAACGAGTCGTTTCAATGTAAGGTAAAAATACTCAAGCAAGTAAGGTAAAAATAAATGGCATATTATAAGACAATGAAAGTGTTTTTTGACCTTGCATGCATGTCAACCTGTTGTTGGGGACTCCCAAAACCAAAATATGAACCTTTCATATTTCAAATCACACATCGAATCACACATCGTTAAACCAACAATTACGATATTATCGCAGACGATATGTATCGCACACCCCTAATTTCTCCAAATCTGCTCTGATGAAGAAAAATCGAACTGTTCCTGTATGATTTAGTCAAGGTTAGATTTTGTATGGTATCCCAGATTGTTGAGCAGTGCTACCTGATGTTTAATGTTTGCTGTTCTTTATCTGTCATTAACTAATTAATGTTATTAATTAACAGTGCACCATGTCTTTACTATCAGTGAATAAATTATTAATGGCATGTAATATTTAATAGAGCTCAATCAGGGTCGACACCGTATACAATTTGCTGCAAATGAATATGAGCTGTTAAATACTTTGCTGTTTGTCATTCAGTCAGAAATAATGTTTAGTTTAGTTTTGAAAACTTGCAGCTTATGAAAATTAGACACAACCTTAGGAGCTTAAGTACAACATCTGAAAATACTGCATGTCTGTTCCTCACAGCCTCGCTTTCATTCATCAACTGACACTGAAGTCTGGAGTAATGATGCTGAAAATTCAGCTTTGCATCACAGGAATTAATTACATTTTGAAATATATTCAAACAGAAAACCCTTATTTTAAATTGTAATAATATTTTACAATATTACTGTTTTTACTGTACTTATGCTCAGCAAGGCTGCATTTATTTGATCAAAAGAGATTTGTTTAAAAACCTTACCAACCTCGTGTTACCATGTAATAAAATTATTGAAGACTTTTTAAATTGAGTCAACGGTAATGATTAATGAAACACGTTGTGAATGTTCCCATCGTGTGTCTCTTCTCAGGGTCTCTGTCGATGGAGCTGAAGGCCTGGCTGGCCGAGGGAGGCTTGGGTTCTCCGAGCGATCGCGCCCCTGTCCCGTCCCCATGGACCCTCCCGCTGCTGTGGAACTGGAAGCTGCATAAATGAGTCCAGACCCAGAGCAGCACCTGTAGTGTTCACTACTCTCTACTGCGTGAGTGCGGTACAGTCCAGCCTGATGGAGAGCGCTCAGCCGCTTGAGCTCGTCCCGTGCAGAACACGGTGAGTGTGGCTTGCTGACGGCTTCAGTCACTTCAGCATGTTACCGGATGTCAGATGAAGGCAGTTTCTCCTCACTTCTATACTACTTTTCCTTTTTTAACAGTACTGTAAGTGAATGCATTTGTATGCATTTCATTTTTTATTTGTGATTTTGCACATTATCTTGAAGTTCAGCTGTTTTGAAAGCTTTTTTAATACTTTATTTACATGCCTTTTTTTGGATTTGCTGAATTGAAATCAAGCAGCATAATGCTCCCAGCACATTAATGTAACGCTATCCTTTTTCGTTTGTTTTTTAGAAACAAAATGATTGACTTCCAAACTTTACGATTTCTTTTATGAATGTAAATATGGTGTGATTTTTTTCGAGTTCACAGCAAATGCACACAATATGTTTAGAAAGATGCAAGGCAGATTTTTTCTGTGTATTTTAGCAGCTAATTTAATTTGATGGCTTTCATTGCACACGTCCTGCACTGCATTTTAATGACCAACAGCAAAAACAAATGCAAGATGTTGAGCGGTACCTTTCTGTAAACTGCCACGAATCTATTTACAGTATTATAAAAACAAGCATTTGAAGAAACGTCACTTTTAAATGTATGTTACCGATATATTTCTTTATTTTATTACAGCTCGTAATTTTTTCTTTTTGTTTTAATTTCTCCCTTTGCAGCTGCAGTGCAAATATTTATTTTTAAATATTTTTTTCTTGCATTTATGAAGAGCTCGAGATCTTCTCTGGGACTGTAGTGCTTGTTTTGGAATATTTGAATTTAAAATCAATACATTAAGAGGTATGTGTCCCATATGACCTCTGTAATTATTGAAAGCCAGTTCCCTTTTTGTGTTAAATGAAATTTTGTTATAATATATTCATGTGATTTTCTAAACTCACTGCATAGCAGTTGAATCACCTAAAGCAGACCTGCTTTCCTTTCTTTGTTTTCAACTTTAAGTGCTCCATTTTCTTTCTTGAAGTGAAATCTTTCATAATTTATTAAATGTGATAGCCCAGGTTGGCTGTACTTTTCCAGATGTGTACATATGAATGAGAGTACATAATTATGAAATCTGCATTAATTTATTTGTAAGGGCATGAATGCTCCTCCAGCCTGTTCGTACTGTATTGATGTATAATGTTTGTATTTTTGTAATTTAGATTTTTAGCACTGTCTTCAAAGATATTAAATATTTTGACATTTAAGTGAATGTAGGCACCATTGAAGTGTATTTTATTTGTGGTCCACTACAGCATTGTGTCTTTTAATATCTTTTCAATGTATATTTCCCATCGCGTTGTTTCGAACAAGCAAGTGTTTAGTGTGACACGATGCTGTTATTTTAGTTCATTGATAATTCATCTAAGAACTTCTGTCTGTTTGGAGTTTAAAACATGTTGAACTTTACTAATGATGGTTTTCAGCACACACAAAGCTCTATAGGAATGTATCATCAATATTGTGATGTCAATATTGGGTTATTTGTTTACTTGAAACCACTGAATCAACCGCATTCATCAATAAATAGTGTTGAAAAATCCACGTTTGGTGAAACGGCTACTTTTCCATCAGTGCCCATGATAAACTCAAAGACTCTGCTGGTATCTTGGAGCATTTATTTTACACAAACGGATACAAAACAGCTTTTCAGCTCTTAATTTACAGTTATTCATGTTTCCTGGTGTGTGTGTTGTGATGTGAAGTCTAGACTCGTCTGCTCGCTCTGGTTTTGAAGAGCAGCATCAATCAGCGTCTTCAGCTCAGAATCTAAAAACGCATTGCCGATTGTGAAATGTTCCTGCAACACAAGCAGAATCAATATTTAGAAGAGAAAACTACACGACAGAACTATTTAAAGCATTGTTAGTTTGATGGAAAGAAGACCTTTTTCTTTGAGGGAGGTCCTGCAACAGGAGGGTTGAAGGTCATGTCTTTAACACTGTAGTCTTCAAACAGCTGCACTGGAGTCCTGAGAAATACAATGAAAAATCATCAGTCATCTTCATCAAAATGAACCACTGAAAAAGAGGCGGTTGTCTCTGTACCTTCTGCTGAGCTCCATGCTGAGAGCCCCGGACCCTTCACTAGGGGCACCTTTCATCAGATGAGCTGTAAACTTCCTCACCATAGGGTGATAGTGACTCTGAAAGAACAGCACAGATTACGACCCGTGGTACTCGAGTATCACCGATATACTGTTTAAGCTTTTTTTTTTATATTTTATTTTTTCACTTTAATTGTAGGTTTTAGTTTCAATTTAGTCCTTTCATTTTTTTATGGTTTTAATATGACCCTGATACACCAAATAAATCCATATAATTTGAAAACAGTTGCTGCTATTTGAATCAGGAACGCAACAGACGACTAGTTTGACACGTTTTTTTCCCCTAGTTGTTTCATTAACGTTTGTTTGAGCTTTAATATTTTAAGAGCACATTGTTGAATTAATGTTGTTTTAAATTTCATTTAATTATAATTATTAAGAGGATAATTATATATATTTTTTTGAAGTAACATTCATGTTGAGTGTTTTTGAAAGCATCATACACCGGTGTATACTGAATAGGGAATCTGAAGAAATTGAATGACTTCTGACACAACTACAAGCAGCAAATCATGGACCATAACATATTTTGTTTCTGTTTATGAGTTGTATTTTTTTATTTTGTGAAACTTATACTTTACCACATTTTAAAGCATATCACTGCACCTTTAACTCCACTACATAAAAAAAAAAAAAAATCAACATCTGCTCTGAGACGCAATAATGATTAGTTCACAAATCAGACTGAATGATTCATTCATGAACTGGACTGATCTGATTGCATTCGTTCAAGAGTGAACGACTCACTGATTTGGTGAAAACTAATCTTCAGTCACTGAAATGTTCCTGTCTGACTCAAAACAATAACCAGGAAAATCTAGTACTTTTGTACTTGAACTCATGTAAAACTGAAAAGGAGTATTTATTTCTGGGAGTATTTATGACTAATGATATTTCATTAGGGTATCTGTATTTTGATTTGTGCACTTCGTCTACCAATCATACACCATATTTTCTGGAGTATATTTAGTTTTTTTTAATATCAAGCATGCAAAACGTGGGAGATTAGTTTTTTTTGTATAGTGCATTTTCCACACAGCCTTGTTTTCAGTTTTGCTTCAAATAAATTTATTTAGCTTGCCACTATAATTTGTTTGTTTTATACTTGTATTATATTTTTTGCATACCTGTTCTGAATACCATTAAATTTGAAGAATTTGAGGTGTGAGAAAATAAATGTTTATAATGTTTATAAATGTTTCATTTTATTTACCAGTATTTTACATTATTTCTGAATGTAGTAATAAAATGTGATGTTTTTTTCTCTCAACACAATTTTGACCTAACTTACAGTAAGCTGCAACTAAATTTTCAATTGAATTATAATATAATATAATGTTGTGTTTTAATCTGATTGTCAGTGATTGAGTGAGTGATACCTTCAGTAAGTGAAGCTCCCACAGTGACGTGTTCTGAGGGTTGCAGTACTCAGGCACATCCAGCTCTGGCAGATACACACCACTGCCCTGCATTTCATTATCCAGCAGGATGTCACACTTAGGGAAGGTCTACACAAAAACCACACACACACAAATAACTCATGCATTCAGCTCAGAAAGCACAGATGTGAAGGAGGAGCAGCAGCACTGGCTCACATGCATCAGTGTCCTGTTGGCCGCCAGGATGCCCACACTGGAGTCAGGCAGCAGGTGCAGACTGAGCGTGCTCAGTCTCTTCAGGAAGCCCTGCGCTCTCTGCAGAGTCACCTGCTTCCTGCGTTTGGTCAGCATGACGTCCAGACACTGCAGCACGATCGCCGTGTCCTCGTTCGTTCCTCCTGCAGCCCATCCAACACAACAGTCATTTCCATCCAAAACAATTGTGAAAAATTGGAATATTGCATAAAACATTTATGAATCCTGTCTGATGTGTTCAAGAGAATAAAACATTCACTTCCTGAGAAACTGACGCAGAGAAGCAGTCATAAAAAGCTGCTGCAATCAGAAAAGCCTGTGACTCTTTGTTTTCCTACATAATATTTAGTTGCACAGATGAAACACAGCAACAAATGCAATCATGCAAAACAAGCCTGGGAAGCAATTATATCAAATCATTTTAATGACATTTTTATTAAAAAAAATATGACAAAATTGTGACTATTCCTCACAATTCTAATGGGTTCTTACAATTCTGAGTTTTTTTCTCAAAATTCTTTTGAGTTTAAATCTCAAAATTCACTGTTTATTTTTTGTTTCCACCACAGAGTAAAGAAATAATAAAGGTATTTATGAGAAGAATTGTGAGATAAAAAGATTTTTTATCCTGTGGTGGAAACAAGCTTCCACAGACTTTGGCTCAGTCATTTCAGAGCGACTAAAACAATATTTTAGACAGTATGCAGAGATTAGTCAACTGCACTATAAGGCCTTAATTTGTGGAAGGGGAAATTAAGATTTTTTAAGACCTTTTAAGAAACCCTGATAATCTATCAAATGGGTTGGATTTGCGCATCTAATTCTTAAAAATAAATGTCCGGGACACCACAGTGTGTAAGTGACTGATGTTCTCGCTCATATTAAATAACCCAGTGTCACTGTATGTGCAGAACAAAGAGACACTGGAGAGCTCACCTGCGTGCAGCGTCAGCAGCGCTTTGTATAAGTGGTTGTAGAATTTCAAAGGGTCGATGTTGAGGACGTCACCTGTTGCAAAAAGAGATGTATTTTAGCTCAGCGAGGGCGAGATGTCTGAGAAACCAGAGCTGTGGCGGCACTGACCTTGTCCTGAGAGGATGTGGAAGGATGTGAGGATGCAGTGAAGGCTCTCGCGATACATCAGATCCTGAGAGAAGGAAAACGCTGAGATGTTAATGCGTGAAATGTGACGTGAAGCAGGCGCTCCTGGCAGAAACACTTACACCCGATGTGATGAGGCCGTACAGCACCGCCAACAAATCATCGAAGAACTCCAAGTTTATCAAATGAGCAAACCTGCAGGAAACAGTTTGAACCACGTTAAATCAAGAACACGGAGGAATACTGACCGGAACGCTTTATTACAGTGTAATAACACCATAATAAAGCAGTTACACACATCAAGTGGAGCTTACTTCGCAAGACCTTCTAAAACGCAGGGCAGTAAGATGGACTTCTGAGCTTTCTTCAGTATTCTGAAGTAGGTGAGGAACACAATGTTCAGCGTCTCTGTGTGCTGGAATCAAACGATGGGAGAAAGTGAATATACATTACATAAGCTTCTGCAGTAGCACATTCATATAGAACAAGCTCTCCGTCGACTGTAGTAAGACTCACCAATTTAATTTTCTTCTCCTTGCTGTCTGAGGCCTCAGTTTCTAGAAGCTCTTTCTGTAGCTTCTCCTCTGCTTTCTTCCACTGTTAATGACAAGAAGGGTTGATCAAGGTCACAAAACAGAAACAATTATGTGTATAAGTGTACCAGTTTTCCAGCAGAAGTGTATTTCACATTCATTTACTCATAAATAAGCATTTCAGAAAATTCTTCATATAAAGACAGATTTCATTTACAAACCTACTTTGAGGAAACAGATGATGTAATCAAATCAAAACTACTACTGATTAACAGCTAGCTGTATGAAAGTATAAAAATACACTACTGTTTAAAAGTTTGAGGTCAGTAAGACTTAAAAAAAGAAGGAAATTAACACTAATTTAGCAATGCAAGGCTGCATTAAATCACACTAAACTAACAGTAAAGACATTCATAACATAAAAAAAACTATTTCTAATAAAGGTTGTTCATTTTAACTTTATATTCATTTAAGAATTCTGACAACAAATATATCATGAAAGATATAATATTTTCACAAAAATATTAAGCAGCACAACTGTTTTCAACATTGATAATAGTAAAAAAAATAAATCTTGAGCAGCAAATCAGCATATTAGAATGATTTCTGAAGGATCATGTGACACTGATGACTGAAGAAATGATGCTAAAAATGAAGCTTTGCATCACAGGAATGAATTATAATTTAAAATATATTCAAATAGAAAACAGTTATTTTAAATTGTAATTTTATTTCACAATATTACTGTTTTTACTGTATTTTTCAACAAATAAATGCAGTCTTGGTGAGCAGAAGAGACTACTTATTGACCCCTAACCTTTGAACGGTAGTGTATATATACACAAAGCATGTGTCCAGTGAACACTGACTAATATCACTGCACAACTTCAAATCATGACATTTCTGTGAAATAACATTCAGCCCAGTTCAAACCTTCCGCTGCATCCTGGACAAATTTGTCCGCCTCTCCTTGAAGGACATGAACTTCTTTTTTGGCGCAGTATCTTCTGTATCTTTCTTCATTTCCACTTCTTTTATTCTCAGACAAAGAAGACAGTTCAGCACCTGTGTATTCACAGCACAACACACCAGTAAAAATATAGAAATCATCACAACGTAACGCATGGCTAAAGTCACAGTTTGTTTGACGTGAGCCAATAAAATCAGAGAATTCATCAGAAGTCTAACTTCTCTGTACTACAGTAAACTTGACTTCTGTTTTTATTCATTTATATATATATATATATATATATATATATTATTTGTGTTGCAAATTCAAAACTCTAGACCAGCGTTAACAAAGATAACAAAAACTAAAACCATAAAAAACATACAATTACTTGAAATAAATACTTAAAAAATGAATAAAATTAAAATTAAAATAATAGAAATTAAATGAATAAAATATAATATTTTAGCTAGTTTCCAAGTAATGTAAATTTTGTCTGTTTGTTCTGTTCATCGTTGACAGATGAGGCAAAACTGTTTGTTTGAACTGTTGAGCTCTTCAACACAGTAAGATGTTGTACCTGAGGTTTGACGTTGTAGTTCCTGCCCTTGACCATGCCTGAGATGACCTTCACCACCGCTAATGACGCCTGACCCAGTTTATCCTGCTTCAGCAGTTTGCTGACGGCTTCACAACACATCTCAGACACCTGAGCGCAACATGACAACATCTAAATGATGAGCAAATCTCCAAATGTTGAGTCTTTCCAGCAAATATGGCTAGCAGACTGACCTTCCTGACGGAGTCCCTCATCAGAGGCACCACCATGACTATGATGTTGTTGTGGAAATTGAAGTGTGGCAGAGCTACCAGAAGATCACAGATGCACCTGATGGCCACTTCAGCAAGACCTTTATAACTCTGAAGAGACACGGCTTGACTTCTCTTCTGCTTCTTCTGCTTCCAGTCTGAAACAGCATCAGATCAGATGATCATGATGAGAACGAATGGGCTGATGGGAAGGTAAGGGCACAGAGCACTTGATGTACCTTTGACTGTCTGTTCCAGATCTTCCAAGTAAAACTTATACTGGCTGACGAGACCCTCCTCAAACTCCCTCAGCTGCAGCGTCTCTTTTTTCACCTGGAGAACAACAGAAAATGCTTAAATGGATCATATGATACATTTATTTCTTGCTTTTCAATATTGTAAATTTCTTTTGGGTCCACGTATCCAAAGAGTTCACTTCTGATGAACATTTTTCTCTCTCACTGTTAAAAAAAAACAGGTCAGTTTTTACTGCTGTGCTTTTATGTATGTAAACACTGCCTTCTCAGACTGAAATAATCATAACCTTTTAAAAATACAACTTCAGTCCAATTCTAATACAAAGAAACAGCAGATTGACCCATATTTTACTCTAAGAATTAGAGTCTATCCTGCTGTATCATCCAGGATATCTGCAGTTTTTAAAATCACATTGAAGACTTTTAAGACATGCACAAATATATTTAATACTGTATAACAAATCCAATCAATCTCAAAAACAAACAAACAAAACTTGTCAGATTCTTGCAAAACGGTAACTGCAAATGTAAAATTCATAATAATTGAATATATACATATGCATTGATGTTAGTATATGTAGTGTAATATATCAATACATACATATTAGAGATTGACTGATATTGGATTTTGCCCATACAATAATAATTTGTTTAATGAAAGACAAAAAAATATAATAATTTATATATAATAATATAACAGTGTTCAATAATAGCAGCCCAGGAAGAAGCTTCAAGGGTTTATGTTGAACTAAATGCTAAATACATTTTATTGTGCACCCACAAATATCAATAATACCCAGAAAAAGCATTTGACAGACAATGTGGGACATTTAATTATAAGCAAGGCCAAAATACAGCAGGACTCTTATTTTGAAATGACTATGCGTTAAAATTTCTAGCTGCTCACTCAGAAAGAGATTAAAAATATGCATTCTTACAACAAAGTACAATATATTACAATATAAACGCCATAAAGTAAAGAATGTAATTCATCAGCAATAGTTCATAAGTAATAGTTTGCTATAAATTTGCAATATTCATTGATTTGCGAACCTCTCTGAATGTGCAATAGTGCTGCGGTCACATTTACTTCATTAAATCATTGCAATTAAATCATTAATAATTTCCTTTTTTTGCAATAAATTTTTTTCCTTCTCCAAATTTAAGACCTCCTAAAACCATAATTTGAGATATTTTTTTTATGTTTTTATGACTTTTTAGGGACATGTGGGAGCCCAAAATGTTGGCCAGAAACGTGAAATGTATTTACGTGTCTTCCATCAGAAATCCAAGCATTTCTGGGTTGTTCTTGCAGCTCAGTTTCAAGAAAAGCTGTTTTGGACTAAAGCTGAAGTTGCTCTAATAGCTTCAACATATTTTCATAGTGCACTGAACTCTTTTATGCACAAAGGTGAAGGGAAATCAAATTTAACAGTGGGGCACTGCACCTTTGTGGATTTCTCCTCTTCCGTCAGCGGTCGGATTCGATATGACGGCACAATGTCCTTAAACACCTCCAGGAGGGACACCATGACTAGCTTTCTGACCGTGACGGCGACGCACGGGTCCGTCTCCATCAGCATGGCCCTCAACTCCTTCAGCCTCTTGATCTGAAACACGTGAGGAACGTCATCACACATGTGACGACAATACTGATCAAATCCAGAAGAGCTGTCTTACATTCACATGTGGATCTGCGAGTATTGCAGACGACAGACTTGCGATGTGCAGTTTCTTCTCCGTCAGTCTCTCAGTGCGAAGCTCTAGCTGCTCCTGAGGAGTTAACAATGGAAGGCTCTCGGATTCCTCCTCTGATAAAATATATCATCAAAAAACACACTGAGAATATCTACAGAAGTATATTTAAAATGCTTCATACACTTTAAGATTATGATTTTTACATGTTTATTAAAGCAATCTCTTCTGCTCACCAAGGCTGCATTTAATTATTAAAAAATACTGTAAAAACAGTAATATTGTGAAATATTATTACAATTTAAAATAACGGTTTTCTATTTGAACATTTTAAAATGTAATTTATTCCTGTGATCAGTCTTAAGTGTCACATGATCCTTCAGAAATCATTCTAATATGCTGATTTGCTGCTCAAGAAACATTTGTTATTATTATCAATGTTGAAAACAGCTGTGCTTCTTGATATTTTTGTAGAAACCATAATACATTTTTCAGGATTCCTCATTGAATAGAAATTTCAGAAGAAGAGCATTTGTTTGAAACAGAACTATTTTGTGACATTATAAATGTCTTTTGACCGATTTAATGCACTTTGCTGAACAGAAGTGTTATGGGTAAAAATGAGTTGATTAAAAGCTAATAATTAGCAAAATCATAAAAATGTAGAACAAAAACAAATCATTTTAAAATAATAAAAAAACAATCAAAAAGATGAAATATTTTATCAGTTTACCTGCATGACATGTAACCAATAACTGACATCAGAGAACCATGAACATGCAAATGTGTTGCTAAATTATCAAAATATTAACTTAAAATCTAAAATATTTTGCGTCAAAAGGACAATTCGCGTTTGGAAATTTCTCCTAAAACATTACATGGCAACAAAACTACTACAGCACTTTCTTAAACATACCCTTGAGATTAAAGAAATTTCATGGTTGCATTTGAAAAAATACATGAAAACCCACACCAACCTTTTATTAACTCATCCTGGTCGATTGGTTCCTCCTCTTCCTCTGGCTTCAGCACAACTAGAGGAAACAATCAGACAGTTAATCCCAAATCCTCCTCAGCATTCACTGAAAGTCCTGTGATAACACACACCGGGTTTCTCCATGGTCTGAGGGATCAGGCCGCTCTTGTCTTTGATGGGCAGCAGATGAATGAGTTCTTTCTCTTCCTCCTGCTGCATCTTCCTGGGCATCTTCTCATACTTCTCCACCGGCTGCTCGGACTTGCGCTTTTTGGCATGTGCTGGAGCGCTACAAAAGAAAAGAGGAGGAAAAATGATCACAACAGACAACATCAGCGGATGACTGTGTATCGAGTCCACAGAAAAATAAATGTCAAGTGATTAACAAGTGTGCTGCTGCTTACCAGGACGAGATGTCTCGAGTCAGAAAGGAAGCTTTCTTTGCCATGGCTTTGATCTGTTCGAGGTCATCCTCATCCATCATGTCTACAGGCAGAGACTCCAGGAACTCCTCCTCGTCCTCCTCTTCTTCCCCTTCTGTTATGATACATCAACATTACAGAACTATCCTAATACACAGCAGGAGAGTTCATATCGAACAGTTTCTCTCACCTGGTTTCTTCTTATAGCGCTCCAGGGGTTTGAGGGTCTTGTGGGAGACATCTGTAATGGCTTGCCGAAGTTTCCTCTGTTCTTTGCGTTGTTTCTTAGCTGAGCTCTGTTGCTTAAACTGACGATTCTTCAGCTTGTTTTCTAGCTTCAGATTGCTGGTTTTCAGTAATTTTCTGAAGCTAGGCTTCTTTTTCTTGTTCCTTTTGGAAGCCTTGAGTGAAAGACGCATAAAAGCACAGCTAAATAATGCATGCTAGTGTATGCTACAATTATACATCATTTTTAATTCATAATTTTCTTCATCTTTACATGACAGATGAAGAAAAACAGAATTCAGAGGCTGGCTTGCATAATATCATGTGCCAAAATGTGATCTTCATTAACGTTACCGTTTTCCACCAGAGAGTTAACATCAAATCATTAGATTTTAAATACTTTTGCTCTATTTTTCACTTAAATACGGCAATAACTGAAAATCAGTATAAAATTAGTTAATTTATATAGAAATAAACGGTGTTCAGATTAAAGGTGAATATAGTTTTGCACAACGGAATCCCATCAACATATAAAATATTACAAGAAAAATATGACTGAAATACTTATTGCTTTCGGTCAAAGTTACAAACACCACAAACAAAGTTAACAAAAACAACGAGAGGTTAACTATTAATATAGGATATGATACGGGTTGACTAGCATGTTACACATGACACATCGGGGTTTATGCTAGTATGATATTAGAGATAAAACTAGTATAGTATGAAACAATAACGAAAGTGTAGTTTGATACAATACTGTAGGGATCACACCAGTACAATATGATATACAGTAAAGGTTAGACGACCCAAAGTTTTGACTAATACATAAAAACAAGGGTTGTTCAATCTCAAGTGACACTCTTAAACACTCATTTAAATGTAACGTTAAGTGAAGCAGAGAAACATGACTAACAGAAGCTGGAGATATTAAACTCACTCGCGCTTTCGTATTAATTACATATTAACTTACCGGGCCCATATTGATCTGTGATTCGACTCAACTATCGAAGACGTTTCAAAAGTGTAAATCAGTTTGATTTAAAATCAAAAAGTGTGAGTATCCACTCTTCACACACGCACCACATGGACAGGAAGTCCACTACATGAATGGAGAGACAAACGTTACCTTTGGCGCCACCTGGTGATCCGGAGGAACAAACACACTGAGAAGACGTCTAACTCTAGATCAAAATAACAATTATTAGAAGTTATTTTATTTATTTATTGTTATAAAGCAGCTGAAAAATGGAATGCCTTAAAACTCTCTGAATTACAAATTGCTGTTGGGTTGAATACTTTGTTAAAAATGACAACTTACTGATTCTTGAGAAGTGGGACAAAAGAGGGTGCAAAATAAAAAAAATAAAACCTTGTACTCAGACAAATGAAACTACATTTATGTATCTTATATGTACTAAGCTACTGAACTATGCTTTGATACAACCTCCCAACTTTTCTCTTTTTTTATCAAAATGTGCTTTTTAACCTTGGACTGTGATATCATTTCAACTTTATCTTTAACAGCATTCAAGATGTTTTTAACATTTCAAAACACATTCTCATGTTAGCAGACAGATTATACTTTCACATGTGACCAACAATTCCACAACAAATATAACATTTAATGAAATATTATCAAAATATTGAACTGACGGTGGTGACGAAAACCTGATAGTCACCTGTGTAGTCATTTTAAATATCAAATACATTGAATCAATCAATTACTGTATTAAAACAAACACAACAAACAGTGAGTGTGTTATTGTTTATAAAGCTTTTATTCAAGAGTCACATTTAAGTATTTTGATATATCACTGGAACACAAAATCATATGGTGGTGACATCAGACGGTGTTGACAAATTTGGCATTTCTTTCACAAAACATGGAGTTCATGTAGTAGCCATTTTGTTTAGTTTTTCTGTTGATGCTAGATGCTAATGGAACCTGCTTCAGGAGAATAACATGATCTAAATAGTTCAAATAATTTCCTCAGAAATTGGAAGATGGTGTTGACATATCATGGTTGTGACACAGGAAATATTAACATTAGGATTTAAAATGTTCTAAAACTATAAAACTGACCAGAGCCTGTCTGACAGTGATGTACTCTGCAGAGGAGGAATGTGGCAAGAGGTCCTTTAGAGGGACAGCTGCCCCTGATATTCCCTGATTTTATTACATTTTAATGAATGTCTGACGGTGTTGACAAAAAGTGGGGACACAGCTTTGAAACCTTATGAAACACACATTTGTCACTGAAAAACAACCTTGCTTTGATATGAGATATTATTAAGCGTTGCTTTTGATAAAACATGGTCTTTTTCATCATTAAAAAAATATTTGTATCTATTTTATAGCATAATGAATTATTGAACCCTTCTCTGTGGACACACTGTTTTAGATGCAGGGAGAAGACAATAAGTGTCATAGATTTCACATAATAATGATCAAATTAAATTGAAGGGGATAATTGTGTTAAATACATTCTATTATTAATCCCCCATAACATTTACAATTGAAAATATTAGTATTTTTAAACCTAATAGCAGTTACAATTGCTGGACAAGTTTTGTCCCATGTCTCAAGAATCAGTGAACTATTATTAATATTTGTTTTTTCTACAGGTATACTGTACATATATAAAGAACACAAGCAAGTCACGATGAATTTAAAAAAAGAAACAACAACTATAATATAGTAGTTTAGATTTATTTACACATTTGAATTTTGTGGTGTCAAACATGTCACCTATTTACAATTTATCTTCACTGAAGTATGAAAACTGTACAATAAAACCAGGAGTGTGTAGAAAACAAACCAAGAATTAATGACACAATTTACATTTTTCATCAAGATACAACATTACCAAATCGAAAAATGTTTTCAGACCCAATATTTACACATATTGGGTTCAAATCCATGACAAACAATGCATTTGGTCAAATAATTGAGCAGAAATCAAACAACACATTTTATTATTACACACCACATTCTTATTCTTTAACTGGCAAATGTCAGTTCATTTTAGAAGATGTACCTTAAGTACACAAATCTCTGAATGCATTCTTCACATACTGTCTTACTAACATTAATAACATTTAGATTAAAAGTTAGGCTACATTAGGGCTGCAAAACGCAATTAATCGCATTCAAGTTTATGTTTACACATGATATACTATATGTGTGTACTGTGTATATTATATATATATATATAAAATATGCTATTTATAAATTATATATATTATATAAATTATATATATATATATATATATAAGAATAAATATATATATACACACATTATATATATATATATATACAAATACATATATATATATACATACATATATATACTGTATATATACATACATATACATATATATATATATATATATATATATATACACATACACACATTTATTTGTGTGTATTTATATATACATAATAAATATAATAAAACACAGTACACACACATATAGTATGTAAACATAAACTTTTATTTTGAATGCGATTAATCGCAATTTGTCGTTTTGCAGCCCTAGGCTACATATTAGTGTTTTAAAAGAAGAAATTATTGTAGCACAATAGGACTACGAAAAATGCAATAATTCTTCGGCAAGAAGCAGTAAAATGCGTTCAAATATTTCAACACACTATATGCATTATTCCTGCATTATTAACTGCATCTGACATATTATATTGCACTTCATTAAGGTCTTGTTCTACAAAACAAAACCGCTTAAAAAAAAAAAAAATCTAATTTTTTTACATCTCAGAACCTCGCTACTCTATTATTAAAATCTCAAGAGCATTAAACAGGCTCTGAATGAATATGCTTCAGCATACAAAATGAGTGAATGGAACGTATGTCAGCACACTTCAAATGCACCAGTTCTCTCCATGAGGAGGAATATTAAGAAAAAGCCTGATGCTGGTATCTGGTACAGTACATGACTAAGCTGATGGAATATTTTCTCATAAAAGGCTTATATTTTTAATATTTTTTACAAATGTGTAACTTCAGTAATACTGGCATGGTTACAAAGGAATCAAGTTTAGCTTTTTCTTCATTTAATTTCTTTGAGCCCGTTTTATACAATCCTCTCTTCTAATCGAGAGCTAAAGTCATCTGTAAATATAAGAATGGTGAGAGTTCAAGAGTTTTTCACTGTAAGACTGCTGCTTTTTTCCATTTCTTTATCCTTTATGAGGGCGTTAAACACCTGATGAAGAGAAAGAGATGAGAAATAATTAACAGAAATGTTAAAGGAATAGTTCCTCAATGGATCCTCTGCAGTGAATGGGTGCCATCAGAATGAGCGTCCAAACATCTGATAAAAAAACATCACAATAATCCACACAATTCAATCTTGTGAAGTGAAAACAGGGGATGGACTTTTTTCATAGGAGGGATGATTTACTGTGCATTATGGACTGGTATTTTGGCCAGAAGCAATGGTTTTAAATTAAAACCTGAATTCCGGAAATGTTGGGACATTTTTTTAAATTTGAACAAAATGAAAACTAAAAGACTTTCAAATCACATGAGCCAATATTTTATTCACAATAGAACATAGAGAACATAACAAATGTTTAAACTGAGAAATTTTACACTTTTATCCACTAAATGAGGTCATTTCAAATTTGATGCCTGCTACAGGTCTCAAAAAAGTTGTCATGGGGGCAACAAAGGGCTGAAAAAGCAAGACATTTTGAAAATATTCAGCTGGGAGAACATCTAGCAACTAATTAAGTTAATTGACATCAGGTCTGTAACATGATTAGCTATAAAAGGGATGTCTTAGAGAGGCAGAGTCTCTCAGAAGTAAAGATGGGCAGAGGCTCTCCAATCTGTGAAAGAGTGTGTAAAAAGATTGTGGAATACCTTAAAAGCAACTTTCCTCAACGTCAAATTGCAAAGGCTTTGCAAATCTCATCTTCTACAGTGCATAACATCATCAAAAGATTCAGAGAAACTGGAGAAATCTCTGTGCGTAAGGGACAAGGCCGAAGACCTTTGTTGGATGCCCGTGGTCTTCAGGCCCTCAGACGACACAGCATCACTCATCTGCATGATTCTGTCATTGACATTACTAAATGGGCCCAGGAATACTTCCAGAAACCACTGTCGGAAAACACAATCCGCCGTGCCATCTGCAGATGCCAACTAAAGCTCTATCATGCAAAAAGGAAGCCATATGTAAACATGGTCCAGAAGCGCTGTCGTGTCCTGTGGGCCAAGGCTCATTTAAAATGGACTGTTTCAACGTGGAAAAGTGTTCTATGGTCAGACGAGTCCAAATTTGACATTCTTGTTGGAAATAATGGATGCCGTGTCATCCAGGCTAAAGAGGAGGGAGACCTTCCAGCGTGTTATCAGCATTCAGTTCAAAAGCCAGCATCTCTGATGGTATGGGGGTGCATAAGTGCATATGGTATGTGCAGCTTGCATGTTCTGGAAGGCACTATGAATGCTGAAAGGTATATAAAGGTTTTAGAGCAACATATGCTCCCCTCCAGACTACGTCTATTTCAAGGAAGGCCTTGTGTATTTCAGCAGGACAATGCAAAACCACATACTGCAGCTATTACAACAGCATGGCTTTGTAGTAGAAAAGTCCAGGTGCTGAATTGGCCTGCCTGCAATCCAGATCTTTCACCTATAGAGAACATTTGGCACATCATTAAACGAAAAATACGTCAAAGATGACCACGAACTCTTCAGCAGCTGGAAACCTATATCAGGCAAGAATGAGATCAAATTCCAACACCAAAACCCCAGAAATTCATAACCTCGACGCCCAGATGTCTTCAAACTAGGGATGTTCATTTTAACCGTTTAACCGTTAACCGACCGATTAGAAGTTTGACCGATTAATACAATCAGTTAAATGGTTTAAAGTCACTTATTTATTTATTTTTTCAGTAATTTATCAAAATATTTTAAAAGGTTTGCTGCATGGTTAAAATAAGCTACGCGTATAAAAAACAATTCTTTTTAGAGAGAGAAAAAAAAAAACATAAGTCGCCTATAAGTCGCATTTTATTATTTCATTCAGAAATAGCCGACGCGAATTACAAACATTATAATAAACACTGTAAACATAACTAGGCTATTTTAGTTCCCCTGACTCCACAACAAATCCTTTCAATTAACAGTAGGCTATTTAGAAAAGAACAAGAATTAAAAATGTAAGAAGCTATAGCTATATAAACGACAAACCAAAACTAATTAATTTAGGCTAAAACGAAACTGAAACCAATGTTGGGGGTCTCCTTAGACACAAAATCATGTTTCCGTATTCGCGATGTATTTGAATGCCAAAATATTATTTACCTTTTATGTAGGCCTGCTTCACTCGCGTTCCAATATCCACGTAAAACAAAACGTTTTGCATAACTTCACAGCGGTACGGTGATAACGCTTAACGGCACAGATTTTACTACATATTTAAACTGAGCAGTGTGTTTTTTTTCCATATGTTTGACTGATTGTTTTTTATAATGATAATGAACAGGCTGCATTATTGTCAAGGTAGCAAATCTTAACTGTGTGCGAGGCTGTGAGCATGCGGCGCTGGAGCAATCACTTGATTTTTTCCCCATTCTAACAGTGGAAGCAAATACTCCTTTTAGTCATAAAGATAACCGGAATTGTAAAAGGTTTGCTTTTATTTGTATAAAACAATAAAACAAATAAAATTCACAATAAAAACTAATCTTTGCGCTTTTGTAAAATAAGCCTAAAAAAAATAGGATTCCGCTTTCTGCCTTCTGGTTTCCTTTCGCGCAGCACAAAAATGAACCGAGACTCTGCATAGGCTACTTGCACAGTTTTTCTTTCGTTTTCTTAAATTATTATTTAAGTGAAAATATATTTCTCGTATAGGCCTATTTATTCGTTATAATAGTGTATATATATACAGGGCTCTAGCAGGGGCGGACTTAGTGAATTGGGGGCCCCAGGCAAATATAGGAATGGGGCCCTATACATTTGCACACATTTACCTAGATCAACCTTGAGGTTCCTTTTCTGTCATGATGCTAGCTGCTGCACAATGGTGCCCTAGTTCAGTCCAATGTTTCTATGTTTTGCATGTTATAATGGGATTCTTTCATTTACATTTATTCATTTATCAGACACTTTTATTCTTTCATGTTGTAGACCACGAAATAGCAATTGATTTACCATTGAGATACAAGTTTTAACAAAAAACTAAATAAATTATAAAATGATAAACCTCACAATTTAACTTTAAACTGTTTTTTTATTTTAAGAAAAGGGATGCGTCAGAAGTATAAATTATTATATTATTTAAAACGGATTTATGTGGGTGGATTTTCGCATTGGACTGAACAAAAACTGCAGACTGGATTATTGAAAATGCACATTCATCTAAGTCTGTACTTTATCAGTTAAATGGTTTAAAGTCACTTATTTATTTATTTTTTCAGTTCTAATTTATCTTAAATTAATATTTTAAAAGGTTTGCTGCATGGTTAAAATAAGCTACGCGTATAAAAAAACATGGGCATTTTTTTTAGAGAGAGAAAAAAAAAACATATGGATCGCCTTATAAGTCGCAATATTTTATTATTTCATTCAGTGAAACCATAGCCGACGCGAATTACAAACATTATACATAAACACTGTAAACATAGACATGTTTCATAGGTCATAGATTTTAGTTCCCCTGACTCCACAACAAATGTTTCAATTAACAGTAGGCTATTTAGAAAAGAACAAGAATTAAAAATGTAAGAAGCTATAGCTATATAAACGACAAACCAAAACGTTCCTATTACTTCTCTTTCTTTAGGCTAAAACGAAACTGAGCACCAATGTTGGGTCTCCTTAGACACAAAATCAAATGTTTCCATTATTCGCGATGTACTTTGAAATGCAAAATGTAATTTATTATTTACCTTTTATGTAGGCCATTTGCTTCACTCTGTGCGTTCCAATATCCACGTAAAACAAAAGTTTTGCATAACTTCACAGCGGTACGGTGATAACGCTTAACGGCACAGATTTTACTACATATTTAAACTGAGCAGTGTGTTTTCATTGGTCCATATGTTTGACTGATTGTTTTTTATCAGACAACAGAATGAATAATGAAACAGTGACTGAAACGCGACCCATTATTGTCAAGGACATAGCAAATCTTAACTGTGTGCGAGGCTGTGAGCATGCGGCGCTGGAGCAAAAATCACTTGATTTTTAATCGTGCCGTCGTCTGAACAGTGGAAGCAAATAGGCTACACTTTTAGTCATAAAGATAACCGGAATAGCTGTGCTGTGATTTCGGCTTTTATTTGTATAAAACAATAAAACAAATAAAATTCACAATAGAAAAACTAATCTGTTTTAACTGAAAGCGCAGCTTTCAGCTTCGCTGTAAAGATAGAGCCAGAAGAGAGAGAGAGAGAGAGGGGTGTGTGCACGCGCTGGGAAATAGAGATTCCGCTTTCTGCCTTCTGTGCATAATTTTGAATTTCGCTACAAGCAGATACACAAAAATGAACACGAGACTCTGCATACGGTTGTCGTGGTAATAAACACCAGTAAACCGCAACCGTTCGCGTTTCTTTCGTTTTCTTAAATGCGCGTATCGTATTTAAGTGAAAATATATTTCTCGTATAGGGGGCCTATGGCTTATTGGGGGCCCAAGGCGTCGCCTACCTTTGCCTAATAGTGTATATATAGTCCGCCCCTGGGCTCTAGACTCATTCTTCCCACTGGTTGCACTTGTGCCTATCTTTCTCAGTTGGTCGCACGAGCACATCATTTGGTCGCAATTTTTTTTTTTTTTTTATACAACATTTGATTAATCAATGTATGCTGATGAACTTTTATGATAGTTTATAGTTATATGGTAACGAAAGTGTTTTTTTTCTTTTTCATCAGTATTATTTGTGATTTAAATTTTGTGACAGGAATTCCTCTTTTCGTGTGCTTTCACTTTCACGATCTTGGTGTCACGCTTTACAAGAAAAGATAATTGTCTGTTTTGCTTATATCTATACACCTTTCACTTTTTAAGACTAAAACAAAAGATGGATTCATTGGTATTCTTAATTAAAAAGCACAACAACAATAAAACAGTACTTTACAATGACAAACTAGCTTACATAACATTTATTAACAAAAAGGAATAAGACGAGGCATGGCATAGGACACATCACATCACATGTTGTATTACACCTACTAATAAATTACAGAATGTTTAGCAAACACTGAGGAATCAAATAATAATAATAAAAAATAAGGAAAGCTTCCATAGTGTAACGTGAAGTAAACAGCAAAGATAACAAGCTTTTCAAAGTAAAACTAAACTGGCTGTCTCTGACAGGACTTGCATGTTTTCTCTACAAGAATACCAACATGTTCACCTTCTCTGGTTTAAGAAGCGGTCTTTTACTTTAGTTTGAAAACCAAATCCTCCGTTGCGCGCACCTTCGCGCTCGTGCTGAAAGCGCCTCTCTTCACGTGATCAGTGAAATCTTTCTCCTGCTACAATGTGCTGCGGCTTTGGAGCAGCGCAGACCATGCACTCGCACAAGTGCGACCATGTCAAATTTTTACTCGCACACTCTCAAAAAATGGTCGCAGTCTAGAGCCCTGTATATAACGAGCGTCGGTTGTCGGTTAGGAAAAATAACCGAAATGAACATCCCTACTTCAAACTGTTTTGAAAAGAAGAGGAGATGCTACACCATGGTATACATGCTCTCCTCCCAAGTATTTTGAGACCTGTAGCAGGCATCAAATTTGAAATGAGCTCATTTTGTGCATAACATTTTTAAATTTCTCAGTTTAAACATTTGTTATGTTATCTATGTTCTATTGTGAATAAAATATTGGCTCATGTGATTGAAAATTATTTTAGTTTTCATTTTATTCAAATGTAAAAAACAACCCAACATTTCTGGAATTCGGGTTGTAAAACGCATAAATGATGGATTTGTTTCTCACAAACATGCAGCTTTTTAAGATGTTAACTGATGGACTGGAGTGGTGTGGATTACTTGTGGATTATTGTGATGTTTTTATCAGCTGTTTGGACTCTGACGGCACCCACTCACTGCAGAGGATACATTGGTGAGCAAGTGATGTAATGCCTTTCAAATTTCTTCCAATCTGTTCTCATCTACATCTTGGATGGCCTGAAGATGAATAGATTTCCAACAAATTTTCATTTTTGGGTGAACACCACACAAATCACAATGTTCTGTAGACGAATAAAGTTCCCTGTAGTGTGAGCTATGCTCAAAATAAAGGGTTAGATTACTGAAAATATGAAAATTCTGCCCTTTCCTCCAAACAAATTCATTTTACTAGGTATCTAATAATAGAAGTTATGCAAAAGAATCTTTGAAGAGAAAAAAATGTATCAGGAAGTATATTTGCATTTAATTTCCTGCCTGCATTTCACTTACAAACAAACTCCACAGGTTGATCACTGTAACAGCGCACACAGGAACTGACCTGTGTCCACTTCCTGTTGCTGCTGATCATCTGAGTGTTGGCGATGCAGCTGAAAAGGCGTTCGGACGGCGTGTCCTCCGGGAGTCTGGTCAGGAACTGAGCGATGTGGATGAAGTCCATCTGCAGGAGCACTTCCTCGTAGAGCCGCAGAATCCCAAGCCCCGTGCGGAACAGGAACTCCTCCCCGTCTCTGCAGAACACGTCCCACACCCGACACGCCACATCCAACGGCAGGGACTTAGTGTAGAGGGTGAAGATCCTGTAAACACAGATTTGGGAATAAAAAAGTAAATGAAAAAAACAGTAATGCATCCAGGTGTTTTGTTTAGTCTTCATGGTTAGAAATCTGGCTTTGAATGGAACATAGCTTCAGGATCTAGACCTAAATGTCAAGCGCTTACTCAGATTTACACATCGCAATTAGTTTTTAATCATCTTTAAGATATCTAAGAAGTGTTTTTCTCCATCAGAAGGTGCTCACCAGTCTATGAGATACAGGTCAGGCGTGAGGTTGTAACTCTTGAAGTGATTAAAAAGTCTCGGGAGGTTTTCCTCAAAAAACACCTCAAATGCTGCAAAGTACTTCAGCATCTAACAAGAAAGAGACACAAAATGAAAACATCTTACTAATTCATGCAGAATTAGTTCATGTCAAATTCCACTCAATTCACCCAGAAATAAACTATAATCAATATGAAGTGAAATAATTACAAAGTCCGGCATTTAAAAAGCAATTCTGCTGTTTTGAAATAAAGGTCTAATATTACCTAATTTGAGGATGCCATTTGATGATGACTTCAAAAATATAAATATATCAATATTCAAAATATCAATAAAAACTTTCCATCATGTACGTTTTTTTTTCACAAAATAAGAATTTTATATATATGTGTGTGAGCTTCAATGCACTTAGCAAAATAGCAAAAGCAGTCAAAGTCAAAATGGCGTGTTAATGACAAAAAGTATTCAAAAAGTGTCAATTAACTTACAATCTGCAAAGTGAAAAAATTGGAAATTAGGCATAAAATGTCTTTACGAATCATTCATACATCTGAAAATCATCAGAGAATTGAACAAACAGTTGTAACCCGGCTCAGAGGAATATAGGAATTGTGTCTTTGTGGCAGTTTTCTGTGAAATGCTTTAAAATGCATCATATTTTGTGAGGAAAATATGACATGCTAGAGCAAAACAGGCAATTGTTTTGGAATCAGGAAAAAAATGGTTATAAAAGCAGTATGCAGTATTTTAGTAATAAACGAGCATTGAGTTTCATTCGTCAAATATGATACAGGGGCCAGGACAGTGTTATGTCTTGTCCCTCAGTTTAAAGTCTGTAAAGCAAAAACTAACTGTAAAGCAAAAAAGACGCTGTCGACAGAGCTTGACTTGTTTTGAACCTGAAACATTCCTTTAAAATGATGTAAATAATCTGAGCGTCTATAAAACGTTGCGTGTGGAGATACAGTACCAGCTCATGGTCCACTCTGAAGAAAGCCATCTGACAGGGTTTGTTGAGGAGGTTGGCGAAGGCGATGAAAGCGTCGGCCTCCTCCAGGTTGAGAATCAACACCGCAGCTATGAAGGACATTCCCTGAACCTGTAGCCAAAATAGACATTTCAGAGCCGCTCTTAACATCGTCTAATGGCTGTAATGAGGACATGCCCTTTGAATAAGGTAAACTGTGTATACACAATTTTATTACGTCACAAATTTAAAAACATCAGTGCTTTATTTAACTCACATTTGTAGTTTTGCTTTTTTACACTACCGATCAAAGGTTCGGGGGCAGTATGAATTTAATGCTTTTATTTAGCAAGGATGCATTAAAGTGATAAAGTGACAGTAAAGATATTTATAATGTTACAAAGGATTTCTGTTTCAAATGAATTCTGTTCATTTGAACTCTCTATTTAATCAAAGAATCCTGAAAAAAAATACAGTATGATTGTTTCCACAAAAATATGATGCAGCACAACTGTTTTCAACATTGATAGCAATAAAAATGTTTCCTGAGCAGCAAAGCAGCATATTAGAATGATTTCTGAAGGATCATGTGACACTGAAGACTGGAGTAATGATGCTAAAAATTCAGCTTTGAATCACAGGAATAAATTACATTTTAGAATATATTACAGAATATATTATTATTTTAGGTTGTAATAATATTTCAATTTTTTTTGTTTTTACTGTATTTTTGATTAAATAAATGCAGCTTTGGTGAGCATAAGAAACTTCTTTCAAAAATAATAATAATAAAAAAAAATATTTCACCACCCCAAACTTAAAATATATGGAACACCTGATTAAATACAGTTATCCGATCCAGTTTTATGATAGTTCAAGCATTTTTGACATTGTGCCAAAACATGAAACTGATCAAAGGAAATGTTTTTATATGCAAATGAGAAACAATAGAGGAACACATAAGATCTTTGTAAATATTCACTCATTGTTATATGATTCATTGTTTATTATTTAACCCTTGTAAATGATCACTCACATATCCCACGTCAGGTCTGTAACAGGTGTAAGCGCCCAGAACGCTGTGCAGGAGATCATGGTACGGCCCACCCTAACACAAGAGAGAGCAACAGTAGTCACTAATAATATTTACAGTTATACTGATACCATAACAGTGACAGGAAGAGTGCGAACAGTACCTTCTGGAAGATGAAGAGCGGTGGGAATGTGCGTGAGATGTCCAGTTTGATCAGATCCAGACTGGACTCACGGTCGGCACTGTCTGCTGTAACAACCACAACATTACTCAATATTACTTTTGCAGATTCTGTTCCATATCTATTGCTCCTATATCTACATCACAATCGTCCTGTGATACTCTACAGTGGAGAAACAGGCACGTCTGGTGTTTGTTAGTCTCCGAGGATCTGCTCAAGCGTACTGCTGAAGGCTAACATCGGCCAAAACAGTCTGAGTGCTGTGATGAGGGCCAGATGTGAAAGGGAGGATGTGTTTCTGTTCAAACTTTATGAAAATCCAGCTTTATTAACAGATTCATTGAGACACATCAAAGAATGAAGAGTTGAGGCTAATAAAACAGCATTTTATAGAGTACATGGCTAGAAGGCGTAGTAGAAAACAAAACCAAGAATTAGCATGTGATTAGCGAGACTGGGCTTGCAGCACAGGAAGGAAATAACCACCATTTCAATAAAATGATGAGGAAGGAGACTGGGGAGAACTGAAAGTCAGACGCTCGCGCACACACACACAAACACACTCAAACACACACACACCAGCGTTGCATTTCTTCACCAATGAACTTCTATGAGACCGAGACCAAAACTGAATGAAATTTGGTCAGTTTGTAATATGTGGCATAGTGGACTGATAAAAACCATTCAATTTCAGACTGATTCGCTAAGGAATCATTCAAATTGTGAATTAGCTCTTCTGATTCATTGAACCTGACCAATAAACTTCAGTAAGACTGAGTGTTAAAACCCATTCAAATTTAGACTGATTCGATAATAAACCATTTTGACCGAATTGTGAATCAGCTCAACAGATTCATTGAACCAACTGACATTTTGTCAGTTTACAATTACTGGATAAGCAGAGAGGGTTGTAAAAACCCATTCAAACCAATTCACATTTTGTCAGTTTACAGTGACTAGAATGGCTAATGGATCATTTAGACTGAATTGAGAATTGGTTCAACTAATTAATTAAACCAATTTGTGTCAGTTTGCAATTACTGGCGTATAAGCAGTGTATTGTTAAAAACCATTCAAATCCAGGCTGATTCGCTAGTGAATCATTCAGACCGAACTATGAATCAGCTCAACTGATTCACTGAACCAAATCAAACTCAGACTGATTCGCTTATGAAACATACAGGCCGTTTCTCAATACCAAGTACGCAAAGTTCGGACTTGCGTCCTCGGTAGTTCGGACTTCGCAAGTTCGACTCGGGAGTGCGAACTCCCGAGGACGGGAGGACACAAGTCCGGTAATTCTGCAAATGGAACAGCAGTGTACTTGATAACGTCAGCTCGCCTAAGTTATCTACACTGTATTACAATACGACGAAATATATCAAACACCACTGCCTCCTTTTGTTTTCATGTAAACATATTAATAGCTGCAAAAAATTTTCGTGTATGCATTACAGTGAAACAAAATATTATATCAAACAACGTTGCCTCTTTTCTGTTTCATTTAAAATATTAATAGCCACAAAAATGCGTACACGCATTACAATAAAATGATCTGTTTGATAAAATATCAAACACCACTGCCTTTTCATTTTCTTCAAAATATAAAACAACCCTCTTTTCATTTTCATTTTAAAAATATAAAACATTAATATGTGGTTTAGGTAATATGTGCACATATACTCTGATTCACTGTATGTATAATAAAAGGAAACATGACAAGCACAACTCTGCCTTTTTTGTTAAATGTCAGTTTTAATGAACAATAATAGCCATTATAAAAGTAAAGTAGAAGAGACTTAGGTAATAGGTAATAAAGACAAAAGCAAACAAATCAGTCACGTTAACAAAGTAAGCGCTGTATTACGATTAATAAATAAATAATTTATGAAAAATAACTTTGTGCTCAACCAAACGATATGACCTGGAATAAATAATAGATTCATGAGACCAAAGATTGCCTGTTAGATTTACCCAAAACTAATTTTACCTCATGTTTAACCACTACAGAGCCATCAGAGCCATCAGAGCCATCAGAGCCAGCGGCAGATGTCAGAAGGACTAGCCGAGGTGAGACTGCTCTCGGCGGATAAATGATCACTGAGCACCCGCTGATCGCCTGGAACTCATGTCTCTGAAATCGGCTAAACTAATTTTCAAATGGGCGCTTTCTTTATAAAAAAACCGCAGATTTGAGTTGAAACAACTACATTGTCGCCTGAAATACTCTTAGAACGGCATTTCATGACACAATAACAGCAATATTTAGAAATTTTGCGGTTTTCCCCTCTGCCATTAACGCTCGCTGATTGGTGCTGGGACAGCTGGCTGCCTCAAGTTCGCACAAGTCACCTCTGGATGCATCCTTGATAAAAGGGGCGGAGCAAGGACACATCCGGGGATTTTAACTGTACTTGGCTAGATGTGAACTTTGAATTGGAACAGTACTTGGGCGACGACTTATGACGTTTCACAAGTCCACAAGAACACAAGTACAGACAAGAACGCATATTGAGAAACGGCTACAGACTCATTTGTGATTTTTTTTCTACTGATTCACTGAATCAGTACAGATTTTGTCGGTTTGCGATTACTGGATAAAAATAGTAGATTGTTAAAAACAATTCAAATTAAGGCTGATTTACTAATGAATTATTCAGACCAAATTGTGAATTGGCTTAACCGATTCATTAAACCAGTTGAGATTTTGTCAGTTTACAATTACTGGATAAGCATAGCAGGTACTAGAATGGTAATGGATCATTCTGAATTGAGAATTGGTTCAACTGATTCATTAAACCAATTTCTGTCAGTTTGCAATTACTTGAAAACCATTCAGATTCAGACTGATTCGCTAGTGAATCATTCAGACCAAATTGTGAATTGGCTCAACTGATTCACTGAACCATTACTAGATAAACATAGTGGATTGTTAAAACCCATTTGAATTCAGAATGATTCGCTACTGAATCATTCAGACCAAATTGTGAATCAGCTCAACTGATTCACTGAACCATTACTAGATAAACATAGTGGATTGTTAAAACCCATTTGAATTCAGAATGATTCGCTACTGAATCATTCAGACCAAATTGTAAATTGGCTCAACTGACTAACTGAACCAATTGAGATTTTGTCATGTTGCGATTACTAGATAAACATAGTGGATTGATAAAACCCATTTGAATTCAGAATGATTCGCTAATGAATCATTCAGACCAAATTGTAAATTGGCTCAACTGACTGACTGAACCAATTCAGATTCTGTCAGTTTACAATTACTGAATAAACATAGTGGATTGTTAAAACCCATTCAAACTCAGACTGATTCGCTTATGAAACATACAGACCAGGGCTCTGAACCGGTTCAAGGAACGAGAACGAAAACGAAAACCGGAAACAAATGAAATTTTGACTGGAACAGAATCAGAAACAGAAACGAAATAAAAATGTTATAGTTCTGAACAGAATCGAAAATTTGAAATGGCCATTAACCGGTTAATAATGTTATTTTATCGTTCCATTTAATATTTGAAATTTGCTGTCAACCAATCAGGAATTCAAGTAGTACAGACTATGAAAATGTGATGCTGACGCATCCAGCGAGTGAAATGCCCGCACATGCTCAGCTGTGAACTCATCATAGGTAAGTCACAATGGCAATGCACCGGCGTTAGAGTTTATCCGAGGATAGTGTAAGATGGATTCAACAGATCTTACGCACCTGCAGCGCTTCTGTGAACGGAGAAAACAGAATAAAATTATAGGCTTACATAAGAAGGAATATATATGCCTATACACTAAATATATTTCACTTAAATCATTGACAGATTAACAAAACGAAAGAAAAAAAAGTGCTGAGTTAGGCCTACGGTTCATTGTGACGTGTTCCAAAGTTCTCGGAAAGGAAAACGAGACGGCAGAAAGTAGTTTTCTTTATTTCGCAAAAGCTTTACAGTTTTATTTGTTTTGCAAAAGCTTGACAGTTTTAAATTATGTCTTTCTTGCATGATGTCTAACCAACCAACGTTGGTATGGCCATATCGCGCGCTGGCGCCTCACGCGCACACAGACGCAACATATTTTTGCGACATTGCAGCCGGTTCATTATCAAAATAAAATACAGTTAAAGAAACTTATAAAATGTTACAGTGCTCCGTTGTCCAATCTGTTGCGTTCAGCGTGACCACCGCCTCATGTGCTGATATAACCGATGTGAAGGATGAAACAAACAAAGCCTATAATAAATAATATTTTAGCATCCAGATACGTCACGAATATGGAAACATTTACATTCGTGCCAAACGAGAGAGGTAGGCATCAGTTTCACCTTTAATTTGTTTTTGGATTGACGTTTTTATAGCCTATAGCCTCAAGTTTAGAGGATTTGTTGTGGAGAGAAACTAATAACTGTTTATAATGTTAGTAAACATTTTGATTTACCGGCATTTTAGCCTACATTATTTCTGAATGTAATAGCCTAATAAAATGCAATGCGACTTAGCCTATGTTTTTTTTCATCAAAACGCAATTTTATACAAGTAGCTTTTTTTTAAACAATGCAGCAAACATTTTTAAATATCTTTAAAACATACTTTAATGTCTTTAAAGCATTAATAGATTTTTTATTTTGTATAGTAGCCTAGATTTAGGCAAATCTAGAAAAGATGATGCTGTGGCTGTGACTAAGCGCAGCGGGCATCTCTTCCTGTTTTTTTTTCTTTCTTTTTATTTTTGTGTAAAGAAAACACTGTACTTTATTATTATTGGCAAAGACCATTTAAAAAATAATGTTATTAACCGTTATTTTTTCTACTCGAACCGGTTTCGGAATGGTAATAATACAGAGGAACGAAGGAAGAGAAACGTTAAAATATCGATTCTGCTCGGAGTGAACAGATTGACTTTTTTTTTCATTTTCAAGCCCTGATACAGACTGAATTGTGTATTGGCTTAACTGATTTGCTCAACCAACTGAGATTTTGTCAAGTTGGGTAAGCATAGTGGACTGTTAAAACCCATTTAAATTCAGGCCTATTCGCTAAAGAATCATTCAGATCGAATTGTGAATTAGTTCGAGTGATTGGCATGTCTAACTGCTCCAGTGGACTGTGCGAGGGATGACAGACGTACCATCTGACTCCATCTCACTGCCTGTCTCTCTGAAGCTCTTCCAGCGCTCCTTGGCCCGCGAGAGAAAGATATCGTACAAATCTGAGAGGAACAGAAAGGAAAAAGGGTTACAATTCTCAGACAGCATATCACAGCTTTAATCATAAAACCTTAAAAAGGCAGATGAAATATCTGGTCTGTATGTTCGATTTAGCTTAGACTTTCACTTCTGAAGATCCTAAATGCAAAAATCATTTTCTTTTGGGAGTGTCAGAAATAAACTCATCCAAATTTCATTACAAAGAAGGTTTAAAAATCGCTTCAGGCGGACCAACACAGTGCTGTCTTGCATTCAGTCATGTGAATACTGCATAATGACACACTTCAGACAGAATGTTTGCCCAACAGGTTTAGTTAATCCTGGGCTTAACTGCATCTTCAAAGGTGGCTCTTCACTGACACATGAAAGAGAGAGTAAAATAGAACAAAACCTGAGGTTATGTTCAGCTCATTCCCAATGGCCAGACTCCAGACTTTCCCCCTCACGTTGGGCGGAAGACCTTGCCACCACAGATCCCTCACACGCCGCGTGCCACGCCTGAAGAAACACGCACAGCACAGAGCAGTGAACAGAGTGTAATAAAATGTGTGTTTTACATTGGATTTATCTACGTATATGCGTAGGTATTAATGTTTATTGGAACTTCCTATTGGGAACAAGCACTATGCTCTAGTTTTAGCAAGAGAGATAATGTGTTTATCATAATTATCACTGCAGGTTGTGATAATGAAGTGCGGCTGTCTCACATGCTCTCCCAGTTGGGAAGGATTTCGTTGTTCCAAACCACCATGGCATTAGCGATGCTTTCCTCCTGTTTAAATCTTTCCTTCATCTGCTTTTTCTTCTTCTGCGCCTCCTTCAGCTCTGTGAACAACAGTCATATTACCTCACATTAAAGTCTAGCAAGGCAGAGTGTGCTAAAAGCATTCCTGACTAAATGAAAATGCACATTTCCACATTTAATGACCACCTTGGTCTTGGCAAGGGAAAGATAAATTAGTGTGATAAGTGTGTTTTGTATGGTCTCTTGAAAACACGTCTGGGTCACATTCACCCAAATCAAAGTACTTTTTTTAAATTAAAAATAAAGGCTATTTTGTATTATTTTTTATGACAATTATTTTGCTAAAAGTGTTGTTACCATGGTTTCTTTTCTTTTATTATATTATTATTATAATGTTTTTTTGTTATTATAACCTATTATATTTAGTGGTGATTTTCAAATCTAATTTCTGTAAAATAGTATAGGTAAATGTATTTTTTATTTGAATCCTAGAGCCCCCATCATAATAAAATGTTTAATAATGCAAATGGGCTTATCTGAATATATTTTCTTCTCATTAAAGTATTATTTTCTCTTTTTTAAAAAAATATTTATTTATTTATTGCATTATGACGAGACAAACTTCACAATATAATTTTTTATTTTTTTACTTTTCTATGATAAATTACTCGTAATGTTCCTCATTTGCATACAACCATCTGATTTTGGGACGAAATAAGACCCAGGTGTGTCCTTGACATGTTTAAGGAGATTTAGCCATATTTAAGCCAAATTAATACAATAAAAACTTGGTACACTGAAACTAAATAAATAAATAGGCACAGAATTTACTTTAGAAATTTTCACTCAGAAATTAATTTAATAATACATTTTACTAATCAATTTTGCAAATAATTACAAAGAAATAACAAGTAACATTGAAATATAATGCAGTTCAACAAGGCTATTTACTCAGCGCTCTCTCGTCTCATATAATATCTCGTTTTGGTGCATAAATCTGTTTAATTACTTAAATTCAGCTATTCATACTCGAAATTCAAATTTTTTTATATTATATTTTGCACACGGAGGAAAAACAATTGGCTCGCAGGCCTTCTTCAGTGTGTAACATTAAATTAAATTCTGAAGTGGAAAGACTGAATTAGAATTTTCTTGCAAACTGCTTTCCAATAATCTTTGTTTAATAAATGTACCTCTCTTCTTGGCCTCTGCCACCATTTCATCATACTCCTGACGGTGGCGCTGCGCTTCCTCCTCTGACTTAGCAGGGAGGTTCCTGAGGAAGGAAGCCAATGATTTCAGTTGTTACAACAACGGTCAATTAAATGTCTCAAATACACAGCCTAGAAACCTGTTAGCACTGACATGTTTGAGAAACAACTGACGAATTCACGGAGAAGTTTCTGGAAAAGGCCTCATCACTGGTTTATCTCATGGTTTGGCTGACACGCTCACATTTCACTGCTCATTTATTCTTCATAAGGACTTGGGGACTGAAGAGACTTGCGTGGCGAAATACAACCCAGTCTGTGCTAAGTCTTATTTATAGGCCTTTGTTTGGGAAAGATGAGCCTCTCAAGGTTTGCTAGGATATATGTATCGCAGGTCAATGTATCCTGAGCAGCTTGCGCCATACGTTCAGAGGGTGACAATACATCTACCTGTACTCTCCTGGAAGGACCTCAAAGACTCCCACAACTGAAGCTTACAGTTGAATCAATGTAGAAAACAAATCTTCTTAAGTATTGACATTATATTTAGATTAGATTGTAAGAGAACTGCTGTTTCTTTAAAACATACTGCTTTAAAACATATTTTGTTTTCTACCTATTTCTACTGCTTTGAAACCAATGTCAGAGCTCTGCACAAAAAAAAAAAAGAATTATCAAAACATTACTAGATATGTATTTAAGACTTTTAAAATCAAGGTGAAAAAATATATTTAAAACAAAACAAAAAATTGTAATATAAATATGCAATAAAGTGATATATTGTGAGCAAAAGATTTTAACTTTTTTATTTTATTGTCAAAAGATTATTAGAAACTACAGCTGATTATGACAAGAAAAATCTCTTAAAATGAAAGAACTAGTTTATCTTGTGTTGTAACTGGTTTGTTAACAGTTTTATGATGAAGCTTTATGATAAAACTGCTTTGAAAAATGTATAATGTGAAAGGCACTATACAAATAAAATGTATTTGGCTATATGCAGGTCAACTCCTTAACTACTACTTTTCAACATTTATTTTCTTCAAAATCAAGAAGAAAGAAATTATAATTATATAAATGATTACATAAAATAATATTTAAAACAATTTTAAACATGTAAATACAGGTATCGCTTAAAAACTTTCTTTTATTGTCAACAGATTATTCCAAACTGCAGCTAGTTAACTTGGAAGAAACAGCTTTTATTTTGTGCTGTACCTGGTCAGTGAACAGTTGTATGTGATACTCACGCGGGACGGTCCTCTAATATGAGCGCTGTGGTGGATAACGGTTCAAATTCCAGGTTCTTCCGTTGGCCCTGAGTGGGCAGGGAGGGACTCTGGCCCGGTTTAGACACCTTGGTCTCGTACTCCTGTGAGAAGAGCAGCAGGTCAGGTTCAGATGCGTGTGGACAGAATCACAGGTTTGTGAGAGTTGAACATGAGAATATGGAGGCAGGTGGCAGGCGTGTGAAGACGAAGCGCATGGGTCACTGCGTGTGATGTTTACAGACACAGAGAGAAAGCCTGCTCATGTGAAAGTTGGGTGTTTGTTCATATGAGGAAGTGTGACGACACCTGAACGTTTCAAACCCTCGTGCTGCTTTAAGGAATTGTGTAAAAAGCACATCTAGCCGCAGAGGTGTTTTCCTGAGAACGGTCAGCCTGGCTGGTGCGGTTCCTGTTCCTGTACCATCTACAGCACAAGCTCAAAACCAGTTATCATTACTGACTGAACAGCAGCACAAAGACTCTTCCTCATCTGTCTGAGAAGCTTCTACAGATGTCAATGGACAATATGTGAATGGGGACCTTTTTCAAAGAAATGTGGGTGAAGAAAGGAACCAGTCAGAGAAGAGAGAACAGAGGATCAACTGGTGTTTATCATGCACAGTTTAGCTGCTTGATATCAGAAGAAGAACATTTAGGGTTCATACTAAAGAGCTGCATATTTACATATCCAGACTTAGGGATCAACAGTCATTTTTTTCTGCTGGTCCACTCGATTTGTTGATTTGTCCCCATTAAAAAAGCAATTATCCATTTTTATGTTTATTTTTAGCAACATATATGATTAAATTAATATTCAATATCTAATTGAATATTAGATATTTAAATATATACAATTTATTTTATATAAAAATAATAATAATTTGTAATTTATTTTATTTTAAATAATAATATAATATTAAATGTTTTAATTACATATTTTTTTATTTAGAGAAAGGTACATTTGTTCCCTACCCAAAATAATTATATTTTCATTAAATGTTAAATTTTCCTTACTATTTCTTCTTTAGAAAAGAAAAAAATATATACACAAAATATATTTTTCATGAAAATAAAAAATATTTTCATTAAAGGTAAATTTTTCCTTTAAAAACAGAACAGGTACCCAATTCATCTAGCAAACTCTTACTGATGCTATCATAACATTTTCTACAAAGTCTTGACAGTAAAAGAAACTACAATGTCTTACAGTAGGTTAAAGGGACCACACTTTACATTTATGGTTCAATAATATTAGTTAGTGCATGGTATAATTAACTAACAATAAACAATATTTCTATGTTTATTAATGTATTTACATTTATAAACAATATATTCAGTGAATGTCATAACTTTATATTCCAAATATTGTTCATTGTTAATTCATGTTTGTCCATAACACATTATTTAAAATAACTTAAAATGTTAAAAATACATTAGTAAATGTAGAAATTATTAATTTATATTAATAAATGCTGTAAATATATTGTTCATTGTTAGTTCATGTTAGCTATTGCAATGACTTTCACCCAAAATGTTAAAACTCCATTTGACTTTCTTCTGTGAACACACAAAAAAGATTTTAAGGAATATTCACACAGCTATTTTCCATACAATAACCAATTTTTAAAAGTACTGCAATATTTTCCTCATTATACTGTACTGATATTCTCACATAAAAAAAAAAAAATCTATATTTGTTTTAAATGTGTCTCATTTCACAAAAAAGGAAACTGATCGCCATTACGAGCAAGACATGTTGTCAAGATGTGGCCAGATTAAACTAGAGACAAATCACAAAACTTCAAGTTTGCAAAAGTGCAAATTAAATTTAAGAGCTACATGAAAGATTTTCAGTAAATAACTACTTAAATAAATTTCAGCCTGTTCCTTACTCAAAACTATCAGACAACTTCACAACATTCATTCACATTCATACGGACTGGGACTATGGATGAGGTTGATGGCTCTGGTCACTGTATGATTTAACTATGAAAAGAGCAGCATGAACATTCTTCAAAATATCTTATTTTGCATTCGACAGGAAGACAAGTCATACAGGTTTAATATGACATATGGATGAGTAAATGACTTCATTTTTGGGTGAACTATCCTTTCAACGCAGCAAATGTTACAGCACTAGTCAAGCAAGCATGTCACGTGACGTGAGAGTGGCTGAAATGACTGATGGGAAGTGAAGGAGTACGGCTCCGTGCACAGAACAGACTTGTTTAGAAACCAAACATCATACCCCTGAACTTAAGAGATTGGGTGTAGATACAGATGTGAGATTGCCTGGGTTACCTTCCTGAAGAGAGAGCAAAATGAGAGAAATACAGTACATATAGCAGAAATAATGTCCTGGCCTTCAAAAGTGTGCTGACTGGACTGCTTCAGAGGAGTTTATGCTGACATGATTTAGTGGAGCGATAAGTCGTGACAGCAAGATCTGCTGTTTACTGAATGGCCTTTATTCTGACTGGATCCGGTTTTTCTTCTTATTTGTGTGTAGTTGAAATCAATAAACAGAAGGAAATGAGCAGTTTGGCTGTTAGTAATCTAAGAGAACGTGTAGAGAGCCGTGGGTGTGTGAGACAGAAGATAAGCGGGGCAGAGATAGCGTGAAGGCCGTGCATTAAATAAAAACACAACATACACACATTGGACATGTGCGTTTGTACGCCCTAAAACACGTGCTGGCCTCTAAACAACCTTCTCGGTCCTAAAAACACAGATGCAGTAATATCCTGAATGGAAATGAAGCCCGCTGTACTCCACACACTGCAGCCGAGCTTCATCCAGTCCGGATCCGACTCTAACTGCTAGACCAGGCCTCAGCACACAGACTAACACACAGTCTCTTAGAGGTACTGTAGTGGAGTTTGCCTAAACGACAGAAGTGAAACTTGTATAAAGATGTCTGGTGAGATGAACTGAATTGTTTCTGGTTAGACAGCACCAAAAGCAGAACTGTTTAAAACCGTTTCTTCCAGAGTCCAAAAATATATATATACATTTTTTTTACCCAAACCTTTCATAGGCGGGTGAATTGAGAAGGTTTACCAGCCTATAGACCTACCACAGTTTTTATCAGCTCAGCTCTGTGTAGTGTTTTTTCTTTATTATTTAGTTCGCCACTGTTTATGCTGTTTGCCAGTTAATGAATGATTGTTTGAAACTGTTACGTCTTCACATCATTTTTTTTCTTTGTACAGCGATGTTGAGCTTGGGTAAGGTGCTTTATAAATAAAACATACTAGTATTAGTAGTATATTTCTTATCCTTAAAACAGGATTTTTCTTTAAAAAATACATATATGTATTATATAAAATACATTTCTCAATGACAATGGAATTATTTATTAGTTTCTCAGTAAGTGAATCTACACCTGTCACAGAAATGTAACATAGTAATTTTGTTCCCCAATATGTTCGAGTGAGGAATATTCCACAATCTCACCCAATGCAGTTTCTGGAGACAAAAAAAAGCAAAACTTCTATAAACTTCTAATAATAAACTAGATAAAACTTCAGATGGTAAATTTTCCACTAAAGTAAAATTTGTTGAATCACTCTTTTTGGATCATGCTCTTCTCATAAGCATCCAACTTCCATAATGTGATACATTATTTACATGAATATATGGCAGCCCTTATGTAAAAAAGAAGTATGGTTAATTGTATTGAGTGCGCACTTGAAGTGTACTTCAAATCTTGTATCCTTAAAAATCTATATTTAAATTTTAAAAGTATATTTAAAAAAAATTAATTTGCAAATAGCAGAATATTAATTAAATAAAAGGCCACTTAAATGTAATTACAGACGAGACGGTACATTTTCATGCGTGTTTCTGAACACACTTAGGTACACTTTTAAAATGTGCACTTTGGAATAATATAAAATTAAATGTTTTACTTTAAAGCACATTTTAAATCCTTATGTTTTAATAATATTTTGTCTTGATGTGTTGACTAACATACTAGAATTTGAACTGTAGTGTGTTATCTTACATTTACAGATAACATATTTTAAATGTACTAAATTGAAACATCATCATCACAGTATTACAAATATATTTAAATACACAAAATTCCGTGGCATTAAAGTATATTTTAGTTTACCACAAATGATTGTCAGTACATTCGGCAGTACACTTTATTCACAATTTTTCAAAGAAAATAGAACTATGAAATTATATATAAAGATACTATTATATATAAAGTACTTATTTATAAAGTCTATATATAAAGTCTTACTTATGTGGGTCAAAAAAGCACTGTAATGATCAGCTAATTATATAAAGTGTTCAAAAACCTTACATTCAGTTCACACTTAAGTGCACTATTTCCATAATAGGTACTCATTTGCTAAAGTGTACTTCTTTTTCACAAGGTAGGACTGTCTTGATTTATTGATTTGATTGGATCATTAAAACTTATTGGTGTGAAAACATTTACATTTTAATGTTTTTTTTCCTGTAGAATAATGTGCACTGATGAATTGTGCACAATAAGACTAGAGGAAAATTATTAAAAGGGTGAGTTTTGATTTCATATTCACTTTTCACAAAAAAAAGAAAACAATAAACAGTTATTTAAAATATTGATAAAACAGTTCTATGAAGACTCTCAATCTGAATCAGGTGTGAACAGACCTGCTGAATGATTTTGGAGTCTTTGGGAGGACTCTCTCTCAGCGGGACCTTTCCAAAGAGTTTCCATCCTGGTGCACTCTGGGCCTCCCTCTGCTTTCTGGAGAACAGATTTCTGCCAAAGACATCATCACAGAGCATCTGTCAAAACCTGAAAACACTGCACTGACAATGCACAAAAATAACTGCAAGTGCACAAGCCAGTTCTGCGTGCTGATTTTGGCTTAACAGCGTGAAGATATCCCTGATAGTGTAAGTCACTAACTTCAGAAGAACACCACTACAGCCTGTGAACTGAGATAAAGCACAAGCTGCTTCACAAAGAATTATGAAAACCGTGAAGCATGAAATGTGAAGAAATGTTCCTCTTTTGCAGGCGCTGCCAGAAACACAGCTGTTGAGACTGAGATCTGATCTGCGACTGAGCTGTACGAGCATCGTACAATATGAGGAAATTCATGGTTCAAGCTTCCAGTCAGCTCAGCAAGCGGAAGGAGACAGAATCTTGGTCAAAACCTGTTCACTTTTCAAGTGTTATGTGTTGGAAAAAATAAATAATTAATAATTTCTCAAAGAGAAGTGTCTTTTGAGACATTTCTTCTTTTTACCATAACACATTGATATTTTAAAGGGACAGACCAGTTAAAATGTAATTTTATCACTATTTACTTAGCCCATGTCATTTTATTTTCTTTGTTCCATGAAAAACAAAATAAAAATGTTTAGAAAAATATCTTAGCTGCACTTTTCGATGCAGTAAAGTGGATGTTGATTTATGAGATAAAAAAATGCTAGTACTTCTATGGCACTTTTTTATCCTTTTAAAGCTTGCAAATATAAATCACCATTCATTTTTGAAGAAGAACAGCTTATTAAAATCTCCTTTTGTATTTCATGGAAAAAGAAAATAAAAGACTTGGAATAACATATTTTTGGGTAAAATATGCCTTTAAATGAACAGTACAAACCATTTAATAAATAAATAAATAAACTACTGTTTAAAAAAATGTCACTACTTTTTTATTAATATTTGAAAATGTTTTCAGATATATGAGATATGAGATAATGAATATGAAAAGCTGAGATTAGTTGAGGTTGCAAATTAAAATAAATATTTGTAGAAAAAACTTTTTACCACACACACACACACACATATATATATATATATATATATATATATATATATATATAAATAACAAAACATAAATACATGAGTGTGCATGTTTTAAACTCTCTACTTCTTTATCATGAACACTCTTATTTGTCATTAATTCCTACATCGTCTAATTAACTTTCTGATATGCTCAATATAATATGTACCTGCGAATTGTGGTTCTCATATTTAGCTAAAGCAGTATTTCATATGAAGCAAAACTGTATAGCATAACAATACCTGCTGAAGATCTCAGAGATGCCGTGTTTCCTCTGGCTGAGAGTCAGATCTGCGACAGCAACACTCAACACACCAGGGATGTTGTCTGGGGCGCTCTGACGCCGACTGATCTCATAAGTGTTCCTGGGTTTCAGACTCACGTCTGTGAAGCTCAAGTCATCAGGTCTATCTGATGTGGAAAAGGTTTCGTCATCGTCCGGACTGAGAGGAGCAGAGTCAGTGTTGAGGAAAGTGCTGGAGGAAAACGTCCTGAGAGAGTGTTTCGGAGTTGACGGGTCACCTTCAGAACAACAACTGGTGTCGTTAAACGCTGAATTTTGGGAGTTTGAACAGTCTTCCGAGCTGGTAGTTCTGTCTTCAGCTGCATCTTGGGGTGGTGGCGCAGATGCAACAGCATCCAAAGCACCACCTCTGGAGTCTGCCAACAGTTCTCCATTTGCAATCACACAGTTATCTTCTGAATTCAAGTAGTTTCCTGCAGGATGAGATGACTTAGGATCGTCCCGCTCAGTCACTTCATGTGTAACGTGGCCTGCATGTCCATTTGGGAGCTTAGTGCCACATGGCTGGTTATTGGTCTGATGCTGTACTTTATCACATGACTCTGGCGCCTCGTGATCCTGCCTGCTGTGCAATTGGCCTTTCTCTCCCTGCGTTGTTCCAGTATGGGAGAACATGCCTTGCATTATGTTGTCCTGCCTGTCTATAACATCTGCGATGCGTGGAGGTGGTCTGCCTTCCTCAGCACCCCTGCCTCCAGAGGAAGATGTCTCCACCATCAGCTTCACAGGTGTCTACAGAATGCCCACAATGCTCGGAGATGACACTGCTCTTTTGGACCCCGCCAGGTGGATAACCTAAAATAAACCAATTTGAAATGGTGATTTGAAAATATACGCAGTGAAATATTTTGCATGTTTCAAATCCTGCCAAGCAATCTACCAAGGAGACTGCACTTTAGAGCATGACAGACATGTTTGAAACCTTCGATTCAGTATTTTAGGAATTAAAGATCATAGATGTTTTGGGACATCTGAGTCAATATTTTGAGTCAGTACATTTCATTCAGCTTTGTTGAACACATAATCACATTTAGAAAGTTTGCTTCAGTATTTTGAGGCATGACAGAACATTCCATTCAAGCAATGATTCAGTATTTTTAAGCATCGTTGGAATTGTTCAGAGTTTCTGAACATCAGAATGTTTGAAATACATTTTATTCAGTATTTGGGCATCATAACTGCATTTGTAATGTTCAGCATCTTAGATGAGCATCAGAATGTTTGGAATGTTTGATTCAGTAATTTGTTGAATTATTAATTCCATTTGGAATGTTAAATTGGAACATTCAATTCATTTTGATTTGAACATTATAACGTTTACAATGTTCAGTTCAGTATTTTGGAGCCTGGTAGAACATTCAGGAGTTGGGACATCATTTTGAATATTCGATTCAACTTAGCAGACCCTAAGTTTTGAATGTTCAGTTCAGTACATTCTTACATCATAATTCCATTTGGAACATCTGATTCACTCGTTTTGAACAACATCCTCACTTTCAGAAAGTTCGATTCAGTATTTTAAAGCATGACAGAGCATTCAATAGGAACATGCGATTCAGTACTTTTGGCCATTTTTGTACTCGAACGCTCAGTTTGAATTTTATGATCGTTTGGAATGTTATATTTAGTATTTTGAGCATCATAATCAATCTTGTTCGTGACTTTTTATTCGATCTTTGGATTCAGCAGCTTAGCAGAGCATCAGAATCAAGTTTGAATCATCTGATTCAACATTTTGTTGCATATATTCCATTTGTAATGCTGAATTGGTGCAGCGAATTCAGATTTAATTGAACACCATAACACCATTTATTTTTTTTAATTCAAACATTTAATTCAGCTTTGTTGAACACGATTTATAATCACGTTTAGAATGCTCTATTTAGTAATTTAGTGCATGATAGAACATTATTACATCCACGCATTTGATTCAGTAGTTTAGGGGATCGTTGAACTCAAATGTTCATTGAGGCTTTTTTTTGGAACATCATAACTTTTAGAATATTCTATTTAGTATTTTTGTCTTCATACCCGTGTTTAGAACATTTGATTCAAACATTTGATTCATAATCACGTTTTTAGCATTCATTCTTTTAGAGAATATTCTGATTATTCCATAAATAATATCTGTGCGGAGAAAAGGCCAAGAGCATCTGCTTATGGAAATTAGAGAATCAGGCCACCAACTTTAGAAAAGATCTAATTAGGGATAATATTCAAAAGTGAAGAGGGATTTTCAAGAAAATTCTTAAGCCAATTATTGATAATTGGTTCGAAAACAACCTTCATTTAGTTGGTTAGCTTTTTAACTCACAAGGCAGACTTTATAACTACTGAGATTTTTTACAGAAATATAATATCCCTGTATCTGCTGATGAATATGCAATTGTTTTCATTCCCTCTGGTGTCTTTTCTGATGCAAGTGTCAGGGTTCGGCCTGACACTCTGGTTGTCTTGTGTTTTGTACTTGTTTATGTTGTCTTGTGTTAGCACATGGCTTTGGTTTTGTCAGCCATGTGCTTCTCTAGCCCCTCCTTGTTCATCTTTACCACACCCTCTTGTTAGCCCTTGTTGAGTCCTTGTTAGTGTAATTGCTTTCACCTGTTCCTCGTGTGCTTTCCGCCTCTTGCCCTATTGTCTTTGCTGGTTCGTTGTCTTTCTCACCCCTTCAGTCACTGTCTTTGTCTCTGCCTGTGGATGTGGCTGAATATGTGTTTCTGTCTCCCAGTCTGGTTGGTCTTGTGTCCTTGTCTTGTCCAGTCCTTTGTAGTTCCATGTTCTTGTCTTGCTCCTTGTTTTGCATTTTTGTCTGTTTTTGCCTTTGCTTTTATTTGAATAATTATTCAGTTTTTGTAGTCCTGATCTTTTGTTTTGCTTTTTTTTTATATATATTCTTCAAGTTAGTAGTTGTGTTGTTTCAAGTTGGTAGTGTTGGGTAAATTGGTAATTATTTCTTATTTTGTTACTTTAGACTTTATCAGTTCTTTTGTTCTATTTATCCCCCTGCCTGCTTTGGAGTAACTGTGTTCCTGTGGAGCCTTGTCCCGTCTTGTCTTTTTGTGTTAGAGTTCCTGTCCTGACCTGTTCCTGTGAGTCCTACCACTGGTTCTCCCTGCCTGGCACTTGGTCTGCTTCAGAGTTGGCAGTCAGCACGCCAAATCAGTTGGCCAAAATCAGCACGTAGAACTGACTTGTGCACTTGCAGTTATTTTTGTGCATTGTCAGTGCAGTGTTTTCAGGTTTTGACAGATGCTCTGTGATGATGTCTTTGGCAGAAATCTGTTCTCCAGAAAGCAGAGGGAGGCCCAGAGTGCACCAGGATGTAAACTCTTTGGAAAGGTCCCGCTGAGAGAGAGTCCTCCCAAAGACTCCAAAATCATTCAGCAGGTCTGTTCACACCTGATTCAGATTGAGAGTCTTCATAGAACTGTTTTATCAACATTTTAAATAACTGTTTATTGTTTTCTTCACTACCCTCCTGTATCAGTCTGTTTTGTCAATAAACCTTTGTCACTCATTCTGCGACTGGGTCCCCTGACATTACGAACCGGCCAAAACAAGACCCAGCAGATGAGCTTCACCACTCGTTTTTTTTTCTTTTTTTCTAGTCAATCCAGCTCTGGTTTTCATTAATCCTGTCTTGTCAGTTCCAGATACCCCTGAGTTGACTGAATTTGCTGCAGCCATTCCTGGGTCAGTCATACCAGTTCCAGACACCCCTAAGTTGACTGAGACTGCTGCGGCCATCCCTGGAGCAGTCATACCAGTTCCAGACACTCCTGATTTGACCAAGACTGCTGCAGTTATCCCTGATCCAGTCAAGTCAGTTCCAGAAACCCCTAAGTTGACTGAGACTGCTGCGGCCATCTCTGGAGCAGTCATACCAGTTCCAGACACCCCTAAGTTGACGGAGACTGCTGCGGCCATCCCTGGAGCAGTCATACCAGTTCCAGACACCCCTAAGTTGACTGAGACTGCTGAGGCTATCCTTGCTAAAGTCAAGTCTGTTCCAGTTATGTCTGAGTCTACTGAGACTGCTGGGGTCATAACGGAGTCCAACAAACCAGATTCAGACACTCCTGGGTCAATTAAGATCTCTGCAGCCATCCTTGCCTCAAGCAAATCTGTTCAAATCATTCCTGAGGTTACCAATCCGCTGTGGCTTTTCTAGTATCAGTCAAGAACCAGTTCCAGTCATCCAAGAATCGTTTCTTGAGTCTGTTCCTGCAGCCCCTGGAGGGCAGTTCAGCAGCCCCGAGGGCATTCAAGAGTCAGTTCCAGTCATCCAAGAATCAGTTCACAAGTCTGTTCCTGCAGCCCCGGAGGGCAGTTCTGCAGCCCCCCCGGGGGCGGTCAAGAGCCAGTTCCTGATTCTATTTCTGCGGCCCAGGAGGGCATTTCAGTAGCCCCATGGGCCTTCCTAAGTCCCTATTTGAACCTGGTCCAGAGACCCCTAAGGGCATCCCTGTTATAGCCTTAGAGCCTCAAGTTATAGTTATGATGCTTTTTTCTTGAGCCACCCAGTATAATTGACTTGTTATAGAAGTTATGCCAGAGACCGTTCCAGTTTGTCATGTCATGCCTATAGAAGTTATTCCTGCCAGTCATGTCCATTGAGATTCCTTCCGTCTGTCATGTCACGTCCACAGAAGGTGTTCCTGATAATCAAGTCAAGCCCTTTGAAATTGTTCCTGTCACGTCCACAGAAGATGTTCCTGTCCGTCGTGTCAAGTCCCCAGAGACCACTATCTGTCATGTCAAGATCACTCCTGTTTATCAAGTTACGTCCATGAAAAATGTTCCCTTCAGTTATGTCAAGTCCGTAGAGATTGTTCTTGCCTGTCAAGTCCATAGAAGTGGTTCCTGCCAGTCATGTTCATGGAGACTATTCCTATCTGTCAAGTCACACCTTCAGAGGTCGTCCCTACCTGTCCCCTCTGGCCTTATAAAGTGTTCCTGCCTGTCCGGTCTGGCCTACAGAGGTCGTTCCTGCCAGTCGGGTCATGGCTGTAGACGGTGTTCCTGCCTGTCAAGTTATGGCCATATAAAATGTTCCTGTCTGTCCTGTTATGCCCTCGGAGGTCGTCCCTGCCAGTTGGGTCATGGCCATAGAGATTGTTCCTGTCTTGTCAAGCCCTCAAATGTTGTTCCTACCTGTCATGTCTGGGCCATATAAAATGTTCCTGCCTGTCCTGTCACGCCTACAGAGGTTGTTCCTGCCAGTTGGGTCATGGCCATAGACGGTATTCCTGCCAGTCAAGTTATGGCCATATAAAATGTTCCTGTCTGTCCTGTTATGCCTCGAAGGTTGTCCCTGCCAGTTGGGTCATGGCCATGAAGATTGTTCCTGTTTGTCTTGTCAAGCCCACAGAGGTTGGCCCTGCTAGTCAAGTTGCGCCCACTGAGATCATACCAGACCAGCTTTCGGCTGTTTCTGACGAGTTCCTCAGAGTTTGTTTTTGCTAGTCATGTTCCACCTATGGAGGCTGTCCCTGAGCATGCTGCTCTCCCTGTCATGATCTCTGAAGATGTTCCAGAACAGCCTGCTCCAGCCCAGTACTAACTGCTTGTGACTCTGACTTGAAGCCACCTAGTTCATAATGAAACTTGCAAAAGGTTAAATTCGCGTGCGACACTGCTGATTTGCCACAAAACTTTCGTTATGCTCCACCTAAACCTAATAAATCAACGAGATGTTTGATCTAAGTACAGTAATGTGAGTCTAGAATGTTTACGCTGCATTAAACTTTGACAAGCAAAACACCGATCCACAAACAGATGAAGAAGAGGAGGATGACGGTCCAGCGCAAACAAAGAGAAAGGTTTGTAGTTTTATTTTCCTCTTTCTTATTTTTATGAATGTAACCGAATGTAATTACACCAAGGATGTTAGAGTGAATAGGATTGGTTTGTACTATTAGTATTATAATTTTATAGAACGTTCTTTTCAAATAATGTCAGTTAACTAAATATATAAGCTAGTTGCAGGGATTTTTATGATAAGAATGTACTGCAATAAAATTTATATGCATCAATATGTCTGAGATCATCTGTAGTAGCTCTGTCCTGCTTTTACAGTTGCTAAATATAAGCAGACTTAAATATGTACAGGTGCTCACCAACCAAAACACATGTAACTAACTATAACAAAACACAGAATCACAGTTTTGTTGCTAATTTAGTTGCTTCTTCACTTGGCATGTAGAGAAGTACATGAATAACTGAATATTTATCTTAAATGTGCCACAAATTTCTTTTAACCTATGTTTTGTAGTAACCAAGAGAAGTGTCATTGCAGATGAAGTGGCAGAAGTTCCTCAGACACCTGTGAACAGCGAGCAGTGCTTGGAGTCCAAGACACATCATCACATCATCTTCATTATACTTCTCTAAATGGACTACCGTGGAGCAGTTAGAGTCGATGAGAAAGTAAGTTCAAGTAAATGTCTGCACTGACCATGATTATACCATGTAATATAATGTTTTCTGCAACAATTGGGGAGAATCTTAACTGAAGAGACAAACTGACCAACAGGAAGCTATGGATCTATTGAATGTGTATTTTCAAGCATTTTATTGTGGCATTCACTGTTATTTTTCTGCACAGTGATGACTAGAGAAAAGTGCTTCTACTAATTTACTTAAAAGAATAGGTAACCCAGAATTCTGTCATTTACATTATTACATCAAATCCCCCACATTTTTTTTCAAACCCTGACTTTTGTTTTTCTGCAGAACTCAAAAGAAGATACTTTGAAGAATGCTGCAACAAAACCAACAGGTTTGTCATGTGTAGATGACATGAAGGGAGTAAATTATTTAAATTTTTGGGTAAACTATCTCTTTAATTAGGATGATACACACTTTAAATTTCAATCATACTGGACACAGCCACTTAATGTGCTAGGATTAAATGGGTAAATAATAATAAGTAAATAGTCTTTCAAACATCATCATACAATATATATATTTCATTCAGTTTGGTGCATTCAGTTAGACCTTTATTAGCAGATATTTGTGCATTATTTGCTCTTTACAGGTGCAGAAATGAAAGCTCCCAAGCAAAGAACTCACTGGACTAAGATGTATTCACTGATTATCTTTAAAAATGATTCATGGTAACAGTTAGGTAATAATTATTTAAATTATTTTGCCAAGTACAAAATGTTTAATTCCAAAACTGCCATTTACCAATGTGTTTTTCAAAACACCTTTTAAATTTTTAATGTTTTAACCTTTATTTATTAAATGTTACAGTCCAAGTGTAATTATAAATGCCTCATTCAAGTAAATGCATGGGTAATTTTGCAAAATGTGTTAAATATTTTATCTACACTTATTGTATAACTGCTGTTTTTTGGTGTAATTGCATGGTTTTGTAAGTAAATTGTTCTGTAAATAAATTTTCCTCATGCCAGCTTGGTCAAGCTAGTTATTTAATGGACTTTAAAATTGCTTTCATAATAATGAGATGTTTATAGACTTGTTAAGTCATGTTATTTATGTATTATAATCTATATAATTAAAATGAAAGTAAATGTTTTGTCTAGATAACGTTATCAATTTTAAATGAAATATTAATTAACAGTACAGTAGATACAGAAATGAAACTGGGCTAAGTCTGGCGTGCTGCTCAACGGGCCGAGTCCGGTTTGGATGCGGGAGTGTTGGTAAGTTACAGCTGTTGATTCGGCCCAGAATCTGAAAGAGAGTACACAGGCATCCAGGCCAGGTGCGGCAGATGGATCTCTAGCAGGTGAAAATGTAACTGAAACTGGCCCGAGTGTACGGAGAGGGATTACATATGAGGTAACGTTAGATGTAAATAGACTTATCAGCAAACATCAAATTGGTAAGTTTTCACTAGACTTTAGTGGAATCAGCAGTTTGCCTGACGGTAAATAAGGATCTAATGCTAAAGTATTTTATTTTTTTTCTAATTTATTTAAATACCATTGTTTTCTGTTGTTGGTGAAGTGTTATTTTGACATCCTCCGATCACCAAGGAGAGGCTACGCAAGGTCCTAAAGATGGCCTCTTGCCCTATTGTCTTTGCCGGTTCGTTGTCTTTCTCACCCCTTCAGTCACTCTTTGTCTCTGCCTGTGGATGTGGCTGAGTATGTGTTTTTGTCTCCCAGTCTGGTTGGTCTTGTGTCCTTGTCTTGTCTAGTCCTTTGTAGTTCCCATGTTGTTGTCTTGCTCCTTGTTTTGCATTTTTGCCTTTGCTTTTATTTGAATAATTATTCAGTTTTTCTAGTCCTGATCTTTTGTTTTGCTTTTTTGATATTCTTAGTAGTGTTGGGTAAATTGGTAATTATTTCTTATTTATTTTGTTACTTTAGTCTTTATCAGTTCTTTTGTTCTATTTATCCCCCTGCCTGCTTTGGAGTAACTGTATTCCTGTGGAGCCTTGTCCTGTCTTGTCTTTTTGTGTTAGAGTTCCTGTCCTGTGAGTCCTACCACTGGTTCTCCCTGCCTGGCACTTTGTCTGCTTCAGAGTTGGCAGTCAACTAGTAGCTGAGCTCAGCTCTAAGGTGCCTTGTTTGGCCCTCTCTATCTGCCTGGTCTTGCTGCTCCTTTTGCTACTATTGTAATCTGCCAGTTGCTGTCCGAGACTGTTCCAGTGGTCTAGCTGTCTCTTGGTTTACGGTGTTCCTGATGTTGTATCACATGTGCACCTCACTACCCTCCTGTATCAGTCTGTTTTGTCAAACCTTTGTCACTCATTCCGTAACTGGGCTCCTTGCAGATCCCCTGACAGCAAGGTGCTACATTTTCATGGCTATGTACTTATACGCTGACTTTAACTGAGACAATGATCGGAAGTGTATGCTTTTCTGCAGACCAACAAAAAAATAACTGTATCAGAGCTCTCTTCCAGAGAGAGATATCAACAGTTCCTTACGTTATACCTTATTGGAATAATATTGTGGAGAATGTTCCATGGGAGAAAGTATGATCCTTGCCTCATAAGTATCTGCTTACCAATAAAATAAAGGAAATAACGTTTAAATTAATTCCAAAATATTATCTGACTAAAGCCTTTCTTAAGAGATAAGTCTGACATTGAAGTGAATTGCAGTTTTTGTCAATGTTCTGAGGAAGGCTTCATTCGTTTGTTTAGGCAATGTGCTTACACAGAGATTTTGGTCAGACTTTTTGGTGTTTATTCAATCTTATTTTATAAGTGACTTCTGCTTTTGTTTTAAAAAGATATTTTCTTTGTGCTGTTTGACTATTCAAAAGAAAATACGGGAAGAACGTATATAATTAATGTTTCTTGTTAGCAAAGTTTCATATTCATAAATAAAAGTTTACTGGCTCTAAACCTTTCTTTTCTTTATTCAGAATTGACCTTGACAAATATTTGGAAACATCCAAAGATCTATTAAATATATCCAAAGATCTATTAATCCAAAAGCAATGAAAACTGCATCTTTATATTCTTCCTTTGTGTCTTTTTAAGATGTAATTTTATTATGCAGTTGTTGTTTTTGTTACCCTGGCATTATGTCTGTTTCTGTGTATATTCTTGCTTTTTTTTTCTTTTGCTTTGTCTCTGTTTAAAATCGTAAATGATATTTGTCTTTCATAATAATAATAATAATAATAATAAAACCACGTGTGTAGCGTTTGAATTGAACATTGGATTCAGCTTTGATCAGATGAGCATCATAATCAAGTTCAGAACGCTTGATTCAGCATTTTGTGTCATGACAGGCGAGTCCTGATAAAATTTCTATTCAGAACGTTCTGAAAGCACGTAAGAAGCCCATAAATGCTGTCTAAGTAGACGGCTGAATAAGGTTTGAGACACAGCCAATCCTGCATTAACTTACTGTCAAAAAGCTAACGTTAATAATATAAGAGCAAGTGACTGTACTACATACCCATCGACCGCAGCACAAATGACCTCTACTGTAGTCCTCTTTAAAACCATCCAGTGAGGAATGTTTGTATCTCGGTGTGCTCTCATATAAAGGAAATATATCTGTACAGGTTCATCCTCAGTCTATTCCATCTCAAATCCTCTTGTGGATTGACAGCCGAAGCATAGTTCAGTGTTGTGCTCCGCTCTTCTTTCACCATGACGCCTATTCACACTGTCCTCCACCATATTAACAGGATAAATATTAATAGTACGCAAATACCGTGAGTTAATAGACATACCCGCTAAAACATCACAGCTTTCCTGTCTCAGACCGGTAGATGACCGAATCCTGACCGCGATCCGACGCCATCTTGAGATTCCAGTGACGTCATTCGACGCTGTACTAACAGGAGAGTCCACGCGCCCCCTGCTGGACATATTCAACAACACACAATCAGAAATACACAGGAGACACGCTCGGATAAAATGATTGCACAGCTACACAATAATTTGTTAAATTGTGCTTCACAACTTAATTTCACACAACTGTTAACGGCAGGCTGAAACTAGTAAATTTTCAGTCACCAAAAATAATAAACAAATAAACAAATAAACATTTAAGGAAGACGGTTTACTCTAGAGACATTTCTCAGAGACTGAACAACACATTTTCTGTAACATACATTGTTCTTGCAAAAAGCTATTGTACACACACAAAATAACTCATGAAAAAGCAAAATTGTAAAAGCTAAAATACATAAATGAACTATTATTAAACTATGAGCTATTCATAATGTGACAATTTGCTTAAGAAGACATCTATAAAATCTACCTTCACTGACTGTATCCCAATGTGATTTTATTGTGTTCATTTGTTCACACAACAACTACAAAAATATAATGATCGATTTTAGTTTGAAGCACAGAATTTTACATTGATCAATCAATAGTTTGATAGATAGACAGATGACTGGTAGATAGATAGATAGATAGATAGATAGATAGATAGATAGATAGATAGATAGACAGACAGACGGATGGATGGATGGATGGACGGACGACTAGATAGATAGATAGATAGATAGATAGATAGATAGATAGATAGATAGATTAGATTAGATTAGATAGAGATTTCAATATGTGTCAGAAACCATGTTGGATATATTGAGGTGGAGCTGCTTACTATTTCTTTTCTGTTTTCTGTAACTCAGTGAGCGCACTCACACTCAAATCGAACCCTAGTGAACCGATCTCTCTCTCTCTCTCTCTCTCTCTCTCTCTCTCTCTCTCTCTCTCTCTCTCTCTCTCTCTCTCTCTCTCTCTCTCTCTCTCTCTCTCTCTCTCTCTCTCTCTCTCTCTCTCTCTCTCTCTCTCTCTCTCTCTCTCTCTCTCTCTCTCTCTCTCTGTGTGGCGCTGCACTCAGCAGCAAACTCCGTGTTTACAGCGGAGAGAGTGCTGCCCCGTTCCCTCTTATTCAGCAGGAGCACGATGACACTTTGTAAGAAGAGACCTTTCGCAAAAGAGCTTCCCAGGAAAACAGAGGAACTGGTGACGTGAGGAGCCACTTGAATATGATCTATCTGCTCTGGGTCCAGAGGAAGCCCCATGGAGAGCGATGGTGCAGAAAGGGCCAGCTCCGGTGTGGGTGTCCGCGCGCTGACGGGCTGCGCTCTCTGCGCGCTCATCCTCTCCACGCTGCTGGGCAACACGCTCGTGTGCGCCGCCGTCATCAAATTCAGACACCTCCGATCCAAAGTCACCAATTTCTTCGTCATATCCCTCGCAGTTTCCGATCTCTTCGTGGCTGTTCTGGTCATGCCGTGGAAAGCAGTCTCTGAGGTGGCCGGCTGCTGGCTCTTCGGGAGCTTTTGTGACACTTGGATAGCTTTTGATATCATGTGCTCAACGGCGTCTATCCTCAACCTGTGCATCATCAGTTTGGACAGATACTGGGCCATCTCGAGCCCTTTCCGTTACGAGCGTAAAATGACCCAAAGGATGGCGTTTATAATGATCGGGATGGCGTGGACACTTTCCGTCCTGATCTCTTTCATTCCGGTCAGACTGAACTGGCACAGGGCTGAGGACCACAGCGCGCCCTTAAACCTCACTGTCAGCTCGGAGGACTGCACGGCGACTTTAAACAGGACTTATGCTATTGCATCTTCACTAATAAGCTTTTACATCCCTGTTATAATCATGATAGGAACATATACGCGGATCTACCGGATCGCGCAAACGCAGATCCGCAGGATCTCCACTTTGGAGAGAGCGGCTGGGCACATGCACGACTGCGCGAGCGAACAGTCGCTGAAAACCACGTTTAAGAAAGAGACCAAGGTGTTAAAAACGCTTTCCATCATCATGGGGGTGTTTGTGTTCTGCTGGCTGCCCTTTTTCGTCCTCAACTGCATCGTGCCGTTCTGTGACCTGGACACTCTTGGAGACTCTCTGTGCGTGAGCAGCACAACTTTTAACATCTTCGTGTGGTTCGGATGGGCCAATTCATCGCTCAACCCGGTCATCTACGCGTTCAACGCGGATTTCCGCAAAGCCTTCAGCACTATTCTGGGCTGCAACCGGCTCTGCGCGTCTTCTGCGGTGGAGACGGTGAACTTCACCAACGAGCTGGTGTCCTATCATCACGACACCACTCTGCTCCATAAGGACGTGCAGGGCGTTTCCAACCCGCAGTGCCTGGTTCTGGTTCCCGGACATCATGGGGAACACGTGGACTTACCTTTCGACAAGGTCTCGGTCGTGTCCGATTCGTCTCGTATCCAGCGGAACGCGCTGCTGCCCGCCCTAGAGCAGCAGGAGGGAGAGATGGAGATTTCCCTGGACATGATGCCCTTCACCTCCGCAACACTGAGCGACTGCTGTGGGATTCCAGGTCAAATTGAGGAGTGTTGACCTCATTTCATTCCATACGAACCTATTAATAGCATCAGAATTAATATGCATACATGACCTCATTTTATTTTCGTATACCATTCCAAAAATACTTTGGTCTAAAATGTAAAATTTATGTATTTGAATGGCATATAAAATTTGCATCCATTTGGATTACATTTAAATATTCATATTTTAATATAGAAATTAAAATAGAAATATCTTCTGAATCATATCATCCTAGAATCAGCATAAATCTGTTCATTTAAAACAGGTTAATTTGGTTAAAAATACATTTAAAAAGTATAAGCATGTATAAAGTGGCTTGCTGCAAAACAGCAACATTTGTTAATTAGTCAAATGAGACTGAAAGAAATTAATGACCTTATAGGCCATATATATATAGCCTATATATAGTGTAAAAAAATAATTATGGTGAAAAACGGGCAGCTGTGGTTGCCAGAATTTTACCGTAAAAATACGGTAGCAACATTTTAGGTTTTAAGGATTTAACTTAAATTTACATTTAAATACCCTAATTTCATTAACTTATATAATGTTAATATACCTACCTATTGAAGTACTGAAATCTGTTTTGTACCTTTGTAAAACACTGATAACCACCAAAAGCAGGTGGTGATGAGAAAGTCACATGATGATCCAAAGCCCATCACAAGCAGCTTTTAAATAATAACATATATAGCCTAGAATGTGCACAGTGTCATTCACATAAACACTAAACACCATCATGGTAACACACATGAAACTGAAATAAACATTCATTTAACAATATTAGATGTAACACACAACTGATAAGAAAAAACTAAGAAGAAACATAGTTATTTCAACAACAACAACAAAAACCCCATCACATTTGAACTGTAACACAGGGAATTCAGGGACTGTCAATTCACTGTAAATTACATTCTTTTTCCACTTCTAAAAACGGTATGCTACTGTAAAATTACATGCAATGTCATTTGTCCAATACAGTTTCTCACCAGGGGAAATTACTGTTAACCATTTAACAGGTTTTTACTGTAGCATTCTTACAGTCTTTTACTGTTACATTTTTTTTACAGTGTATGTATGTATATATATATATATATATATATATATACAAACAGATTCAGTTAATCATCGAAATCTCATGTATGACGCATCACATTAAGGTTATTAGTTTGTTTACATTAAAACTGTAAAATCTAAATGGATGGAAATGTAAATTTTAGATGCAATTCAAGGGCATAAATCCTAAAGCAACTGTATAGTTTAATTTTGTGTATTTATGTGACTTTGGAGCTCCCCACAAGTGCGTTGAATTCTGTTGTAAACATCACTGCCATAAGTGGATAGCTCTACACATGCATTTAAAAGCAATCTGCCCTTTTCACTGTATTTAACTTACATACTCCAAGAACAGACGTTTGAGGGGAAAAAACAGAAGAACTATTTCAATATTTTTAAAACTGATATTTTATTGTAAATTTCATACAGTTGGTTTAAATTTAGGCCTAAATTTATTTACTCATCAATATCAGTAATCCTAAATCTGCCAAAAAGTTACATTTCATTTATCATGAAACATACATTTCATTTTGTTAAAGTAATCTAATTTTCAAAACCTGAAGAATTTGAAAGCTGGTGTCCAAAAGTGCAAGACCTGTAAAGAAATGTGAAATTTAATAAGAAATAATATTATCATCATAACAATATGAAAGAAAGTTGAATGTGAAAACCTGATGATCATGTTCAACAGGTTCATGGTTTGAGAATGATCCAAAAACATTTTATGCATCAATGGAAGCAAGAACATCTCACCTTCTGTACGAAGTCACATGATCAGTGTCACAAATTTGATTCGCTTATTTGATTTGTGACCTAGAAACAGAGCAGAACCAATGTTTCAATATATTGAATTATACAGTATCTCTTATTCATTTTAATAATGTTGTATTTATCCCCAATTTTTTTATTTATTTATACATTTATTTATATATATTTTTGTTTATTTTCAAGGTTTATATTATATTTTGAATGCCAGATTTTTAATGTGGTCTCAGAACATGTCACTTTATTTTTCCAGACACTGCTGGTTATGATGTGAGATTATTGTACAGCTAGTGTCACAATTTATTTTGAATATGCTTTAGAAGAAATAATAAGAAATGTTCTTCCCCAAATACACAAGAACCGTATCATTACATGCTGACCTTGTTTGTCAACGACAAATGTCAGTCTGTGCATTTTTGAGACAAAACAACACAAGATGATCTTAAAAGTAACTTTTCACATTATTCTGTTTTTCATGTTTTTGTAACAGATCACATCCAATACTGTATCATCATAATGCTGCGTGCTGCACACAACTGCTATAAATACCGTTATAAAACGCTTATCAGAAAATACATTTCTGCCATATTAAAAGACTTGATCAAACAAAACAGGAAAAAAGCTAGGAGTGGGTCTTTGTTGTGTTTAGATGCAAATCTGAAGAGGCTTGTTAGAGATAATTGCTCACTTAATTACCACAGTTATTAGGAGATGAAGTATGCTGTAATAGGTGCCACTTGGGAGCAAAAAAGAAGATAAAGGAAATTTCAAGTCCTAATCAATGAAACCTGCACACGCATGCACTCACACACACACACACACACACTCTCTCTCTCTCTCACACACACACACACACACACACACACACACACACACACACACACACACACACACACACACTCTCTCTCTCACACACACACACACACACACACACACTCTCTCTCTCTCTCTCTCACACACACACACACACACACACTCTCTCTCTCTCTCTCACACACACACACACACACACACACACACACACACACACACACACTCAAAGTAATTTTCATGGAAACTTTGAGGGCACAGTGTCCTGTAAACTCTTGAACTTAGATGAAAAGCTATTAGTTCGACAAATTCATGTTGCAGTTCCATTTTTTGTTCAAGGTAATGACTGCTTGTGACGAGGAAGGGTTTAGGAACAAGAACAAGGAGAAATAAAGAGCTGGAACAAAAGTAATTGGATGCTACATTTTTCTTCACACAGTATAAGTGAACTGTCTATTTGCTGAGAGTGCGCTTCAGATTACTGTAATCCCCAAAATATACTGTGAGTGATCACTCCAAATGAAAGGAATAGTTTACCCAAAAATGAATATTTGCTGAAAATTTACTCTCCAAGAATTAGATGAGTTTGTTTGCTCATCAGAGCAGATTTTGAGAAATTTAGCATTGCATCACTTGCTCACCAATGGATCCTCTGCAGTGAATGGGTGCCGTCAGAATGAGAGTCCAAACAGCTGATAAAAACATCACAATAATCCCCAAGTAATCCACACCACTCCAGACCATCAATTAACATCTTGTAAAGTTAAAATCTGTGTGTTTGTAAGAAACAAATTCAATATTAAGAGGTTTTTAACTTCAAACTGTTGCTTCTGGTCAAAATACAAGACCTCCAACAATAAATTGCTTTCTCCAGTGAAAAAGTCATCTAGTCTGAATTGGGAGAGAAATATGCACAGATCAAGCACAGTTACAAGCAAAGACAGTCCAAAACAGTTCTAAGGAAATATGAGGGTGGATTTTGATGTGAGAGGACAACAGGGGGTGGACTTTTTCACTGGAAGAAGTGTTATTATGGATCACAGACTTTTCTTTCTTTAAAACACCTTAATGATGAATTTTATTTCTTACAAAAATGCAGCTTTTTGCTTCACAAGACATTAACTGATGGACTGGAGTGGTGTGGATTACTTGTAGATTATTGTGATGTTTTTATCAGCTGTTTGGTCTCTCTTTCTGACGGCACCCATTCACTGCAGAGGATCCATTGGTGAGCAAGTGATGTAATGGTTAATTTCTCCAAATCTGTTCCAATGAAGTAACTCATCTACATCTTGGATGGTCTGAGGGTGAGTACATTTTTAACAAATTTTTGGATGAATAATTCCTTTAAGCCACATTATTTATGTAACACCCAGAAAGTAGTTGTTATTTATTTCTAAAAGACTAATACATGCATGTGGTTTGAAGGATGGTAGATTTAAAAAAATTGTCAAAATTACACCCATGCACAAAACCCTCCAATATATAAAATCTGTTTTGATGTGCACTTCAAGCTGTCTTGAGTGATGTTCTGTAAGGCAAACCTGCTACAAAACTTATTTTGTGTCAGCACACACAGCTTTGAAAGCTATTATTTGTCCATATGGCAGAAGTTGGCTTCTTTGGGGCTGGAACAGCAATTGCTTGAAAGCCTCTGTGCTTGACTGAAATTGCTGAGCTGAAACGGTGTGAATGTCAAAAAGAGTCATTGAAAAAAAAGACTTACTTTTCAGTCTTTAACAATCTATGTGGAAAATTTTCAAGCCTGTTTTCAATTAAAATCTGGTAAACATTACAATAACGCCTTATTGTAAAGTGTTACTAATATTATATTAATATCTGTTGGGGGTAACGCATTACAAGTAACGCGAGTTACGTAATAATATTACTTTTTTCAAGTAACTAGTAAAGTAACGCATTATTTTTAATTTACAAGAAAATATCTGAGTTACTTTTTCCCATTTATTGACTGACAGTGCGCTGTGTGAACATGTTACTGTAGTTCTAGACTAAATGTGAATGTGCATTAATTCATCTCACTCGCAAAAGATTTAGTATTCATCAAAATGAATTAAAACAGTGAAATGCAAACTCAGAATATGACGCAAACCTGCAATAATTAAATATGTTAAATAACACAAATGTATCTAATCCCATTTTATTAACCAATGTCTTTGCTGCTGACCTTTGATGATCCAGTTCAACCATACTAATAATCAAAAATGACTTTAGATAAACTAACAATTGTGCTTCATTGTTTTTTTATTGCTGAAGAGTGTTGAACTTCTTCTCCTGCGTTCTACTGTACAGACGTGAATTTACTTTTCCTTCAGGCTGAGGTTTATTCATTACACTTTTTGGTGTGAAAGGGCTTTTACATTTACTATAATTACAACTTCTTGTATTAAAAACAATCAAGCCCTGCTCATATTTAAAAAGTAACGCAAAAGTTCCCAGGGAAAGCAAGAGCTGATCAAATGTAAAACTGTAACTTGAATGAAATGTAAGTCGCTTTGGATAAAAGCGTCTGCTAAATGCATAAATGTAAATGTAAATGTAAAAGTAATGCAAAAGTAACATAACGCATTACTTTCCATAAAAAGTAACATAATTTGTTACTTTTTTAGGGAGTAATGCAATATTGTAATGCATTACTTTTAAAAGTAACTTTCCCCAATACTGTTAATATCTTAGATTCTAAAATAATTACAATTATGTTAGATCAACTACAGTACCTTGAAATCAATGTTTATGCATTAGCCTGGTTATACAACGACTACAGTATTCACATTATAAAAACAATATCATTCATATGTTTGTAAAGAATTACTGGAAAATGCACAAACAGGTTCTTTTAAGCAATAAACTGCATTTAAATACAGTGCACTGTTTGTGTCAGAATTTTAGGCAGGTGAATGTGAAGAAAGCCTCTTTCAGACAGCACTATACTGTAATGGATTTAGAAGTGAATCATGATCCCCAATATAGGGGAAAATTGGAGGTGAAAAGCCTTTGTGAGAACTGATGCATCTGCCATCTACAGGCACTTAATATTTACCCAGCACCCTCAAGGTTATTATTCTTATGAATGGTGTAAACACAATATATATCAGAATATAAAAGGTTATTAAACTCTCATAACACCGAAGCTCTTCGCTAAATAAAGAAGTGCTCAGGGAATCTCAGCAGCAGACGTGTTTATATTATTCCATCCAGACTCAAACACCACATGACACGAATCACATGAAAGGAAACGTCAGTTCAGAGAACAATTGCTCAGAATGTAGCAGTTGAGTCGATTTGTTTCATCATCTCCACATTCTCCAGCGGTGAATTTAGGAAATGTAGTTCAACTAGGTTTTTCCCCAGTATGTATGTGACATTCTCAGGACAGTGCAATGAAAAATGTTCAGTAATGAAAATTTGTCAAGGTTTTGCTGGAGAATGGTGTCAAACATCAACAATCCATTGCGCTTTTATGTACTTTCATGCGGCTTGGTCTGTAAGTGACCTGAGACAATTTGGATTAAGACTGTGCAAACATTCTAAGAGGAAAAGTTAAATATATATGCAAAGAGTTGATGCGAAGAGTTATCTATTTTTTTATGTACAGTGGGGGAAAAAAATTATTTGATCCACTGCTGATTTTTTATGTTTGCCCACTGACAAAGAAATGATTGGTCTATTTTTTTCTATAATTTTAATGGTAGGTTTATTTGAACAGTGAGAGACAGAATAACAACAAAAAAATCCAGAAAACGCATTTCAAAAAAATTGCATTGTGAAATAAGTATTTGACCCCATCGCAAAACATGACTTAGTACTTGGTGGCAAAACCCTTGTTGGCAATCACAGAGGTCAGACGTTTCTTGTAGTTGGCCACCAGGTTTGCACACATCTCAGGAGGGATTTTGTCCTTTGTTGCCTTGGCCGTGTGTTTTGGGTCATTGTCATGCTGGAATACCCATCCACGACCCATTTTCAATGCCCTGGCCCTGACGGTACATGTCCCTGTCCATCGTCCCTTTGATGCGGTGCAGTTGTCCTGTCCCCTTAGCAGAAAAACACCCCCAAAGCATAATGTTTCCACCTCCATGTTTGACGGTGGGGATGGTGTTCTTGGAGTCATAGGTAGCATTCCTCCTCCTCCAAACACGGCGAGTTGAGTCGATGCCAAAGAGCTGGATTTTGGTCTCATCTGACCAAAACACTTTCACCCAGCTCTCCTCTGAATCATTGGCAAACTTCTGGGCTGATTCCTCACCGTTCTCAGGATCACTGAAACTCCACGAGGTGAGATCTTGCATGGAGCCCCAGTCCGACGGAGACTGACAGTTATTTTGTGTTTCTTCCATTTGCGAATAATCGCACCAACTGATGTCACCTTCTCACCTAGCTGCTTGGCGATGGTCTTGTAGCCCATTCCAGCCTTGTGTAGGTCTACAATCTTGTCCCTGACATCCTTGGACAGCTCTTTGGTCTTGGCCATGGTGGAGAGTTTGGAATCTGATTGATTGATTGCTTCTGTGGACAGGTGTCTTTTATACAGGTAACAAGCTGAGATTAGGAGCACTCCCTTTAAGAGAGACTCTCAGCTCCTTACCTGTATAAAAGACACCTGGGAGGCAGAAATCTTGCTGACTGATAGGGGATCAAATACTTATTCACTCATTAAAATGCAAATCAATTTATAACTTTTTTGAAATGCGTTTGTCTGGATTTTCTTGTTCTTATTCTGTCTCTCACTGTTCAAATAAACCTACCATTAAAGGGGTCATCGGATGCAAAATTCACTTTTCAAGTTGTTTGAACATAAAAGTGTGTTGGAAGTGTGTGTACACATCCATCCTATAATGATAAAAATCCACCCAGTGTTTTTTTTTAAATCCCTATTTTAAAATTCCCTTTCTGAAATCAGGCTGTTCTGAGATTCCTGTCAGAATGATGTAGTTCTGTACAGACCGCTACCATGATAGTTGATTGACAAGACCGTCTTACCTTAGACCCGCCCTGAGTGATCTGAGAGCTGTCCGCCATTGTGTCGACTCCGGTGCAGAGGAAGACAAGAATGTCTCCGATTAAGCGATTGAGGTGTTTTGTTGTTGGATGTAATAATAAATATAGCAGTCATCATTTACTCCTGACATCTGAGCCTCTGAAGACGCAGAGGATTAACGTTACTTTGGTTTTGAAGGGAATGCGCCGATCCCGATCTGCCTAAATGCATCTATGTTCACGCAAATCATTCGTGATCCAGCTTCATCTACAGAAGAAGTGAGTATAACGTATAATAGTTATTTTTTTATGAATCTTTGCAAATCGCCTTTCCTAATAACGTGCTAGTTAGCCAGTTTCGCAGCTAAAGTAAACAGTACTGCTCGTCACTCCACGGAAGAGAGGGGCGGGGTCAGTATAGCTCATTAGCATTTAAAGCAACATGGACTAAAATGGCTTGATGAAAACAGCTGATTTTGACAGGGTAAAAAAGGTGTTTTTTACATTTGCATTGAAAAATTTTAACCAAAGTATGTTATAGACTTTTCATTAAGATCCTAAATAATCATATCAACTTGTGGAAAATGGGCATCCGATGACCCCTTTAAAATTATAGACTGATAATTTCTTTGTCAGTGGGCAAACGTTCAAAATCAGCAGGGGATCAAATAATTGTTTCACCCACTGTATTACATAAGAATAATTCAGTATACAAAAGTTTTTTAATAACTTGTATGGTTCAAGATGATCTAGTGAAATTTGGTCAAAAAGTGGAGGAAGAGTTTAAAAAAGTATGTTTTTAATAGAATAAGTAAGAGAGAGTAAGTCGAGTGGAAATCAAAACCACCATATCGGTGTAAAAAACATGATTACAAAAAATTTAAAAAATGTACAGGTTTTTACAATTGCTCAGACCCATTTCTCAAAACTCCTTACATAAATCTCCTTATCAACTCTCAGCTTGGCATCAATAAATGTATCATTCAAAATGTACTGAAACTACAAAAACACCTCATGCGCGACTCAAATCAAGTCATTAACACTAGCAAAGCTTGTCAACCAACAGATTTTGCCACTCATAAAACAATGACCTAAAAAACTAACAACAGGTAGCATTATACAATACATTAACTTAAAAACAGTTTTGTTTCTGGGTCAATTTGTTCCAAGTTATATGCTAAAAATGTGTGCAAAATAAAATTGTTAGCTAGCAGCTAGAATATAGAGACACTCTCCAGTGAACTTTATCATATAGAATCCAATGCACAGATGCAAAATATGCAATGCAAAGCTTCCGTGCTTGAGACCTAACAAGGGTAGACTCATTGAGGCAATGTACTTATTCCATATGTCCTTTCATAAAATATGACCAGCCTAGAAATATAATTAAACTGACATATAATAAAAAAAAACGTATCTTTTCTTGTAACTATTTTCCTGCATATGCAGTGAAATTTGAGAGTAAGCTGTAGTTTTAAAGTTTTAAAAACCTGTGCATGTATTTTGTGAGCCGTGTGACTTATTTAGCCAAAACATGCCATCTCCCCGAATAAATGTCAGAAGTTATGCAAATGAAAGCGTAAATCAAAGGTCAGGTCAATGGATTATGTGTGTTGTATATGGAAGACTTCAACACTGAAGAAAGGAACAAATGTTTACAGCAGTCAGTGGAAATTAATGCAGCAAACTGAGCATTGAGAATATGCTTAAAATTCATTCCAACACTGTACAGAAGGCTTCTTGTTAAAAAAAACATGTCACTTCTTCCTCTGAAAGGTCAAGAAGAACTGGAGCTGTATGCACAGTGCAAAACGAAGAGCTGTCACAATGAAAAACAGGGTGAATCTCAAGAACATGTCCAAGCCATATTTAAAAAAGACAAATAAATAAATAAAGCTAAAACAAAAATGTGTTCTCATTACTGTAAAATGAAAAAAAAAGCATTTGTACATAATGGTAGTATTTGTTTTATTGCTTTTTATTTAATAATATATATATATATTTATGTAATGTTAAATATGACCTGGACGTGTTTTAATACTATTCACCCACCCACCCAATTCAATCTGATGCTGAACTCTTCCATTCTCAAGAGTAATACCGGACACTAGAACACATCTGATGCACACTGGGATATACAGGTGCATCTCAATAAATTAGAATGTCGTGGACAAGTTCATTTATTTCAGTAATTCAACTCAAATTGTGAAACTAGTGTATTAAATAAATTCAATGCACACAGACTGAAGTGGTTTAAGTCTTTGGTTCTTTTAATTGTGATGATTTAGGCTCACATTTAACAAAAACCCACCAATTCACTATCTCAACAAATTAGAATATGGTGACATGCCAATCAGCTAATCAACTCAAAACACCTGCAAGGTTTCCTGAGCCTTCAAAATGGTCTCTCAGTTTGGTTCACTAGGCTACACTATCATGGGGAAGACTGCTGATCTGACAGTTGTCCAGAAGACAATCATTGACACCCTTCACAAGGCGGGTAAGCCACAAACATTCATTGCCAAAGAAGCTGGCTATTCACAGAGTGCTGTATCCAAGCATGTTAACAGAAAGTTGAGTGGAAGGATAAAGTGTGGAAGAAAAAGATGCACAACCAACCAAGAGAACCACAGCCTTATGAGGATTGTCAAGCAAAATCGATTCAAGAATTTGGGTGAACTTCACAAGGAATGGACTGAGGCTGGGGTCAAGGCATCAAGAGCCACCACACACAGACGTGTCAAGGAATTTGGCTACAGTTGTCGTATTCCTCTTGTTAAGCCACTCCTGAACCACAGACAACGTCAGAGGCGTCTTACCTGGGCTAAGGAGGAGAAGAACTGGAATGTTGCCCAGTGGTCCAAAGTCCTCTTTTCAGATGAGAGCAAGTTTTGTATTTCATTTGGAAACCAAGGTCCTAGAGTCTGGAGGAAGGGTGGAGAAGCTCATAGCCCAAGTTGCATGAAGTCCAGTGTTAAGTTTCCACAGTCTGTGATGATTTGGGCTGCCATGTCATCTGCTGGTGTTGGTCCATTGTGTTTTTTGAAAACCAACGTCACTGCACCCGTTTACCAAGAAATTTTGGAGCACTTCATGCTTCCTTCTGCTGACCAGCTTTTTAAAGATGCTGATTTCATTTTCCAGCAGGATTTGGCACCTGCCCACACTGCTAAAAGCACCAAAAGTTGGTTAAATGACCATGGTGTTGGTGTGCTTGACTGGCCAGCAAACTCACCAGACCTGAACCCTCTCTAGAGAATCTATGGGGTATTGTCAAGAGGAAAATGAGAAACAAGAGACCAAAAAATGCAGATGAGCTGAAGGCCACTGTCAAAGAAACCTGGGCTTCCATACCACCTCAGCAGTGCCACAAACTGATCACCTCCATGCCACGCCGAATTGAGGCAGTAATTAAAGCAAAAGGAGCCCCTACCAAGTATAGAGTACATATACAGTAAATGAACATACTTTCCAGAAGGCCAACAATTCACTAAAAATATTTTTTTTATTGGTCTTATGAAGTATTCTAATTTGTTGAGATAGTGAATTGGTGGGTTTGTGTTAAATGTGAGCCTAAATCATCACAATTAAAAGAACCAAAGACTTAAACTACTTCAGTCGGTGTGCATTGAATTTATGCAATACACGAGTTTCACAATCTGAGTTGAATTACTGAAATAAATGAACTTTTCCACGACATTCTAATTTATTGAGATGCACCTGTATTTGGATTTCGTTCAGGTCAGTCAGGATTATGTTCTACCCTGTCTGTCTTTCTTTTCCCCAAACACACTGCATTTATTTTCATGCAAATGAACCTCAGGTGTTGCTACCTGAATTCTAATCATTGTTTGATTCTAGTCTATTATTGGAGTTTATATCAAAAGTTTCTTTCAGACTTGGAGCAGCTGGGAATGTCACAGTATGACTTCATCACATCATCCTGTGTAGAATATCTATTGTTTTCTACAGACATTAATCTTACAGCTGCGGTGCATTGGTTTTTCTGAAATATATTAGTTCTTGTGCATTTGAGCAAGTTATTGTTATAGAAGTTAATACCAATTCATGAATTTGAAGAGTGAATATTGCAGAATCTTAAATGAAAATGTACTCACCCTATGGCCATCTGAGATATTGATGAGGGATTGGAGAAATGTAGTATTACATCACTTGCTCACCAATGGATCCTCTGCAGTGAATGGGTGCCGTCAGAATAAGATTACAAACACCTGATAAAAACATCACAATAATCTACAAGTAATCCACACCACTCCAGTCCATCAATTAATATCATGTGAAGAGAAAAGATATGCGTTTGTAAGCATTTCAGCATTTTTCATTTCTGGGTGAACTGTTTCTTTAAATGTCTCTTATTCATTCCACATGATAAGATTACAATGAGAAAAAGAGTTTCAATGAATAACATAAAGCTTCAGAAGACAGGGAACATAGTCATATGGCATACTTTTATAGTTTTTTTGGAGCTTGACAGCCACGACTACGAACTGTCATTGAAAAGAGTTGCATGAAGATTGCTCGAAAATTCCCCTTTGAGAAAAAGAACATGAGGACAAGCAAATAATAATATTATAACATTTTCTATTCCTATACTGTTGAGACGTGTTATGTAACCTCTAGCCCGATAGAAACTCGCATATGTTAATCCATATAACAAAAGGGACAGCAGCAGCGTTCCCTCGCCTCATCAGCAACAGTCAAAGAATTCATAACTCTATTCCGCTCTTAAATTTGCATGTCAACGGGACTCACCGAGAAGCAGTTCACAGGAAGAGGACTCAGGATCCGTTGGGAAAGACTGATAACAGTGATGAAATGACACTCACAGATGCTTGCCGATCCCTTGTGGGCCACACGGCAACCCACATCCCAATTAGATACACCCTCCTACCCAAAATCCTCTGAAATAATTATGATTACATAAGAGCCCAGAACAACAAAACCAAACAAGAGGTGGAAGGGCGGAATTTCACAGCTGAAAATGCCGACAGGACCTGTGCTGGAGATTTGGGAAATGGGATGATGTCTCACAGCATGCATCGTCCACATGCACAAAAATGACTGTGTGCATGACAAATTTGTGCAAAACCTGAATTTTGAATATGTTATTCAGTGATGCCATGCCAGGATCTTATTCTCTTTGAGCAATTTTGTAATGGATTGTTCAATTTTTGCCTTATTATCAACAGGAAACTACCTTGTTGCTGAAGTGGAGCAGAAGTGTTTTGAAATCCACTTCACACTATTAAAAGTCTTCTAAAAGTCATCAAAATGTGCTTCTATTGCAATTCAATGTCTGTGATTTATATGTTAACACTGCTCACCCAAAAGATCCATCTGCACATCCATTAGAATCAGCAATATTAAAGTTAATTAATGTGTTTTTGCACCCATTTACACTTTTTTTAATGAAAACAAGTGGCAGTAGACGGATGCGCTTTGACTGTTTTCAGTGCCTTGTTTTTTAAGACAGCATGAAATGAAAAATGTCATAAATCTCCGGTGACGTACTGTATGCAGAACTTCACCAATAACTTAGTTTTCTTAAATTTGACTTTGTCTTATACTTGATGAAGTTGGCATCACTGATTCTGTTTTTTTAGTATGAAGCTTCTAAAAGAATCTGTATTATATTAAGCACTACATAAAACGACTTGACTTAAACCACGCTTAAATCCTTTTCTGACAATGGAGACCTGAAGCCTGAGAATCAATTTCCCAGATAATATTTCCGCATGTGTTTTTTATCCGCTGTTTAGAATCAGAACTAGCGATGCCAGATCTTGAATAAATCACTCTTTTTATCTAATCTGTCAAACAGGTCTGAAATTAATTGCGATTCAATTCATTTTGATTCATTTGAACGGTTCACTCACACACTGAATCATTTGAAGTGCATGTCAAGTGAGCCCGTTTGAGCTTCTGTTTACCATATTTGATGTGCTATATACACTGATGAGCCAAAATATCATGACCAGTCACAGGTGAAGCGAATATCGTTGATCATCTCCTAACAAGGCCACTATTAATGTCTGGGAAGATTAGATGGTAAGCAAACAATCTGTTCTCGTAATCAACGTATTGGATGCAGGAGAAATGGGCAAGAGTATGTGAGTGAATTTAACAATGGCCAAACTGTTATGGCAGGGCAACTGGATCAGAGTATCTCATATGTTTTGGATCATCTGTGTATATGTGTTGATCAATGTTTAGGCTATGCATGAGTAAAAGCCTGTAATCTGTTCATCATATAAATCAACTGTGTTTGTTCAGAGGACTTGGATTAATTCATACATGTTACCTTTACACAGGGCCGGTTCTAGACATTTAGGCAAAATTCATGTTGGAGGCCCCCCACCCCCCAATAAAAAGCACTTGAAACAAATGTGATTCCTAACCTTTTTATTTATACAACATTTCATTTTAAATTTGTATATTTCTACTTAGTAGCAGTCAAAAGGTTGGACACATTACTATTTTTAATGTTTTCGAAAGAAGTCACTTATGATCATCACGTCTGCATTTATTTGATCAGAAATACAGAAAGAACTATAATATTGTGAAACTTTAAATAATGGTGTTCTATTTTTACCATACTTTAAAATATATATTTCTGTGAGTCATAGCTGAATTTTCAGCATCATTTTAACACATCCTTGTGAATAAAAGTATTAATTTCTTTAAAAAAAATACTGACCCATTGAATTGCAAACTTTTGAACGGTATTATTACAAAATATTTCCATTTTAAATAAATGCTGTTTTTTTTTTTTTTACTTTTCTATTGCACAGTATTATTGTTTTTTTTTCTGCATTTTTGATCAAATAAATGTATAGCTTGATGAGCATAAGAGACTTATTTCAAAAATGTAAAAAAATAAAAAAAATCTGTAATGTGTCCAAACTTTTGACCGGTACTGTATGTACATATTAATCAAACTTTATCTAAGGTAATCTATTTTTTGTTTGTTGAGGATGTTATTATAGCCATGATAAAATTATGATTATTTTGCAGTATTTTTTTCTGTAATTTATTCACAGTTCCTGAATACCACTTCAGTAAATGAACATCAGTGCTTTTATATATACATTTTTTTTCCTAGCTGGGTATGGACAGGGTTTCTCCCTTCCATTTAATTAATATTAACTATGATATTGTCATATTATTAATATTAATAAATATGATTTTAGCCTACGTATTGTATTAATAGGCTATACATCAGCACAATTTAAGTCACACACATCTGAGGTACTTTTTTGAAACATTAAAAATGGTCTAGTCTAGTGTGTTTGCTTTTTGAATTTGAATACAAAGTTCTTTGTTTTTACTTTTGTAGCTGTTTTGCTAGTCAGCTCCCGACGCGATGTCATTTACTGTACGCGCAAATTCAAAGCGTCGCGTTTGGGTGCGTCAGCGCAGCGGCGCTCGCGCTCTTTTAAACTCAGGTAATACCTCGGTGAATGGTCGGTCCAGAAACGACGCTGATAGACAGAACAAGTTTATATTTAGAATACATTGCAATCACTCCAAAATAAATGATGACAATTCACACACCTGCATTAGGAGCTGTGCTTCATTGCGTGGCTATTTAGCCTTTTGCTTCGGCACCTGAAGGATGCGTTCGTTACGGCAAACATTCAGAAGGCGGAACCCGCTTTGAAACGGCAACATTAACTGGTTTAATTGCAGGTGAGTGATAATTCAAATATATCCAATGAACAATGAGGCTATTATTTTGCTGTCCATGGACTGCCTTATAGGGGATGTTACGGTTTTGGAGGCCCCTCCTCAAAGCCCGAGGCCCCTAGGCAATCGCCTGCTCTATAGCTAGCGCGGTGTCCGGCCCTGCCTTTACGATGTCTTTGTGAACATTTTGAAACGTTAAAGTTTTGCTTGCACAGACTTTTAATGGCACAGAAATAAAACTAAATGTTTCATTGTTTGTTGCTTACTCTGAGAATGTTTGAAACAGACCTTACCGTCTAACCCAGTTACCCAGAGTTCTTCTTGAAGAGTTCATTGATTATATAATTCAATCTTTGAACAATGCAGTTATCTGCCTGTCTCTCTATCCCTAAGGATGAACTGATGGAGAACAATCATATGGATCTGCTGAGAACCGTTAGCTGAGCTGAGCAAATTGAGCTTGAGCTGCTGTACTGTGAGCTTAATTTCTATTAATATTTGGGGGTTGAAGAAGAAGACAAAGATGGTCAAATTCACTGATCTATGCCACCACTTCTTCAATTCCAATACAGTGCAATATTTTTTGTGAAAACAGTTGTGTTATAAGCACTAGTACTTTAGAGTCAAATACATTTTTTAGGTATGAATAATGAATTTCTACCCTGACCCCAGACTGATTGATGGCTTTGCCAGGCCACTCCTATGCAAATAACCTAGTTCTGCAACTGCATACTACTGCAAAATAGTACATTCAGAAAGTATTCAGACCCCCTTCACTTTTTTTTATTTAATGTTGCAGCCTGATGCTACAGTTGTTTAAATCTACACTCCGTATCTCATAATGACAAAGTTAATTTTTTTTTAGAAATGTCTGTAAATTTATTAAAAAGAAAAAACTGAAACATCACATTTACATAAGTATTCAGACCCTTTGCAACAACACTTGAAATTTAGCTCAGGTGCCTCCCATTTCTCTTGATCATTGCTAAGATGCACTGTGTATACTACACTGACCAAAATTATAAACGCAACACTTTTATTTTTGCCCCCATTTTTCATGAGCTGAACTCAAAGATCTAAGACTTTTTCTATGTACACAAAAGGCCTATTTCTCTCAAATATTGTTCACAAATCTGTCTAAATCTGTGTTAGTGAGCACTTCTCCTTTGCCGAGATAATCCATCCACCTCACAGGTGTGGCATATCAAGATGCTGATTAGACAGCATGATTATTGCACAGGTGTGCCTTAGGCTGGCCACAATAAAAGGCCACTCTAAAATGTGCAGTATTGTGTGTATTTAGTATTGTGATAGGACTGTTTTCTATGTCATCTGAAATTATGTGAATGGGTGCCGTCAGAATGAGTGTTCAAACAGCTGATAAACAAATGCTTCTGGCCAAAATACAAATTCATAATCCATAATAACGCTTCCTCCAGTAAAGACGTCCATCTCCTATTGTCCTCTCACATCAAAATCCACCAACATATTTGTTTAGAACTGTTTTTGCTTGTAAACTATGCTTAATCTGTGCATATTTATTCAGACGAGACAACTTCACTGTAGAAAGCTAAATTATGCATAGAGGATAGAGACTTTGTTTTTTACAAACATTCTTTCACTTCACTAGACATTAACTGATGGTCTGGAGTGGTGTGGATTACTTGTAGATTATTATGATGTTTTTATCAGCTTTTTGGACTCTGATTCTGACGGCACCCATTCACTGCAGAGGATCCATTGGAGAGCAAGTTTTGTAGTGCTCCAAATCTTTTCCAATAAACAAACAAACTTATCTACATCTTGGATGGCCTGAGGGTGAGTACATTTAAAATTTTTGGTGACCTACTTTAAGTATGATTTAAGTATGATTCTTAAATGAAGATACATTTACTTATGAATGTAATTCTTATTTAATAATTTAAGATATAAGTCTTAATCAAAATGATCAAAAGCAAGTTTATGCTTAAAACGTGTTTAATTACTTTAATTTTTTTTTTTTTTTACTTGGCATATTTTTTATACTCACTTTTTATACTCAAGTATATATATACTCACTTAAAATTGATACCTTTTTTAAGAATGTTTAGATATTTGTACTGGAAAACAAGACAAAAACAGAAAAGTAAGAAAGTAAGAAAATCATTTTATGCAGCGTTCATCTCATATTGACTTCAGTTGTCCACCTACACATCTGCATGCCTGTCCTGGGATGGCATCTCAGTAACGGCAATAAGCCAAACCTTGACTTTTCATTTCAGAGTAAAAACACATTGATCTAACTGTTTGCATATAGACTACTGTCTGTTTCAGCCCTGATATTTCTTAAGAACGTCAATGTTTTCAGATAACTTTACCAAGTGTTTCCAATCCAAAACACACACACAAAATCCTGGATGGCAGTAAAAACTGTGATAAAGAAAAAAATATGTCAATTGCAAGGAACAATTAACTTGAGATTGAAGCTTGCAGTCTTTTGATCACCAAACAAAAGAGAAAGTTGGACTGAGAGAAGAAGATAAACAGAGACAGAGAGAGATGTGACTTCAATAGCCTTCTTTGTATTCATATTGCTATCTGAAGAGGTGAGGACACTAGAGGATGTCATTTGTCTGTGTAACTTCCACTCTAATAGCTATACATCAAAAGCACAGGCTGACTGTCTGACTAGCATATGCATGTGCAGTTATACTCTGATTATGCCTATAAAGAAATAAATCAAGCTTGCAATATTCATTTTTATTTCAGTGACCCGTATGAAAGTTTCCATTAGCAGTAGGGACACATCCATCCATCAACAGTCTGAATCTGGTGTGTTGTCAGGGGCATTCGACCGGAATGACAGAGAGAGAGAAAGAGAAACACACACCTGGAGGTCACTTATGAAATGGCAGCGTTCTGCTTCACGGTTTGCCATTCAGTCGAATCATTTTCAGTGGTGCATGATGGGAAAGGACAGCAAAAGAATTGCATTGCAGGAGCTTCAGTGCCATGTTCATCTCTTTCTTCAGAGCAAATTAATAGACTCTCGCGCTGTCTATAAAAGAAAAGTGCATTTTGGTTGCGTGAAAGACATTCAATAGAACCAGTCATTTATCCAAATTAGCAGCTTTGGAAAACAGAGGCTTTATCTGACATTTTAACAAAATTGTCATTCCATAGCTGAATATAAAGATTTATTTTTTAGGTTTTTATGCTTAACAAGGCTGCATTTATTTGATAAAAATACAGTAAAAACAGCCATTTTGTGAAATATTATTACAGTTTAAATGAACTGTTTTTTTTTTTTATTTGAATATATTTTAAAAATGTAATTTATTCCTGTGATGCAAAGATTCATTTTCAGTATCATTACTCTTCAGTCTTCAGTTACATGATTTGCTGCTCAAGAAACATTTATGATTATTATCCACGCTGAGAACAGTTTTTGCTACTTAATATTTTTGTAGAAACTGTGAAATATTTGATGAATAGAAAGTTTGTTTCATTTGAAATGTCGTTACTGTCACTTTTGATCAAGGATCATGTGACACTGAAGACTGGAGTAATGCTGCTGAAAATTCAGCATTGTATTATAGAAATAAATTACATTTGAAAACATATTCAAATAGAAAACACTTATTTTAAATTGTAATAATATTTCACAATATCACTGTTTTTATTGTATTTTTAATAAAATAAATGCCGCCTTGGGGAGCATAAGAGACTTTTTCAAAAATGTAAAAAAATAAAATAATAATAATAATAAAAATAAAAAACCTTTGTCCGCTAGTGTATAAATATGTCAGTTTTCTAGGAGCAACAGTTTTTTGTGTCAGTCGAGCACCAGTGGCACGTTTCAGGGTTACTGACCGTCCTGACAGTTAGATGGACAGCTTGACAGCTCTGTTATACTCTTATGTCTCTGAGTGAATAACACCAGCAGTGTGATAAATTGGGACATAGTCAGACAGCTTCTGAAAACTTTTGGACAGAATATTTTCAACAGCCTGACACATGCCATTGCACACACATCCAGTTATTACAGTCCATAATAATATGTGACAAACTGCTTTATAAAAAGGTCAATGCAATAAATGGCACATTCCATAACTAAAGCTATCTATTAGATGATAATATCACATATAATAATAATAATTGCAATTTGGCAAAATATTTACCTGCCCTACCCTGTTACCACATGACTTTTCCCATTTCAAAAGAAATAATATTAAGTAACAAGAAGTAACATCATCTGGACCATTTCTACACTTGATTTGTGGCTTAGCCTTTGTGTTTTTATCAGAAATGTTGCAGATATGACCTGAAGTTTGGGTGAGCAGTGAATAGAGACTTACTGAAATGCACTACAGCCATTGTGCCCTAGTGTTAGTTCACTGAGTGATTTACTCACGTGCAGACAAAGCTTCTTCGGGAGGATTCTGTGGTCACTTTGACAGGCTGCTTCTTTTAAAAACCATTCTACTTTTACAAAAATGTCTGTAGCACAAAAGTAAAAACTTTTGTATGAACTTGAATTGTGCATTTTGTCATATCACATATAGGTATTGCCTTTAGAAGGTCAGACAAGCATCACAAAGAGAGTTTATTCACATGGTCTCATATGTGTTTTCCAGAGTTCAATGTAGTTAAAGCAAGGATTTTGTTTTTATGGGCAACACAGTCTCACCACAGTTTATTAGTAATTTCAATAGGTTAAAAAAGTAAGTATTCTAAGATTTGGTGAATTAGTTGCGAATTTGTATGAATTTAGGGAGTGGGCTTACAACGTACAAAGCTGTAGGCCTACGTTTTCGGACAAGTCAGATCGTACAATTATACAAACTCGGCAAAGCAAAATGAACATTTGCTGAAAATTTACTCACCCTCAGGCCATTCAAGATGTAGATGAGTTTGTTTCTTCATGACAATGGATTAGAAGAAATTTAGCATTACATCATCACTTGCTCACCAAGGGATCCTCTGCAGTGAATGGGTGCCGTCAGAATGAGAGTCCAAACTCTGATAAAGACATCACAATAATCCACATGATTCCCGCAAAAAACTTGTGTAGATTAACTTGGACTTAAACTTGAAAAATGGTGTGTATTGACATCTTTCCGCGGTTGAAACAAGATACTTTCTGATGTTCATTCATGTTTATTTCCTGCTATAACTAGTAAAGAGGAAGAGATTATGCTTCACTTGAACTGTAAGCGCTACAGCGATCTATCGCGATACATTATTAGAGTCACAAAACGGTTTCAATTTCTTACAAAAATGACAAAATTTAAAAGCAGATTTTATTTCATACCAAAAATAACCTAACTTGCTCAGTCTTGTCTGTCAGCACGTTGTGTCTTAGTTCCGTGATGTATTTTTCACTGCCTGAGAATGACATGGCTTGTCGTAGCAACAGTAACTAAAAGACTATTGCTTTCTTCAGTCTCCTTGTCTGAATCAGAAATACGCACCGCTTATAAGCGAAAACAGTTCTAAACAAATGTCTTTGGATTTTGATGTGAGAGGACAACAGGGGATGGACTTTTTCACTGAAGGAAGCGTTATTATGGATTATGGACTGTTGGCCAGAATCTAACACATTTACATTTACATTTAGTCATTTAGCAGACGCTAAAATCTACTTACAAATGAGGACAATGGAAGCAATCAAAATCAACAAAAGAGCAATGATATATGCAAGTGCTAACAATTCTCAGTTAGCTTAACACAGTACACCTAGCAAGTTTTTTTTATTATTATATAATAAATAAAAAGAAAACAGATAGAATAGAAAAATAGAGCAAGCTAGTGTTAGAGGCCTTTTTTTGCTTTTGTTAATTGTATAATAAATAAATAGAAAACAAATAGAATACAAAAAGATTAGAAAACCTAGTGTTAGTTTTTTTTTTTTTTTTTAAAGAAAACAAGCAGTAAATTAATAGACTGCAAGTCTAAAAGGGACAAGTTTTTTTTTTTTTAAAGAATAGAATTAGAATAGAGAGTGCTAGAGTTAGAGGGTCAAATAAAGATGCCTCAATGATGGATTTGTTTCTGACAAACACACAGGTGTTGTAATATTACCTCAGACACCATCACAGAACTCTTGGTAGGTTGAAAGTTTTGACTTCAGTTTCAGCCAAAGCTCAATAGTGCCCCCTGCTGGACATTTGTTAGTTTCACAGCTCGCATTGAGATGCTGGAACAGGCTAACTTTGTGTGATAACGACAGAAACAATGCAGAAGAATGATAAAAAGCGTCTCTTTAATTGATCATAATGTTATCGACAAAGTAAACACATGTTAGACGTGACATTACAAGAGGAAAACCTGACATGTTCATGCACAACAGGGTACAGGTACTCCCGGACTATTGTGACAAAAACAGCATTTTCATTTCAAAACACAGAAACTATTCAGTCAAGCACCAATACACTGCAGAGTGAGAATAACGTGAATATTAAGTGTCTTCTCGATCAGCAGTGTAACACACACCAGTTTTGCATCATCATGGCAGAGTCATACTTTTTTTGGAGGGCAACAACAGACAAGAGGACATTGTAAGATAATTTGATACTTGGATTAAGTCTCGTCCTGTTCTGCCAAATATTCTTTATCCTGAATACTGGATGCTTTTCAACTGGTCTGATGCCACCAAATAACCTTTAAAAGACCCTGTATTCACATTGAAAACTGCAGCATAGCAAACATTTACAACTCAGGCATAAAACTCTTATGATACAAACATCAATAAATCAATTAGTACAAAATATATATACAATTGTCTTTGTAAAATAAATAAGTTAAACTTTGTGACAGTAAAGAAAAGGAAATGGAAGTTTTGTAACCAGTGTAAATGACTGAACCCGTGAGACTTGTTGCGTCTGAAATTTGATTAATAAGTTTCTGTAAATTAGACAAAAGCAGACAGCTGTAGGAAGAGAAAAGAATTATACACTGTATAAATAAAGCATGCAATAAACCAGCAGTTTCTCTGCTCTGAGATGGAAAGAGCATCGTGTTAATCTGAAGAAGCGTCCGGTTTGATGATCTGGTACGTGATCAAATATTCAGGATATGCCTTGGGAGGAAAAATGACAAAAGCAGCATTAGTTTCACTTGACAATATGTATATATGTATGTTTTTTTTTTTTTTGAAACAACACTTTTATTCAGCAAGAATGCTCTACTTTCTACTTGTCAATAAATTCTGAAAAAAATGTACAACATTTTCATTAAAAATGTGAAGCAGCATAAGTTTTAAATAAGTGTATCAACACTGATAATAATAATAATGTTTATTGTAAAGCAAATCAGCACATTAGAATGATTTCTGAAGGATCATGTGACACTGAAGACTTGAGTAATGATGCTAAAATTCAGCTTTGACTCACAGGAATAAATTACATTTTAATATGTATATGTATTCAAATAGAAAACAGCTCTTAAATAATATTTTTTTCTTGTAATAATATTACACAGTATCATTTCTTGCACTGTTTGTTTTTTTGAACAAATAAATGTAGCCTTGGCGAGTATCTTCTTTTAAAAAGATAAAAAAACATATCAACTCCAAACTTTTGAATGGAAGTATATACTATATGTTTCCAAATGACCAAAATATATTTTTGTATAAATATTTGCAACATTGTTTACAATACTACAGTGTATAAACAGAGTTATTTCAGTATCATTGAGATGCTATTATAGTCTTCTTTAATAGTTGAATTAGCTTTTATTTTTATATTTTGTTATCATTTTAATTTTAGTTAAAGCTTTAGCAATTATGACGTGTGTTTTTGTCATTTTTAGCTTTTTTATTTTTCATAAATAAGTCTATATAGTTTTTATTTTGATTTCAGTTTTAGTTAAATTAGTACATCAATTTAAACTAAATGAAAATGAGACATGTATATGACACACATATATATAAAAACGTCTAATTTTCATTTAGTATTTTTTTTTTATTGTTTTAGTTAGAGTTGACTATAACAATTTAGGTAAGAAACACTCACATTCTATCTCAGAATTAAAGTGGGTTAGTGAATGCATGTTGGCTATGAATGTAAAAATCTGGACCCTGTGGCTGTAGTACCTGCTCTCCTCTGTAGATGACGTACTCAGCCAGAGCGAGACCGTTCACACTGGGCCGGCCAGTGACTGAGTGGTGTCCTGGTGGCGAGTGGGCCATCTTCATCGCGCTGAACTGCAGGAAAGACTTCCCCAACGTCACACGACAGAACAGAAGATGCCTGGGAGGAGCAGAAAGAGTGAAGAGAGAGCATGAGCGCTTTAGAAAGGAAATAGGAAATCAATTTCTCTTCAAGCTTTTGGAAAATAACACCACAAAGCAACACTCTGCTGACAAAACACACTGTGCTGGGAAACGTGAAGCCACTTAAATGAGAGGCCTGCTCTGATGTCATCTCACCTCTGACACGTGCAGCATGACCTGTCCTTGTGAAGAGGGCACCCCGTTCCTCCTCCTATTCCATAAACGTACTGGTTGCTTTTGGAAGAGTTTTCCGCGAAGTAGATCCCAGCCCCGAACATTCCCCCTATGTACGCATGCCTCTCGTCGAAGCCCTTGTGAATGATGGCGTTTACGAACGGTGACCCTGGGGAAGCAGAATCAAAGCATTTCCTCAAGATTCTGTTGATCAGAAATAGGGCTGCGAGCCTGCGACTGATTATTTTAATAATCCATAATCTAATGATTTCCCCCCCCCCATTTAATTTGATGAAAAATCCAAAGATGATTACAAAATAACACATTTGATTAAAAAATAAATTGATTTCAAAGCATTATTTACTATTTTTTCACATCCTGCCCAAACAATGTGCAGTTTGATGGCAATGAAAACAAATAGTGAATATACAGTGGTGGCCAAAATTATTTCAACACTAGTATTTTCACCATTAAAAAAATGGTTTTAACAAAATAAAAAATATCTAGACTTGTTTATAAAAAAAGCTAATAAAAATGACAAAAACACATGTCATAATTACTATAGCTTTAACTAAAATTAAAACAAAAATCTCACTGGATTATTACAATTAATGGCAAAATGAATGTTTGGAAATGTAAACTGATATTTCTTACTGACACACTACAGCAAAAGATAGAAATAACTGAATTAAAACCATGTTTTAGCTGCTGAAAATACTAGTGTTCTAATGATTTTGGCCACCACTGTATCTATGTAGACTGTGTGCAGTTAAATATTATGTGCAAAAAAGGTGTACAGATTGAAATCAAATGCTTACCATTTGAAAGTAGAAGTTAAAAAAAATACCAGATTAACAATCATAAAAAAGTAAAATAATTATTTCTTACATGTAGAATTAACTTACAATTAATGTCTAACAAGAACATGCACTGTATATTCTATTGCGTTCTGTCTATTGCAGTGAAGTCAGACTCGATTGCAGTCAGGATCAGCCTTAATGCATAATGGAAACAATTGTGTGATTTTCTAATGTTTATATACAAGGATACAATTGTAAAATGTAATTTATGCACAGAGAAAAATGCACCTCAAATGCATTAAACAGCATCTGTCAATGCACATTAAAAACACGGCATGCAGCGTTAAACTGTATGCTTGTGTGAATCGCTTAATATGACAAATTCTCACATTTAGGATAACTTGGGTTGTGCACTTTTCCTGGAGCAGCTCACTCTGCATCGTGCGCTGCATTTGCAGATGCATTTTGTACACTTGAATGAGTTATTACTGTAGAGTGACATGACTGGGTGAAGTTTTCTGTGCAATGTGGGAAGATGCGATTAATCAATTAACAAATTTGTTGTCAAATAATATATTACTGATTTTATCTATTAGTTTTTGCAGCCCTAATCAGAATAGCAGTGAATGAATGGGTGGTTTGAAACCAGGCCTGGGTTCACACACCGTGGAAGAGCATGCGTTCATTGGAATGGTTGTGGTTCTCCTCAGAAACCTCCTTTCTGCGATGGGTGTATCTCTCCCACAGCTTCTTGTTGCACACCTTCTGGATCTGACCAAAAAGAAAATATAACACTTTTTTTATATGAATCTAGATTAGGCTGTAAAAGTATTGTTCATTGTTAGTCATTGATGTGCAATGCATTAACTAATAAAATAAAAATAAAAAATAGCAAAATTTCACCAATGTGACCGCATCTTTACTCTCTACACTGAAAAAGTTTCTCTAAACTCTCTAAAGATGTGTATCTTCAAAGAACACTAGTTTTTGGTGTGGAAGTGGAACCAAATCTGTTTGATGCCATCATTGGTTTCAGTTGGATATAAAGGTAGTGTTTCCTCTAGGATTTATTCCAGCTGTGCTGTCAGGTGGTTAAACCAAAGAATCACAAGCACTCAAACTCAATTAAATTTATTTTAACTAAAAAAGACACGTAAACAGTAAGTAATAAAATAAGAACAGATAAATAAATGACAAGCAATAACTCAAACAAAACCAATAACAAGATACAACTGAAATTAACAGTACTTTATGTTTTCCAGGTGGATCTAACAGTAATAAAGTTACAGAATTACAACAGGAACTGAACTCAACTGTAAAAGGATTCAACTGTAAAATAACACTGGATAGTCTTCACTGTATAAATAAAGAGTAATGATGACAGGCAGCAGGTTTATTTAGGGTGCTGTCTCTTTAAGACCTCATGCATGGATCTAATATACTGTTACACTTGTGCTTTGCTTCTCAATGGTTTACATTCACTTAATAGCCTATATACAGTCTATGTTTAATATAAACCGACTGTGTTTAAGTGAATACTCGCCAAGATGGGCATTTTGACATAATATTGTATGTATTTGGCTGTTTATGCACATTACGGTGCAAAACACTTTGGGTGTGTGTGCACAGAAAACGGTCTATAAGAGAGCGAGCGAGTACTGTATTAAGTTCTCTTTCACGCTTTTTGCTCTTGAATGGCTTAAAGTCGCTTGAATGTTTAAATTAGCAAGACTTAAAAGCACGTGCAAATGATACATTCTGTCATCTGTCGTTGCGTTATAAGGGCTGAACCTGCGGGGATGTGTAGAATTATGCAAAATACCCACAATCCCGCGCCAATATGATGTCACTGAGAAGCTGCAGCTGTGGCGGCCCGGCACGGCAGAACGAATGTAGCAGAAACACTGTAAAGGTATTGACTTTGTAATTTTCCCGGGGCGCTGTTTATGCGCACCGGGCGCCTCGCGTTTTTGGAGGAGTGCTCTGAGCGCCTGAAGTTGAAAAAAAAGCAACTCTGAGCAGAAAAGTGCCGGACGTCATTCACGTTTTTTTCCAATGTCCAATCGAATGAATGGAGAGGCGGGGCTTCCGTTGTGATGACGAAAGTTTACCGTTGCTTAGAAAGTCCGGAGACTGCAATGACGGAGGAGAAACTTTTGGTGTCTGTTGTGGGTCACCCGGAGCTGTATTGTTTAAGGTTGTTAACAGCAAAAACCAAAGATTTTAGAGCGCTCGCGCTATAATCCTTTGATTAGTCTGACAGAACAGCTGATTTGCTGGTTGCCTAGCAACATAAAAAACGCAGCGCATTGCTCTTTTTTAAAAGTCACCAAAAGTCACATCGCGTTCGATGTGATAGGGGCCTTATACATTTACTTGTATGCATTTAGCAGCTTTTATCCTAAATTAATTGCATTGCATTCAATATATAAATTTTTCATTATTTCATGAATTCTCTGAGAACGGAACCCATGACCTTGGCATTGCTAGTGACATACTCTACTTTGAGCTACAGGAAAAATATATTAAATCTGTTGGAAACCCTAGATGTAATGCAATGTGAAAAGAGACCTGCAGGGCAGCAGTGTGGAAACAGAGCTACTAAATTGTAAAAATAGCATAATAGGAAAAAAGGAAAAAAATTATATGAAGTGAGGCATTCAGATTTTTTACCTTCACAATGTTGTATCTGTTGAAAACTCCACCCGCATGACCACCATCCCTGTGTTCCCTTATCGTACTCTGCATCTGTTCAGAGACACAAAACAAAAGACCCAAGAGAACCCTAGTAAACAAAGAACATCCTTGGTGTTTCAATAATTAGGTACGTTGTACTAGTCTGTGTGGCTTCATAAGCCACTTGAACATATACATCCATTACCGGATTCTCCTGGTACACTCATAGATAACAAGACGGTGATTATTTTAAACAAAATCTCTAGGGGCTTAGACAGATGACGCACAAGGAGAAATTGATAAACATGACAAAATCAGCACAACATTTCATAAAATGAATCTCTACCTCCTCCTCAACCGACTGAAACTCCTTGTCGTCTGGAGAGAGATCTATCAGTATTGTTCCACTGTTGGTCGTGTTCAGGGTCAAGTAAGGGTTTAAACCTGTGAAGGGGATGTAAACATTTAAGTGCAAACTAATCTGCATAACAAAAGCTTCAGCTTGATCGTTAAAGAGGTCATATTATGAGAAATCAAAAGCAAGAATCAAAAAACTGTAGTTATTGTAAAGCAAGTTGGTATTAGAGCTGTCAATCAATTCACATATTATGCCAATTAATTAATTGAACAAACTGCAATTAAATTACATACATTAATATTATCTGAAAAATGAATGCAGAGTAAGAAACTTTAAATGTGCAGCATAAATAACATCACATTTAATTTTAATGCTCAGAGAGAGAGGGTGGAAAGTTAAATTAAATACATTTTGGTGTTAAAAAACTTTTAACATTATTTACATAAGTTATGGAAGTCCATTTCCACCAAAGAATAAAAAATAAAAAAGATAATTGCAACTTTTTATCTCACAATTCAGACTTTTTTTCTCGCAATTGCAAGTTTACATCTTGCAATACTGACCTTTTTTCTCAGAATTGTGAGAAAAAAGTCAGAACTGTGAGATATAAATTCGCAGTACTAAGAAAGTCAAAATTGTGAGATATGAACAAACAATTCTGACTTTTTTTCTCAGAATTGCAAGTTATAAATTCAGAATTGTGAGACTGCAATTTTTTCTCAGAATTGCGTTTGTATCTTCGTACTTTTGTAAAAGTCAGAACTGTGTTTTCAAAAGTCAGAACTGTGAGTTTATATCATGCAGTTCTGAGAAAAAAAGTCAGAATTGTGAGATAAAAAGTTGTAATTACCTTTTTTTTTTTTATTCAGTGGCAGAAACAGACTTACATGCTAAGTAGACCTCGAGATAAATAAATCAACTTTAAGAAATGTATAATATGACCCCCTTAATAAAAGCAGCTTGTACTGAGAGAAACATCCAACGTTAATCAGAGCTCTTCGAGAAAACAAGATCAAAGTGATCCTTAAACCCTGTCTCTAATTAAGGATTCTCTCAAATGGATGAAAGGAGAAGCAGCTCTTACTCTGAGGTCCACTAACAAGTCTTTCCACTCCTTTGATGATCTTGTGTCTGTGACCGTAAGCGCTGATGCCGATCTCCTTCAGCTCTTTGTGGCCCATTTCCACCAGGACGTCCAGAGTTATCTAATGACACAGACTCGTATTAATATCACACCTCTAGGCATGTGACTAATGTATTACTCCCACTGATCAAATGAGTGATTACTCTACAGCGTGTTCCTTCAGCACATCTCAACATTTCAGTCAGCCTGCTATTTGAATTTACTGAATTTGAAAAATGCTAAATTTATCAAAAATTTAAATCACTGAAAATGGCCTGGATATTATATCGATCACAATATACCAATATAAAGTTTATGTATTATTTATTTTTAAATACATTTAGTTTCATGTGGACCCTGATAATTATGGAAGGTGTCCAAGATTAGTGACAATGTTACAGGTGCGTTTATTTTTCAAAAAAGCCCATGAAACACAACAGCACATGTAAAGCAAGATTTAACATAAATCATTTCGTTTCATATCGTTTAGATAAAAACAGAAATTTTGAAGAAAAAAAACAACAACACCTGAGGTCATATTTTATATGTCCAATAATAAGAATTTAAAGAAAAATAATTTTTCATTGGCTCTTTTTAGGGTTGAAAGTTAAAGGCTGTTGTCATGGTTTCCTATATTGTTTATATTGCAGTATGAAATTATATCTGCCCAGCACAGGACTTCTCAAAGTAATTTACCTTAGATTGAGAAAGAAACATGCATGAATGAGAAAATCGGAAGAGGGAAATGCTTGAGGCTAAAAAAAAAAGAGTTATTAAACACTGTATGTATGCTGTATGTGCACATAAAGCATCTGTTGTGTGTCAGAGCTGAATTAAGCTTCTTTCACTAAAATGGCCAAATACACACAAAATTATGTCAAACATACCCGTCATAGACAGTATTCAAGTAAAACATATTAATTTATGCCTTTAATGAATGTAAACATTTGGGAGAAAATCAGATGTGTGTAAGGATATTGGATTAGGTCTTGACAGAAGCCTAATAAACCTGCTGCTGCTGTCTGTGTGCCTAATGTTCATCAAACAAGCAAAGAAAAGGAGAAAATCACTCACTGCTTTTGACTGGATAACTTCAGTATGTTTAATAAAAACGAGTATAGGTTTAATTCATACAATAAAGACTATGCACCATTTTATTTTTTACATTTGATTATTCAGCAATACTACAAACTTTTACTGACACTTAAGACATTTATTCTTTATTATTGGAATTTAGTTTATTTGGTCTCTATTTTGGAATTTAGTATTTTTCTGTATCTAGTCTGTTCTAGAGACACAACATTACAGTTTTACTTATCAAGCAGTTCATTCTTTTGTTTTATTCTGAAATGTGGTCTTGCACACTGAAATACAAATTTGAATGTAACGTGAACAAGAGAAATCAATTACCAAAATTGCAAATAAAATCACAATCTCCATGAAAAGAATGGAATGTGATTATTTTGTCCATATTGCACAGCTCTAACACACACACACCTTCACAGAAGAGCATTAGAACATGCACAGCTGTTCAGGTGTTGTTGTTTTTTAAACATGGATTATTCAAACGATCACACCTATGACATCACAATCAGCATTCCAGAATCTTTAGAGCATCCTCAGTCGCTTAAAGCAGCAGTAGAGACAGAATATCAGACTTCCTCTGATGAACTACCAGTTTGCAGTTAATCAGTAGATTACCAGTACCAGTAGATTTACTCAGATGGCAAACAGAATCAGCTCCCACTTTTCTTCTCCAGTGTCACTTGGAGACTTGTCCAATTCTGACGGAAACACAGGTCGTCAGATTGAGATGAGATGCTGTGTTAAAAGAAAAAGAGGGAATTCTGGCAGATCAGAGAGCAGAGAACGAAAAATGATAAGATCAGACCATCGCTCTGCTTCTGAATACTCCGTGGATTCCCTCAGCTCAGGCTTTACTTCACTAGCACTACTTGGAGACACATCCAGTTCTGACCTAAGCTCAGGCAGTCAGGTTGAGATGAGACAGGGTGTTAAAAGAAGAAATGAGAAATCTGGCAGATCCGAGATTGTAGAGCGGAAAAGGAGAAGATTGGACCTCCAGTCTGATTCTTTGATTGATTCCCTCACCTCTGCATTTTCCTGCTTGTATATTAGTACACCACCAGCAGCATGTGGGGAGACACCTATGAAAGTGTCCAGCAAAGATGAAGAACAGCCAGGACTGTCTCACCTCAACGACACTGAGGTCACATCTGGAGAATCACCTGTGAAAGGCTCCAGAAATGATGAACCGCCAGGAGTGTCTCACCTCAACAATAGTGAGGTTATATCTGGAGAATCACCTGTGAAAGGCTCCAGAAATGATGAAGAACAGCCAGGACTGTCTCACCTCAACAATAGTGAGGTTATATCTGGAGAATCACCTGTGAAAGGCTCCAGAAATGATGAAGAACAGCCTGGACTGTCTCACCTCAACAATAGTGAGGTTATATCTGGAGAATCACCTGTGAAAGGCTCCAGAAATGATGCAGAACAGCCAGGACTGTCTCACTTCAACAATAGTGAGGTTATATCTGGAGAATCACCTGTGAAAGGCTCCAGAAATGATGCAGAACAGCCTGGACTGTCTCACTTCAACAATAGTGAGGTTATATCTGGAGAATCACCTATGAAAGAGTGCATCATAGATGATGAACAGCCTGGACAATCTCGCCCAATTAAGCTGGATCAGGGTGTTAAAAGAAAAAGAGAGAATTATGGCAGGACCGTGAGCAATGAACGGAAAAAGATAAAATTAGACCCTGACTTTTACCCTCCAGCACCACATGGAGACACATCCAGTTCAGACCCAAGTGCAGGCGGTCTATCTCAGAAACAGGGCGGTAAAAGAAAAAGAAAGACTGACAGAAGAAGCAGATCAGAGCACCAATTTGAAACTTTAATTGATTCGCTCAGCTCTGAGTTTTCCCACATGTACATTAGTACCCCTCTATTATCATGTGTGAAGACACATAAAGCCTTCTAAAACGAGATGGATAAGACTATCACAATGTAGAGGCTTTTTAGAGTACAATATCATATTTAGTAGAGATGCACCGATTGACCGGCCAGTGATCGGAATCGGCCGATTTTTTGCATGACCGGCCCGGATCGGTGACCGGCCGGTCAGTCTCACGTTTTGCCGATTCCGAGCCGATCCTTTCATTGCCAGCGGCGCAGGCAATGACGTCAGTCACGCGCACACTCACAGTCGCGTGTAAACACGTCGTTTTAGCAGGATTCTAATTTTAATTGCATTCAGTGTAAACGGCGACTGATAATGTATTTATGTCGTGCCAGATGAGGCTTGCACAGCCTGAGTGAGTGTGTGAGAGAGACAGCACACACAAAGTAACTCACAGAAATTTATAGATGCATATTTTTGTTTTTTTAACAAAATATGATTTAGATAAGCAACATTATACGGCCATGATGTTTCCCCGAATATCAATATCAACACTGATTTTATACATTAGTATTTCAATAAACAAGAAGTTAAAATTAAGTGACTTAGATTTTAGACAAAATATTGACTGTTTTTGCTCAATTTCGCTGATGAAAATAGTTCCGATCAAAGCCACAGCAGAACTGAGGCCTGTACCATGATGGTAGATGAACAAATTCAGAGTTACAGGATTAGTTTTGAGTTGACAAAACCAAACCACTCAAATCTGGCTTTGTTGGTACCATGATGCTGATCATCAATTTTCTTTGTCAACTCAGGCTTTGATCCTGAGTTTGTGGAGCATGTGCACATGAATGTGTGACATCACTGGCAAACAGCCAATCACGAGCCTTGGTTAAAGGTTTTGCTAAAGGTTAAGAGATTGAAGAATATGATGAATTTAAATGCATTTTCAATGAAAAAAGTACTTGTTCATGAAAGAGGACAAATAAAAGAAATGATCTTGCTGTATCAGTGCATTAGCAAGTGAAACTTGTTAAGTTAGTTTATATAGTTGGAAATATACAGCGATAGAGACTCGAACATGTAAGGTCACGTAGTCATTTTTAAAGCTTTATCTATTGATTCTACAGCTTATTTATATTATAGTCGAACTGTATATATTATATATATTAACATTCATTTAAAATAAATTATTTATAATAACTGTTATACTAAAATTGCTTGTGTGTAATGGATGAATAATAATATAAATCATATAATTATATAAATCTTATAAAATAGCTCATTTTTTTGTTTTAGCCAGACAATTTTTTTTTAGTATAGTGACCTTTAATTTGTAGGAAGAGAAACTGGGGGAGTGACTTTTTTGTGTCAGACATGTCCACTTTGCTCACATCTGATTGGTCCAATTTCAGTTTGAGATCTCTAACTCAGAACATAACCTGCCCCAGAGTAGGTTAGCCATGGAGTGTAAGTTACTATGGCAATGAATGCAGCTAAAAGCCAAGCCACTTTCATGGTACCTAAATCCCAGGATTGGTGCAAACTAAACTGAAACTTACCTGGCTAGCCAGCTAATCCGGCTTCATGGTACAGGCCCCTGTTGTGTGTCTCCGAGCAACACACAGCAGTGTTTCCTTACTGAATGAATCCACGGTCTTGAACGAATCGAGTGAGTCAATGATTCAGTGGCCCATTCATAAGGACAGTCACTTGCCTCGTTTCTGAATGAATCAGCCATTTGAATGAATCGATTGAATGAATCAATAAATGACTCACTCATTAAAACAGACACTTGACGCCACCTACTGGTGGTTAAGTCATATTTAAAAGTATCATTGCATTTTTTCAACATTTATTTGTATGTTTAAAAAATATGTAAAACATTAATCTTATAAAATTCTTTATGCATTTGAAATCTTGCAGTGTAAATGCATTTATGGCACCTCAGCTTCATCAAACTGTCTGTGTAAATGCATCTAATGCCACTTCAGATGCAGCTTCTGTTTCCTCAGCAGTGGAAAGATAGAGTTTGTTAATACTAATTTCATTTGAATAGTAACAACTCTACAGTTTCTTATTATGCTAACTGAATTAATTGAAACAAAGTAAGAATTTGATGTGAAAGATAACACATTTAATAAGGTTAGGGGAAAAATGACCATTTATAAACATAGTGGGAAATTACATCTGTTTTGTTTCATACAGCAACTCATTTTAAGTTAACTATTTCTCCTCTTTCCAGTCACAGAGCACTTCATTTTGAGAGTTGTTTAAGTGAGAGAAAATCTGTAACTTAGTCCAGATTGGGGGAATTGTAATGTTTAATAATTTCTTTATTATGTAAATAATTTTTGCATTGAAATTTGCATAGATTTTTGTTTGTATATGCTGTCAATGATAGTTCTTAGAAATAAAATCGGAATCGGTAAAAATCGGTATCGGCAGGCCACACTTCCAAAAAATCGGAAATCGGAATCGGCCAAGAAAATTGCAATCGGTGCATCTCTAATATTTAGTGTTCTACTCAAGATCACAGTAAGATGCTGCCATATGACTTTGGAGCCCCTAAGGGGACATGCTGATAGAAAAATTATTAAAAAAAAATTATAATAAATAAATTATATATATATATATATATATATATATATATACACGCACACACACACATGTATGAGAAATTGTATTTCAGTGCACAAGAAATAAAATAAATAAATAAAATGGTATCAACTGCTTGATGGATGAATATATCATGTCTCAGAGCAGACAAGACAAAAAATGGCAAGATAAAATAAACAAAATGAAAACATATAAAATGATATCTCAAGGTTTGTAGTATTGCTGAATAGTCAAATGTAAATGTAAAATAGTGCATACTAGTCTTCATTGTGTGTAATTAAATATTTTTATTAAAGCTACTGAAATTATTCAGTCAAAAGCAGTGAGTGATTTTCTCCTTTTCTTTGTTGTTTGATTGACATTAATGCAAAATTCACTTTTACATTGTTTTGAACATAAATATGTGTTCAAAGTGTGTACACAACCCCCCTAAAATTATTTTCTCCATAAATCATAAACAGTTGCTGCATCCCAATTCACTATCCATCCTAGATAGTACTTACAATTAGAATATTTTTCCCAATACTGACAACTTGCAATGTACCTGTTCAGGTTTGACACTGTGATATTGTTTATTAATTCAAAACCCTTCTTTTGTTTTGTGCCAGCAAAAATATGGCTCTCATTAAATTATAAATGATATCACTGGATGATTCATTTTCTTCTTCCATATATACAATAAAAACATATTGCCCCCTTAAGTAACTTCAATGTAGTTAGCTACTTTTTGTACTGCATTTTATCAAATCAGTATTTTACTGTAGTTGTACTACTATATTATGAGTCACTTTCAGCTTTGTGAGATAAACATTTCAAAGCAGCTTTCCCAAATCTGGTTTTAGGATAACAAACCAGTGAGAGTGTTGTAGTCTCGAGCCTGAGTCCAACACCATAACACTTGAGCATGTTACCATTTCTTTTGAGAAAAACTATCGTCATAAATGTCTTCACAGCAACCCATCAAAATAAATACTTTACATTACTAATGTAATGATAGTACTACTACTAATAATAAAATTACTATTTAAACATTATTTTTTTAAGGAATATTTACCAGAGAAATTATTTACCAGAATTTATTTACCGGAAAAATTTAAATACACAAAAAGAAATAACTTAATTTTTTATAAAATCAATTAATTAGAGATACTTTTGTTTATTACAGTTTAATGAAACCAATAAAATTTAATCCAGAAAATTAATGGAAAACACAGAATTTGATAAAAAAATAAAACTGAAATTAAGAAAAGATAAGTATTTTTAGGGCCTTAAAACTATTTTTTTGTCAAAACTTTTAATAAACTGATGTTAAATTGTAGAAAAAGTAGACATGCTTTTTGCTAAATTTGATTTGATAAAAAATTAAACCAGAAAAATGGAATTTGAAAAAAAAAAAACTGATTTTATAGGGCTCTCAGTCATGGTCTTTATCTTGTTGTGAACTCTGTCTCGGACTCAACATACTCGGGTCTCAGCCTGGGCTCGGACTCAAAACAAGCTGGTCTCGACTGTGATAAGCACTGAAACAGAAGAAAGTACCTGTTCTCTGTTAAAGATCTCCAGCAAATGCTCCAATCCCAGGTTGTGAAGGAACTGGCCGATACTCAACTCTACAGCTAGACCTGAAAACAAGCATCAGGTTAAAGAAAACTTTCAGCAGTCATCAAATGTTTGCTACAAGCAAAACTACAATAATCTTGAATAAACCTACCCTCCTCTTTCATCTCTATGCCTACGGCTCCTTCAGCTCCAGAAGGCGGTAGTAGAGTGCTCAGCTCAGGGAAGGTCCCGGACTGGCCGTCCATACTGGAGTTTGAAGAGAGCGGTGTTGGACTCGAGTTGAGAGTCGACGGCACCACCGCCACAGATGCCGAGACGCTGATAACCTGGGGTTTATAGCACGCCGGCAGCACTGAGGGGGGCATGGCTGCCGTGAGGAGAGCTCGGACATCATCCACCTGGAGAGACAGGCAGCGCAACGTCTGAAAGTCATGATGTAAGTGACGACCAACTTCTTTTTGAGACAGACAAGCCCACATTTAGTCACACACTTATGTGAGTGTCAGTCACATCTCAAGCACATAGAACGTGAGTTCAGGAACAACAACGCAAACAAGAAAACATTCGTACACAAAACCAGTGAGAACATATTTCAAACAATCAAGCTGTTGGCATGCATCCATGGTTAAAGGGATAGTTCACCAAAAATAAAGAGTCTGTCATCTTCCAAAACTGACCCAACTCTCTCGACTTTGGCGGCACAATATAAGAAAAAAGTGAAATGTGATAACTTGTTAAAATAATGCAATATGATAATGCTCTAAGTGTATAACATTTATTTACATTATTTCTATGTAAATGTTTAACATTTACATGAATTTAATATAAATTATAAACATTTCTAAAGTACTAAAATCAATCCATTATCACAAGCCCTTGGAATAGGCATAACGCAATTAGTACAGAGATATTTGTGATATTTCAATATATCTTGTAACACGTCACACATGAATTCTTTAAACATCACAAAAATGTCTTAATTTGAATTATCCTATTTACTAATTAAATTATGTCTTAATGAAAATGACCTTATGTGCAATGCAAATTTCTGTATACAACTCAGTTTTTTATTATATCTTAGGTATAGAAATTGAACTTAATAGTTTAGGCTTTGTTGTTAATTTTAGCCTAAATGCCAAATGAGTACAAAATGTAGTTAACAGCTTTAGTTGGGAGAAATATTTTTCCTTGAATTAATTTGATATATTTGCAGTAAGTAAATAAATAAATAGTGTATTTCCCATTATAATCAGCACTAGCCATTGTTGGGCTGAATTTATGATTCATGGACATGTATATTACTGATAAATGCCTTTTAATTCTTGGCATTTTATTGTTATTTTTATGTTGGGGATTTTTTATTTGTAAAGTAAGTATATTTAAGAGAAAATCTTTTAATATAATGTTGAAAAAGCAAAGAATGAAGAATGCTCAGGCTTCTCGACTCCTTTTATGTTCTACAGAAGAAAGGTTTGTATTGTCATAAGGTGCATAAATGATGAATTTCATTTTTAGTTGATCTATCCCTTTAACTTTCTACAGGCATCAAACAGGCATATTTTTCCACTTCAGACATCCACTGCTTGTGCAAATGTGCAGTATTTTCAGGCAATGGTGCATGGAATGATCAGTAAGCCTCCTCAAGTACTGAACAAATGAAAAGAAGAGCAGCAACCAAATAAAACAGACAGATTTATGACATAATACAGTAAGAGATAATTCTCCCTGGTATGATTAACAGGGGTTTGGATTGAGAAGGCTTAACTGCATCAGAGTTGCAGAAACTAAAAGGAATGGTAGATAAGCAGAAGACAAGAAGGAGAAAGATCTTCTTCCCCCGAGGTGACTTGTCCAGTATGCACACACAGAGAGTGAATACCGTCACGAGGTCCAGCGGCGACTGGCCTTCCTGGTTACGGAGCGTGGGGTCGGCCCCGTGCGCTAGAAGCAGCGCACACAACTGGGTCCTGCCTTTCTGCGCCGCCTCGTGCAAAGGAGTGAACGCCCACTTATCTGTGGCATTGACGCATGCGTTGTACTTGATGAGCAAAGCGGCCACATCCACATGCTGCAATGAAACACATGGAGTGGTCGTGCTCTCGGGTTGGTGTCTCTTTCACTTTCTGGAGAATGTTGCTGCATGAATATAACTATGTGTGGCTGCCAAACAGCACTGGACCTTTTCCCTTTCCCAGTGGGTTATTATGAAATATGATAACCCCCCCCCCAAAAAAAAAACCCTCATGTCATTCCAAACCAGTATGAATGTCTTTCTTTGACAGTAGCGTTTGGTGGTGCCACGTTTGAAGCACAAATGAGAGCCGTGAAGACTGTCAGTGAAATTTCTTGTAATAACAGTGCACATATCTTATGGATTTTATGGTGCTTATTTGTCAGTTTTGGTGTTGGACAGCATTTGTTCAGGTTCACTGTATGGATAAAAACCCCAAACAAGACTGTGAACATTATTTTAAACTTCTCCTTTTGTGTTCTAGTGAAGAAAGTCATGCAGGTTTGAAAAGACATGAAGGTAAAAAACATTTTGGGTAAGGTATTTCATTTAAGCATTTTTTTTTTATTCGTCTTTTTTTTTAAGAATATTTCAGATATCAGGGAAAAGGGAAAAGGTTGAGAAAGGAAAACTGATTTTTACAGAAACAAAATGTTGATTTAGTTGAATTTTACAGATGTAGACCATCAGACTTCTGTGATTTAGAGAAAGGAATAACATGTATACAAATCTGCTTTCCCAACTGAACAAAACAACGAAAAGTTTTTCTTCATATCAGTAAAGACCAAAAGCTTGCTGTAAGACTGCATTTCTGAGTAAATAACAAATGAGAATTGGCCCACATAAAATTCTGACTCAAAACATATGACCTAACAATAATTAAGCTGTATTTTATTATTATAATATAATATAATTATAATATAATATAATATAATTAGTGCTGTCAATTGATTAAAAAAATAACTAATTAATTGCATTTTTTTCCCCTGAAATTAATTGCGATTAATCGAATGAAGGTCTTACAGGTTTGGAATGACATGAGGGTAATTAATGACAGAATTGTATTTTTTTTTTTTCATTTTTTAACACTTTAATCGCCATTTTGGTAACTTCATGACTTAAAGGGATAGTTCACCCAAAAATGAAAATTCTGTCATCATTTACTCACCCTCAAGTAGTTCCAAACCTGTATGAATTTCTTTGTTCTGCCAAACACAAAGGAAGATATTCTGAAGAAAGTTTGTAACCAGGCTGTTTTGGGGCACCATTGACTTACATAATAGGAAAAAAAATACTATGGAAGTCAATGGTGCCCCAGAACTGCTCTGTTTCCTACATTTTTCAGAATATCTTCCTTTGTGTTCAGCAGAACAAATACATTCATACAGGTTTGGAACTACTTGAGGGTGAGTAAATGATGACAGAATTTTCATTTTTGGGTGAACTATCCCTTTAAAGGGGCCATATGATGCGATTTCAAGTTTTTCTTTCTCTCTGGAGTGTTACAAGCTGATTGTACATAGATAAGATCCCTGAAGTTGCAAAGACTAAAGTCTCAAAACCAAAGAGATATTCTTTATCAAAGTTAAGACTCTGCCACGCCCCCTAAAACGGCTCATTCAAACACGCCCCCACATGTCTACGATTTGCTTAATGCCGCCCAAATGTTCACGCAAAGAAAGAGTGGTTTCAGTAACCCGTAGTGTTGATGCAGTCATGACAGGGAGACGCTGTGTGTTTCTATGAGAAAGCAAAAGCACTTTATTTGGCTTCCGAAAGTAGATGCATTTAGGAATCATTAAGATTACTTAATGATACTTAAAGTCACATCACAGTGTCGTGTGTGTGCGTGTGAGAGAGAGAGAGAGAGTCACATCACAGTGTCGTGTGTGTGTGTGTGTGTGTGTGTGAGAGAGAGAGAGAGAGTCACATCACAGCGTCGTGTGTGTGTGTGTGTGTGTGTGTGTGTGTGTGAGAGAGAGAGAGAGAGAGAGAGACAGGGTCACATCACAGTGGAGACAGCTGTCTTAATCGCGGCTTGTTTGCAAATACATACTGTACGAGCATCATCACTGTGTCTGTCACACGACTCTGTTCCTCTTTCAGGCTTGAACTGATGGTAAAACTAAGGACATTATTAACTTGTCTTTACATTTATTTTGAAAGCTGAAGCTCGCGATTATGGAAAGGGGCGTTACATTTCCGACGAGTGCTTGCGGTGTTCGGCCAATCACAATGCACTGTGCCAGTTGGCCAAACATAGCAGACTGCGCTTGTCGGAAGGAGGGACTTTGTAGAAAACGACGCGTTTGAGAGAGGCGGGGCATAGAGGACCTACAATAATGTACAGTATTTGAAAAATAATGTGTTTTTTGAACATTAAAGCATGTCATATTCTGTTACACCAAATACACAAAATAATGATCTTTAAAAAAGCCTCATATGACCCCTTTAACTGACGACATAACTACAACATTGCCTGCTCGTAGTTTGTTTCGCGCTTTGATTTGAAATGATACAAGCTAACAGTGCGCGCCGGTGCCTTCGTGTGTGCAACTGAAGAACACGGGCTACGAGCACAGTACCGTTTCTGCACTCGTTTGACTCGCGCTGAGTGCTGAGATGAAGTTGGAGTGTGCATCTGAAACATCTCCCGTTTGATGTGGTCGTAAAGACATTCTGCGTTTAAATAAACGATGGTTCTTGTCAAGATAAATGAGACAGAAGCAGCAGTTGTGAGTGGGGTGGCCAACCCTAGCACTGCCCCTGCATTAAATATTTTTAACGCGTTAAACTGAAAACGAATGGCCTGCGCTAACGCTTATTTTTACAGCACTAAAATAATATAATATAAATCTATAATAAATACATGTTTGTAGGAAGCATTACACAATATTATACCACAGGGCTGTAAAATGCTTGATTAGGATTGTTTGACATTTCACAAAATGTGAAATTATTTCCAGGTCTGTCGACCACAGTTTTATGTTTTCTCCAAATTATTTCAGTTATTTCAAAAGTCCTTACAGCCAACAACAGCAAAATAAAACCCACAAAGAAACTGACCAAGCAAACAAATATGACAAACATTGGGATAAAAATGACAAACAATTTTCATGTTTGAACAATGTCTTGAGGTGAGGTAAGTAAGGCATAGGTGGAATAATTTAACAATAATGCACTCCAGATGTGTAACTTGCTTTGTGTAGTGGCCACATTACCACCATTTTGTCGATTACTCACAATGTGTGTGTGTGTGTGTGTGTGTTGGGTTGCGTGTGTTAATATATAATTTTAAACTTCTGGAATGTAGCTTGACCAATCAAATTAACAGACCAGAACTAACTGTTGTATAAAATGCAGATTATGCCCATTTTTTAAAGAAAAGTGACACAATGGAATTCAACACAAACCAATATAAACCAACATTTGCATCACATTTTACATTTTGGTCATGACTTTAAACCAAACCAAACCAAAAGCAACCAAAAATAAAGATTACTTTAAAGCAAACACCTCTGTTTTAGAAAACAATTCATTTTTTCCCCTTACAAGGTTTTTTGAGTAAGAGATGTTTTTTTTGTCATGTGTATATATACTGTATGTAACTTTTATCAAGCATGTTAATGGACATGTACTGGAGCATCACTCACCCCATAAGATGCAGCATTGTGGAGGGGAATGAGACCACCTTTATCCTGAGAGTTCACCTCTGCCCCGTGTTGCAGCAGATATTCAGCCACCTCCAGATTATTATAGCCAGCTAATCATACACATAAAACAAACACCACCAACATGAAAATATCCAGTTTTATGAAATATTTCATATTTTACTCTTTACTTGAACACTTGTGCCCTTAGAATAGGACTATCATGATCACAAAATGTTGAAATTTCAGTAAGTTTTGTTCAGTGCAAGTCTGACACATACAGTTTAGTTAAAAGTAGTGCTGTCAAACGATTAATCACATCCAAAATAAAAGATTTTGTTTACATTATATATGTATGTGTACTGTGTATATTTATTAGTATATATATAAATACACACACATACAGTATATATTTTGAAAATATTTACATTTATATATTCATATTATTATATTTTATATTACGTATATTATATATAAATATATTTAATATATAAACATAACATATTTTTCTTAAATATTACATAGTCCATAAATATTGGGACATCGACACAATTCTAATTTTTGGCTCATACACCACCACTATGGATTTCAAATGAAAAACAAGATGTGCTTTAACTGCAGACTGTCAGGTTTAATTTGAGGGTATTTACACCAACAGGTGAACGGTGTAGGAATTACAAAGTTTGCAATGTGCCTCCCACTTGTTAAGGGACCAAAAGTAATGGGACAGAATAATAATCATAAATCAAACTTTCACTTTTTAATACTTGGTTGAAATCCTTTGCATCAATTCAGCCTGAATTGGAACGCATAGACATCACCAGACGCTGGGTTTCTCCCTGGTGATGCTTGCCAGGCCTCTACTGAACCGTCTTCAGTTCCTGCTTGTTCTTGGGGCATTTTCCCTTCAGTTTTGTCTTCAGCAAGTGAAATGCATGCTCAATCGGATTCAGGTCAGGTGATTACTTGGCCATGCATAACATCACTTCTTTCCCTTCAAAAACTCTTTGGTTGCTTTTGCAGTATGCTTTGGGTCATTGTCCATCTGCATTGAAGCGCCGTCAATGAGTTCTAAGCATTTGGCTGAATTGAGCAGATAATATTGCCCGAAACACTTCAGAATTCATCCTGCTGCTTTTGTCAGTGTCACATCATCAATAAATACAAGAGAACATACTGGCAGCCATACATGCCCACGCTACCACCACCAGTTACTGATGAGGTGGTAGTAGATCATGAGCAGTTCTTTTCCTTCTCCATACTCTTCTCTTCCCATCACTCTGTCAGTTGATCTTGGTCTCATCTGTCCATAGGATGTTGTTCCAGAACTGTGAAGGCAAGGGACTGCTCATGATCTAAGCAAACCACCTATCAGTGAAGATGGTGGTGGTAGCGTGGGCATGTATGGCTGCCAGTGGAACTGGTTCTCTTGTATTTATTGATGATTATATGACAAAAGCAGCAGGATGAATTCTGAAGTGTTTCGGGCAATATTATCTGCTCATATTAGCCAAATGCTTCAGAACTCATTGGACGGCGCTTCACATGCAGATGGACAATGACCCAAAGCATACTGCAAAAGCAACCAAAGAGTTTTTGAAGGGAAAGAAGTGGACTGTTATGCAATGGCCAATCAATCACCTGACCTGAATCCGATTGACATGCATTTCACTTGCTGAAGACAAAACTGAAGGGAAAATGCCCCAAGAACAAGCAGGAATGAAGACGGTTGCATAGAGGCCTGGCAGAGCATCACCAGGGATGAACCCAGCGTCTGGTGATGTCTATGCGTTCCAGACTTCAGACTGTAATTGACTGCAAAGGATTTGCAACCAATATTCATGAAAGTTTATTGATTATATTTTCCCATACTTTTGGTCCCTTAACAAGTGGGAGGCACAAATGCAAATTGTTGTAATTATACACCGTTACCTATTTGGATGTAAATACCCTCAAATTAAAGCTGACAGTCTGCAGTTAAAGCACATCTTGTTCGTTTCATTTAAATCCATAGTGGTGGTGTATAGAGCCAAAACATGTTAGAATTTTTCTTCCCAATATTTATGGACCTACTGTACATGCATGTGTTTGTATTTATATATACATAATAAATATACACATATATTATGTAAGCAAAAACTTTTATTTTGGATGCGATTAATCGTTTGACAGCACTACAGTAGTTAAAAGTCCAATTTATTCATATTGAACTTGATTAGAAGAAGCCTATATGATTTCCCTTCAGGGCTTTGCACAGACATGTTAAAAATGGATGTTGTGGTAAGTATTGATGTCCATTAGACAAGAGGTTTTCAAAATAGGGACCAAATATCAATTAAATTTATTTAAATAAATGTACATTTTCACAAACTGTAAAACATGCTGAAGGTACTAGAGTTACTAAATATCTTTACTCATTTTCAAATGCACTTCCTGCTTCCTGATTGTCTTCCCTTTACAGTTCTATGCAAAATGTATGAAAAGCGCAGACTAAAACAAAGCAAATGCTACTTAATTAAAATTAAACTAGATAAATAAGCAACATTTTGTAGAGTTTTGTTGTGTTAGCATTAGCATCTGAAATCTGAAATCAGACCAAGACCAAGCCATTTTTTATGACTATTTGCTGTAAAACCAATCCAAAATACAAAAGTAGCAGGTGTTACTATGCTAGAGTATTTAAAATGGTCTCCAGATTCTGGTTTTGCACTTAAAAACCAGCTGTACCTCCTTGATTTCGACCCTGGTGCACTGTTTCTTATTATTCACTGTGTATTGTATACACCCTGTTGAAAAAAACAGCATATGCTGGTTAGGTATGTTTTGAAGCATGGTTGCTGTTTTGAGCTGGTTTAAGCTGGTCATGTGCTGGTCATAAGCAGGAGCTAGTTGCTTAGAACCAGCACATGACTAGTCTCACGTAGCCAGACCTTCAGACTGACGGCTGAAGGTCTGGAATAGATGGCATCATTTATTGGCCAAGGCCCACCCATGTTTGACCGACATGTCAAACAACCAATCACAGTTCGTTTCGTTCAGCGTCACGTTTCGGTGCGTGGAAATGTCACCACAATAACAGACCGGTGTGTGAAACTCTCGGACGTATTTTAAAGATTCTATGCCACGAACTTTAAATATTTCACATACTTTTGAAAATCCAGCGTTTAGTTGATCCTGATAAGCGTTCGTCGTCACATTTGTAAACACGACGGCTTTCTTCTTTCGTGAGGGGGTTTGGCACCACGGCATCTTTGTTTCCAGGCGGAACGTTAAAGAACATGACACACAAGTCTCCCGGAAATCCTGTATAATTCAACCAATCCGATGACGACTTCGAAACTTCCTGAAGTGTTTCCAGATAAGTGTGCCATATGCATCAGACGTTTAGCCAAACGGTCCGTGGGCATGACGTCTGAGGCTGAGACTAGCACATGACCAGCTAAGAACCAGCTTAAACCAGCTCAAACCAGCAGCCATGCTTCAAAACATACCTAACCAGCATATGCTGTTTTTTCAACAGGGCAGTGGAAAATGAAAGGATCATACTCTGATCCACACCTACCTGCCAGGTGCAGCGGTGTGGAGTGCCGCCCCTGCGTGTCTCGGCAGTTCACGTTGTCTGGAGTGCAGAGCTTTTTAACGCGAGTTAAGCAGCCTTTCTTGGCGGTGTCCAGCAGTGCTGCGTCACCCCTGAGCAGATCCTGAATGTCTGTGTCTCTGTCCTTCACCAAGTCCAGAGGGGTGTTTCCATCACGGTTCTTTTTGGTCGGGTCAGCACCATGCTATATCATAGAAGTACTTCGTTATAGTGTAGTGAACATAGCGCTAAAAATTCACTGTCATTGATAATGTAAATGATTCAAATGATTTAATTTAAAAACTGAACAGTGGATTTCAATCTGAGTTCTTGGATACCTGAAGCAGCAGTTTGCAGATCTCATATTTGCCCTTGGCGGCCGCCTCATGCAGTGGGGTGAACTTCCACAGGTCGGCCACGTTAACCACAGCACCATGAAGGACGAGGAGCTCAGCCACCTCATAATGCCCATAAGAACAGGCATTGTGCAAGGGAACCAGACCACTATGTCACACAAAACATGACACACAAAACAGTTTTACTTAAAACCAATATGAAAATGTGTCTTTTTGCCATTTGTTGCACCAGTGTTTCTTAAAGAATTCAAGAAGTTCTTATACAGTTTGCAGTAGCAACTAAATAAGACAATGCTATTTTTGGAACACTATTTTATAGATTATTTTAGTACTTAATTTAACTGTGTATTTGTTTTTAATAAACTGCATATTAACTGTTTTATTTAAAAAAATTGTGGCTATATTCTAAAAATTAAAATATATATTCTTTAAATTTCATTGAATAAGGTCTGTTTAATGAGAGAGAACACGTACATGTCTATTTCAATAAATGTCATGTCTGTTTTTGTATGATGTACTTTTTTATTATTTTAATGTAGCACCATTGTATGGAGGCCCAAACCTGCAGAAATTAGAAATGAACAAATTAATGAATAAATTTAATAATAAGAAAATAAATAACGGATTAAATGACTTGATAAAATAAAGAAAAAAATAAAGTTAAAAATAAATACAAAAAAAAAAGAGAGAAAATTATACAAAAATAAATTCAGGACTAAATTTAATTAAAAATGTATAGCATTTGTTTTATCAAGCCATATATTCCATTATTTATGTTCATATTATTACATTCTTTCATTTACTTAAAATTTTTGTATTCAAGTTTGGGCCTCCATACAAGAGTCATGTGTTCATGACAATGCAGCCAGTGAAATAGTAAGATGCAATCTATTTATTGTTTTTGTATTATTTTGGGGTAAACACACTTATCTCATTCAGTTTAGACTGTAGGCTCTAGTCAATTCTGGAAAAATATCATTTATTTTGCTGTGGCTTTGCAGAGGTGCACAAATTCTCTTTCTTTTTGACTCTACATTTGGATCTCTGGTCTTGTGACATCTCACCCCTTGTCTTTAGCATGTACATCGGCTCCGTGCTGCAGCAGATACTCCACCACAGTCACACGGTTGTATCCCGCAGCGAAGTGCAGAGGGGTGGACTGCCTTCCCTCAACATCTCTACAGTTCACGTTCTGAAGAGTACAGAGCTTCTACATGGAAAGGTGAAGAACAATGTCAGCTCTAACATGGGAATCTGGCATAATCAACTTCATAATGATTCCACAACTACATGGGAGAAAAAACATCACACTTTTTGGTGTATTTTTAGTTCTTACCTTTACGACTTCCAGATCTCCTGATTTGGAGGCTTCTAACAGCTGCCTGTCTGTATCCGAGTTGCCTGTGCATGCTCCCTCTAGGAATCAAAAATGTAAAATGTATTTAGGAGCATGTTGAAATTAAAGCCCCTGCAGACCTAAAAATCAGTTGATGGAATTCAAGATCATAAAAAGTCTTGAATATTTTAATGGTATAACAAATGTCTTATTATTTTAGGAAGGCTTAAATTTGGGGTTGGAAAAATAGGAATTGTCGTACAGCCTAATGTGATCATTAAACTTAAAAAAGCAATGATTTCATTAAATAAATATGAGTGCTACATGCTTCAAAGTAAAAATGCACCGCTGTTGCGTCTTCTACAGGCCCACAGAGCAGTTCACAGTCAATGAACACTACACGTTTATGCCAATAGATTACTTATGATCGACTGTTGATGAATTATGTTAACCTTTACTTTACAGTGTTTATATTGTATTAAGTTGTAGATGGTTTTAAGAATGTATATTTTAACTCCCTCATCTGTCTGAATAAGCAGCCAGCATAGACATGTCAAAATAAGAGTTCTGGTGTATTTCAGCCTTGTTTAGGGGCAGTCGTGGCCTAATGGATACAGAATCGGACTTGTAACACGAAGGTTGTGGGTTCGAGTCTCAGGTCCAGCAGGAATTGTAGGTGGGGGGAGTGAATAACCAGCGCTCTCTCTCCACCTTCAATACCACGACTGAGGTGAGATCCTTGAGCAAGACACAGAACCCCCAACTGCTCCCCGGGCACCACAGCATTGGCTGCCCACTGCTCCGGGTGTGTGTTCACGGTGTGTGTGTGCACTTGGATGGGTTAAATGCAGAGCACAAATTCCGAGTATGGGACATCATACTTGGCCACACATCACGTCACTTCACACTTTTCACTCACTTTATAATTAAAATTCCCACATCATGTATTTCATATATATATATATATATATATATATATATATATATAAAATATTATAAATATTTAAAAAATTATTGTAAATGTCTCCTTATGTCCCTTTATTAATAAATTATTTATAGATATAGATATAGAATTAAGTTATTTATAGAAACATTAGCTACATTTGTATCGCACCTTTTTTGAACATTTTTAAGAAAGTCATACAGGTTTTGAAGGTCATGATGTGAGGAAATGGTGAATCTGAAGTAAACGTCACCTTGCAGTATCTCCTGAATGCTTTCATTGGCGATCTGGGAGGGTGAGAAGCCCTGTAGGGAGGTGATGAGCGGGTCACATCCAGCACTCAGGAGCATACGACAGGTCTGCAGATGGCCGCAGTGAGCCGCGCGGTGCAGCGCTGTCTGACCCAGGTTATCTACCGCATTCACCTGCACAAAACAACAACACACTGACAGGAAAAATCTGCAAATATTTGCTGTACAAATCAGCAGCTGTGCTTGCCAGAACTTTACAGTAAAAAATACAGCAGCAACATTTATAGTTTTACGGATTTAACTTGCATTTACAGTAGTGCTGTCAAATGATTAATCGTGATTAATCGCATCCAAAATAAAAGTTTTTGTTTACATAATATATGTGTGTGTACAGTGTATATTTATTATGCATATATAAATACACACACATACAGTATATATTTTGAAACTATTTACATGTATTTACATGTCTATATTTATATTCATATACTTTATATTATATATAAATCTATTTAATATATGAGCATAACATATTTTCTGAAATGTATACATGCATGTGTGTGCATTTATATATACATAATAAATATACACAGTACACACACATATATTATGTAAACAAAAACCTTTATTTTGGATGCGATTAATTGCGATTAATTGTTTGACAGCACTAATTTACAGTAAAACAGTGCATATTTTATTAACTGATATAATGTTAATATACCAACCAACTGAAGTACTAAAATCAGTTCCCTATCTGTCGGTCACTACGAGTTATGTCGTGACGACATAGGGGATTTACTTGGAAGCCCCAATCATCTCTGACTAGAGAAAACGTCAATGAATATTGGCTAGTGGAATTTGCATACCTGAGCCACTCCCCGTGCACACGGGTATAAATAGGCGACAGGTGCATCCACTGATCAGATTTTTGCTTCGGAGCCAAGTGGATGAGAACGTACGTTGATCTCCACAAAGCCATTCATCTGTCGGGAAGCTGTTCTGGTTGGCGTCACGGTGCGAATTCAGCGGTGTCCCTGTCTGCAGCGATTCCCCTGGGCACTTCAACTAAAAGAGCAGATTTCCTAAAAGAGCAAAAAGCACGGCCGATTCACGTCTTTTTAAAGATGCCGCTGTTCGGCCGTGTCCTCTTGGTTGCGGTCGTTTCCTATCCTCCGTCTATGGGTGACAGCCACGATCGTTGTCTTCAGTGTCTGGGCATCCAGCGCGCTGAAGCTGCGTTCGTGGATGGTTTATGCGTTCGTTCTGAGCGTGTAACCATGGCAGCGCTGCGATCGCGCCTCTCTCTCCTCTCGGGGATGAAAGGAGAGGCTCCCTCTGTCACTACCCGCGCTGGCTTCTCTGCCACGAGCAGAGAACCATCGGCTAGTGCTCTGGGCGATCTGAGGGTACAGTGAGAGCTTTCCGCCGGGTCAGTCCCCACGGACCTTTCACTCCTCCCGCAGCAGCTGTTCTGTGCGGCTCCCCGGTGATTCTGCTGTGCCGTCTCCCACGGCGTGCCCAGCGTTTCATTCGGTGGCACGCTGATAGAGGATCAGATGTCGATCGCGGCATCGGTGGATGGGCAATCGTCCTCTGAGGATGAAGATTCGGCGAAGCTGCACCCCTCGGGTGTCGCGGCCGCCGCCGAATCACCGGACCCAGAGTTGACAGCCGTGCTTTCCCGGGCCGCCGCGAGATCGGGGCTGGAGGCGTGCACACCTCCTAGTCCCGAGCCCTCGCGGTGAGATGATTGGCTCCTCGGCACGGGCCGTGGCTCGCAACCACGCCCTGCCCCGGTTCCTTTCTTCCCGGAAGTGCACGAGGAGCTGATGAAGTGGTGGACGGCCCCTTTTTACGGCCAGAAGCGGCTCGTCTGCCTCCTCCATCCTCGCTACCCTCGATGGCAGGGCGGCTACGGGGTACGTCGACATTTCCCAGGTGGAGAGTGCGGTTGCAGTGCACTTGTGCCTGCAAAACGCCGCCACTTGGAGGAATTGTCCTCGTCTCCCGTCCAAAGCCTGTAAGCTACGGCCGCTCTCGCGGCCAAGGCTTACAGTGCTGCGGGCCAAGCCGCCTCTGCGCTGCATGCCAAGGCTATCCTGCAGGTGCACACCAAGCCAAGGCATTCAAAAATGCACAAGGGTAGTACCAACCCGAGGTTGAAGCAGGAACTGCGCTCAGCGACTGGCCTCGCCCTACGGGCGGGGAAAGTCGCAGCGCAGTCCCTCGGGAAGGCGATGTCCACAGGTGTGGTCCAAGAGCGCCATCTATGGCTCTGCCTGGCAGAGATGACAGGAGCGATGTCGACAAAGTGAGCTTTCTCGACGCTCTCGTCTCCCAGGCTTGACTGTTCGGCGACACTGTCGGGGACTGTGCCCAGCAGTCCTCGGCAGTACAGAAGCAGACCGAGGCATCCACACATCTTGCCCCGGCGGGGTGATCCGGCACGGCGCTCCGCCTAGCAGAGCAAGACCCAGTCTGCTTGTCGCCGTGGGCGCCCTCCTGTGCCCTCCAGAGTTAGGGAACAGGTAAGTAACGGCTCCGCCCCGGGCTGAATCGTAAGCCAGGCCGGCGCGTCGAGCCTCTCGCAGGAGCGCGGCGCCCCCTGTGTCCCTTCCAGCTGGCCCCTATGTCGTCCTCAGAGGCGATAAAGCGGCCCTGACACAGGCAATCCGGAGATGTGGGAGCCTGCTCTTGATCTCAGGAGATGGCGAGGACAGCGCCACTCCTTCCCCCGAAGGAGGGCAGGGGGAGAATCTTATGTTCCCCTTTATTCTGTTCCGCCGCTGGCTCAAGGGCCAGCGGTACCCACATTATCAAGTAAGAGCTATTCCCTTTCCTCCGAGTTTTTAGGTCCACGGGTCGACAGTGTGCGACGCGTTGCCTCCTCACTCTCACCCGCGACCCATTTTGCCAGCGGCCAAGAGAGTGCGGTTCGGGGACGCAGTGCTTCCCCACGCACCTCTAGCCAGTCCCTTTACAGGGACTCAGGGAGTTCTGCGAGGATGAGTCAGAACGCAGGGCCTTCTGTACCATCCAGCCTTACTCCCATTCGCTGCACCACTGCGGGTACGTCGATTGTGCCGTTGGAGCCACTTGCACGGCGTCTGGAGGCGTGGCTTGCGCTGCCCAGCCCGTCTCGTTGGCTCACGCGCACAATTCGACTCGGCTACGCGATTCAGTTCGCCAGGCGACCTCCCAAGTTCAGCGGCGTTCTCGAGACTGCGGTGGCAGCTCGGAATGCTCCTGTCTTGCGCGAGGAGATTGCTGTCCTCCTGGCAAGGATGCAATCGAGCCGGTCCCTCCAGCCGAGATGAGGCAGGGGGTTTACAGCCCTTATTTCATCGTACCCAAGAAAGACGGTGGCCTTCGACCAATCCTGGATTGCGACTCCTGAACCGGGCCCTGCACAGGCTCCCGTTTAAGATGTTGACGCACAGGCGCATGATCAAATGCATACAGCCCAGGGATTGGTTTGCAGCGATCGACCTGAAGGATGCTTACTTTCATGTTTCGATCCTTCCGCGACACAGACCGTTCCTGCGGTTTGCGTCCGAAGGTCGGGCGGGCATGGCAGTACAGGGTCCTCCCCTTCGGGCTCTCCCTGTCCGCCCGTGTCTTCACGAAGATCGCGGAGGGTGCCCTTGCCCCGATACGGGAAGTGGGCATCAGGATCCTCAACTGTCTCGACGACTGGCTCATTCTGGCCCGCACACGAGAACAGTTGTGCGATCACAGGGACCTGGTGCTTCAGCACCTCAGCCAGCTGGGGCTTCGGGTCAACTAGGAAAAGAGCAAGCTCTCCACTGCGCAGAGAATCTCTTTTCTTGGTGTGGAGTAGACTCGGTGAGTATGAAGGCGCGCCTCATGGAAGAGCGCGCCCAATCAGTGCTGAACTGCCTGAGTTCCTTCAGAGGCAGGACTGTGGCTCCGCTGAAACTGTTTCAGAGGCTCCTGGGGCATATGGCATCCGTAGCTGCAGTCATGCCGCTCGGATTGCTTTATATGAGACCACTTCAGCACTAGTTACACTCCCGAGTCCCGAGGTGGGCATGGCGCCGCGGTGCACTTTGGGTGAACATCACACAGGAGTGTCGCCGCTCCTTCAGCCCCTGGACGGACCTTGCCTTTCTACGGGCCGGGGTGCCCTTAGAACAAGTGTCTCGGCATATTGTTGTCACAACAGATGCCTCCAGCACGGGCTGGGGCGCTACATGCAACGGGCAGGCAGCCTCGGGGCTGTGGACGGGCCTCGACTGCTTTGGCACTTCAACTGCCTAGAGCTTCTGGCAGTGCATCTAGCCTTGCGGCAGTTTCGGCCACTGCTGTTAGGCAAGCATGTGTTGGTCCGTACTGACAACACTGCGGCTGTGTCGTATATCAACCGGATGGGGGGTATACGATCACGCCGCATGTCACAGCTCGCCCGCCATCTCCTCCTCTGGAGTCACACGCAGCTCAAATCGCTGAGCGCTGTCCACGTTCCGGGGGAGCTCAATCGTGCGGCCGACGCGCTCTCACGACAGCTCACTTTCCCCGGAGAATGGCGACTCCATCCCGAGACGATCCGGCTGATCTGGAGTCGATTCAGGGAAGCTCAGGTAGACCTGTTTGCTTCCCACGAGTCCTCCCACTGCCAGCTGCATTTCTCCCTGACCGAGGGCACCCTCGGCACGGACGCACTGGCACACAGCTGGCCTCGGGTATGCATCAAGTATGCATTTCCCCCAGTGAGCCTGCTCGCACAGACACTGTGCAAGTCAGGGAGGACGAGGAGCAGGTCCTGCTGGTCGTGCCGTTCTGGCCCACCCGGACCTGGTTTCCCGAACTCATTCTCCTCGCGACAGCCCCTCCCTGGCGCATTCCTCTGAGGAAGGACCTCCTTTCTCAGGGGCTCGGCACCATTTGGCACCCGCGTCCAGACCTGTGGAACCTCCATGTGTGGCTCCTGGATGGGACGCGGCAGACTTGAGTGGTCTCCCACAGGCGGTGGTAGAGACCATCACTCAGGCTGGAGCTCCTTCTACAAGGCAAGCCTATGTACTGAAGTGGAGTCTGTTCGTGAACTGGTGTTCTTCTCGCCGAGAAGACCCCCGAGGATGCACGATTGGAGTAGTGCTTTCTTTCCTGCAAGAAAGGTTGGAGCGTAGGCTGTCACCCTCCACCTTGAAGTGTGGCTGCTATCGCGGCCCATCACGATGCAGTGGACGGCCGGTCCCTGGGAAAGCATGATCTCATCGTGAGGTTCCTGAGGGGTGCCAGGAGGTTGAATCCCCCTAGGCTACCCCTGAGGCCCTCCTGGGACCTCTCTATCGTCCTGGCTGGACTTCAGAGGGGTCCCTGTGAGCCGCTGGACTCAGTCGAGCTAAGGGATGCCCTCCTGGGACAGGTAAGTAGCGAATACCTGTCGGCTAAGACAGCGCTCCTGACCGCGCTCACCTCCATCAAGAGGGTCAGGGACCTCCAAGCATTTTCGGTGAGCGAAGTGTGCCTTGTGTTTGGGCCGGACTACTCTCACGTTGTCCTGAGACCCCGGCCTGGATACGTGCCCAAGGTTCCCACCACGCCCTTCCGCGATCAGGTGGTGAACCTGCAAGCACTGCCTTCGGAGGAGGCAGACCCAGCCTTGGCGTTGCTGTGTCCCGTAAGAGCATTGCGCATATACGTGGACCGCACCCGGAGCTTCAGAAGCTCTGAGCAGCTCCTTGTCTGTTACGGTGGTCAGCAGAAAGGGAAGGCTGTCTCCAAGCAGAGGTTGGCCCACTGGATAGTGGATGCCATCGCCTTGGCGTACCAATCCCAAGGCGAGCCGTGCCCCATGGGGGTGAGGGCTCACTCCACACGGAGTGTTGCCTCCTCCTATGCGTTGGCGCACGGCGCCTCTCTGGTAGACATCTGTAGAGCTGCGGGCTGGGAGACACCGAACACCTTCGCGAGATTCTACAGTCTCTGCGTTGAGCCAGTTTCTTCCCGTGTGTTGGGTAACAGGTAAGTGGCGGGAAGAACTGGCTGGTGTCACGCTTGCTGCGCCATTCCCCCTCACCCGGGGATACGAGCGCCTGTTTTCTCCTCCAGTTCAGTTCCCCGGACGGCGAACCCTGGTGGAGTTCCTCCAGCACCCCCGGCAGTCAGACTGGGCGGAGCAGTCTGACGCCAGGCCCAGTACTTGTGCTAGCTCGCCCGGGTCTCCGGTCAGCCCCTGTACTCGGCTAGGTGTCCGTATGGCTTTGATTCCCCTCGGGTAATCCCATACGTGTATTCTTCCACGGTAAGGTTTCCCTCACGGTAAACCCGTGTCTTCCCTTTGACAGAGCTCTCTGTCAGGCCCTGCTGGCAGCCCTCCTCCCTACTCCTAGGTAGGATCTGCCCCAGGGTCCAGTCGTATGTAGTACTGCCCCAGGCCTGGGTCAGTCCATATCAGTGTCTCCACATGGTACCTCCCTTCGGGCAGGATGTGGCCTCCGTAGCGCCCTTCTCCGGAAGGCTCGCTTCCCCGTCGTTACTGCCAAGCTGTAACAACAAACAGGAAAGACGTGAAGCATCTTTCATTGAAGGTCGAAATCCCTTCCGACTCTGGGGTAAGGAACAGCGGCTTGGCTATCTCCAGCAGCGATGTACTCAGTGGTCCCTGTGGGCACAAGGTTAGCAAGGTGGGGCGATAGGTTGCGCGAATTCACGCGCTGCGTCAAACATCTGGCCACAAGGCGACGGGGTTCAGGTTGTGGGCTTTCCATAAGACCCCTATGTCGTCAGACATAACTCGTTGCAGATAGGGACCTTAGCCCTGCATGGAGGGAACGGGCATTTGCCACAATCTTGAACCACCGCTGTCACGCGCTCGAAAACCTTTGTCAGTCACCCATCTGCACGGGGAGGGGCATGCAAATTCCCACAAGGTTTTCTCTTTCAGAGATGATTGGGGTGTAAATCCCCTACGGACATAACGGTTCCCTTCAGGGAACAGGTTGTGGTTCTTACCTTTACGCTTTCCTGATTTGGAGGCTTCTAGCTGCCTGGACCGAGTTGCCTATGCTCCCTCTGTCAAAAATGTAAAATGTCATGTTGAAATTAAAGCCCCTGCGACCTAAAAACAGTTGATGGAATAACATAAAAAGTCTTGAATATTTTAATGGTAGTCTTATTATTTTGACTTAAATTTGGGGTTGGAAAAATAGGAATTGTCGACAGATCATTAAATAAAAAAGGATTTCATTAAATAAATATGAACGTCAAAGTAAAAATGCACCGCGGTTACAGGCCCACAGACGTACGTACGTTTACCAATAGATTGCTCTGTTGATGAATTATGTTCCCAGTGTTTATATTGTATTGTTTTTAACTCCCTCATATGGAGGGAACGTCAAAATAAGAGTTCTGGTGTATTTCACGTTATGTCCTAATGGATACCATGCCAGGTTGTGGGTTCAGTCTCATCAGGAATTGTAGGTGGGGGGAGTGAATAACCAGCGCTCTCTCTCCACCATCTGAGGTGAGCTGGACACAGAACCCCCAACTGTCCCCGGGCACCACAGCAGGTACTGCTCCGGGTGTGTGTTCACGGTGTGTGTTCTTGGATGGGTTTGGCTCGAGTATGGGACTCAGCCACACATCACGTCACTTCACACTTTTCACTCACTTTATAATTAAAACATGTATTTCTGATGTCTCCTTGTGTCTTTATTAATAAATTATTTATAGATATAGTGAATTAAGTTATTTATGCACCATTTGTATGCACCTTTTTTCATTTTTAAGAAAGCAGGTTTTGAAGGTCATGATGTGAGGAAATGGTATTTATACCCGTATCTCCTGTGCACGATCTGGGAGTGGCTCGAGGTGATGAGGTATGCAAATTCCAGCCGCCCTAGCGCTGTCTGCCAATATTCATGCACAAAACAACAACACACTGGCGTTTTCTCTAGTCAGAACTTTACAGATACAGCAGATTGTTTTATGGATTTAACTTGCATTTACTTCCAAGTAAATCCAAAATAAAAGTTTTTGTTTACATAATATATGTGTGTGTACAGTGTATATTTATTATGCATATATAAATACACACACATCAGTATATATTTTGAAACTATTTCATGTATTTACGTCTATATTTATATTCATATACTTTATATTATATATAACTATTTAATATATGAGCATAACATATTTTCTGAAATGTATCCATGTGTGTGCATTTATATTCATAATAAATATACCTCCATATATTATGCAAACAAAAACCATTTTGGGGAACGAGGGCACTAATTTTACGCATATTTTATTACTGATATAATGTAACCGAGTATTAAAACGTTATATACCTTTATGCTGAGAACCACCATAAAAACACAGGTAGTAATGAGAAAGCCACATGCAATAAACATTAATTTATCAACATAAGATGTAACATAATTCCTCATGTACATAACTGATAAGAAAAAAACTAAGAAACAGTAATTTAAATGGAAAAAAACATCAAATGTGTAGTGTCACATAGGAAATTCTGGGAACAATTTGCGATTTCTTTCACTTTTAAAAACTCTACATTTAGCAGTATTTTACTGTACATTACATGACTTATTACTTATAGAGGGAACTTACTGTTAATCAATTAACAGGTTTTTACTGTAGCATTTTTACAGCTTTTTACTTTTACATTTTTTATTTTTTTTGCAAAGTACCAGTCCATTACAATCAACATTATTTTTGTTTGTTTCTATAAACTGAGGGACAAGTCAAAATCATTTTTATGTATTTCAGAGAGACACTGCCCTAGTGAAAAATAAATATACTAAAATGTATTTGAAATACATTTATTTCATGCACATAATACAAATTAATTTGCTAAATACATTTACATATTTATGTACTTAATAAAAATACCCTGCAATTGTACTTGGTATACTAAACTGATATACTTAAAGTCTGCTAAATTGGAACAACTTATTTTGTATTTAACACACTTTAATTGTGTGGAAGTAGTGCTGAAGTCCAACTAAAGATACACTGAAGTATATTTGATTGTGCTAAAGTACAACTATTGCAAGTATACTTCAGGTACACTTTAAATTTCTTGCATTTAAAGACTGATATTATTCAAAGATTATACAATCCTCATCAATAGTGACATTAAAACACATTTTAGAAATGTGTGTTGTGCACAAATAGTACTCCAAATAAAGTTTAATTATAATTTTTATATCAGTAAGTCTCAAGCGATATGTCAGTAAATACGTTAATAGATTTGAACTATACTTAGTATGAAATAAATGTATTCAATGGATATTCAACAAGACAAAACATAAAGGACGGGACTTGGGAAGTCACTGGATTATGTACTAATGGAACATGAAAAATTAAATCGTTCAATTTTGATTTCATGTTCAATCACAGATTTATGTATTTTAATTCCTGATGACCTAACTAGAGGCAAACAAAATGAATGCGATGTGACAACATCTGTGATGCCTATCTATAATTGAGTACGCTTTACTCTAGCTGTGAAATATCTCACGTACCTTCGCCTCATGTTTCACCAACACCTCGATGATGTCATTGTGGGACTTCTCAGCGGCAAGATGCAGAGGTGTGAGGAAGCTGTGTGAAAGATAGAGATCCAGAAGTCATTACTGCATACAAATTCATGTGTTAAATAAATCCTTTGAACATCGTTACTGACTGACTCACTCTTTATTCTTCTCATTGACGTCGGCGCCTTTCCTGAGCAGCAATTCACAGATCTGTTTCCTCTTGGGATAGGGCGACGTGGAGACACAATGCTATCAAAGACAATCACAGAAATCTCTTTTATTCACTTCAAGTCCTATAAAACCATAATCAAAAATGTTCTTTGGATGCTCTGTGTTCTATTGTAGTATTCACAGGTGTGCGGATATCAAATATTTTTTAACGCCTTGAAATGTGCCTCATCAAATAGGATTTTAGAGCTGGAAATATGCTTTTTACGGTTAATGTTTTGAGCCTTTAAAGGGGTCATATGATGCGATTTCATGTTTTCCTTCATCTTTGGAGTGTTACAAGCTGTTTGTGCATAGATAAGATCTGTAAAGTTGCAAAGATTAAAGTCTCAAACCCAAAGAGATATTCTTTATAAAAGTTAAGACTCGTCCACGCCCTCCTAAAACGGCTCATTCAAACACGCCCCCACATGTCTACATCACGGTGTGGGAAGATTTGCAAAACACCGCGCAAACGTACACGCAATGAAAGAAGGCGTAACTTTTATTCTCGCTGTAGTATTGTTGTTGCTGCAGGCATGTCGTGGAGACGCTGTGTTTCGTTGTGAAAGCGAAAGTACTTTGTTTGGCCTTCCAAATGAGTACACAACTAAAAATCAGTGGTTAGGTTATATTTACAACACTGTTTCAGAACAGTTCAACGCAAATATTCGAGTGTGTGCAGTGCATTTTACGGAGGACTGTTTCTTGATTCTGGGAGAGAGTAGCCTACAATGTGAACACTATGAATGGCTGTGAACACTATAAAGTGAGGCAATTCCAACGTCGCAAGGACAGTCTGGTGCTTCTGACTCACAGCCTGTGAGTATGTTTCGATATTTAAAGAATTTGCTACTGACTATTCCAATGTGAGTTTTGAGCTGTGTAGAGTAGTGCTTGTTTGGCATTTCTACGATCACAAATGCAGACATGGTGTTATGTTTACGCGGCGCAACGTGTAAAAAGACTGTATGAGCCATTATAATCAGTAATTATGTCCTCACTGAATGCAACAAATGCCTCATTTATAGTGGGTTTTAGGGTTTTATTGTTTTAGTCACAACATGGTAAGGGCGTAACATTTCCGTCACACGCTTGAGGTATTCGGCCAATCACAACGCACTGGATAGCTGGCCAATCAGAGCACACCTCGCTTCTCAGAACGATGAGCTTTTGTAAAAATCGGAGCATAGAGGAGCAACAATAATGTACAGTATGTGGAAAATAATGTGTTTCTTGATCCTCGAACCACGTAAACACATTGCATTACACCAAACACACAAAATAATGTTATTTTTAGCAACATCATATGACCCCTTTAAATCAGTGGTTCCCACCCCGCTTGTCGCTAAAGGGGTTTCCAAGCTCACAAATACAAAAAGAGATGAAATTGTTACAGTATGACAATAAACCAAGATGAAAGTTCAGATGGATAGTACTGCTTTTTAATATTCTGAATTATCATTAAAACCGTATGATTGCCTAAATTTGAAAAATACTGTTGAACATTAAGCAAGGGCACCATTCAGCGTTTGTTTTTTTTGGTGAAAATATGGTAGAAGGCAGTGAAAGGTTTTAAGGAAGCAAATTACATGAATTAAAATATGAATGAATTATATGAATGTCTCTCTGAAGGTAACCGACTGTCTTGAGAAAAGTTTCGATGGCATTTTCTTTTCATCTTTTCTCCGTATAAGTGCAGCACTGCTTTGTTTACAGCGGTTACCGTGGAAACAGCTCAATTTCTCCTCTTCCATAAGCGCCACCTGCTGTCAGACAGTGGATTTACAATTTCATTAAGCCTTTTGCCGTTTTGGTTCAAAACGATGCAAATGCACAGTTGTAAATTTTAACCCATTGATGAAAAATAGGCTAATGTGTGCATTTTAAAAATCTAAATAATTTGGATAACAATGTATCTATAATTATTAACAGAACAGCATGTTTTATTGTAGTAAACCAACCAACATTTTTTGTTCATTTAAAATCCGGCCATCATTGTTAATGTCATTATTTTAATGTTTGTGTTGTTGCATTAGTTAAAAACATAACAGCTCTTTTTTTAATGGGGGTTGTTCAATTTTGATTATTAAAATAGAGGTCCTCTGGAAAAAGGGATAAGAAAATATTTTTGTTGAATTTCCAGAAAAAAATGTACCAGTCAAAAGTTTAGGGTCAGTGTGATTTTCTTTTTTTTTTAAAGAAATTAATACTTTTATTCAGAAAGAAAGGCATTAAGTTGATCAAAATTGAGAGTAAACACTTTTATAATAATAATAAAAACAAATTTTAAACAATTGCTGTTTTTTTAAAAGGTATCACGGTTTCTACAAAAATATTAAGCAGCACAACTGTTTTCAGCAATAATAATAATATGAAGAAATGTTTCTTGAGCAGCAAATCAGCATATTAGAAAGCTTTCTGAAGGATCATGTGACACTGAAGATTGAGTAATGATGCTGAAAATGTATCTTTGATTACAGGAATAAATTACATTTTAAAATATATTAAAACAGAAAACACTTATACAGTATATTACTATATTTCACAATATTACTGTTTTACTACATTTTTAATAAATGCAGACTTAGTGAGCATAAGAGACTTCTAATAATTATTCATTATATGTAGCGTATTTATTAAATAATTATATTATTTATTAAATAATAAAGATATAACACATATAATAAAAAAAGAGAAAGCAGTCCTTACTAGAGCTGTTTCTTGGGTTAGAGGGTGTTTGAAGTTGATGGTCTCAAGGGAGAGGTGTTTTTTAAAGCGGGCCATGTCCGCCTCACGTGCCGCCTGCAGCAAAGAATGACCTCTGAACTCATCTGCAACAAAGAGCGGCACCCCGTCAGTCAATGACGATCCAGAAAAATTGGTCTTTGTAGCAGTCACACGCTTACATGCCAGGCGCTCTTTCAGAAAGGCGGTCGGGGCCAGATCGATGGCGCTCTTGTTGTGGCAGTTGAGGAAGGTGGAGTCGGCGCCGTAGCTGAGCAGGAGCGAACAGACCTCCACTCTGTTTTTTGAGGCTGCCTCGTGTAAAGGTGTGAACTGCCACAGGTCCATAGCGTTGACACAAGCACCATGCTGAGTAAAAATTAACAGATGGAGTGTAGTTATTACTTTGACTAAAACCAACAAATTCAGAACAAGACAGCAGACAAGAAAGAAAAGTGTGAATAACAGAAAACGGACCTACCTTCACAAGCAACTCAGCTACCTCATAGTGACCGTATGAACAGGCGTTATGAAGAGGCACAAGATCACTGTCAACAAGACCAAATTTAATACACAATATTTTGTGAGTACAATAATGAAGAAAGATTTTTGACTTTCGGCTACACTGCCTTTATATTGAATGTTTGGGTTCAAAGTTAAGTAAATAATTTTGAGTCGAGGGGATAATACACATGGTTTTGAAAGTATAGCCATAATTATGCATGTTAACATGAGACTAGTATAATCAAATTAAATACTAACCTCATCTGTACAAAGCTACATCAATTTTATATTTATGCACTGTTATTAAAGAAATAGTTCCCAGAAAAATGTCTATTTGCTGAAAATGTACTCACACTCAGGCCATTCAAGATGTAGGTGAGTTTGTTTCCTCAAGGGAACAGATTTGGAGAAATGTGACATTACATCACTTGCTCACCCATGGATCTTCTGCAGTGAATGGGTGCCGTCAGAATGAGAGTCCAAATAGCTGATAAAAACATCACAATAATTTACAGTAATAATTTAAAGTAATCCACACCACTCCAGTCCATCAGTTAACATCTTGTGAAGCCAAAAGATGAGTGTTTGTAAGAAACAAATTGTGTTTGTAAGAAACAAAAAATGGTGGCTTCCAGATAAAATACTGTATGCATGAAGTTAAAAATATTTTAATGTTGGATTTATTTCTTACAAACATAGTTTTTCACTTCACAAGACGTTAATCGATGGACTGGATTCGTGTAGATTGCTTGTGGATTATGGTGATGTATTTATCAGCCAATTCTGACGGCACCCATTCACTGCAGATGATCCACTGGTGAGCAAGTGATGTAATGTTACATTTCTCCAAATCTGTTCAGATGAAGATACAAACTCATCCACGTCTTGCTGGCCCGAGGGTGAATACATTTTCAGCAAATTTCCATTTTTGGGTGAAATACTCTTTTAAAATTCTGGCGAACATGGACAGTATTAACATTATAATGTACTGTATGAAAAATGAAAATCGGCTGCAACTTTTTGATAACCACTTTTTGGGAACCACTGACAATGATTATTTTGATAATCAATGAATCTGTCTTTATATTTATTTGATTAATCATTTAATTGGATTCAAAATCCGAAAATTATTACTCAAAAAATTATCATTTTAATTACAAATTACTTTATTTGTAAAATTACGTTTTAATCCAATATCCACCAATACTGATAAAATTTTAAAAATGATCTTATCAGCCGATAAAGCATTATGGTACTGATAGTACTGTGCATCTGTAGTAAGGTAGTAAAGCCCACAACATTGCACAATACACGCAAAAGACTGGAGTTATGCCTACGGAGCATCTTGACTTCCATTGTGAGTGCTTTACTGTAAATGCTGTAAAAGTTTTATTAGATTTTTTTACAAACTGCATTTCTGTGCTAAGTGAAAGAATAGAGCTTAACTTGTACTGCACTTCAAGTCACACGGGAGACACACATCATACCCTTTGTCTTTAGCGTGCACGTCAGCTCCATGCTGCAACAACAGCTGCACTGTCTTCACACGATTATAACCCGCAGCCAAATGCAGAGGCGTGGACTGAAACCAACAAACAATCCATTCACAAACACATATGCAAATTATTTATTCAAACCTGGAGCGATTACACATGAAACGCCTGGCTACATTATGTGTCTTATGTGAGTTGCTCAGCAATGTTAAGAACATTTGAATATGGTTATACATTAACAATCACACTGTCAAACAGGTACGGAGATAACATTAGCATATAGAATTCAATAACTCACCTTCCTTCCATCACTAGCGTGACAGTTCACATTTAATGGCGTGAGGAGGCTCATCAGTTTTTCTTCATTTCCACTTCTGTATAAAAGCATTGAGCACCAAGTCAATGTGAGGAACAATGTGAGTCACGACAGCAATTTAGCTCAGCAATATTCATCTCTCCTCAGGTCTCCTGAACAATTTTGAGCTTAAATTGTTATTACCGTGCATTCTCGAGGAGTTCATCCTTTCTATAGTCACCTAGATTTAAGAAAGAATGAAGTATATTAACATAAATGGAAATCTCATTTGAGCCTAAATGAAAAGCAAAGTCACCAGTAAATTGCCAATTACTAGCCTTATAAACAAATAGAGCATAGGAAATGGGAATTATGGGAATCAAAATCAAGTGTTTCAAAAAGATGTGTGGCAAATATATAGGGCAACTAATGATTATTTTGATCTGCTGATTATTTATTTGATTATTTAAATAATCGGAGGAAAATAATCCCAAAATGATTAAATAAAAAATATTAATTTTAATTAATTTAATCCATTATATATCCACATCCTGCCCAATGTTGTCCAAACAATGTGGAATTTGAAGGTAATGAAAAAAGATATTGAACATATCTATGTAGGCTATGCTATAAATTATGTGTTAAAATGGTTAATATATACATATAACATTATAAAGCACAAAACAACTTTTTTGTTGATTACTTACTATTTTAAGACAGAAGTTAAAGCTAAATAAAAAGATAATAAAAAAACAAAAGTACAGACTAAAATTTGACTGGTACAAGGCAGGATGAACACACATTCACTCATTTGAACATAGTAATTATCTCACAACAGTCACTTTACTGATACTGCTCTATAAATCACCATTGCATCTAAGTTTAAAATTTTACACATAAATTACTAACAACAAATATTCTAGGAAAATGTAGTATTTTACTGTGCTTGATCACTGAAGTCTGTGAACTTTGACAGAGAGTCACTCGCTGTCAGGACAAGCTCTAATGCACATTGGAAATGATCTTGTGATTTTTTACATTTTACAGATAAGGATACAGGCATGAAATGTAAAACACCTTTCAATCGCATGAAATAGCATCTGTCAATGCAACCAACAGGGCAAGCTGCGTTAAACTATATGCTATTCAGTTTGAAGCACTTAATATGACACATTCTCATGTTAAGGACAACTTGGATCACGTAGCTCACTTTATAATCTCCACCATATTTCTGATGCTTTTTGTACATAGAAATGTGTTATTCACTACTGTAATGTGATGGAACTGGTGGATATTTTTTGTGCACAGTGTGGAGACATGATCACTTTTACATGATACTTGTCAAGTGTTTATAATGAGTTGTTCCAAAAGACTTACAAATAGGTTTGGCGAGTCTTTTGGACCAATTTTTTTTTTAAATAATCCATTCAAAGGAATCATTTCTTCATGAATCGCACCACACTGTCTACACTGCATGTGTGTGCAACTCGTGATGAAAATGAAGCACGTTTTTGTTCATTTACTGTCCTTCTATCATTTCACAAAGACTAGTTCTGGATAAGAACTGGATCCTGATCCCAAGTCTGAGGTTTGAGAGCTCACTCACCGGTCAGTACAGCTTTGGTGGAGGGTTCAGCCAGGTCAAGCGCTGTCCTTCCATCAATGTTTCGGATCGTTGGCTCAGCACCATGTTGCAGCAAAACTACAAAAGACAAACATGATTTAAACAGCTGCATTATACATTCAACATGCAAATGAGATCCAGGTTTAATGTATTTTTTTCATCAAAACAAGTTGAAAGCATCCTGTAAACTTTATCACTAGAAGGCTTTACCAATGCAGACGTCGATCTTGCCCTTGATGGCAGCCTCGTGCAGCGGGGTGTAATTCCAGTTGTCTCTGGAGTTGGCATCGGCCCCGTGTTGCAGGAGCAGGTTGACGACTTCAGCGTGACCAAACGAGCAGGCGTTGTGGAGCGAGATGAGGCCACCATCATCGCGGGCGTGCACGTTTGCTCCGTGCTGAAGGAGGTAGTCCACCACATCTCTACGGCCAAAACCTGCCACAGAAGAGTGGGCCGTCACACAGCCGTGGGCTTAATAGATGGACCGCTTCCATATAACACCAATAAACAATTTTTTTTTTTTAAATAGTGTCAGTGAAAACAACATAGTTGTGTTTATACATTTACATTTATGCATTTAGCAGACGCTTTTATCCAAAGCGACTTACAGTGCATTCAGGCTATACATGTTTTATCACTATGTGTGTTCCCTGGGAATCGAACCCACAACCTTTTGCGCTGCTAAAGCAATGCTCTACCACTGAGCCACAGGAACACGTATTATAACATGTCAAATGGAGTAATTACTATTACAATTATTATCATTATGTGATGTAAGACTTACTTTCATGATAGGTGTCTCAACATTTTTTCTTTATAATCAATAGTTAGTTTACATTAAAATGTTTACATTATAATTTTACTGAAAACATAACATGTGCATCCTTTTTTATAATAGAGAACCGTAGTCTAATTTATGATTTTATTTTTTTAAATAATAACTGCATTACTTAATTTGATAACATTATACATTATAAATTTATAACATTATAAATTGTATTTTTTATAATTATCTTAAAATTAATAATTGCATTTTTATATTTTATTAATTAATTTGCAAAATTAGTAATTTAAATTACTTAAATTTAAATTTCACTATTACTTAAACTATAAAAGTTATATGTAAACTATATATATAAACCATATTAGTATTTGTAATTTAGTATAAAAAACATAAAGGTGTCTATGCTGCATTTCACATATAAATATATTAATAACAATTACAATATGTGATTTCAAGTGTATCAGAAAGCTATTACATACTAATGCATAGAAGCACATGGTGTTCCCAGCAGCCTACTTAATTATATATTTACAGTAATAATGAAATTACACTGGCAATTAATTCATTTGTAACTGATTAATTATTAATGATATGCAAATACAACTGTATTTGGGATAAATTATACAATGCCAGTGATACTGATGTTGATATAGATAACATCCATTCAAAGGACAGAATAGAAAATAATAGAAAAATAGAATGTAAGAAAATGTTTGAATAAATTAGAATCTTGGTTTAGAAAACAAAACGAATAGAACGGAATAGGAAGGAGAGTGGGACTCACCCGCAGCGAAGTGCAGCGGGGTGGATCTCCTCCCTGCGGTGTCCCTGCTGTTCACATTCACCGGGCACACGAGCTTCTTCACCCGCTCCAGATCTCCGCTCCTGCAGGCCTCGAACAGCTCCCTGGGCTCGGCGGACCCGGAGCTCTCCATGACCCCCGAGAAGCGCCGGACCGACATGGACAAGCTATGGGAGGACAGCGTGAACACACTATCCCAAAAGGCTTGTCATGAAGGCCGGAATGAGGCGCAGATCTCCACAGTTAAAGCCTTTCAATAACAGCGATTGAAGAGAAGAAATGATTCGGCTCGAGTGTCTTTGGCTGTTCCTATACAGAGCTGTCAGTCCAGCGGTGTCTCAAAACCACAGAAATGAAAACAACGCATAGAATGTCATTTCGCCTGAACGAGGTATTCGGAATGGGCGGGGCTTTGACGCCCCACTTTTTCAGAATTATTGTTAAACATAAGGATTTTCAAGTTTTCATTAAAGAATTATAAGCCATAAAATAAACCAACCAACTACGATATGAATCACAAACTTATAAATTTTGATTTGAAGCAAAAAAATCGGGAAAAACGGCTGGTGTAATTTGTTAAGATTGGTGGATTTTTTTTTTTGCAGAATCATTGGTAATGTAGTTTTCGCTCATAAACACGATTATTTAAAAATAAATATTGAATAATTTAAATAAAATCAATTAACGTTACCCTATGGCGAAAACGAATGGAATTTTAACATTCGAAACCTGACTGTTGCACTATTTTCTGCTAGTTTAAGAGTGTATTTGTGTATATAACGTTTGAACAATGTCAGTTAAAATTTCATTGTGTTATTAGGTTATTATTCATATATAAAATGATTATCCATATAGTTGCTGAAGGAAACGGCATTGTCACATGGCAAGTGTTACTTTTCTCAGCGTTGGTCAAGACTGACCAATCACAGTCGTTTGTGATTACTGTCGTTTGATAGAATATTTTTATTAAGATTATATAAACGAATGTCAATTTCTATCAAGTAATTAATGCATTTAAACATAGATTTAATCAATTATGTATTTAAGCGCATAAACATATGTTGTAACTCAAACAACGTCCAGAGATTTTAATACAACTCATTTGTGTTTTTGGTTGTGTGAGCCGCCATGCGCCTCCTAGAGGAATGAATATCACTATTGGCTGACTCGGATTCGAAGTGCGAGTATGATTCCCAAAAATAATGTCTAGGAAGGTAGCTCGCTTGGTTGGAGACAGCATAGGTCTCTAGTTATGCAATAATAGAACTATACTGTAGATATCAGTGAACTCCTCGTATATAGCACAAATATAGAACACGGAAAAATATACTAAAATATATGATATAAGTTACGTTCATAATTTCCACCATTATTAATGCTATCTGTAGTAGACTGAGTACAATCCTAGCAGCGTGATTCTTCATGCCAAGTTACCACACTATCGACGCGAATTGAATGCCCTACCTGGTCCTGCACTGAACACCGAATTCACTTCAGTTTCAAAAACACTGACAAAACATAAGAACTCAGTGCTGCCATCTGCAGTGCAGTACCTGTTTTGTTTTGCTTCCATAAAATGAAATGCTCAACGGCAGCTTTGAAAATGAAGTAACAATCCATTAAAGAATATATATATATTTAATTTTTAACCACACAGTAAAGCATTTAAATATTTTCCTTCAATTTATGTGAGTACTAGCATAAAAAGAATAAAACTTGTCTGATATTACGTATTATAATACGCTTTATACAAAACATTATTGTCTTTATTTAATGTTTCATACCATAAACATTTATAAGAAAATGTTCATATTATTTAATAAAAACCATTAAAAATCTTATCTCATCAAATGTCATATAGTCTTTTCCATAAAAATAACATTGAAAATCAACATTCAAAATGGGGGAGGTGGAGGAGGAGGTGGTGGAATCAATTTTCCTCCAGTATTAGGAGGAGGAGGAGGAGGTGGCGGTGGCACCATGGAGGCATTTTGTGGAAGTGGAGGTGGGGGTGGAGGTAGTGACGACCCACTGTAAGAGCCAGGAGGAGGAGGCGGAGGAGGAGCAGCCGTCTTGACCTGAATGTGAGGTGGAGGAGGTGGGACAGGGACATTGCCTGGAGGAGGTGGAGGAGGAGGTGGAATAGCCATGTTACCTGGAGGAGGAGGAGGAGGAGGTGGTGGGGGTGGAGGGTTTGCTGAAGTTAATGAGGTATTTTGGCCAGGTGGAGGTGGTGGAGGGGGAACCAAAAAACCTCCATACACAGAACTAGGTGGAGGAGGAGAGGGAGGAGGAGGTGGGGGTGGAGCGTCTCCCATCTCATCATCTGGGAGAGGTGGAGGAGGCAGCATGGACAGGTCGGGATAGGCAGGCAGAGACGGGGAACGGTCAGACATGAGTGAAAGAGGCGGTGAAGCTGGAGAGAGATCAGGTGGAGCAGAACCCACCGAGTCAGGCACTGATGGAGGAGGAACTGCGATACCCAAAAAAGACCTGAAACCACAGCAACAACAAGCGAGTTAATCAAAAACATTTTTAATGAAATCTGTCTGAATATAAACAGCAAAATCCTTTTTATTACAAACCAGTTGAAGGTGCTGTTCTCTTGTGTGCCAAGCTGTACAGACACAGAGTCCTCATTGTCTGATTTTGTCTCTTCCTTCGGTGTCATAACATAATAAATTCAAAAAAATATATGAAATCAGTAGGGGTTTTAGGCCGAAAATATAGTGCAAATCATTTAAATAAGTAAGTTAAACTCTTATCTTATAAATATGAGTAATATCTACTGATGAAAAACAGTAAAAAGGACATTGGCAGATAGATTTGTTTTAAATGATTTTGCTTGTGATAAATTTATGATTCTTTAAAATGGAATAAGTACATGCAAGTACATAATTCACATGTTATAAAAATACATTTCTTAGTGTGAGATTATTATACTTAACTAATACTTTTTAAATTATATGTATTCATAAATACTTTTTATACCAGTAAATACTATATATTTCATTTCAAATGTTTGGGATCGGCATGTTTTCTGTAATATTTCCAAACAATTTAAAATAACTATTTTACATAATATATTTTAAAATGTAATTTATTCTTGTGAATTTTCAGTATTCAGTGTCACATGACCCTTCAGAAATCATTCAAATATGCTGATTTACTGCTCAAGAAACATTTCTTATTATTATCAATGTTGAAAACAGCTGCTTAATATTTTTGTGGAACCCATGTTACATTTTTTCATGACTCTTTGATGAATAGAAAGTCCAAAAGAACAGTATTTAGTTTAGATCATTTTTGTAACCATGTAAAATTCTTTATTGTCTCTTTTGTTCAATTTATTTCATCCTTGCTGAATAAAAGTGCTAATTTCTTGCAATAAATAAATACATAAATAAAACAAAACTTACCGATCCCAAATGTTTGAATGATTGTATATAATATATAATGCAATATTATATAAAATACAGAATGCTATGTATTTTTAGGCCTAATGCAAACATTAAGATCACATATTATTTAATATTATTTATAAAACATATCTAATTTACTTTTAATTTAACCACAAGTGAAAAAACCAGCAGTATAAGTATTATATATTTGCTCACAGTTTTGCTGCCTTCCCAGTGGCGGTGGCCCAGTTTGTCCAAGCGGGTGTAGGATATGGGAACCCGTCTGTACACACGAAGCGGCTCCAGGCCACTCGCTGGGGGAACCACCTTCTGAGTCCGGGGAACTTTTGACTGTTTGGTCAGCACGCCGATCTCTTTCCGCGCAATTTTCTCCTTGTACATGCCAACTGTCTGAATGTGAATACTGACATTAGGAGGTTATTTTGCCCATTTACAACTTTGACAAAATTATAATATACAGTATGTCTATTAAAGAAATAGTTCACCAAAAATTTAAATTTGCTGAAAATGTAACAAATGTAGCATTCTATCACTTGCTCAACAAGGGATCCTCTGCAGTGAATGGGTGCCGTCAGAATGAGAGTCCAAACAGCTGATTAAAACATCACAATAATCCATAAATACTTCGGTCCATCAATTAATGTCTTGTGAAGTGAAAAGCTGCATGTTTTTGTAGGAAACAAATCCATCATCAAGATTTTCAGATCATTAAGTTTCTGACTTCAAAGTGTTGCTTCTGGCCAAAATACGCCATCCTTCTTTAGGACTGTTTTGGACTGTTTTTGATAGCAAATGGTGCTTGATCTGTGCATATTTCTCTCCTGATTCAGACAAGACTTTTTCACTGGAGAAAGCAATATTATGGATAGAGCACTCATATTTTAGATGAAAGCAATTGTTTGAAGGTAAAACAGCTTAATGATTTATTTGTTTCTTGAAAACACGCAGCTTTCCGCTTCACAAGATGGTAAATGATGGTCTGGAGTGGTGTGGATTACTTGTGGATTATTGTGATGTTTTTATCAGCTGTTTGGACTCTCATTCTGACGGCACCCATTCACTGCACAGGATCCATTGCTGAGCAAGTGATGTAATGCTACATTTCTCCAATCTGTTCTAATGAAAAAACAAACTCATCTACATCTTGGATGCAATGAGCGTGAGTAAATGTTCAGCACATTTTCATTTTCGGGTGATCTACTCTTTTATTCAGAAGCACAAACTATTGTTTAATATTTCCTGACTTGCCATTAGTAATGACTAGCATTGCTTTTCAAGAGATTCTGGTGCTTTCCGTTAAGTGATAAGCGGAGCTCACCAGAGTCAGCAAGTTGACGGAGGACTCCATCTGTTTTAGCTGAACCGTCTGAGCATCTAAGATTTTCAGCACAGATGTGGCCAGATTGTTTATCTGGTATGTGACACTGGCCAGGGCCTGCGTGGTGAGAGCTTTGGACTCTTCAACGACACTTCTTGTGTCCTCCACCTAAAGGTAAAAAAAAATCATCATGTTCAATATTCAAACTCTTCTATAAATGTTTTTATGAATAACAGACTGAAAGAACTCTGGACTCAGTCCTGGCCAGTGAACTGAGCACATCTGAACCATTTAATCAAGTCAGCAGTTTGAATATTACAGACAAGGGTGTTATGTGTGAAAAATGCTACCTTTGCAGACAGCATATGGAGATGTAAAGTACCAAGGCATGTCTAAATAAATATTAAAAAATATACATCTCTGTTGAAAGAAGTCTCTTGTGCTTTCTAAGGCTGCATTTATTTGATCAAATTATGGTAAAACAGCAATATTGTGAAAAATTACTACAAGGGTTAGTTCACCCAAAAATGAAAATTCTGTCATTCATTTCTCACCCTCATGTCAATCATAATTAGCTACGAGAATACTTTAGCAATGCATGCGCATGGCGCAGCTGCTTCCGTTAACACGCACATGTGTTGTTTACATGATACTCTCTCCACAATGGTGGTGCGCCACAGCATAAGGGATGAGGAGGAGAAGAATTGTTGAATATCTCATTTTTCTTGTAGCTTCGTAAAATTACAGTTGAACCACTGATGTCACATGGACTGTTTTACCAATGTCCTTGCTATGTTTCTGGATCTTGATCGTGTTAGGACCCTTGCTGTCTATGCAGGGTCTGAGAGCTCTCGGATTTCATCAAAAAATATTTAAATTTGTGTTTCGAAGATGAACGAAGGTCTTACGGGTTTAGAACGACATGAGGGTGAGTAATCAATGACAGAATTTTATTTTTTTGGGTGAACTATGCTTTTAAAATAACTGTTTTCTACTGAAATGTATTTTAAAATGTCATTTATTCGTGTGATCAAAGCTGAATTTTCAGCATCATTACTCCAGTATTCAGTGTCATATGATCATTCAGAAATCATTCTAATATGCTGATTTGTGCTCAATAAACATTTTATTATTATTATTATTGAAAACATTTGTGCTCTTTAATATTCTTCAGGAAACAGTTACTGTCTTAAAAAAAGACTAACCCCAAACTTTTAAATGATAGTGTATAAATATGAATATACTACTGATTATTATCATATAATGATAAAGACCTACAGATGGTATTATATGGATACACAAACTAACATGCTGCATTCCGACCTCCAGGATAGAGAGATGGATTCCTAGATAAACATGTTAAGAAAGGTTTTCATGGAGTACTAGGAATACATACCACAGCCTTGTTTAGGCATGTAAGCCGTCAGTACAGACAGCACAAACTGACTGAAAAGACTGGAAAAGAGTACAGCCTCAAGAAAGGTGTTTCAACAATCCATGTGAATAACTCATAATATAAATGGAGCTGTGAAATTAATTTCATTTTTAGTGTGATGCATGTATGACTTTTGCAAATGTAATAAAATTCAGTTATTAAATCCAGTTCAAATAGTTAAAAGAAGCAAGTATGTCATCACTAGACTACTTACAATGTTGTACTTTTTTATCAGTACATACTATATATGGTTAGGCCTAATGTAAACATAAAGAACACATAATATCCAGGAAGATCTATAAAATAAGAATTTGGAGTGAAAAAAAAATCAAACATATTACTGCAAATTAAATGTATAGAACAAAACTAAAAATGGCTCACATTGAGGTATTTGTTCTGACAGTAATCGGCCACCTTGTGCAGATTGCTGTGGTTGTCTAGAAGAGCTTTTCTTGCGGTCGGAGCCTCTTGCAGGATTTGGTCTATGCGTTCTTTACAGCTGTTGTCTCTCATTGTGCAGGTCTGCAGTATAAGCTGCTGAATGCTGCTCCTCTCCACTGACTCTGGTAAGACTCAACTAAGCAGGACTAGAGAGTGACTGCAGTGAAGATGACAGGCACAAACATGTTGAGAGAGCGGTTGTTTATGTAAAGCATTTCTCAGTGATCTTCTGTGCAGACACAAGCTTCATGAATGAACAGAGTCATATTTACAGGATATGATGCACTATCTATCTGTCTGTCTGTCTCCATATCTCTATCTATCTGTCTGTCTGTCTGTCTGAAGGATTACTTCTCTCTAAATGAATATTATGTGCAATGTTTTGTTAAATTTGCACTGCTTTTTGTGTTCTTTTTGGAGCTAGACATCCCCTGGTCACTGTTTGCTTTTAGGGAAAGAAAAATGTCAGCATTCTTTTGTAAATGATGGCAGAATTTATTTTGGGGGGAAAGTCTTTAAATGGCTTTTCACTTTAAAATATTTATTTATTTATTTTTGTGAACTATAAAAAATAATAGTTTACCATTTTTAAAAAACATCACTTGAACTATCACTTTAAAAGAGAGAGAGAAAAAATATATACAGGTGCATCTCAATAAATAAGAATGTCGTGAAAAAGTTCATTTTTTCTTGCAAGTTATTTTAAAAAGTGAAACTTTCATATATTTTAGATTCATTGCATGTAAAGTAAAACATTTTAAAAGCTTTTTTGTTTTAATTTTGATGATTAGAGCTTACAGCTCATGAAAGTCAAAAATCAGTATCTCAAAATATTAGAATATTTACATTTGAGTTTCAATAAATGACCATCCATACAGTATAAATTCTGGGTATCTCTTGTTCTTTGAAACCACAATAATGGAGAAGACTGCTGACTTGGCAATGATCCAGAAGACGAACATTGACGCCCTCCACAAAGAGGGTAAGTCACAGAAGGTCATTACTGAAAGGTGTGGCTGTTTACAGAGTGCTGTATCAAAGCATATTAAATGCAAAGTTGACTGGAAGGAAGAATTTGGGTAGGAAAAGGTGCACAAGCAACAGGGATGACTGCAAGCTTGAGAATACTGTCAAGCAAAGCTGATTCAAACACTTGTGAGAGCTTCACAAGGAGTGGACTGAAGCTGGAGTCAGTGCATCAAGAGTCACCACGCTCAGACGTCTTCAGGAAAAGGGCTACCAAGCCACTTCTGAACCAGAGACAACGTCAGAAGCATCTTACCTGGGCTGTGGAGAAAAAGAACTGGACTGTTGTTCAGTGGTCCAAAGTCCTCTTTTCAGATGAAAGTAAATTTTGCATTTCATTTGGAAATCAAGGTCCCAGAGTCTGGAGGAAGAGTGGAGAGGCACAGAATCCATGTTGCTTGAAGTCCAGTGTGAAGTTTCCACAGTCAGTGATGATTTGGGCTGCCATGTTATCTGCTGGTGTTGGTCCACTGTGTTTTCTGAAGTCAACGCAGCCATCTACCTAGAAATTTTAGAGCACTTCATGCTTCCTTCTGCTGACAAGCTTTATGGAGATGCTGATTTCATTTTCCAGCAGGACTTGGCACCTGCCCACACTGCCAAAGGTACCAAAAGCTGGTTCAATGACCATGGTGTTACTGTGCTTGATTGGCCAGCAAACTCGCCTGACCTGAACCCCATAGAGAATCTATGGGGTATTGTCAAGAGGAAGATGAGCGACACCAGACCCAACAATGCAGATGACCTGAAGGCTACTGTTAAAGAAACCTGGGCTTCCATACCACCTCAGCAGTGCCACAAACTGATCACCTCCATGCCACGCCGAATTGAGGCAGTAATTAAAGCAAAAGGAGCCCCTACCAAGTATTGAGTACATATACAGTAAATTAACATACTTTCCAGAAGGCCAACAATTCACTAAAAAATTTTTTTTTTATTGGTCTTATGAAGTATTCTAATTTGTTGAGATAGTGAATTGGTGGGTTTTTGTTAAATGTGAGCCTAAATCATCACAATTAAAAGAACCAAAGACTTCAACTACTTCAGTCTGTGTGCATTGAATTTATTTAATACACGAGTTTCACAATTTGAGTTGAATTACTGAAATAAATGAACTTTTCCACGACATTCTAATTTATTGAGATGCACCTGTATATTATTAATGTCACGGTCAGGCCACAAGAGGCCAGAATACAGCTAACAAAGTACGAGTGAAACATTCAATATTTCCCTTCTTTGACAGGTTGTCAAGTGCATTAAAATAATTTGTTCCTGATAATAGCTAATTTAACAATGTTCTAGTGAGTCTAACATCAAAGTCAGTCCAGGAAACCAAATATTAAATATTTAACCATGCTATTAAACAGAAACCCATTTCATGACCATAAAACTAGCAATTCCTCAGTAAATGGACTTTTCCCGGTGATACAACACAGAGAATTGTCGATCGGATACTTTTGAGGTTATTATATTGCTCTTAATGCTCCGTCACTGTGAGCTGTGCATTTTAATGATGTCTCTGATAGGAACAGCTCTTGCCCTTATGAACTGAGGCCTGATAGATTAGCCATCATATTTGGATTTAATGAGCAAAGTCTGCATGCAGCTGAGGTTAAATGATAATTGGTTATCATTATCACTTATCTAGATGCCAATTACGTGCATCACGTTTGTACCACAGAGGCAAATACTGTCATTTTCTATGCATGCAAAGCACTTTTTATGCTGTATAAACAGCATATCAGCCTCCCGTCTGCGTATTCACTATATACAGAAATGACATATTTCTAATGTGTTACAATTATACTAAAACATTAAAACTAAAACATTACAGGCTGTTAACTGCTCCCATGCTGACAGATAAAGATCTTCATAACTAATAGTTTAGTGCATGTTTTTTTATCTGCTGTATCCAGGAAAGTGGAAATCCATTCCACAGGAAGACTGTTCCGTGTGTAGAGCAATCAGGAGAGTTCAATGAAAAAAAGACATCCATCCTGCAACAATATTGCCTTTGTTTGGAAAAGGCCCTTCAAGGCTGCTGCACAACAATCCGTCTGACCTTTAAGCGTAATTACATTTGGGAGTAAAATTTAGCAGTATAAAACAGTGCAGCAGAAACATAAATGTAACATGATATAAGCAAAGAAAATGAGTATAAACTTACATTAGTCACATAGATTGTTGTCAGAAAAATTGTTTGGGTGTAAGAGTGACAAATAAAATATTTCTTACCAAAATATGATTACAATATTTTTTACTCAGTCAGACTGCTCTGTACTAAATTCAACTGCATATTCAACTTCTTATGACATCCACATTTCAGTTATTCAATTCTATTCTACTTATTCCAAAGGGAAATCGGTTAATCTGCATGTCTGGATCAATAATTAGCTTATTATAGTCAATAGTTATCTGGTGGGTCACAACTGAGTGGTCAAGGTTTGGCTGGTTAGCATGATCTGTTACCCAACCTGGACTGAATTTTTTTTTTATAAAGAAACAGCTAGTAACACATTAAAGTGAAATTTTTAAGTAGAAATACAGAAATAGTAGGCCTATAATCTTTGTTTTACTTACAACTTAAAAAAAAGCGAGAACTTCTTCCTCCTAAATACCTATTGTTTATATTAAAGAACACACCAGATCAGAATCTTGACTCTTCAGGAATCAAAAAATGAATCATGGTTAAGTATTTTTTAATACGTATCAACAGTTTTGTTGACAGTTTTCTGTTAGAATTATAGGAGAATACCAGATAAAATATATTAGCCACTGAATATTGTGTTGGAAAATGGGGGTCCTTCCAGTCAAAAAGATTGAGAACCACTGTTCTAAACCAAATAATTCAGTCCTAAAAAACATCTTTCTCTGTGGTCATTAAAAAATCACAATGAATTCTGATGACATTTTTTACAAGCAACATATAATCGTGAATAGTTTATCTTCATATTAAAGGGATAGTTCACCCAAAAATGAAAATTACCCATGATTTACTCACCCTCAGGCCATGCTAGGTGTATGACTTTCTTTTTTCAGACGAATACAATCGGAGTTATACTATAAAATGTCCTGGCTTTTCCAAGCTTTATAATGGCAGTGAATGGGGTTACAAATGAATGAAAATATCATAAAAAGTGCTCCACACGGCTCCAGAAGGTTAATAAAGGCCTTCTGAAGTGAAGGAATGCGTTTGTGTAAGAAAACTGTCGTACGCACATTCATGAGAGAGTGGCGTTCCAGCAGATGACGCAGGACGTAGGCGAACACGGAAGTGTGAAAAACAAAACACTGGTTACAAATTAGAAGTACAAAATGAGGATTTGTAAAGAAAAATGTTGGAGGATTTCATCAAGAGGAGACTTGTTTTCCTTTGCTTTAAACAAAACTTGGTTCTTGCGAGACTAGCATATTCTCACCGGAGCTTACGCTACGCCTACGTCATCCACTGGAACGTAACCGTGCATACGACAATTAGAGGAAGCTAGAGATTACGGTTTATACAGTTAAATAAGGATATTTGTTTTACACAAATGCATCATTTCACTTCAGAAGGCCTTTATTAACCCCCCGGAGCCATGTGAGTTACTTTTTATGATGTATGGATGGAGTTTTTTGGGCTTCATAATCTTAAACCCCATTCACTGCCTTTATAAAGCTTAGAAAAGCCAGGAAATTTTTAATAGAACTCCGACTGTATTCATCTGAAAGAAGAAAGTCATATACACCGATGGCTTGAGGGTGAGTAAATCATGGGGTAATTTTCATTTCTGGGTGAACTATCCCTTTAAATTGGATATTACATAACTGTTGATTTCTGGCCAATCAAAGGTGTTTAAGTTAGTCAGAATCCACTCACCTCTCAAAACGCTGAGTTTTGTTCAGTACTGAGTTCTGCATGCTCATGAATCCTCTCATTATAAAGTAAACACGATGTAAATAAGAGAATAACTCTGCAGTTTAGAGCTTCATAAATTATAACAGAATGCGACTGCAATGAACTAAAACGAGTGACAGCTTTTCAGTGATTATAAGGGAAGCGCTCTTTGTACGCTTCCTAGGCTATAATTTAAATACATTCACTCATGGATTGATTCTCTAAATCGCAATGAATGACATAGCGACTACCAGTAATCCAAGATTGCCAACTGCCATTGTGTAGCGTTACTTCAGCGTGTATTTCTGCTGAGTGAAAGTGGAACAGGTCCGAGCTGGTGCAGCTGAGTGAGGCAGGGACAGATTTGCATATTCATAGATCCACGCATACTAAATTAGGTACATTTAAGTCATTTTAATACATGAAGAAATGGGAAACACGTTTAAATATGTCATTTTGATTTTCAAAGATGAGTTTTAAGGGATACAATTATTGACTGCAGGGGATGAAATGGGTAGCTCAGGATAGTTAATGGTGTAGAAGACTGCGTGTTCTTGTAGCGCCATTAGTCAATCAGCACTGTCATGATGTAATTTTCCAGTTGATTAGTCACATGGCATTTACAGCTCAGGCGACTGGCTCAAAAAGGTTTCAAATCACTTAGGTGGTCCTCTGCCAGCTAATGCTAACAGATAGCTCTATCTAGAAGTTATAGACCTCCCCCAAAATTGGTCATGCTTTGTTCTGATATGGTCATGGGAATATCATCTTTTAAAAAGGAGGGGAAAACATTTCCCATATCTTTTGCTGTTGACGTCAAAGGCATCCAAACTGCAGTATTTTGGAGCAAATTCATCTGTCACTTGATAATACTAATACTAACACGATATTAACCAAGTGTTTGTTCCATGGGTCAGGTTGGTAGATCACGCTTCAGCTGCTGTTTATGCATTTACAAAATTGTCAGTTTTCCTATTCAGTCTGTCTATGTCTATGTTAGTGGATTTGCCTATACAACTGAAACTAGTTAAGAACCACTGTTATAAATAGCTTTGTGTTTATATGTTGATTGATGTAAATGAGAAACAGTGTTGCACATTCAAGACATTTCATTGCAATCCCCCCTCCTGGTCTAATATACATTTGGTGGATACTCTGAAATCACATTTCTCATAATGTCAGTGAGAACCCTGCTGTTTTATGATTTTAACATACTAGAAAACACTGATGTATCCAACAATTGCTCTGAGATGACTTCATTTAACAGGAATATGTACAGCGTGAATTGGTGCCAGCCGCAGGGTTTCCAAAAACACTCAAGAGAGCTCCATGGGACTTTGGACAAGCTGTTACAGCAGTTCTCTTTCTAAAAAGCCAGTTCACCTAAAACCAACCTAATACATCCTAAACAAACCTCAGCTTACATCCATTCACATGGACATATACATTCTTGATCGTTAGTAATTATTTACATAACCAGGAGACTCCCATTACAAAAAAAACTGCAGATATTTCAATTCACTGAAAGACCTGAGCTGCTAGATAGTTTTATACTCTCTCACTACATGACAAACAATTGTCTCATTTGTGGCTAGTTTTAATGTCCCCTAATAAATTTGAGGAAGTAGATACTTAACTGAGTTCAACTAGTCTCTTGTGTCATGAAAAAGCAAACTTTGAGCGATTAAATCATCTGGGCTGTGCCAATAAAATTAAAGAGCATCAAGGGAGACCTTTGAAGAACAAAACCAAACAAAAACAGAAGAAATCAGCCAGACATGCTCTCCATGTTGGAGCAGGTTTTTGTGCATCAAGCCGATCAGATGAACCCGGCGTAGGTTTTCCCTGGCTCAGCGTTGTGCTAGTCAAAGCGAGCTCTTCCCTTATCTCTGCAGATTGGATGTTGTGAGCAATCACAGCTCTGACACACTTCACAGAGTTCCATTACAGCTCCAGAATTGAATTACCAGCTGAAGTGACTGTGAGCTGGAGACTGAGCTGTGGATGTTTCTGTGACAGGGCTTCTGTGGAAAGTTCATTCATTTCTCATGCTCAGGTATCTCCAAGTCAGCCAGACGATCAACAGATTTATTGCAAGGAAATACATTTTTCTTTATCCACAGATGCACGTACACTTGGCAGGTTTGGTTTGACTATAACAAACTCTGGTGTGATTGCTCTGTTAGCTCATTTGAATAAGTGTGAACGCTGCTCCGAAACTGTAGTGTGCTCCAAAAAAGCACATCTCAGTCCAATTTCTTAACAAACCCAACCGATAAATGAACACAACACAGACCAAAGACATGTAACAAACCAAAAACAGGATGAGATGTCACACAATGTGACTCTAAAAAGGACAGAATACCTGCATACCTAGTTCTTCCCTTCATAGGAGATAAGTTGAAATTGGAAACTCCGACTCCTTACAGCAGATCTCCATGTCTGAATTTCTATCACTGTTTTGACTCCTTCACATATTTTATAAGCTCTTTATAGGTTATAAGCTTTATAACATATCCCCACGTACACACATACAACGAGTGCATTTAGACCAGAACACAGCATTGTTTTTGATGTTCAGTAAGTTCACAAAATCTATGTCATAAAAGCTGTTCAAATTAGGTTGTGACCGAATCCTCATGCCTTTTGTTTTAAACTTTAGGTTCAGTGTTAAAAATGACAGAGTGAACACTAAGCGAACCGGAATTAAATGTATCATTTTCTTTTCTGGTACGGACCTACAAGTGTAAACACATGTAAAACTGATATAAAAATGCATTTGTTGATGCAACCATGCTATTTGAACTTAATTATATGCAGATTTGAACTGTTTTGTCAAACCAGGGATTGGAACCGGAGCTCCTCACCTCTCAAGTACGTCTCCGTACTCTGTGAGTTACCGAACAAACCTACGTCTATGAAAACCCATAGATATGAAGCTGGATATGTGTGATGCTAACGTTCAAAAGCATCAGTTTTCAAATCTCCCAGCATATTAATATTGTTTTGAAGTCATAACATGATATGCTTCAAGTAATTGTGCGAAAATTACGCTTTATTAATCAAAACTCTGTAAATTTGTGTGAAAAGGAATAAAAGGCGTCAGAGTTTTACTGCCTCTAGTGTTCATTTCTTTTGGAAACGGCAGTGATATGCCATGAGACCAGGTACCCAATATTACACGCTATTCGCAACCCATTTTATTTACTGTATAGGTCACCCAAAAATGAAAATTCTGTCATCATTTACTCTTATAACATTCCCAACCAATTAGACTTTTGTTCATCTTCAGAAAACAATTTAAGATTTTAATATTTCCTCATAATGTGTGTCCACCCAAGTACATGCAACCAAAACTTTAATGCATCAAAAAGTACAAAAAATAATTGTTGCATGGACTTTCAATAGATAAACAAAAAATGAATGAGAATGTTTTCTGAAAAAAAAAAGCCCTTTATTTAAATGTTTTTTGTTGTTGAGTGAAACAGGATATTCAACTGGAAAAACAACAGACGTGATGTTGTCATGAATCAGGAATTAGTTCACTATTAGTTTGCAACTCATCTGATTTATGTTTTCATTTATAATCCATTCAAAACATGGACGTTTTATTCTTCTATAGTAACGTGCGTCGTAGCGTACGAGTCAATAGGTGTCATCATCATACATGTCATACCCAAGTTTATCCAAGTCGCACAGCATGATCTGCAATGATCTTATAGGATTGCTAAAAGCGTGCAGTGTGTAGAAGGCTCAACTCCCTTGTTAGTTCCCAGAGTTACCCGTGTGTTCCCTCGACAACTAACCATGCCCTCTCCTTACCTTGTTGAGTTGTTTGCCCCTGTGTATAAATTGTCTTTGTGATTCACTTGTGTGGTGTCGGTCAATGTTTGGAGTTCCTTGCCTTTTCCCCCATGTTTGCTTGTGGATGTTATTCTGTTATTCTCACAATGTTCTGTTATAATCAATGATGCTCTTATTTACATCATGTCTACACTTTGTTACAATGAGAGGATTTACGTGCATTTAGTCATGAGTGAATTCTGACTCATTCAACACAATGGCCTATCACAGGTGTTCAAGAAATTAACAGATGTGATTGGCTACACTGCTCAAAGCTACAAAAACACGTTGTAAATGGCAACCTTTGACACATTCTAGAACACAGACTCAAAGACGTGCTGGAGCCTTTACCAAATCTGTTTCGCCAATATCCTATTATTGCAGTTTTCACTGATGGTGCTATAGACTGTGTGAGAAAATGGACGTGTGACGTAAGAGCGTGAGAACAGTCTCAATTGCGTGAGTTGGCAACCCTGCCAATTTATACTGTAATACCATCAAAAGTGTATAATAGTGTTGGGGGTGTTTTGCCACATTTTATTGGCAGACACAGTAGTAGAAACTCAGGAAACCAAAGAGAGAGAAAGAGAGGAATGGGACGGCAACATGATCAAGTGCCCTCCAAAGTTTAGAAATGCCCTACATTAAACTACATTAAAAGGTTTTAGACCATATCAGTACAGATTCTTATCATTTTTTTTATATGCATGCAATAAAGTAACTTGCAATTATCACTGAACAGCAGCAATAATAATTTTATATTTGACTGCCTAATAAAGGTAACATACAGTACACAGGTTCTTTGGCAGATGATTACTGGATTAAACTACACTCAGGTTTCTCTAAGGTTTATTGTGTTCTCTAAGGTTTATTGTACATCTTTATAGATTTATTGATTCTTTTATGGATTGGGTAGTATACACAAACGACCAATCAGAACACAGTTTAGAGATGCTTTGGATTGCATAAGCTCTGTTTTTGTTTTGTAAAAATTATTTAAAAACTCTTGAATTTATCTGATAAAAACATAGTAAAAACAGTAATATAAAGTATTATTACAAATTTAACTTAACTGTTTTCTATTTCAATATTATGTATAATTTCATTTATTCCTGTGATGCAAAGCAGAATTTTCAGCATCATTACTCCAGTCTTCAGTGTCACACGATCCTTTAGAAATCATTCTAATATGCTGATTTCCTGCTCAAAAAAATGACATGGAATTCTTTGATAAATATAAAGTTCAAACAGCATTTATTTGAAATCGATATCTTTTGTAACAATACTAAAGCTTATGGTATTTCTAAACTTTTGAAGGGCACTGTACAACGTATTTTCAAATGAGAATGAGGTTATGTCTGTAGCACCAAGGGCTCATAAACAGTTTTATTTTAAGCAGCCTGTGTCATTTTTTCAGGGCTGTGCAAATATAACAACAGCTTCACATCCAATAACATTGTTTTGCTGGTTGTTTCCACTAGTATGCTGGATTGTGTTGCAGCAGCTGCTCAGAAACATGACTGAATGCTCATTAGAAGAAAAAAAGCTGCTTTCCGTAAAAACAATCAGAAAGCATTTGCAATGAATACAGTTAGGTCCATATATATTTGGACGCTGACACAATTTTAATAATTTTGTCTCTGTATGCCACCAGAATATAATTAAAATGAAACAATCAAGATGAAATTGAAGTGCAGAATTTCAGCTTTAATTCAAGGGGCTGAAGAAAGAGTATAACATAAAATTCTTAGGAATTACAATCATTTTTATACACAGTCCCCCCATTTTCAGGGGCTCAAATGTAATTGGACAAATAAATATAAATAAATAAAATGTTCATTTTTAATATTTTGTTGAGAACCCTTTGCAGGCAATGACTGCCTTAAGTCTGGAACTCATCATGGACATCAGCAGAGGGTTTCCTCCTTTGTGATGCTTTGCCAGGCCTTTACTGCAGCTGACTTCAGTTGTTGTTTGTGGGTCTTTCTGCCTTTAGTTTTGTCTTCAACAAGTGAAATAATGTTGAGGTTGAGATCAGGTTGAGATCAGGAGATTGACTTGGCCATTGCAGAATATTCCTCTTTTTACCTTCAAAAACTCCTGGATTGTTTTTGTTGTATGTTTTGGGTCATTGTCCATTTGTACTATGAAGCGGCGTCCAATCAACTTTGCTGCATTTGGGTGAATCTGGGCAGCGAGTATATACAGTACACTAAACATTTCAGAATTCATCCGGCTGGAGAGTGTTATTCTCTTGGCTGGATGTTGTGAAAGGGTTTTTCTTTACCATAGAGAGGATTCTCCGATCATCCACCACCGTTGTCCTCCATGGACGTCCAGGCCTTTTTATGTTGCTGAGCTCACTAGTGCTTTCTTTTTTTTTCTCAGAATGTACCAAACTGTTGATTTGGCCTGTCCTAATGTTCCTGCTATCTCTCTGATGGATATGTTTTGTTTTTGAAGTCTAACAATTGTCTGTTTCACCTGCATGGAGAGCTCCTTTGACTGCATGATGTGGGTTCACAGCAACAGCTTCCAAATGCAAATGGCACACTTATACCCCCTTTCCATCAGCAGGAACCAGGTGCTAGTTCAGATCCAGTGCTTTTGCCGGTTCTTAGTTGGTTCGACTGGCGAGCCCTTTAAGAACCGGTTGCTTTTCCACAGGCTAGAGAGCCAATACAGAGCCATGTCTTACGTCACTGAATACGTTTCATGTTTTGTTTCAATAGCGCGGCCGCGGCAGCACCAAACACAACAGTTGTTCAAGGTGCATCAGCGCCACGCAGACCGATCGCTCGATCGGCACACAACACACTAAAGCACCGCGAGAGCGATCCAAAAGCATAAAGAGACGTCTGCTTTCCAGTCGCTCCGCAGGACCCCGATGCCATGCACCGACCGGTCCGCGCAGCACCAATCCATCCCGAACAAGCCTAAACAAACTATCAACAATGGCGTACGTTGCGTTGCTATTGATGTTCATGGCTTTGCGAACCTACATCGGCATCCAAACACGGCGAATCCAACATGTTCGTATTTAGCTGCTATTTCAAATATGGCAGTCCTAAGTTTCTGTCGTCTTGTTGGTCATGGTAACCCCGCCCCCAGCCTCTAGCCCAGCAATGTTTTGGTGCTACTTACGAACCGCTTTTCCTGGTTCGGAGCTGGTGCTTTGGGTGTCGAAAAACAAAGAACCGGTTTGAGCTCTGGCTCTGAACCAGCACTGGAACTGCCTTGGTGGAAAAGGGGTATTAGAATCAACTACAGACCTTTTACCTGCTTAATTGATGTAGAAATAAAGAAGAAATAGCCCACACCTGTCCATGAAACAGCTTTTTAGTCAACTTTCCAATTACTTTTGGTCCACCGAAAAAGGGGGGAGGTACATATTAAAGGGTTGTAATTCCTTAACCTTTCCTCCAATTTTGATGTGAATACCCTCAAATTAAAGCTCAGAGTGTGCACTTTAGAGCTCATATCCATTATATAACTGTAACTTGGATATATTTTGGTCAACAGCTAAAATAACAAAAATTGTGCCTGTGTCCAAATAGATATGGACCTAACTGTATATGGCCTTGGTGTGAATAGGCCAATGCCCCCAACAATGCATGTAAAATAGAGCATTAAGGAAAAAACAATGGCAAATGGCTCACACACTTATAGCGCATTCACATTGAGCTATAAAAAACTTGTTGTCTTCAAATGTACAATGAGGATGTTTTGGTACAAGAACTTGGGAGGAAATCCGTGATTCCCTAATGAGGTTTAAATTGCAGGGTTGTGGTGTGTATTTTACTGCTGTGAAATAATAACAGTAGATTTTGCAAACCAGAAGCAGGTTTTAATCTCCAAGGCTGTTCTAGTTTAGTTCCAAGCTTTACATTAAACTGTTCCAGTTTTAAGATGTAAACAATGCATATCACATGGATAACAGTGAAACAGAACAGCAATCGTATAAATGTATCTCTTCCAGTGATGGGAATAACGGCGTTATAAATAAACGGCGTTATTGTTTTCAGTAACGAGTAATCAAACTAATTACTGTTTCCCCCGTTACAACGCCGTTACCGTTACTGACAATAAAATGCGGCGTTACTATAATATTATTATCATTTTATTTTTCAGTTCATCTGAATGGATGTGCAGTGTAGCTGTATTTGACGTACCGTAAACTCTAGTGTGAAGCGCACGGCTCGCCGTAGCTTTGTCTCACACACACACACACACACACACACACACACACACACACACACACACACACACACACACACGCGCGCGCAAATATTTAAAAAAGTATTAAGCATGTAGTGCGCAAAGAAAGATACAGAGCAAAATATACATTTAAGTAATATGGCATAATATAAGATGTGCTGGGAGTCTTTCATAACATGCAGAATTGACGCGCTACATGTAAACGATATTCTTTGTTGTGTTTTCCTATCAAAATAACGGAGTTCCTTTGGAATTCTTCAGCTTTTAAGAACTGCCGGGTTCTCTGTTAGTGGGCGGAACTAATGCGCAAACGACAATCTCATTGGCCGGCGCTCACCTATTATCATCCCTGTTTTGATTTCAGCGAATCAATTCGAGCGAACCCATACAACGTGATTAATATTCATGAACCCAGCAGCTCCTTTATCCTTAGTGCATTTTATATTGTCATTAGTGGTATAATTCGTAGTAGTTTTGTTATCTTATCAATTTTTCCCCCTTTTTTTATAGAAACACTAAATGACAAACAATATCTTAAGCACCACCACCAGTCCTAAGTTCAGTCAACATGACAAATATGAATTCATACTTGGTTATTCTAATTACTAAAGTTCTATCATCATATAATGCTAAATTAGTTAGTGTGTAATGTTGCTGTTTGAGCATAAACAATATCTGCAGAGTTGCGGCGCTGAAAGTTCAATGCAAACGGAGATATCGTCTTTTAAAATTCTGGCAGTTTAATGCCTACAAAAACGACAGGTAAGGGACTACAACGAGTTACTTCCCGGGTCTGATACGTCACGGACCCAGATAAACCCCGCCCCCGGGAACACGCAGCAAAGGGGGCGAGGCCATGCTGCGCTGCTTTAGAGAAGAGGAAGAGAAAACTAGGGATGTATGTAAAAATCTATTCATATGAATCGCGATTCTGTCTTCTAACGATTCTAATGGATTCTCAAGTTTCAAAATCATTAAAGCAGCGGTTCTTAATACTGTTACTCTGTCGCCCTGCTCTGCATCTCTCTCTCTCTCTCTCTCTCTCATTCAGATCGTCAGATCAGCTCCAACAAACTGTTCCAATTATAGACTTATTTTCACACAGCAATGAGAAGCATTATAAATGGACACGCGTGCGGTTGCTGTGCTGTATTAAAGCTTTAATCAGGATAAAACCGTATATTAAAAGCTAACAGAAGCAGTAGCACTTACAGATAGCAGCGTATTTAAAAGTATGAGACAACAACAACCAAACATACCATTAAGAGCCGTGCTTGCACAGGTTCTGCACGATCCTCTTCACTAATATCCTCTGGGTCTCAATCGGGCTCAAATTGATAAGCATTATAGACAACGCCACTGTTTACAATTCAACCGGAGCACATGCCACTGAGGAGAGGGGCGGGACGTTCAGACGTGCAGTAGAGGCGGTTTAGCCAATCACAACACACTGAGCCAGCTAACCAATCTCAGCCCATCGCGTATTTCTGAAGGAGGAGCTTCATAAAACCAGGAAATAAATCGAGGCATTTGTCAGAGAAGGGACAGAGAGGTGTGGAATAAAGGTAAATTATGTGAAAAATAATGCGTTTTTAAAAAAACCAAGCATGAACACATGCTAGACTGCACCCCATAAACACAATCAAGCCTAGAGAAAAAACAGTCAACCACCCCTTTAAAGGGTTTCATTTTAATTGAATGCATGATATGTTGATTAACACTCAAAAAATATTTAGGCCTGGATTATGTATTTTATGTGTTCGAATTGCATATAAAATTGCGCACGCACACACACACACACACACACACACACACATTTGGATTACTAACGTAAATTAATAGATTTCATGTTTGTTGGTCAGACATGGATAAGAAAAATTTAAGATTTCTATTATATATATATATATATATATATATATATATCACAATATATATTCCAATTACTTATAATCAGCATAAATGTTCATTGTGAAATCAGTTAAAAAGTTTGAACATGGTATGGAATTATTTATGATAAATATATAAACCTGGTTATATTGTGTATTTAAAACACATTCAATTTACTAGTAATATTACAGAAATTTTACGTGCTTTTTATCTGTTTATTTTATATATGACTAACAAAAAAACTGGTAATATCCTACTAAATAAACACATTAAATTGACAGCCCTGTGAATATTTAATATCTTGGTCTTTTGCTTCATTTTATATTTAACTTCTAGAATAATATTTAACCTTTTGATTTATTGCTGCCAACACTCTTCAGATATTTTATTAATCAGATGCTATTTTAGACGTCATTTGCTCGCCAACGATGGTGACCTTCTACACTGATTAGATCTTCAGTGAGATGATAAATGAATATATTATCTAATTCTAGTAAACAACACTAAGAACTTGAGATACAGCAGGTATATGAGGATGTCTGCTGTTATCTACATCATTTAACTATATCAGTCACCTTTGCATTTGATAGTTTATCAACAGTTAACAGCACTGTGTTTTCGGTCAATAAAAGACACTCCGGTGGCAGTGCAAAGCGACACTTATCAGAAAAACTCACTGTCAGCATGTTAAGAGCAATTTATGTCTTGTATTAAATGCACGTTTAGAGACACAAAAAATTTAGACAATATAACAATCCATGTATCCTGAACCACCATTTATAGAAACCCTGTGCTGTTTTAAAACAGAATACTCATGGCAACTTTTCACCCTGAAACATTATGATATCCTTACCAAAAATGAATGAATTAACACAAACACAATTAATACAGTTACGATAATAAGTGTCATGAATGAAAATGTGTAGTAGGGTTGGTTACTAATGTAAGAACAGTTGTTGGTGGAAAAAAAATAGAATAGTTCACACAAAAATTATAATTTGCTGAAAACGTACTCACTCTCAGTCCATCCAAGATGTAGATGAGTTTGTTTCTTCATCAGAACAGATTTGGAGAAATGTAGCATTCCATCACTTGCTCACCAGTGGATCATCTGCAGTGAATGGGTGCCGTCAGAATGAGAATCAAAACAGCTGATAAAAATATCACAATAATCCATAAGTAATCCACATCACTCCAGACCATCAATTACTCTTGTGAACTGAAAAGCTGCATGTTTGTAATACTTTTTTCTCTCAAATATGTTCCCAATAAAGAAGCAACGAACTCATCTACATTTTGGATGGCCTGAGGGTGAGTACATTTTCATTTTTGGGTGAACTATTCCTTTAAAATCGCTCTGGTAGCACGACTCTGTTTTTAGGCAGACTATATAAACATAAGCATCCTGATTTCGAAAATCTCCATAGAGCCTGACAATCAGATTAGACCTTGCCAGATTAAGAGTTTTTTTTTTTGTGCCATTTTTCTAGTCAATATGCATTGTGTGAACGGACAGTGGGTGTGCCGCCTGAGGCTACAGTACAACTAACACAGGGTCAGAAGTTGATCTTCAGCCAATTTGAGTACATCAGTGAACAACCACACTTTTGAGAACGAAATTACATTATATTAAGTAAACAATAAACCATGTCCACATGCGGCAAAACACTAATGGATATCACCATAAATACCCAGTTGATTAATCACAGTATAGTAAGACAATTGCTTTGTATCACAAGTTTTCTGAAATGTAATGTTTAAATATGCAATTGAGGCATTATCAAATTAAATACACATTAATGTGCATACATTTCTAGATCTGAAAATTGGATAAAGCCCAGATCAAAATTCTAGTTCCATTTTGTTAAAGTTTTTTACAGAGGTGATTTTAGAAATATCTTATACAGGTGCATCTCAATAAATTAGAATGTCGTGAAAAAGTTCATTTTTTCTTGTAAGTTATTTCAAAAAGTGAAACTTTCATATATTTTAGATTCATTGCATGTAAAGTAAAGTATTTCAAAAGTTTTTTTTGTTTTAATTTTGATGATTAGAGCTTACAGCTCATGAAAGTCAAAAATCGGTATCTTAAAATATTAGAATATTTACATTTGAGTATCAATTAATGACCATCCATACAGTATAAATTCCGGGTATCTCTTGTTCTTTGAAACCACAATAATGGGGAAGACTGCTGACTTGGCAATGATCCAGAAGACGAACAGTGACGCCCTCCACAAAGAGGGTAAGTCACAGAAGGTCATTACTGAAAGGTGTGGCTGTTTACAGAGTGCTGTATCAAAGCATATTAAATGAAAAGTTGACTGGAAGGAAGAATTTGGGTAGGAAAAGGTGCACAAGCAACAGGGATGACTGCAAGCTTGAGAATACTGTCAAGCAAAGCTGATTCAAACACTTGGGAGAGCTTCACAAGGAGTGAACTGAAGCTGGAGTCAGTGCATCAAGAGTCACCATGCTCAGACATCTTCAGGAAAAGGGCTACCAAGCCACTTCTGAACCAGAGACAACGTCAGAAGCATCTTTCCTGGGCTGTGGAGAAAAAGATCTTGACTGTTGCTCAGTGGTCCAAAGTCCTCTTTTCAGATGAAAGTAAATTTTGCATTTCATTTGGAAATCAAGGTCCCAGAGTCTGGAGGAAGAGTGGAGAGGCACAGAATCCATGTTGCTTGAAGTCCAGTGTGAAGTTTCCACAGTCCGTGATGATTTGGGCTGCCATGTCATCTGCTGGTGTTGGTCCACTGTGTTTTCTGAAGTCCACAGTCAACGCAGCCATCTACCAGGAAATTTTAGAGCACTTCATGCTTCCTTCTGCTGACAAGCTTTATGGAGATGCTGATTTCATTTTCCAGCAGGACTTGGCACGTGCCCACACTGCCAAAGGTACCAAAAGCTGGTTCAATGACCATGGTGTTACTGTGCTTGATTGGCCAGCAAACTCACCAGACCTGAACCCCATAGAGAATCTATGGGGTATTGTCAAGAGGAAGATGAGAGACACCAGACCCAACAATGCAGATGAGCTGAAGGCCACTGTCAAAGAAACCTGGGCTTCCATACCACCTCAGCAGTGCCACAAACTGATCACCTCCATGCCACGCCGAATTGAGGCAGTAATTAAAGCAAAAGGAGCCCCTACCAAGTATTGAGTACATAATACAGTAAATGAACATACTTTCCAGAAGGCCAACATGTTTTAAAAATGTTTTTTTATTGGTCTTATGAAGTATTCTAATTTGTTGAGATTGGTGGGTTTTTGTTAAATGTGAGCCTAAATCATCACAAAGAACCAAAGACTTAAACTACTTCAGTCTGTGTGCATTGAATTTATTTAATACACGAGTTTCACAATTTGAGTTGAATTAATGAAATAAATGAACTTTTCCACGACATTCTAATTTATTGAGATGCACCTGTATATCACACCATAAATTAGAAAATACTGTCAACAGACAGAAACAATTACATTTTCACTATGTTTTTATGAAGAAAATGCTATATAAACCAGGAATGATATACAAACAAACTCCTCTAGAAAAACCTTTAGAATAAACACAGGAATAAAACTGTAAAGGTTAGTGTCAGTGCTGCTGAAGTGGAGATTTCTGAGGGGGAAAAAATGCCCTTTAAAAATACAGTATGTATTGTAATTGAAATCTAGAGACACAAATTGATAAAGTGTAATATAGTGTAATTCACAACCTTAAATTGTGAATTACACTATATTACCCCTCACACCCAGCTCACTCTCTCTTTGTACTGTTGCCCTCTGGCCGGCGCTACAGATCACTGAGCACAAAAACAGCCAGACACAAGAACAGTTTTTTCCCCCAGGCCGTATCCCACCTGAACAACACATAACACACCCCGGTACTGTACATCTGTAAATAACTCATCAAACCTTCATCTGTACATAGGACACATGCACATTCACAGTTCTGTCTATGGACATTTTTCTTTCTGTATATTTTTATTACTATTGTTATTCTTAATTATTGCCTATTCTCTTCATTATTAGTGTTCTTTATTACCTTAATTATATGTTGTCTCTGTTTGCACTGTTGTCTGTTTGTACTGTATTGTTTCTGTACTGGAAGCTCCTAACACCAAGACAAATTCCTTGTGTGTGCAAACACACTTGGCAATAAAGCTCTTTCTGATTCTGATTCTAAATGTGAATTCTGGATGTTTTCTTTCTGATTCTGATTCTGATTCTAAATGTGAATTCTGGATGTTTTCTTTCCACTAGTCGGAAAAAGGAAGCAACAGAGACCAAGAAGTGAAAAAACAGTAGTTTTGCATGTAATGCCTTGCCTTAAACGAGCGTACAAGCTCACAGAAAGGAGTGAGTGTGTATTAAGAAGGCTCAGATTTGCCATGTGTAAAGTTTAACTTGCCAAGTGTCCTTGGCACAAGCTATTTCGGACTCTTTAAAGGACCATGCTGTTTTCTTCATTTTTCACACCCCCAAAAAATGCCTAATAGGAGGTCATGCAGTGCAGATTGTTTCAGAGCAGGCAGGCAGCCGTTAGCTCAGTCAGCGAAGAACTCTGGACATGGTCATGACACCATAAGCTGCCCTAAGCCGTCCTCTCAAAAAAAAAGCACATCACATAAATTCCAGGAGGATGACATCGTTTGCTCAAGGATTACGGACAGATTCTCCAGTACGCTCAGCTGGATGTGTTATTACGCACCTCTCCGTTCTCACAAGGAGACTTGTTCTCAAAGTCACATGCAGGAATAAAATGATGGAGACCCTCTGATTGAGCAATACAATCTTCCCATCTTTCCTTTGGTTTCTCTGTGAAGTTTCCTGCACGTGCTTCTCTGCAATGCCAAGTTCAGAACAATATCGTTACAGTTGAACCAAAAATGCAACACTGTTATTTTCTTTGCAATGGTATGCAATGCCACAACATCCATTCCAATGTTGAGAGACAGTTTCCTGTAGGAGGAGATGGACCACTTGTAGATACAGTATGAAAAGGAAAAATCACAATGCTCATTATAGCAGCTGTAGGAACGGACGTCAAGCCTTTCAAGTAAAAGAGCCAACTGTCTCGTGCCATAGATGCACGTGGGAAATCTTTTTGCTGTGAAAGCTTCACAGATTTCCATAAAGAAAACTTAAAGGGGTCATCGGATGCAAAATTCACTTTTCAAGTTGTTTGAACATACATGTGTGTTGGAAGCGTGTGTGCACATCCATCCTATAATGATAAAAATCCACTCAGTGTTTTTTTTTTAAAATCCCTATTTTAAAATCCCCTTTCTGAAATCAGGCTGTTCTCAGATTCCTGTCAGATTGACGTAGTTCTGTACAGACCGCTCCCACGATAGTTGATTGACAAGACCGTCTTACCTTAGACCCGCCCTGAGTGAGCTGAGAGCTGTCCGCCATTGTGTCGACTCCGGTGCAGAGGAAGACAAGAATGTCTCCGATTAAGCGATTGAGGTGTTTTGTTGTTGAATGTAATAATGAATATAGCAGTCATCATTTACTCCCGACATCTGAGCATCTGAAGACGCAGAGGATTAATGTTACTTTCCTTTTTGAAGGGAATGTGCCGATCTTCGATCTACATAAATGCGTCTATGTTCGCACGCATCATTCGTGATCCAGCTTCACATCCAGAAGAAGTGAGTATAAGGTTTTTTTTTATGAATCTTTGCAAATCGCCTTTCCTAATAATGTGCTAGTTAGCCAGTTTCGCGCTAAAGTAAACAGTACTGCTCGTCACCCCAAGGAAGAGAGGGGCGGGGTCAGCAGAGCTCATTAGCATTTAAAGCAACATGGACTAAAATGGCTTGATGAAAACAGAGCTGATTTTGACAGGGTAAAAAAAATGGTAGTTTTTTACACTACCATTGAGAAATTTTAACCATAGTGTAGTAAAGTGTAGACTTTTCATTAAGACCCTAAAAATCATATCAACTTGTGCAAAATGGGCATCCGATGACCCCTTTAAGAATAACTTATATATTGTTAGTTTTTAATACAATTTTCACTCAGAAATTGCTATTAGATTTCACAAATGATTACAAAGAATCGCCAAGAAACACACATAATTAAATGAGTTTTTGAAGTAGAAAGGATTAAATATTTTCTTGTAGATCATACTTCAATAATCTTTTGTTTACAACTTTGAAAAATCATTTTTGGCCACCAAGATGACTGACTTGCCTTATAGGGACTTTTCTACAGTGGACCAAAGGAACAGGTTTCAGTTTGTATAAATATTAAAATACTTGACATGTTCTATTCTAAGAACAGGCTCTTCAGAGCTCTTCATACAACATTGCAGATGTAATATAGTGCAAGAAGCTATTTAAACCACATCTACCTGCTTCTCTTATCTATCACTTTAAGATTAACCTCCTTAGTGAACAGAAACCCTTTCGTAGTTATGTAAATTTGTAATCACTTCTATGGTCTTTGAAATACGGTTAAAGTTTCCTGCTGAATGTACTGACAAAAATATATGATAAACCAAAATATGTTTTACTGTAATTTCTACTAAAATGACAGTTCACCATAACTGCCCCCCCCCCACACACAAAAAAAACATCCTTTACTTTCTGTGATGTCATTCCAAATCTGTTTTATGGACCAATGGACAATTTTGTAAATGAAAATCTTCAAAATATTTTCTTTTATGTTCCAAGGTTGAAAAAATGGCATACAGGTTTGGAACGACACAATAGTAAGTAAATGATGACAGAAGGAGCATATTTTCTCTTTAATAAAAACAGACTCAAATGCTGTCAGTAAGAAGAGTTATAAAACGAATGATCATTTGTTCTAAGATAATAAATCTTTTGAGTTCATATCCACACTTCTTATTGAATGTCTTGGAAACCTCAACTGTTGGAAACACTGTTAAGATGTTTCCTGAAAGGTCTGAGAATCTCACTGCTGTCTCAGAGAAACGACTGACATATCAAGAAATTATTTTTCTTTTTATAAAATCCAGGTGTCCAGAAGAAGTTGAGAGAGACTAAAAGGTAGAGGGAGATCTTGGTAGAGAGGAGGAAGGGGAAAGTAGGAGGGACAGATAGAGAGAGAGAGTGAAAGAGAGCAACTGTGTGTATCTTTCAAGAGAGAGGGTGGGTTGGGTTAAACTGGCACTTAAAAGAGCCGACTGTGGTTGCTCTGTGCCTGATTAACAGGGGAAAGGGGGAAGGAAGGACACAGATAGGAAACAACCACAGGACAGGAGCATCCAGCAGTGAGAGTGTCAAGACGGCTCCTCGGGGAACTTTCATTCCTGCACTCTTCCCGTTCCTCACGTCGCAGCTGTGGTCCATTATGTACCGGGCAGTGGTGCTGCTGACTCTCGTCAGCACGAGCGCGGCTCTGAAACCCGAGTGGATCCCGGGGGATTATCCTATGACACAGGCAGGGGCTGAGAGCTTCGTGAGCGACTACAACTCAACCGCCGAGGAGGTCTTCTACTTCAGCACAGAGGCCAGCTGGAACTACAACACCAACCTGACAGATCACAATTCGCAGCTGCAGGTACTGTGAACGAACGGTTTTACAGACACCTATAACACTGCTTGTAGTCTGACAAGCTACAACTGCACAAAACTTGATGTAACATGATCCATGATTGACTTGCATGTGGAACAGTTGAATTCAGGCAGTGTGGTTCTGCTATAAAGCCTTTTTTGCATATAGGACTGATGAATCAGCCATTTCGACAGCTCTTTGGACAGCCTGTAATAATTTAACAGCGACAAAACATCACAATTACATGTCTTCCACTGGGTTTTATTGTGGGCATTGTGATTAATAGTAGACAGTTTGAGGACTCCTGTAAAGTTTCAATAAATCGAGTGAGCAAGAATTGTGAGATTATTGAGTAACATTCACTTGTCTTAAAAGGACGTGACTAATCATTACAAGACTATATCCATGTGTCATCATTTCCTTGCTCTTTCACAGCTCATGAGAAGTTGGGTAAAATTGTGTAAAGCATCTAAATGCAGCAGGTAGCCTATTTATTTAAAAAAACAAAACAAAACAAGGTAATCCAAGAATTCCTAGTAATACAAATGCACACAGCGTTGTACACAAACACGACTGACAACTCAGTGAACAAACAGAGTGCTATTTCTATACACACACTGGAAAAAGTAGGAACTAAACGAGACACAAGTTTAACTAATCAGAAACCACAAAAACAACCAAAGACAAACATAGAAACTAAGAAAACAAGAACAAAACCAAACCAGACATGACATACACAGATGCGTATCACCAGTAAGGAAGAAGTGTTATGGAAAGGTGATGATAAAACCTTTAGGCTTTAGGAGTGGACTTCGAGGTGGGGCTTATATTCAATATGGACAGGTCATTGCTGTCAAGGAGAAACCATTGAGATGTTGAAATGCCAGTTGGGACTTTCTTTCCTATGGGATGTCAAGTGTTGGGCATTTCATAGTGAAAAAGTCCCAATCATGTTAAGAAATCAGATCGTATTTCCAATTTCCAATATTGATAAGCCAATAATTATTTAATGGACAATGTAATGGGTGATAGAACTCAATTCTAAATAAATTATAAAACACTATGTTGTCTAAATTAAAAATAAACTGACAACACCAATCAATTTAATAAAAAGGTCACAGTTTACAGTAAGTTTCCATTTGTTAACATTAGTTAACTAGATTTGCTAAAATGAACTAACAATGAAAAATACTTCTGAAGCATTTATTAATATTAGTTTATGTTGAGTTCAACATTTACTAATTATTAAAAGCAATACATTAATATTATTTAATGGACCTGAGAACATGAACTAACAATGAACAGTTGTGACAACATCAACAAAAATAAAAAAAATACAGTAATAATGTATTCATCATTGTTAGTTAATGGGATATTTCACTCAAAATCAATCATTTTGACATCATTTACTTTCCTCATGTTGTTCAGAACCTATATGAATTTTTCTTCTGTTGAACACAAAAGAAGATATTTTGAAGAATGCGAGTAACCAACAGTTGAAGGTAGCCATTGACTTTCATATTTATTTATTTATTTGCATACCATGGACTTCAATGGCTACCAGGAACTGATTGCTTACCAACACTCTTCAAAATATCTTCTTTTAGGTTTGGAAAAACTTGTAGGTGAGTAAATGACAGATGTTCTTTTTTGGGTGAACTATATCTTTAATGCATTAACTTACTTAAACTAACTATTGTGAAAAGTTACCAAAATATCAGCCAGTAACAGATATAGTACAGAATGTTATTCATCCCTATCAGATACTGGTAGAACAAAAAGTTTATAACATCTCAGCATGGTAAAAGAAACTGCTTAGTGCTTACTGAATCTGTTTCTCCATCCAATCTGTGTTTAAATGATAAAGCACTTCAGTTCAGTTCAACGCAGAAAAACAGAAGTTGATATAGACTGTGAACAAAAGTTTGACCAGATGCCAGTGTGATGAATGCAGAGGCGAGGTGCTCACCATTGCTCTCACTCACACACACACACACACACACGCTCGCCTCCTTCAGACAGCTGTCTCAACACGGTTTCACAGCTGTCTCAACACTCACTCACAGCTTTTCAAATGGATACTGGCACCGCTAACGGCTCAAACTCGCTGCTCAACATCTGAACCAAACCTCAACACAAAAAGCTGTAAAAAGAGTTGATAGAGAGCTGGGTAGAACCTGAGCGATGCCTGGTGTGATGTCTATTATTTCAGACACATCAAACGAGGTGATCAAAGAGCCTCTGTTTTGGGCATCTCTATTGGAGGAGGCGGCGGGCGCGAGGCTAGGTTGTTGCCGTGAGCGGGACTCGCCCGATAAAGGTAAAGCAGCACTGTATCAAAGCAACACGCCCGTCGCACTCATTCCACAGAGACCGCCATCACAGGACGCCGCTCATGGTTGCTGGAGCAGGTATTTTTGGTTTCGCAGTCATCATGACCGTAGGCATGTTGGTGGTGTGCATTCAACAGATGGGTGACAGAGGTTATGCTAATGCGACATATGCTGATGTGCCTTTCAGGCACTGTTGATGACTGCAGCGATTTAGAATAACACAAGCGAGAAGCCGCTTATGTCTGCAAATCAAATTAGATGAGAAAGTTGAAATTTCAAACTTCCAAGCAGCTTGGAAAACTTGGATTTCGTAATTAAAAACTTATGTGGAAAGCCATGACCCCAAATGAACCGTGATGCGATGCATGACGTCATGTAAACATGACGGCACCCATGCAAATAATGACTTAGTTTGAAGCAAATAAAATGCATCAACGAGTCAAAATTGCTGCATTACATTATTATGATCAAATCGTTTCGTAGTGTTTTAAAATGAGCTTTTCTGTTGATAATTCTCTAAATGTATGGCATAAACTGACATGGAGAGTTATAGAACATATTATACACTGTTTATAATTGGTTACGTCACAATGTTGGAAATATTTCTGTTTTAATCCATGAAGGCGATCCAATGGATATCAAACTTTGCACAAGATTTATGCCGGTGAACGTCTTAATCTCAGTCAATTCACTATGCAGAAAGTGAAATTAAAAACGGAATGACGGAGCTTTCGGCATCTGACACTGCATATTCTCTCAGAGACGACGAGAGACAAATCTACTTCAACATATGCTGATAACAGTATATAGCTAACTGTTTATTCCCTTAATATTTCTCTTGTGACCAGTAGGCCTACATAGTTAAAAACAAAATGAGAACAAACGCATTTCATGTTAAACAGGTTGTTTTTGAAAGTTGGTGCTTGAAATAAAGCTTTTTAGGCTATTTCATTGATTTTTATTGATGACTACAGTGTTAATTTTTTAATTATATGCCTATAATTCATTGTAATAATAATAATAGGCCTAATAAAATAAGAATTATTACAGGCCTACATTAATTGGACATGCTAAATCCTCTTAATATTGCCAGTAATTGCTGTTTTTTACAATATCTCTGGCTATCGTCGATACAAGATCATCGTCTTTCGACGCAACCCTAACACGTTGCCTGTTATGTAGTTTGGGCTTTCTTGTTGAGCGCAGTGGCACTGAGAAAATTATATTTCACACACTTTAAGCTCTTTTATTTTCCAAATGTAATAGGATTAGTCCAACGAATCGTTCGGTTTGTAATGCGTACCGAACTGAAAGCCTCATACCGAACGGTTCAATACGAATATGTGTATCGTCGTTACACCCCTAATCAAAAACTTTATCAAAATTTAGTTATAAATGGTGATATTTTACCCTGATTTTAGCCCTGCAAAATAACTGGATAAAATAAAATTACAAAAACAGTAATTAATTTCAACATTTACTGTCATCATACAGTCCAAAAAAAGAATAATAAAAAAAATATATATATAAAAAATAAAAATTAAGAATATTGATATGGAATGGGTATTGATTGCAGTTCTTGAATTTGTCTTCTCCATTCTCAAATATTTTGATTGAACTTTAACAAAACATATCATTTGTTAGTCGCATACTAATTTCTATCCATAAAATTAGACAACAGGTTTAGACTAAACTAACCACTGGATTTCCAACTTAAGCGATATTCAGAGATTTTATTATGGTAGCATAGTTATTTATTATTGTGATATTTGCAAAGCCGCTGAATTATTATTTAGAGAGTGCAGCAGTAGAACCACATTTGAAATTGGCCTAAATCAGATGCCAAAAATCTGATCTGTGCCAGATGTCTGTGAAAAAAATCTGAAATGTTTATGTAAATGCATCCCTAGAGTCTGCATTATTCCACAATCTGCTTTACTGCCATGCCACTCCCATACATTAGAAACGCTCTTTCTCTCCGCTCAATTTCTGTGGCAGAGTGGCCATGTGTAGCCCATAATTTCATTTCTGCTTTGAGTGAGGCCAGTCAGTGCATCAGATCAAACAGCAAAAGAGGCTGGAATCAGTCAAGAGGTCTTTAAATTAGCCTCTAAAAATAAAGCTCTCAGAAAAGAACCCTTTAAAAACAGTTTAGATCCTTCAAAGACACAATGAGGTGGAAAACAAGTACAATCTGCTTGGAAAACTCACATTCCATACCCATCAAGCATCTGCCGATTAGAGAGGTGGAAGTGTTTAGGGAGGTTTGCAGGGATGTTTCAGAGCCAAGCCAAAGCACACCAGATTGAGCTCATCACGCTTTTTATGGTGCCAGTCACAAGTCGTTATGATGTTACAGTTTCATGTCAAGCCTTGAACCTTGCACCCTGTTCGGACTTATCATCACATTCTTGCATAAACATGACAGAACAAATGGGACCTTGGAAGAAGAGGTGAAAAAACAGGAAGCTAGCCATCTTTACCTCGGAGGAAAACCGAGTGTGAACACGCAAGTGAAGGACGAGAGATAATAGAGATAAATGCACGTGTCACCAGCTTGTTAATCAGTGATGGAAGCTCATCTCCACTCGGGTCAACAAAGGCATCACCTCATGAACTAATGAGTGCAACCGCTGTGACAGGGTCATCACGCCCTGCGGTTATCATAACAGAGAAGGGATGCTGGGGTCAAACGTTCACAGCAGGAAGGGGTACAACATGAAGAAAGAGTGACGCACCCAAGTCACCTTTATTTATATAGCGCGTTTTAGGGGTGGGCGATATGACCAAAATCTTATATCACGATATGACTAATTCTATATCACGATAACGATATATATCACGGTATAGTTATTTTTTTTCTTAACTTTTTTTTATGATATTAAATCTTTGATACCATAGAATTTTCATAATCCTTGACACCAATGTCAATATCAAACTAATAGAAATACAATACAATGTAAAAAATACAATATAAAACAAAAATGATGTTTGATGTGTACGAACATGCCTTTTTGTGTGTGTGTGTGTGTATTGTATTGTATTGTGTAATGTGTATTGATGTTAATTAATGTTTGACAGTAAATGTTATTGGATGCGAAACAATATTTGGAAGAAATCCCAACAATAAAGTGAAATTAAATTGAATTGAATACAAGCCTAAAAAGAGACAAAAAAAAATAATTCAAGCTCACTGAAGACAAACAGTCAGTGATGAAATAAGGATAAGAAACTAATTGCAAGCAATAGGACAAAAACCTACATAAATAAGAAACGCTACATACATTGTGTAAATTAATTAGTCTTCACTGTGTTAATTAGATATAATTAACATGTGTATTGTGTATAGATTCTATAGGATATATATAAATATATCATTTTTTAATTTATTCTTATTAAAGTTACAAAAGTGATATAGTCAAGAGCAGTGAGAGATCTCTCACTGTTGTTTGTTTAATGGCAGACAGGACGAATATTGGACAGCTTCCCCTTTAAGACCGAAGTCCGGATCCAATATACTGTTACATGTGCGTTGTTTTCAGCTGTTTTCTCTCTTAAGACCTAAATCACTGTGTTTATGAGGATACTTGCAAAGACGGGGATTGTTACGCATATAAGTGTGTTTATGTAATCGTTCAAAGCCAATAAAGCGGCAAAAAAATGCGCGCTCCTCTCACACAGAAACAGAGACGGCGCACGCATAGCTCTGTTGTTTGTGTTTCAACAGCTTAAAATCGCTTGTTTTAAAACGGCTGTGCTTAAAAACACATGTCCATGCTACAGATGTAGTCCCTCGTTTAGTTCTGGTCGTTCTCCACCTGCTTCTGTCTCCCCTTCACGCCCCGTGGTGGCGTGTAAAGATCGCAGTCATCCAAATGATGGAAAAGTATTACCGTAAACAATGTATTAGCGACACCACGAAATAAACGATAGAGCAAAATATGAAACGATAGACTTTTTATTTCGTCCATCCGATATATATCGTCATATCGCACAGCCCTAGCGCGTTTAACAATACAGATAGTGTCAACGCAACTTTCCAATATCAAAATAGGAAAATAGTGTCAATAATGTAAAATGACAAGATTAAACACTCAATTTTCAGTTAAAGGCATTTCATTATTGAATTCAATGATGTCATCGTCCAGCTCAGTTCAGTTTAAATAGTATCTGTGCAATCAAGTCGACGATATCGCTGGAAATTAAGTGTCCCCAACTAAGGAAGCCAGAGGCGACAGTGCCAAGGAACCAAAACTCCATTGTGACAGAATGGAGAAAAAAAACCTTGGGAGAAACCAGGCTCAGTCAGGGGGGCAGTTCTCCTCTGGCCAGATGAACCAGCGGTTAAATTCCAACTGCAGCAAAGTTAGATTGTGTGAAAGACTCATCTGGTTCCCGTGGTCTTGTCCCGATGGCCGTCTAGGTGACGAGGTCTTCACTGGGGATCAGTCTCTGTGGCCCATCTAGGTGTCCTGATCTCCGCTGACGTTCAGGGCTGTAGAGGTCGTCTCTAGGTGCTGATCGACCATCTGATCTGGATACGGACTGGATCGGGTTGCTACGGTGATCTCGGAATAAGAAAGAAACAGACTAATATTAGCATAGATGCCATTCTTCTTACGATGTAACAAGTACATTGGGTGTTATGGGAAGTGTTCCCGGTTCTGGTTGATCTAATTAATGCAGCCTAACAATCCTTTAACGGATTTGAATATTAGAAGCGTATTAGTGTGTTATGTGTAAGCCAGGTTAAAGAGATGGGTTTTTAATCTAGATTTAAACTGACAGAGTGTGTCTGCCTCCCGAAAAGTGTTAGGTAGATTGTTCCAGAGTTTTGGCGCTAAATAGGAAAAGGATCTGCCGCCCGCAGTTGATTTTGATATTCTAGGTATTATCAAATGGCCAGAGTTTTGAGAACGTAGTGGACGTGGAGGACTATAATGTGATAAGAGCTCGCTCAAGTACTGAGGTGCCAAACCATTCAGGGCTTTATAAGTAATTAACAAGATTTTAAAATCTATACAATGTTTAATAGGGAGCCAGTGCAGTGTGCACTGGCTCCCTATTAAATGCGCTAATGTGGTCATACTTCCTGGTTCTAGTAAGAACTCTAGCTGCTGAATTTTGGACCATCTGGAGTTTGTTTATTAAGCGTGCAGAACAAACACCCAATAAAGCATTACAATAATCTAACCTTGAGGCCATAAATGCATGAATTAACATTTCTGCATTTGACTTTGACAGCATAGGTCTCAATTTAGATATATTTTTAAGATGAAAATATGCAGTTTTACAAATGCTAGAAACGTGGCTGTCAAAGGAAAGATTGTTATCAAATAGCACACCTAGGTTTCTAACTGATGACGAAGAATTTACAGAGCAGCCATCAAGTGTTAGACAGTGTTCTAAGTTATTACATGTGGGGGTTATAGGTCCGATAATTAACACCTCTGTTTTTTTCAGAATTTAGCAGTAAGAAATTACTCGTCATCCAGTTTTTTTATATAGACTATGCATTCCGTTAGTTTCTCAATTTGGTGTGTTTTGCCGGGCTGCGAAGAAATATAGAGCTGAGTATCATCAGCATAACAGTGAAAGCTAACACCAGGTTTCCTGATAATATTTCCTAAGGGTAACATGTAAAGCGTGAAAAGTAACGGCCCTAGTACTGAGCCTTGAGGTACTCCATACTGCACTTGTGATCGATATGATACCTCTTCATTCACTGCTACATATTGATGACGGTCAGATAAGTACGATTTGAACCATGCTAATGCACTTCCACTAATGCCAACAAAGTTTTCTAGTCTATTCAAAAGAATGTTGTGGTCGATAGTGTCGAACGCAGCGCTAAGATCCAGTAACACTAATAGAGAGATACAACCACGATTAGATGATATGAGCAGATCATTTGTAACTCTAATGAGAGCAGTCTCAGTACTATGAAACGGTCTAAATCCTGACTGGAAATCCTCACAGATACCATTTCCATACCAAGTCCAGGATACAATAAACATTTAGGAAGAATGTACACTAGAAATGTAAGGAATTTTAACAGAAAAATAATGTAAAAATGCTAGCTTAAACCCTGCTGTTGCTTTAACAAATGTGACCCTGGGCCATCCAAAAAAAAGAAAAATCTCAGAAAAATGGTTACAGGAATCTCATTTTTAGTGGCATCATCTTCAGATTTGAAATATAAACTCATGAGACATGTGACTTTCAACCCATTACTTTTCTGGATTGCTCCAGGACTGATTTCATGTATTTTTATATGAAATAAAAAAAAAATCAGTGTGGTACAATTTTTTTGGGGGGCAAGGGGATTGGGGCATTAGAGACATCTCTAATGTCAGCCCAGGCCCAGTTGTACGGGGGTACTAGACGGTGCTAATTAGCTATTTAAATACCCTCAAACGAAAGCAAAGGTACTTAAAAGATTTAGCAAACTATCCAACATGTTTTTGCAGCGTTGAGCAATGCAGCCAATCAAAGACATATTTTGAGTTCTTCAACGCAATGGCCAATCAGAAACATTGCAGTTTTTCAGAATTCACTCACTGCTGAAAGCACCAGTTTTGCAAGCTCGTGAATCAATCTCATAAGTGCAGACGTGATGTACAACCCCAAATCAGAAAAAGTTGGGACAGTATGGAAAACCCAAATAAAAAAAGAAAGATTTCTAAATTTACTTTGACTTGTATTTCATTGCAGACAATATGAACACAAAATATTTCATGTTTTGTCTGGTCAACTTCATGTCATTTGTAAATATACATCCTTTCCTGTCATTCAGACCTGCAACACATTCCAAAAAAAGTTGGGACAGGAGCAATTTAGGGCTAGTAATGAGGTAAATTGGTTAAATAATGATGTGATTTGAAACAGTTGATGTCAACAGGTGATTGTAATTATGATTTGGTACAAAAGCAGCATCCAAGAAAGGTCTAGTCCTTTAGGAGCAAAGATGGGCCAAGGATCACCAGTTTGCCAACAAATACGTGAGAAAATTATTTAAATGTTTAAAAACAATGTTCCTCAAAAAAGATAGGAAGAGATTTGGATATTTCACCTTCAACAGTGCATAACATAATTAAAACATTCAAGGAATCTGGAGGAATTTCAGTGCGTAAAGGACAAGGGCGCAAGCCTAAGCTGAACAACCGTGATCTCCGATCCCTCAGGCGGCACTGCATCAAGAATCGTCATTCATCTATAAGCGATATCACCACATGGGCTCAGGACTACTTTGGCAAACCTTTGTCAAGTACCACAATACGTAGTTACATCCACAAATGCCAGTTAAAACTGTACTGTGCCAAAAGGAAGCCCTATGTTAACAGTGTCCAGAAGCACCGTCGACTTCTCTGGGCTCGGAGGCATCTGGGATGGACCATCACACAGTGGAAACGTGCACTGTGGTCAGATGAATCAGTATTTCAGGTATTTTTTGGGAGGAATGGACGCCGTGTGCTCCGGACCAAAGAAGAAAAGGATCATCCAGACTGTTACCAGCAACAAGTCCAAAAGCCAGGGTCTGTCATGGTATGGGGTTGTGTCAGTGCCCTTGGCAAAGGTAACTTGCACTTCTGTGATGGCACCATTAATGCTGAAAAGTACATAGAGATTTTGGAGCACAATATGCTGCCTTCAAGAAGACATCTTTTCCAGGGACGTCCATGCATATTTCAACAAGACAAGGTTCTAGGTTCTTGTTTATTTGTCACACACACAATCATACAGGGTATAATCAGTAGTGAAATGTAGGTGAAGACAATGCAAAACCACATTCTGCACACATTACAAAGTCCTGGCTGCGGAGGAAGAGGGTACGGGTACTTGACTGGCCTGCCTGCAGTCCCGACCTGTCTCCAATAGAGAATGTGTGGCGCATTTTGAAGTGCAAAATGTGACAACGAAGACCCCGTACTGTTGCCCACCTTAAGACTTGTTTGCAGGAAGAATGGGACAAAATTACACCTGAAACACTTCATCACTTGGTGTCTTCAGTCCCTAAACGTCTTTTAAGTGTTGTGAAAAGGAATGGCAACATTACAAAGTGGTAAATGCTTTACTGTCCCAACTTTTTTTGGAATGTGTTGCAGGTCTGAATGACAGGAAAGGATGTATATTTACAAATGACATGAAGTTGACCAGACAAAACATGAAATATTTTGTGTTCATATTGTCTGCAATGAAATACAAGTCAAAGTAAATTTAGAAATCACTACTTTCTTTTTTTATTTTGTGTTTTCCATACTGTCCCAACTTTTTCTGATTTGGGGTTGTAAATCAGAGATTCGTTGTGTCTTTTAGAGAGCTTGATTATAACAGAACTTTGTGAGATCGCGATGGACTTTGGTGAGTTATGCTTTAGTGATAATAAAGGGAGCGCGCTTTGTTTGTTTTTTAGGCTATAATCCATTAAGAATTTGAATGATGCTTTCGTTTTTCGGACATGTACATGCTGCAAAGTTTCGGGAATAATTCTGGATTCATTCTCGAAATATCAGTGATAAGCAATGGACGGGACAAAAATGCCTCAGTGATTTATTCTGGAACCGGTGTCCTGACATTTTATCCTACCCATCAGATTTTCCTACCGGGGCTTCCTGCGCATGCGCACATCAATATTCCGTCCTTTTTCTCACGCTGAACAACAAAATTTAATGTATCTGCATTATTGTAAGGGGTAGGTTAAGGGTTGGAGTAGGTGTAGAGGTTAATAAAACACAATCTAATAGGTAGAAAAAATTATTTATTGTTGGTTTCCGGTGTTGTGCCCAATTCTGACCCCTGCCAGATTATTACCCCCCTAGTATTGCTAGGTTTAGGGTTAGGTGTGGGGGAGAGGTTAGGATTAGGCAATCATATAGCGATTTCAACGAGAGGGGTAATAATTTGGCAGGGGTCAACCGCGAATATAACACATAATTACTGCATTAATGTAAGGGTAGGTTTAGGGTTGTGGTAAGTGTAGACATTAATAAATCATAATTTAACAGGTAGCATTTTTCGTTGTCGAATTGTACTACTTACTGTTTTAATGGGAGGTAGGAAAATCTGACAGGGTAGCACAAATCGGTCCTGACCAAACTTCCACACAGACAGCGCGAGTTCTGAGCGCGCGGAGATCCAGTTCACTAAAAGCGTGTGTAAAAAGATCAGGACATATCGACCAGTAATTTCATTTCCAGTAAAGGACGGTAGAAAGTTCAGAAATATGCCATTTATGACAGAATAGTCCCACAATTGATCGTTTATTTTTCCACACGTGTCTCACCACAATGATTCAAAACGGACACATTTCAAGTGACACGGGAAAAAGACACGGAAAACTTAAATGAACATCCAGGCGCGGCTCGTCTATATGGGCAGGTGGCCAGAGCTCCACCAAAATAGTCATCCAAAACATAGACCTCTATATAAACTGAATCAATAATAAATTGTAAATGTGTTCAGCATTCTGCAACAAATATTTTTCGGATTTTCTATACTATTTTAAGTCGTAAAGTAAGCAGTATATATTAAAATCCCGCGCATGGCTTTAGCAGGCATGTATGATACTATAAGTGGGGCAGACGGTGCCCGAGTCCTCCCGAGCTCAACAGCGCCCCACAATTTTGCAACGTAAATCTGTGGTGAAAAGGGGAACTGCAGCGCGCCCCGCTTATTTTCATGTTATCTTACGTGAACCTCGCTCCACCAAGACGATATCAATCCGCTTCAGCTATGTGTCTGCATCAGGTCAGTAACTAGTTGACATGTCTGTTTCTTTTTTATGTGGAGTAGTGGATCAAATTAACAAAGTATACGTTAAATCCTTTAGTTTAAATGTGCTCACATGAATAGCCTTTATATGGTTCTGTTGTGTTTGTTTTGTTTATTCCGAGAATAGACATATGCTCTTCTTTCCTCACCCGAATTGTTCCACAAATTGTAACATTCTAAATCAACATTTGGAGGTGATACTATATTAAGGCAATTATACAGAATTGTTTGCATGTAACATCACTTCGAGCCTGTCAATCAACATTAGCGCGCCACCCACAGGATAACTCAAGGAAGGACAGCTCTGCCAAAATTTTGTGTTCAGAGATTAGAATTACAGTCTATGATTAGAATATAAAGTTTACAAAATAATCTGCCCCACCTAAATTTATGGTCAGGAGCCGCTACTGTGAACATCAGAAAAGCAGCGCGCACATTTCTGATTAAAATTTTGACACTTAAAATGGGAAGCATCGCCATTCAAATCAGCAGCAAGAGTCAAAGCTCCACAGTTTAGTAAACGCAGGCAACCTCTTTATTCTTCACTGCGCTGGATTGACACAATGCGTTGCAATATAATTTTGATGCATACATCCGAAGAAAAAAAAAAAAATTCTTGCCCCCCCTTACTCGAGAGTCAAATGTCGCCCATGTTTGTAGCAATAGCCAAAAATACATTGTATGGGTCAAAATTATCCATTTTTCTTTTGGATAAAAATCATTAGGATATTAAAGGGGTGGTTGATTGTGATTTCACTTTTTTAACGTTAGTTAGTGTGCAATGTTGCTGTTTGAGCATAAACAATATTTGCAAAGTTGCAGCGCTGAAAGTTCAATGCAAACGGAGATATCGTCTTTTAAAATTCTGGCAGTTTAATGCCTACAAAAACGGCTGGTAAGGGACTACAACGAGTTACTTCCCGGGTCCGTTATGTCACGAACCCAGATAAACCCCGCCCCCGGGAACATGCAGCAAAGGGGGCGAGGCCATGCTGCGCTGCTTCAGAGAAAACTAGGGGTGCACGTAAAAATCTATTCATATATGTATCGCGATTCTGTCTTCTAACAACTCTAATGGATTCACAAGCTTCAAAATCAATGTCCTAAAACAACAGTTCTTAATACTGTTCCTTGCTTCTCCTGCTCTGCACACGCTCTGCATCTCTCTCTCTCTCTCTCTCTCTCTCACACACACACACACACACTCTCTCTCTCTCTCTCTCTCTCTCTCACACACACACACACACACACACACTCTCTCTCTCTCTCTCTCTCTCACACACACACACTCTCTCTCTCTCTCTTTCTCACACACACTCTCTCTCGCACACTAGAGGCGGTTTAGCCAATCACAACACACTGAGCCAGCTAACCAATCTGAGCCCATCGAGGGAGGGGCTTCATAAAAACAGGAAATAAATCGAGGCGTTTGTCCGAGAAGGGACAGAGTGGTGTGGAATAAAGGTAAATTATGTGAAAAATAATGCGTTTTTTAAAAAACGAAGCATGAACACATGTTAGACTGCACCCCATAAACACAATCAAGCCTAGAAAAAAACAGTCAACCACCCCTTTAAGTAAAGATCATGTTCCATGAAAATATTTTGTAAATTTCCTACCGTAAATATATTAAAACTTAATTTTTGATTAGTAATATGCATTGCTAAGAACTTCATTTGGACAGATTTAAAGGCGATTTTCTCAATAATTAGATTTTTTTGCACCAGATTTCCAGATTTTCAAATAGTTGTATCTCGGCCAAATATTGTCCTGTCCTAACAATCCATACATCAATGGAAAGCTTATTTATTCAACTTTCAGGTGATGTATAAATCTCAATTTCGAAAAATTGACACTTATGACTGGTTCCCTATCAGTCGGTCACTCCGAGTCATGTCGGGTGACCGACAAATTGGGATCTCGCTTAGAGAGACCAATCCACTTCGAATGTAACTAAACGAGCCAATGCACATTGGCATGCGATTATTGCATCCAGCTGCTGCTGATCACAGCGTGAGTATAAGTAGGCAGCAGGTGCAGCACATATTCAGCTTTTCACTTCGGAGCCGAGCGGTTACATCGTTCTGCTCCTGACTTCTGCTGACGAGTGAATTCAACGAGTTGAGCACGCTCTTCGGAAGACTCTCGTGCTGGCGGTACGGCACCTCAGCGGCGGTGGTTCTTCCCGTGTCGAGTGGATTGCACACATCAGGTTGCACTACCCCCTGTTTGTGTTGCAGGCGTCCATCTCCCCTGTGCGCTTCAGCACATTAAAAGAGCTTTTTCCCTAAAAGAGCATTCACGGGTGCGTCTTTTTAAAGACGACGTTGCATCTGGCAAACTTGACGTTACGTCTTTGTAAAGACGAGTTGGGTTTTGCTACAGACAACGTGTCATTCTGGATGCGGTCGTTACCTGGTGCGGGTGATGGTCACGATCGCTGCCTCACGTGCCTGGGCAGTAAGCATGCTGAGGTGGCGTTCGTGGATGAGGCACTCAAAGTAGATGCATCTCCGTTAGCCGACCTTTAGAATATGTTTGTCCCTCGAATTCAATGAGTTTTATACACGAGACAGATCACGTTTACGGTTAAGCGGCAAACGTGCCTGCGTGCAAAGTTGCAGCGCTCAATGCGGAGGTGGCTGCCTTTGCAGGTCCAGATTAGCTGCTTCCTAGGGGTGGATGGCGTGGGGGAGGCTCTGTCAGGCGGGTGCTGAGTGCTCGATCCTTGAACACATGGACTGTTGTCTTTAAGTAAAGATCATGTTCATGAAAATATTTTGTAAATTTCCTACCGGATTAGTAATATGCATTGCTAAGAACTTCCAGATTTAAAGGCGATTTTCTCTGCACCCAGATTCCAGCTATCTCGGCCTGGATGGAAAGCTTATTTATTCAATTCAGGTGATGTCGAAAAATTGACACTTATGACTGGCTATCAGTCGGTCACTCCGAGTCATGTCGGGTGACCGACAAATTGGGATCTCGCTTAGAGAGACCAATCCACTTCGAATGTAACTAAACGAGCCAATGCACATTGGCATGCGATTATTGCATCCAGCTGCTGCTGATCAGCTTACTTCGGAAGACTCTCGTGCTTTCAGCGGCGGTGGTTCTTCCCGTGTCTGCACACATCAGGTTGCACTACAGGCGTCCATCTCCCCTGTGCGCTTCAGCACATTAAAAGAGAGAGCATTCACGGGTGCGTCACGACGTTGCATCTGGCAAACTTGACGTTACGTCTTTGTAAAGACGAGTTGGGTTTTGCTACAGACAACGTGTCACTGGATGCGGTCGTTACCTGGTGCCGATGGTCACGATCGCTGCCTCACGTGCCTGGGCAGTAAGCATGCTGAGGTGGCGTTCGTGGATGAGGCATCTTCTCTGGCTAGATCTGGTTCTCGTTCTGGCTGCAGACAGACGAGGACTACTTCAGGTGGTGGCACGGATGGTCTGAGGATTACAGTGGTGGCAAACCCTCCAGGGAACCAACCCTCGAGGGACCATCGCTCCTCTTGCACTCCAAAACCAGTTGAGCTGCCAGTGGAACGTGCTGGACCCCCTACAAGGGGCGTACCAGCAGTATCCCTGGTGCTCCTCCCGATGACCGGATGTCGATCGCTGCGTCGGAGGGTGAGCTGGAGCTTTCTGGGGAAGAAGATTCGGCTGCACTGCTGCTACGGCAGTAGCAATGCCTGAGTCGGATCCAGAATCACGGCTATACTTTCCCGGGCCGCTGAGAGGGTAGGGCTCGAGTGGAGACCTCCACCGTGTCCCGAGCCCTCAAGGTTGGACGACTGGTTTCTCGGGATAGTTTGTGCTGGTTCTCAGCACCCTGCCCCGGTGCCTCTCTTCCCGGAGGTGCATGGGGAGCTTACAGGTTGTGGATGGCACATTTTACTGCCAGAAACTGACCTGCTAGCTCCTCCTCCCTCACCACCCTCGGTGGTGGTGCAGCTAGGGGGTATACGGGGCCCCCCCGGTGGAGCGGTCGGTTGCGATGCAGTTGTGTCCTAATACCGCCTCCACCCGGCAGGGTAAACCGTGCTTCCTCTTCCGGGCCTGTAGGTACTCGTCTGGTCTGTCCGGCGATGCTTATGTGACCCGTGGAGAAGCTGCCAACCGCTTACGCTACGGCGTTACTGCAGGTTCTTCAGGCTAAAAGCACTGGGGGACATGCACGAGGGTGGTCACGATCCAGAAGTTCTGAAAGAGCTTTGTACCACTTCTGGCCTCGCGCTACGAGCGACGAAGGTCATTGCGTGGTCTTTGGGTCGTGCGATGTCCACACTTGTGGTCCAGGAGCGTCACCTGGCTGTGTCTGGTCGACATGGGGATGCCGACAAAGTTCGGTTCCTCAAGGGCCCTGTGTCCCAGACTGGCCTCTTCGGCGACGCAGTCGAGAGCATGGCCCAGCAGTTCTCGGCTGCTTAGGAGCAGACTGAGGCGATCCAACACGTCCTGCCCAGCGGGCAGCTGCTGCCTCCACCCGTCCGCTGGCTGCAGCGCCCCAGCCTGCTCGTCGCCGAGGGTCAAGTCAAGTCAAGTCACCTTTATTTATATAGCGCTTTTAACAATACAGATTGTGTCAAAGCACTTAACAGTATCAAGTTGGAGGATAGAGTGTCAGTAATGTATAATAATAAGATTAAACACTCAATTTTCAGTTAAAGGCATTTCATTATTGAATTCAGAGATGTCATTGTCTAGCTAAGTTTAGTTTAAATAATATCTGTGAAATTAAATTGACGATAATCGCTAGAAATTAAGTGTCCCCAACTGAGCAAGCCAGAGGCGACAGCGGCAAGGAACCAAAACTCCCTCTGAGACAGAGTGGAGAAAAAAAAAACCTTGGGAGAAACCAGGCTCAGTCGGGGGGCCAGTTCTCCTCTGGCCAACTTTGCCCCTGGTGGCCCCTGCATCCGTCCCTGCTCCCACACCGCATCCGCAGCAGCCTCCAGTAGCGATGCTGTTGAGCTGGGCGTAGGCAGGCCGCACTGCCCGTCCTGGCCCCCGTCAAACCTGGCGGTGAGCGGAAGAGCAAGAGGCCTCAGGACGGGTGACCCAGAGGGAAAGAGGACTGCTTCGGGAGATGGTGGATGCACCTCTCACCGCCAGGGCCGGGCGGAGAATCTTTGGTTTAAAAAAAATAAATAAATAAATAAATCTCGACAAGAAGCGGTTCTCTCTGCCTCTGGGTCCCAAGAGGGCATGGAGAGTCATGGACGGACCAACACCGGACCACACTCTCTCGCCAGCAGGCAGCAGTGGGCGGTTCGAGAGCGTCATCAAAGGCCCTACTCACGCACCCTCTGCCAAACTGTGGAACCAGGTAAGTGTTGCACCGCACACTTAGACCCCTCTTTGGTCCGACACGGGCCGGGTCCCTGCGTTTCACCTCGCTGCCCCACCGCGGGTACGTCGGTGGTCCCGCAGGTCCCGCTTGTACAGTGTCTGGGTGCCTGGAAAAAGCGCTACCCAGCTCGTCTCGCTGGCTCTGTGGACCATCTGGCTCTGTGGACCATCTACTCGCTACATGATTCAGTTCGCACGGCGTTCTCCCAGGTTCCACCTCACAGCTGTAAAGGCTTGTGTGGGGAGATCACTGTCCTATTGGCGAGGGACGTGATGGAGCCGGTCCCTCCAGCCGATATGAAAACAGGGTTTTACAGCCCTTACTTCATTGTGCCCAAGAAAGGCGGTGGGTGGAGACCAATCTTGGATCTGCGCGTCCTGAACTGGGCAAGCTTCCGTTCAAGAGACTCACGCAGAAGTGCATCTTCGGGTGCATCCGTCCCCGAGATTGGCTTGCAGCGATTGACCTGAAGGACGCGTACTTCCTTGTCTCAATCCTTCCGCACCACAGGCCATTCCTGCGGTTTGCGTTTGAAGGACGGGCATATTAGTACAAGGTCCTGCCCTTCGGGCTGTCCCTGTCACCCCGTGTCTTCACGAAAGTTGTGGAGGCAGCCTTGGTTCCCCTGAGAGAACAGGGCATTCGCATTCTCAACTACCTCGACGACTGGCCCATACTGCCTCAGTCTCAGGACCAGTTGTGCGAACACAGGGACTTGGTGCTCTCGCACCTCAGCCAGTTGGGCCTTCGGGTCAACTGGGAAAAGAGCAAACTCTCCCCGACGCAGAGGATCTCTTTTCTCGGTATGGAATTGGATTCGGTCAATCAGACAGCACGCCTCACGCAGGAACGTGCTCAGTCGGTGTTGAACTGCTTGAATGCGTTCAAGAGCAGGTCCGCGGTCCCACTGAAACAATTTCAGAGGCTCCTGGGGCATATGGCAGCTGCGGCGGCAGTGACGCCGCTGGGGCTGCTTCATATGAGACCGCTTCAACACTGGCTCCATGGCCGAGTCCCGAGGTGGGCGTGGTAACGCGGCACTCACCGGGTCCAAGTCACACCGGCCTGCCGCCAAACCCTCACCCCGTGGTCAGATCTTTCGTTTCTCTGGGCAGGAGTGCCCCTGGAACAGGTCTCTAGGCATGCTGTGGTTTACACGGATGCCTCCACCACCGGCTGGGGCGCCACGTTCAACGGGCTTGCAGTGTCGGGGGTTGGGACGGGGCCCCCAACTGCACTGGCACATAAGTTGCCTAGAGTTGCTGGCAGTACACCTGGCCCTGAACCGTCTCAAGAGGCGCTTACAGGGCAAGCACGTACTGGTCCGTACGGACACACAGTGACCGTTGCATACATCAACCGACAAGGTGGTCTACGCTTCCGTCGCATGTCGCAACTCGCCCGCCACCTCTTCCTATGGAGTCAGAAGCATCTGAGGTCGCTTCGTGCCATTCACATTCCGGGCTTGCTAAACCGGGCAGCCGACGAGCTGTCAGAGTGGAGACTCAATCCCCAGACGGCCCAGCTTATTGAGAGACTTCTCATTGCCAGTTGTTTACTCCCTGACCGAGGAAACACTCGGCACGGAATGCACTGGCACTCAGCTGGCCGCGGGGCCCCCGCAAGTATGCGTTCCCCCCAGTGAGCCTTCTCGCACAGACACTGTGCAAGATCAGGGAGGACAAGGAGCAGGTCTTGCTCGTGGCGCCGTACTGGCCCACTCGGACTTGGTTCCCAGAACTGATGCTCCTCGTGACAGCCCCTCCTTGGCAGATTCCTCTGAGGTAGGATCTACTGACTCAGAGACGGGGCACCTTATGGCACCCGCGTCCAGACCTCTGGAAACTTAAAACATGTCTGGTCCCGGGACGGGACGCGGAGGTTCTAGGTGACCTACCCCAGGAGGTAGTTGACACCATCACTTCGGCTAGAGCGCTGTCTACGAGACATGCTTACGCCTTGAAGTGGAACCTGTTTGTCGAGTGGTGCTCTTCTCACCGAGAAGACCCCCGGAAGTGCCCGATCAGGGTCGTGCTGTTCTTCTTGCAGTTAGGGTTGGAGCGAAGGCTGTCTCCTTTCACCCTTAAAGTCTATGTGGCTGCGATTGCTGCCAACCATGACCCTGTGGAAGGGAAGTCGGTGGGGAAGCATGACTTGGTCATCAGGTTCCTTAGGGGGGCAGGAAGGTTAAATCCTCCATGGCCCCCTCTATACCCTCTTGGGACCTGTCTCTAGTGCTCAGAGCACTACAGCAGGGCCCATTTGATCCGTTGCAGACAGTCGAGCTGAAGTTTCTTTCAGACTCCGCTCCTGCTTGCATTGGCCTCCATCAAGAGGGTAGGGGACCTGCACGCATTTTCAGTCGGCGATTCGTGCCTAGAGTTTGGGCCGGCCCAGGTAATCCTGAGGCCCCGGACCTGGCTATGTGCCCAAGGTTCCCACTACTCCCTTCAGGGACCAGGTGGTGAGCCTGCAAGCGCTGCCCTTGGAGGAGGCAGACCCAGCCTTAGCTTTGCTTTGTCCCGTCCGAGCATTGAGATGCTACGTTGACAGGACACAAAGATTCAGGACCTCAGACCAGCTCTTTATCTGTCACGGAGGCCGGCAGAAGGGAATGCCGTCTCCAAGCAGAGGATGGCCCACTGGATAGTGGACGCCATCACCCTGGCTTATTAGGCACAGGGTGTGCCCTGTCCGTTCAGGTTGAGAGCCCACTCTACTAGAAGTGTTGCATCTTCCTGGGCGTTGGCTCGTGGCGCCTCGCTGGCAGAAAATTATAGAGCTGCAGCTTGGGCGACCCTTAACACGTTCGCTAGATTCTATAGCCTTCGTGTGGAACCGGTCTCCTCCTGTGTTCTCACCTCAAACGGGTAGAAGCACTGAGATGCTCCGGTTTCGGGTCGGCTTGCTAAAACTGCTCCAGAGAGTCCGTACTGTAGACCCTGTCGAGCTCCTCTGTCCCCTCGGCAGCCAGACATGGCGGAGCGTCTGGCGCCAGGCCCTCACTCGATGAATCTGTGAGAACCGGTAGAGGGCTGGGGTCCATATGTAGAGACCTAATTGGATCTCATATGTGTAAAGTCCACGGTATAGCCTCAGAGCCTGTGTTTCCCCGGCAGACATTCTGCCAAGAGGCTACAATCCACCTCTAATCTTCCATATGCACCTAAACGGTTGTTCATATGTGTAAGTGCTTCTGAACCTCCTTCGGGAAGGATGGGCTTCCGCAGCGTTCCTGTTCCAAGTGGAACGGGTACGTTTTCCCAGTGTTATCCAGTCTTACTGAGTGGGTAGTGCCATAGCAACAGTAACTGGTCTTCTTGTGAAGCCCTGACCTGCGCCAAAAAGTAGGGGCGCAGGAGGCTTCCACAGGACACTGGAAGGGGCAGTATCCGTGGCCTTTTGGTAGGGATCCCAATTCGTCGGTCACCCGACGTGACTCGGAGTGACCGACTGATAGGGAACGTCTCGGTTACGTATATAACCCTCGTTCCCTGAAGGAGGGAACGGAGACGTCACGTCCCGTCGCCACGGCTACTGTACCACCGCTGAGCGGCCGGGTCACCAGCTCAGCTCCTCAGTGAAAACCTGAATATGCGCTGCACCTGCTGCCTACTTATACTCACGCTGTGATCAGCAGCAGCTGGATGCAATAATCGCATGCCAATGTGCATTGGCTCGTTTAGTTACACTCGAAGTGGATTGGTCTCTCTAAGCGAGATCCCAATTCGTCGGTCACCCGACGTGACGTCTCCGTTCCCTCCTTCAGGGAACGAGGGTTACATACATAACCGAGACGTTTTGTGTTATAAATGTACTGCTATAATTTTTTTAAATAATTGTTTGTTTTATTTTATTCTTAAAAATCTATTTTATTTTTATACCTTTTTTGAAAGTAAAGAGTTTAAACCACCTTTAATTTTCACCAAAATAATATAATATTTAAATAGTTATGTATAGTTTGTTTTTGTGAGCATTTATGCTCATCATAGGATGTTGCATTTTAAGTTGTTTAGGTCAAGTTTATTGTAAGTGTATTATATGTCATTTTTAGTGTGTATTCTGGAGAATCCTGTTTTAAACACTTAGTCTGTAAAAATCTTGTTTTAAGTTTAACATCCTAAAGTAAACGTACATCTCTAAAAGTAATGATACGGTAACTCTCGTTAAAGGGATAATTCAGCCAAAAATTTAAATTCTGTCATTAATTACTCACCCTCATGTCGTTCCAAACCCGTAAGACCTTCGGAACACAAACTAAGATATTTTTGATGAAATCCGCGAGCTTTCTGACCCTCCATAGACAGCAAGGGTCCTACCACGGTCAAGGCACAGAAACGGCATGAGGGTGAGTCATTTTCATTTTTGGGTGAACTATCTCTTCAACAGCTCTGGCAGATTCGTGACTTGACTTAATTTAGTGAAGGATTCATCAGATTCATTTATCAACATTCATCAACTTGTGATTGTTTTGAGTGATTCATTAAAAGAATCAATTGTACATGAATTGGTCCAGAATGCTTGTTTTTCCAGCAAGTTCACAAGAACAATTCAAATAATTAATTGTTTCTCATTTGGATGCAAAATCACGTCCACAACTTGGTGGTCATACATGATTTATTTGGCAATGAAGCACCGTCTTTGAAAAGCAAGAGACATTGAGACATTGAGACATTGGTTGAATAGACTAATCTCCACTCCACAATTTATCTTAAAGGGATGATTCACCAAAAAAAAAAAGAGAATTCTGTCAACATTTACTCACCCTCATGTCATTCTAAAACATTATGACTTTCTTTATTTTGTGTAACATAAAAAATATACACTATATTTTGAAGAATGTGTCAGTATTTTTTGGATATACAATGGAGGTCAAAACCAAAACCAAAAACCAAAACTGTTTGGTTACCAACGTTCCTCAAAATCTTCTTTTGTGTTCTGCAGAACAAAGAAATTGAACAACATGAGTGTGAGTGAGTAACATGACAAATATCCATGGATATAATGACAAATATCCAACTTCACCTCTATTTCCACACATCCCTCACCCAACACATGACCTCTGTCTCTCAAACACACAGAGTGTGGGAGAAATCATTGTCCCTGAAAATATAGCCACATTCTCAGCTCAATGATGATGAATCACCTCATTTCATCCCTTGTTGCTGCAAAAGCAATTCAAGGTCTTATTGAAAACATAACAAGAACGAAAGAAACTCTTAGAGAGTTGTAGGCTTGAGCAAGAGCCAGAAATGATTTTTAACAGAGAATGAAAAAAGAGGACTGAAAATCATGGGGAGAGAAAGAGATACGGTGACATGACACAATTATATATAAAATACTCAAACATCAAAGCATTATGTTAAGTCAGAGCACATGTAATAACTACTAGGCCAAGACTACATAATTATATTTACTGAAATATGTACAATTAATCAAAAAAAAATTCTTTCTGCGTGAAAAACAATATCAACGGCAAGAAATACAGGCCTTACTTCATTTTATCTATCAGGATTGACTGGATCTTGAATCTTGGGGGTTCATGCCAGAATAGAGTTAGTTTATTCACTGGAGGAGAAGGGCAGAAAAACAAGTATGTAGCAAGTTCTGCACAGCTTTTTATCAGAATCTTTAGTGCCATGGCAAAAGAAATCATATTTAATCTAAATTATAAATGAGAATTTGCAATCTGCATTAAATGTGATGCAAAAAAAAAAGACTGAAATGAGAAATGCATTTCTGTTGAGTCAACATTTTACAGTGCAACTAGTCTGATTCCCAAACAAATGAGAATTAATTTACATACATCACAAAAACATAGAATGCAATCAGTGCATTTAGATTCACAAACAAATTAGGCTTATGAGCTAATTATTTTTAGTGATGCAAAAGCATTCAGTGCGACTAGTGTCATCTGATTTCCAAAAAATGGCTCTTATGGGCTGTCAGAAACAAATGACTCTTATGAGCTGGTTCTTTTTAGTGAAACCAAAATATACAGCATAACTAGTCTGATTCCTAAACACATGACTCTTATAAAGCGGTTATTTTTAGTGAATCAAAACATACAGTGCGAATAGTGTAGTCTGATTCCTGAACATATGACTCTTAATGACCAATTCAATCAATAGTTCAAAAGATGAGTTTGAATCAGTCTTACAATCTTTTACTGAACTGAATCAATCAGAGCAACATCAACATCTGCAAGTTAGCATTGTTTTCAGAAATTAAGTTTTGCATAAATATAATTCAAATTAATGAAGAAATACAGTTGATATGTTATATAACAACAAATAAATATGATTTAATTGACTTCACATGAGAAAATCCATGATATTCCTATGGATATTAAAAAAAAATATTTTAAGATTTTTTTTTTTTTTTAAGATTTAAAGACTCACTAATAATGATTTGGGCCATTTTGCATAGAATAATCAGACACTCCTCATTGTTTCCTTCAGGTTGCTGCGTCTTTGGAGGAGCAGGCTTTCACAGAGGTATGGGGTCAAAAAGCAAAGGCTACCTTCAGTGATTCTCTGATGGAGAGCTTCACTAATCCAGACCTGAAGAAACTCATCAGTAAGATCAATGTTCTGGGACCCGCCAATCTCCCAACCGCAGAGAGAGAGCGGGTGAGTTGACCACTGGAGCCGAGGAAGAAGAGCTCTTGACGACGCACCAAGATGTGTTTTGATCGCTCTCTTTGTTTTCTTAGTACAATACCATTCTGAGCCAGATGGACAGCATCTACTCAAAGGCAAAGGTGTGTCCTCCTTCAGAGGAATGCTGGTCTTTGGAGCCTGGTGAGAAACGCTCCCAACACTTTGTTGATGTGTGTCAGTAAAGGTCAAAATGAAGGTGAAAATACACACGTACTGTATATACGCACAAGGAAGTACAAGGGCTTGCAATACAACAAAAGAATTGTGTTTCAGATAAGCTTGAGGCTTTAAAATTTATGCACGTGGACCAAGCTATAGATGGTTAAAAAGATGAACCAAAGAACACTAATAACAACTGAAAATGCAAAAGTAGCAATAACACCTTTGCAGACATTTACATTTATGCATTTAGCAGACGCTTTTATCCAAAGCGACTTACAGTGCATTCAGTCTATAATTTTTTTTTTTATCAGTATGTGTGTTCCCTGGGAATTTAACCCACGACCCATTGCGCTGTATATTGCAGACAGATTATATTTAAAATAGAGAACATTCAAACATTGTTTACATTCTCCAAAAGGCAATTTTGCAGCTTTAAAATATGTTTATTTGTAACTAAAGTTGCTATTTATGCTATATTCAGGACAACAGCCTGATTGCGAGTATGATATTGCTTTTACACAACAGTTAACAATAAAAAAGAAGTTAATCCTCAGTAACTAATTGTTCGGCCAACAAAATCTCTGAGAAACATACAGTAGTGAATGATTCAATGATTCACTGAAAAAAGCCATTTGTTTTGCTGAGGTCACATTTACCATCGTTCGGCCAATTTTTGCACGCAAAATGCAGTAATTACAATGAGAATCCAACCAATCTGGAATTTCACACAAGGGTGAAAGTTTTCCCAAAGCAGATTTCACAACAGGTTCAAATTGGTCAAATGAATTTGCAGCATTGACCAACAGAAAGCTTCTGGGTCTATCGAGAACCGACAAAATTAGCAAAAGTGTCGCTAATGTGACTGCATCTTCAATTACTTGAAGATCCACTCATAAAGACTTGTCACACCTACAGGTATAACTTTGGGTAACACTTTATTTTAAGGACTGATTCTCACTATTAACTAGCATGCATATTACTAGCATATTGGCTGTTTATTAGTACTTATAAAGTACCAATGCCTTATTATGCATGCCCATATTTTAGATCATACCTAAACTTAACAAGTACTTTACTATTAAGAAGCAGGAAATTGAGGCAATTGTATTGAGTTTATTAGTTTATAAGTCTTAGTTTATAGTGAGAACTGGACCTTAAAATAAAGTGTGATTAAGTTTGTGACCTGCTGAAAGAATTCTTGTAAAATCCCCAACACTTGACCTCACTTGCCTTATTCTCAACATTTAACTTTACTAAATGTTTGTTTACATTAGCACTGTTAGCTTTATGTTTTTTGCCGAATATGAATAGAACATTGCACTTAAAGTATTTAGCTTATCTTAAAAGGTTGCTTTTATCTGAAGAGTACACCATTACATCCGTGTCACAACAGTTTCACATTTGCTAATAACATCATTAATCTCTATAGCATTCAAAATCCAAAACTATCTGCTTATTTGGATGAAATCACATTTTTGTTCTAACAGTGTTTCATACACGTGGACTTGTTTATATCTGCAGCGGATGTGTGCTGTTTCCCATCTCCAAATACACATACACCAAAAAAGCCACAAACAAACAGCAGTAAATCTGACTCTGTAGTAATACACAACACTAAATTCTGATGTCCATTAACTCTTGCCTACTGTTCCTGTCCTCCACTTCATGGATCCAGTCATATGATCTAAAGCTAAAATCAACATGTGTTGTGTCCTGTACTCCTAAAAGCTTCCGTTCAAGGCTCTTCCTGAGAAACTGCACTGATTTAGCTTCTATGGACCACAAAAATCTGGAACACAGTTGTAAACAAACGCCCTTTCTTCATCTGGGGCTCATCTGCAAGACTCAGCATGACCTAAATCTTGAACTAGAAGTTGTTTTAAAAATAGTTCACTTAGAAATGAAAATTCCCTGAAAATGTACTCACCCTCAGGCCATCCAAGATGTAAATGAGTTTGTTTCTTCATCAAAACAGATTTGGAGAAATGTAGCATTACATTACCTGTGAGTATTCCTATAATTAATATGCATTTGTTATTTATGTGTTTTTAGAGCTCACAGAAATCATGGCAACCTCAAGAAGCTATAAGAGGCTTCTGTATGCCTGGGAAGGCTGGCACAACGTCTCAGGGGTCCCACTCAGATCCCTCTACCCTGAGTTTGTGGAGCTCAGCAACAAGGCTTCTCGGATGGACGGTGAGGGAGTAATTCTTGGAGAGGGAAGAAAGATAAAGAAAGAAAGATTTGACGCCCTGTTCTTCTTATCTGTTCTCCCCAGGCTTTGACGATACAGGCGCTTACTGGCGTTCCTGGTATGAATCTCAGACCTTCAAGCAAGACCTAGAGAATCTGTTTAAACAGCTTGAACCTCTCTACCAAAACCTGCATGCTTTTGTTCGCCGAAAGCTCTACGACTACTATGGTCCTAAATACATCAACCTCAAGGGTCCCATCCCCGCCCACCTCTTGGGTAAGTCGTTAGATTGTGAAAAATACAGATTTGCGAATGATTGAAGATGGTTTATTATTACTGATATTACACAACTAGTTTTACAAAGCCAGACTTTTACATAAAGCATAAAATCTGGTCCTCATTTCAATATATTCTGGCAAAAAATCTCCCACTTAGACAGGAAAATAGATTCAGACTGCTTACATATACTGTAAGTGCATTCAGCAGACACTTTTGTCCAAAGCAGCTTACAATAGAGAGGCATAAGTAATTTGTCACATTGGTAACACTTTACTTGAAGCCTGTATATATAATGCATTTTAAAATGATTATTAATGCATTAGTTATGCCGTGTAATGCACCCAATAATGCATGGGATGATAAACAACTGTTGTAAAACATTATAAAACTATCCTAAAGTAAATTATAAAATCTGTATCTATATAATGCATTGAAACACAGCAAACAACCAATTTCAGATGTAACAAGGAATATACAGGTAATGTAATGCATTTTAACTTTGGTGACAATTGTTTATGAAAAGATAAATAATTAACTAATATTAAGTAATGAGACCTCATTGTTAAGTGTTATCATTTAGCCTTATTTTTACCAATAATGTTAACATGGTATAAATTCCCACCATGACATTAGACACAGTACATCATTTGAGATATAGGCAAACTTGCAAGTTATCAACAGGTAATTGCAAGTTACATCACAGAAATCTGACTTTGTAATATAATAATGCAATTTCATGTATTGTACATACAGGCTTCAAGTAAACTGTTACCACTTTTTCATTTTTTCTACATTGTGATATTTTTTTATCATATGTTCTCATTGTTTTTGGCTTCTGTTTCAGGCAATATGTGGTCACAAACATGGAACAACATCTACAACATGATGATCCCTTTTCCTAACAAGCCCAATGTAGATGTGACAGACACCATGGTTGCTAAAGTGCGTGAAGAGAACTATATTTTGATGAGTGAATAATATCCTCAGCACTCCAGAGACTGATTAAGTGTTTTGTACCCATAGGGTTATAATGCTACTCACATGTTCCGGGTGGCTGAGGAGTTCTTCACCTCTCTGGGTTTGCTCGAAATGCCTCCTGAGTTTTGGGACAAGGCCATGCTGGAGAAACCCACTGACGGAAGGGATGTGGTCTGCCATGCCTCTGCCTGGGACTTCTACAACCGCAAAGACTTCAGGTATGTTAATCATATTCATCTCTAATCAAACGTTAATCTAGCTCATATTGTTGCACAGTAGCAATCCTTGTTCTTTATCAGTTTCTTTTTTCAAATTTTAAGATTAACAAATACTGTAACAAATGTATTGCTCATTGTTATTTCATGTTTGTTTAAATAATGTTAGCATTATCTAATGTTACCTAATGAGGCATTACTGTAAAATTGATAATTTAGCTTTATCAAGAGTTGTTGTTATTTCAAAAATGTAAAGAATTTTCACCATGGTATTAGTAAACTGTACATCATTTAAAATATGGTGAGAATTACACTTTGTTTTGAAATTTTCAGCACTTTAAGAATAAAAATAAATAATTCCACACAGATGCATCTACATACACTTTTGTTAATGGATGAATTAAACTAGTGGGTGTGTGCAAAGTGTTATTTATGTTTTTAATAAAAAAGGCAAAATGCTGCATGTTTCAAACACTCCCTCTAATCTGCTATTGTTTAAAAAGTACTCCAATCCCAAACTCACTCTCTGTTGTTTGAGGCAGTGTTATGTCCAGCATAGTACAGCCGCTCAAACAAACATTATAATTTAGTTTGGTCCTGCAAAAACATAGAATATTGATTTTCCCAAACTCATTCCATCAATAGTCAATGTTCTCTGTCTTATAAAAGCTTATTTCTGCCATAGAATAGAAAAAAAGTGACTTTGCAACTTTCATCTGATAATTCTGAATTTTTTTTACTTAAATTGCAAGTTTTTCTCGCAATTGTTATGAACTCATCATTGTAAATTTACATCTTGCAATTCTATTTTCTCAAGTTATCAATTGTTCGAGTTTACATCTTGCAATTCGTATGTTTTTTTTTCTAATTGCGACTTTATATCTTGCATTCACAATTGTGACGTGTATAAAATTCTACAAAATATAGAATTGTGTGATAAAAAAGTCACAGTGACGATTTATTCTATTATTATTACTATTTATTTTATTTATTATTTTAATTCTGTGGCAGAAATTAGCTTTCATAGTGTCAGATTGGTCAGGATCATCAAATAAACAGAATAATTTGATGGCACCACATCAAACTATGAATGCTTTGTTTCAATTTATAATGTAATATAGGAAGGGATTGGCAGGGAATTACACAAATCACCATCAAAGATATTCTTAAGTAATATAGCAAAATGTTTGATCCTTGACAGAATCAAACAGTGCACCACTGTGACTATGGAGCAGCTTTTCACCGTGCATCATGAGATGGGCCATGTGGAATATTACCTCCAGTACAAAGACCAGCCGGTCAGTTTCAGACGTGGAGCCAATCCTGGCTTCCATGAGGCCGTAGGGGATGTGCTGTCTCTGTCTGTGTCCACACCCAAGCATCTCCACACCATCGGTCTCCTGGAGCAACTGACCGATGATGCTGGTAAGGTGAAAGACATTCAGAATGATATTCGTCATGTAAACCCAAAATAATGACATTATGATGACGTATTTGAAATTCTATAGAGAGTGACATCAACTACCTATTAAAGATGGCTTTGGAAAAGATCGCCTTCCTTCCTTTTGGATACCTTATTGATCAGTGGCGCTGGGGTGTGTTTAGTGGACAAACACCGCCTGAACGTTACAATGCAGAATGGTGGTACCTCAGGTAAAAAACAGAACAAAACAGGGTCTCATAATGGAACACTGGGGTCTGCAATCGATCGTTTGTGCCATTATAGCATGCCTGTCCTCTACTTTATACTCTATTGTATACTTGAAGTACACTACAAGCACACATTTAATTCAATTAGGTGCACTTCTTTTTCACAACTGGTGGCTTATCTGTTTAATATTAAACAGGTCATGATAGTTATGCTTAGGTAACCTACCTTTTTATGAGACATCAATTTATTTATTTTTATTTTTGCTGCTTCCTCTACAATCTATGGAAGCCCGTTTCCGCCACTGAATAATAATGAAAAAAAAAATGTTATTGCGACTTTTTATCTCACAATTCTGACTTTTTTTCTCAGTATTGCGTGATATATACTCACATTTGCGAGTTATAAAGTCAGAATTATGATTTATAAAGGCACAATTTGCGAGATAAAGACTCGTAATTCTCACTTTTTTTCTTGCAATTGCGAGTTTATATCTCGCAACTCTGACTTTTTTTCTCAGAATTCTGACTTTTTTTTCAGAATTGCGTGATATAAACTCGCAATTGCGAGTTAAAGTCCAGTTTTTTTTTGGGGGGGGGGGGGAGTGATATGTTCTCAGAATTGTGAGTTTATAGCTCACAATTCTGAGAAAAAAAGTCAGAATTGTGAGTTTATATCTCGCAGTTCTGACTTTATTTCTCAGAATTGCGAGTTTATATCTCAAAATTATGACTTTTTAACTCGCAATTGCAAGTTTGTATCATGCAATTATGAGAAAAAAAGTCAGAATTGTGAGATAAAAAGAATTGTGAGATAAAAAGTCGCAATTACCTTTTTAATTTTTTATTCAGTGGCGGAAACGGGCTTCCATAATCCCTACCATTCCAAAGTTTGGGGTCAGTAAAATTTTTATGTATTTATTTTAAGAAATGAATACTTTTATTCAGCAAGGAAATATTAAATTGACCAAAAGTGACAGTAAAGACATTTATATTGTTACAATAGATATCTGTTTTAAACAAATGCTGTTTTATTGAACTTTATTACTTAATGATTCCTGGAATATATATACATATGTACAGTATAGAGAGAGAGAGAAAGAGAGATCATGTATTCCACAACCATATTAAACTGTGATAATAATAAATGTTTTGAGCTGTGAATCAGCATATTATAATGATTTCTTACTGTATTTTTGATTAAATTAATATAGCCTTGCTGACAATGAGACACTTCTTTTAAAACATAAAAAAGACCTTACCAAACCCAAACCTTTGAAAAGTAGTGTAAATACAAGTTAAATCTCCTTGCATTTTGGTGAGGGTTTTTTTCAGTCAACTAAGATAAGGCATTTGTATTTAAATGTAAATCAACAGTTCTTTCTTGAATTGAATATGAATATTTTTCCTTTTATTAGGACAAAATACCAAGGCATCTGTCCACCAACCAGACGTACAGAGGAGCATTTTGATGCTGGAGCGAAATATCACATTCCTGGAAACACACCGTACATCAGGTGGGCTTATAACCATGTGCTGCCCATGCTAAACTAGCAATCAATAATCAATGATGTATACAGAGAAGATAACTATTTTCTCTCATTTAACCTCTCGTAGATACTTTGTGAGCTTCATTCTGCAGTTCCAGTTCCATCAGAAATTATGTCAGGCGGCTGGACATACTGGACCTCTGCACAAATGTGATATCTACAGATCAAGAGAGGCTGGAGCTGTTTTAGAGTATGTATTGAGTTTAAAGAGCGACTGCTGGGGGTTTGAATGAAACCACTGTATCATCATGATGAACGGGAAGTCTGTATTGAGATTAAGTGCTACTTTATTCTGTTTGGAAGGAAAGTCTTGAAGGCTGGCTCTTCAAAGCCTTGGCCAGAAGTGCTGCAAGAGGCTCTGGGCACTGAAAAAATGGACGCCAGCCCCCTGATGAGCTATTTTGAGCCAGTTACTACCTGGCTGCAGGAACAGAACATGAAAACGGGAGAGACGCTGGGCTGGCCTGATTTTAATTGGGTTCCACCAGTACCAGAAGGCCACCCTGAAGACATCGGTAAGAACGTGTGCAAACTATTTTTATTAGGACAGCCAGTTTAGCTTCATAATTGAGTTAATTATATAAAGAAAATAACATAACACGTTACAAATAACACATTTAATCAGCCCCCTGACCTGCACATAAATGCACTCGGTGGAAATGTTGTGTCTCTTAGCTGCAGAGTTGCCAAATCCATGTTTTTTTAAGCTTGTGAAAAACAAGTGTGCTTAATTGTACTGAATGTAGTGTACTTGAAACCTTAAAAGTATATTTTTAAAAATGTACTTATAATGTGAAATTAATTAAATAAAATGCCACTTTCATGACTAAAGTTCTTAAAAAGTGCACTTTGTTATAATGTAAAATTATAAGTATATTAATTAATTAATATTAATTAAAAGTAAAAAAAAATGTGTTGTGTTGGATAATATAAACTCTTAAGTTAAACTAACTGCATTTCATGTAAGTTTAAACTATAATACATTTTAAATGAATTGAAATGAACATGCAGTTAAGCGTCCAACAACATCACATTCAGTTTGCACTTAATATATTGTTTGAAAGCAAATTATTTCCTTAGTATCACATAGCTGAATTACAAAAATAAAGCATATTTTCAAGCAACCTTTGCAAACATGCATTTCTATAACCCAATATTAATTTCCTTGAGGGAGATAAACCCATTATAGTATAGTAAATGAACAATAAACTAGTTTAAGGGAACGTATTTTGACAATAAATCTCTTAAACTTTCATCTTTAAGTACTCTTGCATTTAATAAGTACTCTAAAGTACAACTTAATAAGTTAACAACTTAAACTACGCCAAAGTGTAGGTTGCGCATGGTTTTTCCATAGGGACGATTTTATTTTTTCCTCTTTGACATGAAAGTTAGACATGATTTTGTCTTTATCAGCCTTGATTTATTTTTTCCGATCCTGTTTTTAAAATGCTGCTACCTTATATATTAGGTCTACAATGCCTTCTCAGAAAACAAGCAGAACTCATTCTCATGATTTTTGAATGCCTCAGGTAAAATAACAGATGAGATGCTGGCCAAGCAGTTCTTAGAGGAATACAACAGCACAGCGGAGGAGGTCTGGAACGCTTACATTGAGGCCTCCTGGACCTACAACACTGACATCACTGAAGCCAACAAGAAGATCATGGTGAGGCCCGGCCTGCTCTCTATTCTACAACACCACTCATTCTCAGAGTCTCATGCTGCAATTTTTGGCTTTAGCTGCAAACAAACTTGGAGATGGCCAACCACACAAAGATCTATGGACTAGAGGCTCGTAAGTTCGACACCAGCGACTTCCAGGACGAGTCGGTGAAGAGAACCCTGACCAAACTGAGTGACCTTGAGAGAGCTGCACTTTCTGAAGAAGATCTTATAGAGGTAAGACAAACAGACATATGACAGACAGACAGACAGATAGACAGATGACAGACAGACAGACAGACAGATAGATAGATAGACAGATTTTACATACTGAAAGATCAAAAAGAGTCATTTTTGACTCTAACATCTTACATTTTGACTCTGGTAACTTACAACAGGTTACAGTTGTTTTTGTTAGAGCTGAACTTGGGATGTTTTGACAGACTACATTATGACTTCTCATATATTTTTCATGTCCATAGTACAATAATTTGCTAGCATCCATGGAGACCCTGTACAGTGTAGCCACAGTCTGCAAGGATCCATCAACTTGTCTGCCTCTAGATCCAGGTGAGTTCAATTTTATTCATTTTTATATACTATTCAGTTTGGGTGAAGTTTTATTATTATTATTATTATTTAACAAGAATGCATTAAATTGATCAAAAGTGACAATAAAGAATGTTACAAAATATATATATTTCAAATAAATGCTGTTCTTTTGAACTTTTTATTAACCAAAAAAAAAAAGAAAAAAGTATCATAGTTTACACAAAATATATATTAAGCAGCACAACTGCTTTCAACACTGATAATAACAGAAAATTGAGCAGCAAATTAGCATATTGTCCTTTTTCACATTTCTGGGTTCTATAGTTGTGAATGGGAGAAATATAGTTTTTGTTTTTCCAAATAGCCCACAACAGTGTTTTCACCAACTTTAAAAAGAGGAAAAAGACTAGAGTAAAGGGTGCTAACATTTCATCTGTGCATAACAGGAATAAATTATACTTTAAAATATATTAAATATTTAATATATTAAAATATATTGAAAACATTTATTTTAAAATGGAATAATATTTTACAATACCGTTTTATTTTTTATCAAATAATGCAGCCTTGTTGAACATAAGTGGCTTTCAAAATTTTGAACACGTTTAAACAAGATTTTTATTTTTTTTTAAGTTATGCACACGCTGTGCAAAAACTGTTGCCTTTTCTGTCTTTTGTTAGTTATGCTAACCGCAAACTGTTCGTAGTGGAACACTGAACAATGAAAGTGCTTACAGAGTCTGTTTTTCATATCACAGCCTGCCAAATTGATTACTATAACCCCTTATGCTGTGTTTGATGTGTTTGTGTTTTGTTTTCCAGATCTGAATAAGATCATGGCCGAGTCCAGGGATTACGATGAGCTGCTGTTCGCCTGGGAGGGTTGGCGTAATGCCTCGGGCAGAGAGCTCCGCAACAGCTACAAGAGATATGTGGAGCTTGCCAACTTAGCTGCAAAGAGCAATGGTAAGTGCCTGAAACACGGGACAGCCGGAGAAAAATATTTAACATCTTTCTGTTAATTAAATTTTCAGGCCACATTTTACAAACTTATTCCAAGTGGCAATAAACACTGACTCGCATTAAGAATAGTTCCTGAGAGCTTTTAATGAAGCTCTAATGTTGATTGTTTATCTAATATCAGGCCACACAGATAATGGGGCATTCTGGCGTTCTCTGTATGAGACCCCCACCTTTGAAGAGGATCTGGAGGCCTTGTGGAAAGATCTAGAACCGCTCTACCTCAACATTCATGCCTATGTGCGCAGGGCACTGTACAAGAAATACGGACCAGAACGAATCAACCTTAAAGGACCAATTCCAGCTCATCTGCTCGGTGAGAGATGAAATATACATAGTGTAATAATTAAAAAAAAAAAAATTAAGATGCTTTGGTAAGTAAACCAAAAATATGATATACATGTAACTGTTATCTAAACTCAGAACTTAAAAATTGGCTCCCTTTTACTTCATGGGAATTTAAATTTGAATTAGAATCAGTTTTTAAAACAAAAATCAACACAGAAAATCAATCAACAGAGAAATTTTGCTAGTAGCAGGTTTTATCCCAAACTTGTGTTTGCGACAAAATCAGCATGATCTCACTGGAAAACGTACTGTATCTATTTTACAAGGTGGCTTTTTCATGTTAAGTAATCATAAATTTACAATTTACATTTTAGACAAAAAGCAAGCATGAAGATCCACCTCTAAACATAACTATCACTGGGGCGTAAGTAACAGATCATATGAAAATGTCAAATAAGTCACATTTGCCAAAACTGGCACCATACCTGATTTGGTTGCGCTGGGTGGGGAAGGTGGGGAATTGTTTTTTTTAAATCATAAAGACATTTTAATCATTAAATTGCTGCTCTTTTGCATTACGAGTGCAGTTAGTAATAATATTACATGTTTATTTGTTGAAAAGCACATGTAAAGCATGAGATGCAGATAAAAAATGTTAACTTTTAACAACAGTATTTACTTACTTTGTGTAATTCAGTCAAAGTGAAGAAGCTTTTGATTTGCATGAGACTTTGTGAAATACTTCAGTACAAAAAGTTGATTGACAAAAAAATGATTTCTTGACGTTTGATATTAACTGAATCATGCAGTGGGTTGTGAGCAATATTAGATCTGCACTTCTCAATTTCCCTGGAAATGTAAACATTTACATTTACATTTAATGCATTTAGCAGACGCTTTTTCCAAAGCAACGTACAAATGAGGAGAACAATAGAAGCAATCAGACCATCGAGAGAGCAACTGTATACAAGTGCCACGACAAGTCTCAGTTATTGCACATACACGTAGCTAGGAATTTTTTTTTTTTTTTTTTTTTAATTAAATAGAATAGGTAAGTGTTAGTATTAGTTAGTCAGTGCTGGCGAAAAAGATGTGTCTTTAGAGTTTTTTGAAAATGGCTAAAGACTCAGCTGTTCGAATTGAGATCGGGAGTCATTCCACCAGCTGGGCACAGTCCAGGAAAAGGTCCGTGAGAGTGATTTGGTCCCTTTGGGATGGCACCACAAGACGTCGTTCACTTGCAGAACGAAGCTTCTGGAGGGCCATAAGTTTGATAGCAAGTTTAGGTATATTGGTGCAGGCGTTGCTTGTAGCAAACATCGTACCTTGAATTTGATGCGAGCGGCTATTGGTAGCCAGTGTACCTGATGAAGAGAGGGGTAACGTGAGCTTTTTTCGGCTCATTAAAGACACTCTGGCTGCTGATTCTGGATCAGTTGCAGAGGCTGATGTACATGCGGGAAGGCCCGCCAAGAGGATTACAATGTCCAGTTGGAGAGAACAAGAGCTTGGACAAGGAGTTGTGGGCTTGCTCTGACAGGAAGGGCCTAATCTTCCTAATGTGTATAAGGCAAATCTGAGGACCGGGCCGTTTAGCAATATGGTTTGAAGCTTAACTGATCATCGATCACAATCAGGTTCCTGGCTGTCCTGGAAGGAGTTATGGTTGAGAACCCACTGTATAGAGAAGTTGTGGTGAATGATGGGTTGGCAGAGAACACGAGCAGTTCTGTCTTAGCAAGATTGAGCTGAAGGTATGGTCCATCATCCAGCAAGAAATGTCACTCAGACAGGCTCAATGCGAGCAGTTACCGTCGGATCATCTGGTTGGAATGAGAAGTAGAGTTGATTATCACATAGAGTGGTAGGAAAAGCAGCTTCTGAATACCGATCCTAATGACGAATGTAATGGAGAAGAGAATGGTCCAACATGAGCCTTGAGGAACTCCAGTAGCAAGAATTTGACTTTGAAACCTCACCCCTCCAAAACCCTGAAGAACCACTGAGAGGTAAGACTCGAACCACAGGAGGGCGGTTCCTGAAGCCCATCTTTCTGAGGATGGACTGAGGATCTGGTGGTTAACTGTGTCAAAGGCAGCAGCAGATCCAAAAATGATACAGAGGATTTGGAAGCTGCTCTTGCCAGTCTCAGGGCCTTTAACGAGAGTAGGGCAGTCTATTGAGTGGCCACTTGAAGCCAGATTGGTTGTTGTCCAGAATTTGTTCTGTGCAAGAAACAGAGAAGTTGGTTGAACACACTCGTCAAGTGACTTTGCAATGAATGGAAGAAGGGATACCGGTCTGTAGTTTTCTAAAAGTGCTGGATTTAGAGAGGTTTTTTTAAGCAGTGGGCTTACCCGAGCCTGCTTAAATGCTGTGGGAAATTACCAGTGTGAACGAGGTGTTGATACTGAGTAAGCGCAGTATACGAAGAAGAAATGGCTTGAAGGAGGTGAGTGGGGATAGGATTAGCGGACAAGTAGTGGGATGATTGGAAAGGATGAGTTTGAAACCTCCGTTCGAGAGAGGAGAAAAGGAGGTGAGAGATTTGATTTGTCGTTTCGAGTTATTATTAGTTTGTGGTGTGAGGAATCTATGCACTGTGGTTTTTGTTTTATTTGTGAAGAAAGTTGCAAAGTCATAGCTTAAGAGTTGATGAAGGAGGAGGGGGAGGAGGACAGAGAAGAGAAGAGAACGTTTTGAAGAGTGCGCGAGAGCGGAACAGTTCTAATTTTGTTGTGGTATTTCATTTTAGCACTGGAATTTGCATTTGCAGTAATCCATCCAGGAACCTTTTGGATACTCGTTACTCAAATAATACTATGATTTGGGACACACTAATTCTAATTTTAAATACTTTTTAGAATGGATAGTATGTGAATTGGGACACAGCAACTGTTTATGATTTATGGAGAAAATAATCATTTTTACCATAATAGAGTGGCTGTGTATACACACCTCGGACACATAATAATGTTAAAAAAATATGTAAAAGTGAATTTTGTATAACAGGTCCCCTGTAAACTGACAGCAGTCTTATAAACCTGCTGCTGTCTGTCATTAAAGTCAATCAAACAAAAAGGAGAAAATCACTCACTGCTTTTGACTGAATAACTTCTGTAGCTTTAATAAAAATATTTAATTCACACAATGAAGACAAGTATACAGCATTTTATTTTTACATTTGACTATTCAGCAATACTACAAACCTTGAGATATCATTTTAAATGTTTTCATTTTGTTTATTTTATCTTGCCATTTTTTGTCTCGTCTGCTCTGAGGCATGATATATTCATCCATCAAGCAGTTGATACCATTTTATTAATTAATTAACTAATTTATTTATTGTTTGTGCACTGAAATACAATTTCTCTCATATATATTCTGTAAAAAGCCTCTACATTGTGATAGTCTTATCCATCTCGTTTTAGAAGGCTTTATGTGTCTTCACACATGATAATAGAGGGGTACTAATGTACATGTGGGAAAACTGAGAGCTGAGCGAATCAATTAAAGTTTCAAATTGGTGCTCTGATCTGCTTCTTCTGTCAGTCTTTCTTTTTCTTTTACCGCCCTGTTTCTGAGATAGACCGCCTGCACTTGGGTCTGAACTGGATGTGTCTCCATGTGGTGCTGGAGGGTAAAAGTCAGGGTCTAATTTGATCTTTTTCCATTCATTGCTCACGGTCCTGCCATAATTCTCTCTTTTTCTTTTAACACCCTGATCCAGCTTAATCGGGCGAGATTGTCCAGGCTGTTCATCATCTATGATGCACTTTCATTGGCGATTGTCCAGGTCTGACCTCACTATTGTTGAGGTGAGACAGTCCAGGCGGTTCATCATTTCTGGAGCCTTTCATAGGTGATTCTCCAGATATAACCTCACTATTCACCTCACTACCAGGTGTTCTTCAGTCCAGGCTGTTCTTCATCATTTCTGGAGCCTTTCATAGGTGTCTCCCCACATGCTGCTGGTGGAGTACTAATATACAAACAGGAAAACGCAGAGGTGAGGGAATCAATCAAAGAATCAGACTTGAGGTCCAATCTTCTCCTTTTCCGCTCTACACTCTAAATCTACTGGTACTGGTAATCTACTGATTAACCGCAAACTGGTAGTTCATCAGAGGAAGTCTGATATTCTGTCTCGACTGAGCTGATTGTGATGTCATAGGTGTGATCGTTTGAATAATCCATGTTTAAAAAACAACAACACCTGAACAGCTGTGCATGTTCTAATGCTCTTCTGTGAAGGTGTGTGTGTATTATAGAGCTGTGCAATATGTAAGGAATAATTGACTTTGGTCCGCTGAATTATTAGAAAAATAATACACACCCGAAGTGGAGATGCGGACACGACGCAAAGCGGAGTGGCCGTTACACCTCGGGTCTGCATTATTTTTTTTAATAATTCAACGGACCAAAGTCAATTATTCCGCTTATACTACGGTTGCCACACCTCAAGACATTGATCAGATATATTTCAAGGCATTCGTCCGGTTTTTCTCCTTAAATCGCTATTGTGAGTAGGATTATTTCTTTGGATTTCTCATCCAACACCTCCCTTGCTAATTCCAAAACGTAATTTTAACCCGTAACGGAGGCTTGAGACGTTGATAGCACACTAATGCAGATGCAGTTAATACAGTAAATAACTAAGTTATGAGAGAGAGAGAGATTAACGTAACTTACCTCTGTGAGTCTGTGCCTCTCCCAAAAGTGTTCGGCAGCAATGTCTCTAGTTATAGTGAAACTTAAAATTCATTTTCTTCACGAACAGCGCCATTGTTGTTACCTCGCTTGTGAGAAGTCATGTAGTTTTTAAGTTGTTAAACTATGTTACTGATAAAATCGTCAGAGTAGCGCTAACAACATTAGCGCGTATGTTAATGTGTGTGCAAACTGTCTGTGAGGGAGAGAGAGAGTATGTGCTTTCCGTCGTTGTGGGTTTTGGTTCTTTTGCTGTTTTAGGCTGTAAGGACCTTTAAAATAATGCAAATCATTTGGCGAAGTGATATGGTCATGTAATGCGGTCGAGAGCTGCCTGGAACTACGTTCGCCGTGCGTTTCCCTGAAAATAATTGCACACCTTAGAACGTTCGTCAGCCAATCAGATTCAAGCATTCAACGGCCCCGTAGTATAGGGACAAAATAATCACATTTCCATTCTTTTCATGGAGATTGTGATTTTATTTGCGATTTTGGTAATTGTTTTCTCTTGTTCACATTACATTCAAATTTGCATTTCAGTGTACAAGACCACAAAACTGAAATGTCATGTCTCTAGAACAGACAAGATACAGAAAAATACATTAATATTACAACACAAAATAAACTAAATTAAAGGTTTGTAGTATTGCTGAATAATTAAATGTAAAAATAAAATGGTGCATAGTCATCATTGTATGAATTTAATCTACATTAATTTTTATTAAAGCTACTGAAGTTATTAAGTCAAAAGCAGTGAGTGATTTTCTCCTTTTCTTTGCTTGTTTGATGAACATTAGGCACACAGACAGCAGCAGCAGGTTTATTAGGCTTCTGTCAAGACCTAATCCAATATCCTTGGGATTTCCTTCCAACTGTTTACATTCATTCAAGACATAAACACATTTTTCACTAATACTCTCTATGATGGGCATGTTTGACATAATTCTGCGTGTATTTGACCATTTTAGTGAAAGAAGCTCAATTCAGCACCCTGACATGACAGATGACAGACTGAGTTTTTTCATGGATTATTACGTTTAATAACTCTTTTTAGCATCAAGGGGAGAACTCTTATTTTCAGCCAAATCTGAATTCTGCATCCTTTGCCACCTCAATGCAAATATAGCAAATTATTTGATTTGAACATTTTCTAATCTTTTTCTAACCATGCATCCCTACATAATTCTTTAAATCCAAAGTTTATTTCGCAGAAGTGGTTAAACAAATGTTTTTCATTGCTGAATTTACTGAAATTAGCTAAATTTATCAAAAATTTATATCACTGAAAATGGTCTGGATATTATGTTTTTTTTTTCTGCTAAAAAAACACCGTCCACATCTTTTTCTTTTTTCTTGAGGGTTTACATTGATATTCTGTAGTTGTTTGCGGCAACTCCAAAGCAATCGACAGGATTTAATGTGCTTTCAAAATCATCAAGCGTGACTGTGTGTGTGTGTACATATCAGTACATTTGCACGTGTGGGAAACTGTGTGTACTTGTGTTTGTGTGTACGCAATGGTTCCACATAGCTGGAGATTAAATGGCTTGGAATTCCAAGCCCAGTGGTTTCCTCCAGTGCCATTGGTCAGAGATACTACATCTCTCACATCCTGCCTTTCAGTTGGCTGATGTTCTTCTCTGCTTCTCGGGTTTTCTCAGGAAATATGTGGGCCCAAACGTGGTCTGCTATCATGGATCTTGTCGTTCCGTACCCTGATGCCACACAAGTGGATGCCACGCCAGCCATGATTGCTCAAGTAAGATTACAACTGGAAACACATTCTTTAATCTATTTCTATTCCGACAGTCTGATTTCTTGGAAAAAGCCCCATTTTCTGAAAGCAGTGGCTGTTTACATTAGGTGTCAAAGAAGGTAGATGCTGTTCACACTGAGTGTAAATAGTGGTTGATACTGTTTGCACCAAGCCTAAATAGCAACAAATAGCATCTTGTTTGCATGGAGTGCAAACAAGTATGATAGACACGTTTTATGCCTCCGTGTGCATTCAAAATCTCATTGGATTATTGAAATACAAACATTGCAAACAAATGTTTGTTGTATGTTGTAAATTATATATCGTTTGGTGAAGGCTTTGTACAATGGCATATGAAGGACATAAATGGCACTCATGCCTGTAAAATGTGTGCATGGTGTCCTCTGATTGTGAGGTGCTCGTTGGTTCTTCAGGGTTGGAACCCCAAGCGGATGTTCGAGGAATCGGACCGGTTCTTCACTTCTATAGGTCTTCTGCCCATGCCTCCAGAGTTCTGGAACAAGTCCATGCTGGAAAAGCCAACAGATGGACGTGAAGTGGTCTGCCATGCTTCTGCTTGGGACTTCTACAACCGCAAAGACTTCAGGTACAAGCCTCATATCACAGTAAGATGGTCCATACTCGGGCAGAAGAGGTTTGATATATTAGCTTAAAGTGCCCCTATTATGGATTTTTGAAAAGTACCTTTCATGCAGTGCGTAATAGTGTTTGTTTTTTTCTTAATTCTGTCACTGTGTGTTAATTCTGTTCCTATAGACAGTACACAACAAGGCAGCAAGCTAGTTTTGGACTGAGCCTATTTCTCATGAACTGTCCTAATATGTCTCCCTGGCCAAACGAACCCTAATTTCAACCACTCCTCTTGTTCATCTTTATAAAGGGAGGATGCTAGAGCTGTAAAGACATCTGAAACAACAACTTTCTAGCCTTTTCCTTTCCACGTGTTATCTTGTGAACCTCACTGTTAACTTTTCCCATCTCAAGGATCAAGCAGTGCACGGTGGTGACCATGGATGACCTCATCACCGTGCACCATGAGATGGGCCACGTTCAGTACTTCCTGCAGTATAAGGATCAACACATCTCTTTCCGCGACGGCGCCAACCCTGGATTCCACGAGGCCATCGGTGACGTACTGGCCCTGTCCGTTTCCACACCTAAACATCTCCAGAGCATTGGCCTGCTGGACAAGGTGGAGGACAATAAAGGTACAGCTCATACATCTACAAAGAAGCTTGCAACAAAACACATAAAATGCTAGTTCAAACCCTAAGTGTCTTACTGGTCTGTAGAAAGCACCATCAACTTCCTGATGAGCATTGCCTTGGATAAGATTGCCTTCCTGCCTTTTGGTTACCTAATGGACCAGTGGAGGTGGAAGGTGTTTGATGGAAGGATCTCAAGCTCAGAGTACAACAAAGAGTGGTGGAACCTGAGGTGACCCTTTTTCCATTAATCAAAAACTAATGTTGCTGTTAATAGGGCACTATGATTTCGGTAATGAGGAAAATGTGGACAGACAAAATGCAGATAAATAAATGAAAATTAGGGCTGTATATTTAGTCAAATCGCGATATGGACTACTGTCTGTGAATATTAAAGCGCAAAGGACTGCTATATGCTAGTTTCGTCTAACGTTAACTTAACGTACATATTGAATCACGCGTGATGCTCGTGTCTTCTCAGCCTCTTCCGTCTCACAGTATGAGGACATCAACAAATGAACTTCATCTCCAGACCTTCTCTGAGAGGCACTTCACCAGCATTTCACCATCAAAACTATCGTCAGATAGTGACGGGCGCGTTTGAAGCACTGCTTCGAAACCTTTGCGAATCATTTGTTTTCGAACCAGTGGTTCGGAGGAGCGCGTATCAAACTGCCAAAGTCATGTGATTTCACTAAACGATGCTTCGTTACGTCATAACTGTTTCAAAAGTTTCAGAATTTCAATGGTTCGTGTTCTTCATATTTAATTTAATGGTATTTAATGATTTGTTAATTGCATTTAAGATATTATCATTTCAATAAGACGTTTGATTTTTGGGTTTGTAAAAGCTGTTTTTGTTGTAGTTACACTGTTTTGACCAACAGGCGTCGCCAGCGTGTGGTGTTTTGATTTAATTGATCATTATCGTTAACGGTCTTCACGACAACCCTTGAAAATAAAAGTTCGGATTAGCTTGAAGAAATTATAACATATATTACTATTGTACAGTAAAATGTAACTCTCAAAATAATAATAATAATAACAACAATAATAATACAGTTCATAAAAAAACATTTTTAAAAAGAATATTAGCCTACATTAATTTTCATCCATGTCTTCCAAAAAATACATAGAAAATAAATAAATAGAGCAAGCCATTTTAAAAATAAAGTTGTTTAAACTTTTCAAATATTTAATGACAGCTCAGAGGCAATGCAGATGCATCAAACGTGAGTGTCAAAATAAAGGTGCATCTTAAGAAATATGACTTTTTTTTTTTTTTTACGTGTTTCATCGATACATCATTTAACTGGTCCATTGATCCAGTTGCACCCCTAGTTGTTACTGTTGTTTGCTAATCAGTTATATTAACTTCAAAGCTGTGCAATATGAACAGTTTTACCAGAGCTGAATTTGTGTATTTTATACTAACAGAATGAAGTACCAGGGATTGTGTCCACCTGTACCACGCACTGAGGAAGACTTCGACCCTGGTGCAAAGTTCCACATCCCAGCTAATGTGCCCTACGTCAGGTAGACAATAAAATATATCACTAATATGGAAACATTCTGCATCTATCATGTTACACAACTCCTTTGGATTGACCGTTTATTTGGTTTGGCTCCAAAAGGTACTTTGTGAGTTTTGTAATCCAGTTCCAGTTCCACAAAGCCCTGTGTGAAGCCGCCGGTCAGCCAGCTCCGCTCCACAACTGTGACATCTACCAGTCCAAAGAAGCAGGGAAACTCCTGGGGTCAGTAAATCACTGAGAACTGTTTCCAGTTTCTACAAGCACTAGGAGCAATAAAGTAGTATGATTTGATAGATTCTCATCATTTTTGCTTGCGAGTAAAAGAGCTCTACTCCCTCCTCCTCCTCAGTGATGTGATGAAGATGGGCTTCAGTAAACCCTGGCCCGAAGCCATGACTTTGATTACTGGCCAGCTCAAAATGTCAGTCCAGCCTCTGATGGAGTATTTCCAACCGCTCATCGAGTGGCTTGAAGAGGAGAACAAAAAGAACGGTGATGTCCTGGGATGGCCAGAGTACGATTGGACGCCTTACAAAAGTAAGCTTGGAGTTCATGAATCGACACTCAAATGTTTATTTACCACTCAATTTCCTGTGTTTTATTGAAAAATAAATGTGCTTCAGCTGGGAAACTGGGATGGATTTCAGTCAAATGAATTGGAGCAGAGTAAAATTTGAATGTTAGTTAGCCAATCCCAACGACTTTCCAAGAAGCTCCAACTCAATTGAAAACCACTGGATTTGGGTGATTATTCAAATACGGAAAGTTTCTATTCTGAATATATATATATATATACAGTATATATATATATATATATATATATATTTTTTTTTTTTTTCAGGAATGAAATATAATTGTAATTTTATAATTGTAATTGATTTTTTTAATTATTTTTATCTATTTTTTTTTTTTTGTGCTAAATAGTAAAATTTGTCAGAATTTCTAAATTTCTGACTAATCCCCTAAAGTGCCTAAACCATACTTTTTAACTTCTCTTCTATAATTTATTTATAACATTTATATAATAAATTTACAAGATGTCATAAGAACACAGTGATCAAATTTTCAATTAATGTATAAACATAAGTATGTTTATGTGCAATTTTATTATTTATAACAGAATCTCTGCCCCCAATACTGCTGTCATTACTATCACACAAGACTTTGTATAATAATATAAAATGTATAAAAAAAGATTAATAAATTAATAAGGATAGTTTTCCAACAATTTACTGTATATGCACAATTTGTAATATTTATAAAATAATCTGTCCCCAATAGTGATCACACCAAGAATTTGAGTATTATTCCATTCTGTTCTGTTCTACTTATGATGGAAATGACAAGTGACAGGGTCAGAAATGTCATTAATATTAGGATTTTAAACTTCATTTGAGGTTTGTTATAGTGTATATAAGGTTAATTATAGTATATATTTATTCAGAAAAATTTTTTTTTCTGTAATTCAAAGTTACTTGTCTGCTAAGTAACATCATGTGTTAACAAGCACAAAAGTAAAAACATTAATAACAAAAATCCAGACCATAGCACTTTTTAACACTAGTAAAATGCTCACACACTTGTTTCAGTCACTTCAGTGATGGAAGAGAAGCCGAAAGCAGTCAGTTTCCTGGGTCTGGGTGTGGATGAGGCAGGCGCTGTGGCGGGACAGTGGATTCTTCTGGTTCTGAGCATCGTCTTCCTGCTTGGCATCATCTATGTAGTCTACAGATACAGGAAGTCTAAACGCTTACAGGACAAATCAATGTCTCAGATGGAGCTTAAGTAAAATCTTTAAAAAGGAACACATTCCATTCTTACCATGCAGTCATTACTTTTTTGACAAAATCCACCTCTTTTTGAATGTAATGTATATTTATTATTTTTGGTCAAATTTGTTTGACTATGCAATGAAAGGTGATTTGTAATTTATTTGTAAAAAAAAAAAAAAAAATTTAAATGTTTGACTGCTGTTTTCAATTATTTGTATAGTCTTAGCTGTATGCATTTCTGATTGATTTTACTGGTAAACCTTTATAGAATATAAAGAATTATACAGACGTTCTGGTTTTGTGTATTGTCTGAGCGCAGGAACATTTCATACAAATGAGCCTTCAATTTTTAAAAAATCATTTTAATATCAGTACAATATAAAAAAAACCTTACAGATCGTCGTTTTTTTTGTGTGTGTGGACATACAGTATATTTTCTCAACTCTATACCCAGGTCTGAGGTATACAAGCATTTGCTCAGAATGTAATGAACTCTAGTGGTTTAGTATCCATCTCCCCTCTAATAACTAAACAAGTCAACCAATGTGGGCTTCTTTCTGACAATCCACTCTAATACACCACTTGATTATATTAAATTTCACTAAAATATAATTCTTCAAGCAATTAACCATGTGAACATTTTCAGTATTCCCATCACTGAAAGTGGACTGATCTGAGCTGAACTGAATTGAAACCTGCAACAATCCCTGTGGCTTGGCAGTACATGTACATCTTTTTTATAGAAATTATATAATTTGTTCAAGCATAAAATCAACATTCTTCACTTGTATGATGAATCGCACCAAGACAGTAGTTTCTAGCTGCTGTTCTGCAACAGAGGGTCAATACAATACTATTGGAGTAGATGGTAAAACAAAAATAAAGACATATTAATGTGAAAATCTGAAATTGACAAGAACAGAGTGACTTGCGTCATATTACACCACAACATCACAAAAAAAAATCAACATTGAGTCGTCAAACAATAAGTGAAGTTTGGGGAGAGACTATATATTGACCGCATCAGCTTTGATTTTTTGCTCATACAATACAAATGTTTTTTTTGTTTTTTTTCGCATTACATTAATGAGAATTTAATTGTGCTTAATTGTCATAAAAATTGCTTCACAATGAAAAAAGTCCTAAATTAAGCTTCTATATATATACTATATATATATATATATTTTTTTTTTTTTTGTAATTTAAGATTGACCAACTTCAAGAGATTCACCCAACTAATGCTGACAGGAACATGATGGTTTGGGCAAACATTTTACACACTTAAACACTGTAGTCTTCCTCCATGAGAGGAAGTAGCTGGGGGAAAAAATGGAGCAGTTCTTACACAGTTTTACAAAATAAACATCCAAAGCAACTGGAACTTGAAAAGCAAGTCTATTTCCTCAGTGCTGTTTGATCAGAACTGGTTTCAGATCAGTTATAGCATGATGGAAAAGATCTCCTTATCTCAATGAGTAATATGACCCAAGGTTCTGGAAAGGGGAACTATTATAGTGACATTAAAAAAAATATTACAATGGAATGAAATTTAAAATGCAGTGAAGCACACAAAGCTTATTTACATGTTCATGAAGATTTGAAACTAGGAAAATAAATCAGTTGCTAAGTCAAGGATGTCCCAGACAATACTCTGGCTTCGTTGAAAGCGATTTAATGGTCTACAAATCATGATATTGCACACAGACCAACAAACATGAGTGGTGGCTCCAAACGCCAGTGTCCAGTGTCTGTTGAGTTGAGACGGGGTTAATAAAAGACGTCCTCCAATCATCACGCTCCCCTGGCTCTGGACGGAGAGAGGTGAAGAGGTCAGTAGTAATATTCATGCATTTCTGTCCAGTTGGTGACCCAGAGTTTCTTGCTCAGTTCTTGCTCGGGCTGAAAGGCCAAGTTATAGCGTTCCTCTTTGCGTATTTTCACTCCATGGTACTTTGTCATTATCCTGTAGTAAACGGTCCTTTTGAAGAAACCGCACTGCTCGAGACAGAGAATCAAAGAAACGTTTCAGGTAAGAGTGACGGATATGCTTTGTAATGAAACTTTAACAGTAAAAAAAAAAAAAGGAATAAGATTTTAAATGTTAGCATTTATTCACCCTCAAGACAACCCTGTAGCTCCATAAAAGCATCATAAAAGAAGTTTATATGACTTGTCCTCTATATTTCAATAGCCATTTGATCAATTTTACAGCTACATTTTCTCATGTTGTTTGTTCAAACTTGGTGCATTGTGATTGGTCATATGATGAATATCAAATTTTATGATACAGATGACAAATGAGACTTTAAAGACTCTTTTATGATGCTTTTTGTCATTTTTGGAGCTTTGCAGTACTAAGTTAAATCCACTTTTCTTGAAAAACAGCAGCATGGAAATTGTGCATCTCATTTTCGGTTTGACAGAAGAAAATAAATACTATGACGTGAGGGTAAGTAAATGATGACAGAATGTTAATTTTTGGGAGAATTATATCTTGGAAGGAATAGTTCACCCAGAAATGAAAATCTGCTCAAAATGTACTCACCCAGTCACCCTCAAGCCATCCAAGATGTAGATGAGTTTGTTTCTTCATGGGAACAGATCTGGAGAAATTTAGCATGACATCACTTGCTCATAGTGAATGGGTGCCTTCAGAATGAAACAAATCACGTTTTAATATTAAACTGTTGATTATTATCTATAATAATGCTTCCTCCAGTAAAAAAGTCCATCCATTGTTGTCCTCTCACATCAAAATCCACTAACATATTTGTTTTGGCTTTTAAACATTGCTTGATCTGTGCATATTTCTCTCCTGATTCAGAGAAATGGCCTTTTCACTGGATAAAGCAATATTATGGATAGAGGATTCATGTTTTAGTCGGTTTGATGTAAAAATGTCTTAATGTTGGATTTATGGATTACAAACACGCAGATTTTCACTTCACTAAACGTTAATTGATGGACTCAATTCATATGGATTATTGTGATGTTTTCATCAGCTGTTTGTACACATTCTGACGGCACCCATTCACTGCAGATGATCCACTGGTGAGTAAGTGATATAATGCTAAATTTCTCCAAATCTGTTCTGATAAAGAAACAAACTCACCTGCATCTTGGATGGCCTGACGGTGAGTAAATGTCCGGCAAATTTTCATTTTTTGGTGAACTATTCCTTAAAGCACCGTATAAATGCATAGACATTATTAAAGAATGGGGAATCTTCATGCTTCGGTTAGGATTAGTTGAAATTAGTGTACATAAATTAAAAAACTGTTCATTAGTGGAAAAAGTGCATTGAGATTCCCATTTGAGCTCTACTTCTCTGGGAATATTAAGGGTTATTGAGCAAGACAGACAGAATGAGAAATGAAAAGATTGTTATTTGACTCTGGCAGGGAAGGAGTTACGGAGGTAAGCCAGAAAAAAAGATTTGCGAAGTGAAAAGTCAGAAAAAGCGTATGGTAACTAGAGAGATCTCCAGGGTCTGTTTTACCGAAGGGCCCTAACAGTGCTGCCATAGCGGCCCGAGGGCCCCCACAGGCTCAGTATTCCTCCGTCAGCCTCTCTGTCTCAGAGGGCTGGATCTTTATTTCTGCTTTCTGGGATTTGGCCTCATACATCTCCCTCCTGCTGGCCCGTCGGAAGAAACCACACTGTGGAGGAGGGGCGGAGCCCAAGGCGGGACATTTATTACTGATTTAAATAACAAGAGGCAGTGACATTTCACATCAAGGGTGCACTGGGTCAAATTGAATTTCATGGACTGCAAGCATGTGGTTTAAATCTGTCCTGTCATTTGCGTTTATTAACCGTCCCTGGTTAAGTTATAGTTTAAAAATAAATGTTTTAGGAAATGAGCCTAAAAGTGGGTGGTGTGACCAAAATCTAATTTCACGCTATGAGTAATTTTATATAATGTTACTTTTCAAAAGTTATTTAAAGTTGGGATTAAAATGATTTTAATTCAGCAAGGTCTCATTCAAATCAAAAGTGACAAAAGATTTCTATTTCAAATAAATGCTGTTCTTTTGAACATTCTGTTCATCAAATAATCCTGAAATCATTTTTTGGAGCAACAAATCAGCATATTAGAATTATTTCTGAATGATCATGTGACACTGAAGACTGGAGTAATGATGCTGAAAATTCAGCTTTGACTCACAGGAATAAATTACATTTTAAAATATATATTTAAACTGAAAACAGTTCCTTAAAACTGTCATAATATTTCACAATTTTACTGTTTTACTGTATTTTTGATCATGCTCAGCCTTGGTGAGGAGAAGAGACTTTTCAAAAACATTAAAAAATCTTACCAACCCCAAACTTTTAAATTATAGTGTATATCACAATATAATTATTTGTTCAAATAATGTGCTTGTGCTTCTTCTTGATTAACCAGTGAATTAAATACTTAATCTTTTCATTTCGTTTCATTATTTTCTCTTTTGTTTAGAAACTAATGGATGTAAACCACAACATAAATTATTAATAACAAAAAAATCTGGCATGGGTGAAAAAACTAAAACAAACCTTAACCCAACAATATGCAACACTTGACTTAAAAACAAAACAACAATATTATAAAATGTTGAATGTAAAATAGCTGATGTATACACACATCAGTTTGGTGGTCCTGATCCATATCTGCACAAACACGTGTACTACTGTATGCTGGGCCAGCAGAATTCCTCAGGTCACACATTTCTACTATTGTAACACTTCCCAGCCCAATTCTGACCTGGGTTTCAGATCATTCTAAATGATGAGAATTTGTTTTTTTGTTGTTGAGAATTTTGAAATTTTTGATTTGATCTAAATGGAATATTGACCAAATATAAAAGCGCAAATACCTTCCACAGAATGAGACTGATGATGCCTAATAACAGTATCCCTGCAACCGCTGCAACAATGATGATCCAGAGAGGAACTTCATACGGCGTCTCCTCTCCCAGCACCGGATCAATGTTTACTGAAAACTACAGACAATTCAATGAGCTTTCAGCAATGCCATTAGCAGTTACACTGAGAATATTTAAGAGGATTTGTTTATCCAAACTTTAACGTTCTGCCATGATTTGTCCACCTTCATGTCATTTAAAACCCGTGGTGGAACACAAACAAAGAGTTCACATAACTATATGCTTTCAAGCTCTGAAAAGGAAAAAAAAAGTAGTCCATATGACTTTTGCACGATATTACAAGTACTCTGAAGGCATTTAATCATTTGGTGTGAGGAACAGACCAATTTATGTCATTATTTACTAAAAATCTTCATTTTTTTCATAACTCTCATATCAAATATGGTGCCACTGGCACAGCTAAATGTTAGTAGAATCAAACATCATTAGCTCCTTTATGTCAAAATTAGTAAGTAATGACATATTTTGCACTGTATTTCACAGTTATCAAAATGGTTTCAGAAGTCAAGTTATTTTTATACACTTTGCACTTTATACAAAACAGCTTCCAGTAATAACCAGGAAAATAACCATTAATGCTGTAAAATTCAACAGTTATTAAACTGTAAAGCAGCTCCATAGAAGACAGCGGTCATTATTCAGCTGAATTTCATCCAGTGTTGATTCAGTTCACTAACATTGTTGATGTTAAATGCAAAGTTTATCAATAATCAAAACAGATTTGTTTCACAGCAGCTCTGCAGAAGACAATAGTGTCATTGTTCAGCTTAATTTGGTTCAATGTTGATTCAGTTCAGTTCAGTAACAGTGTTGATGTTGCAGAGTTTACCAATTATGAAACAAATTTGATTCACAGCAGCTCTACACAGGCCAACAGTGTTATTGTTCAGCTCAGCTTCAGCTAGAAACGCTCCTGAACAGAGATAATTCAATAACTGTGTCAATATTGCTAAGTTCATCAATTATGAAACAACTTCAAATTCAGCTGTGAAGCAGCTCAATAAAGACAACAAAATCATTATCCAGCTCGAGTTTTGTTCTTTTTTGATAGTGTCAGTGCAGTCAAAGCGATACCATTTCTGAATTTTAATTGTCTTTTAAACCCCAGTTCATATAACTTGTGCACTAAATTCCAAGATATTTCAGAAGACTTGCAATACAGTGAGTTAAAGTCATCTAGACTACTTTCATGGTGTTTTACAGTGCATTTCTGGAGTTTGTCTGCGGATGTGGAGATTATGAACTATGAAGTAGATAAATCATTATTGGGTGAACTTTAATGTGAAGAGCTCTGACATTTCTGGTCTGGTTGTCCATTCTGATGGCTGGTCTATCTGTCAGCAGTCTCAGCGTGGCCTGGCCTTTCACTTCCACTCGCAGGGCATTAGCGTAATCCTGCCAGAAAACCACACAGAAGCATAGAGTCATTCAGTGAGCACCATTTAGTGAGCACTTCACAAACAGCTACTAACACAAACCTCCAGCAAGGTGCTGTTCCACACGCGCGACCTGACTCTGATCTCCGCCTGAGTCGACATGTTGTGCAGCGGGCAGGAGAAGGTCATGCAGCGAGCCGTCTGATTTGAACACTCCTGAACAGAGATAAAAGCCACGCTTTTTGACATTTGACATTCGGATGATGAAAAAACTGGTGGGACAGCATGAAAATCATTCGTCAGAGAGCAAACGCCTGCCTCACCAGAAAATGGGACAATTTACGAGATGCCAGGACGGTGACAGAAGCTTCTGCATGGGGATATCCTGACTCCAACTCTCTTTTGGACCGTCTGGTAGCTCGATCTGACAACTGGAAGAGATGATGTAGGACGACAATTGAATGGAGTGAATGAAATTGGAAATGAGTTACTGTGGGCTGTTGTATTTCCTCAGACTCACTGTGAGGTTGAGAGGGTTGACAACCTTCCCCGGTGGGACACAACGCGACTCTGACGCTCCTTTGATCACTATCTCTGTGAGATACAGCAGCCATTTCCCATTGGTTACCTCAAATGGCCATTCAAAGTCAATCATCAGAGTTCCCAAATCTCCCAGAGGTTCTCCCAGCACGTGCACCTGGAAAGTGGAAACAAAGAACATTTGTACTGTTTTAACACTGAACGGTTTATAAAGGAGCTTCTGAAAATTCTGACATCATTTATTCATCCTCAAGTCATTTCAAACCTGTATAACTTTCATCTGTGGGACACAAAAAAGATGTTTTGAAGAATGTAGGTAAATAACAGTTTCGGAGACCACTGACTTCCAATGTATGAACAAAAAACAATATATGGAAATTCTTCAAAATAGCTTCTTTTGTGTTCCGCAGAAAAAAAAGTCATACAGATTTAGAATGTGATGAAGGTGAGTAAATGATGAGTGAACTATCCCTCTATCCTCATTTTTTTAGTTGTGGTCTCCATCTACTTTTCATTTCCACTGTTGTTTTTTGGAATCTGCACCAATTACATACTGTATTTATTATATTTGTCTTCCAACCAATATTATAGTAGAATAATATTATACATTATTATACAATAGTCATATTTTTGCCCTAATTTCTTAACTTTAATGCAGCAGTGATTAAACCCTTGAGCTTTTTTTGTTTTTGGCATATTCACTTTTTAATTACTGCTCAAAAACATTTACAACTACACTCCTGTTCAAAATTGGAGGCAGTATTTTACTTTTTTGAAATAAATGAATACTTTTATTCAGCAAGGATGGATTCAAAAGCGACAGTAAAGACATTTATAATTTCTATTTTTATAATAGTGCTGTTCTTCTGAACTTTTCATTCATCAAATATATATATAGGGCTGTATCGATTAAATATATAATTGCATGATTGTCATGAGTTAACTAGTAATTAATCACAACTTAATTGATTTGTTCTAAATGTACCTTTTATACTTTTCAAGTTTGTAATATCAACATAGATCATTGCATGTTTCAAAGGTCATAGATGTCAAAGAACTTGTTCATGTCTATTTGAAAACAGAACATAGAAATATACCAGATTCCTATTATTGAGCAATTTATGACACACCTGTTTACAGTTTAAGCTCTTCTTCTGAACATGCACATTTTTATTTGCCTCTCTGCCCACATATGTGATGCAGCTTAAATTAATACTTTTCAAGTTTGTAATACTCAACATAGATCATAAAGAGTAGACATGTTTCAAAGGTCATAGATGTTTTTCAAAGAACTTGTTCATGTCTATTAGACACATGAAAACAGAACATAGAAATATACCAGATTCCTATTACTTCTCTTTCTTTGCACTGAGCAATTTACTGACACAAACCTGTTTACAGTTTCACACGACAGGGCAGCTCTTCTTCTGAACATGCTGTACATTTATTATTCATCATTACATTTGTTTGCCTCTCTGTGCCCACATACTGTATTTTGATGCAGCTAAATTTTCAGTAAAACTGTTTTCATTGATATATTTGACTGTTTCTGTTGTCAGACAACGGGAATATGAATATGAAATACTGACTGAAACCCCATTAAGACACATAGCTCTCCCTTCCAAGATGTTCATCTGCACAACACAACAGACAACAGTTATTTTTAAACTTGTAATAATATTTTTAACTTGTAATAAAATAATTTACTGTATTTTTAATAAAACAAATGCAGCCTTTGTGAGCATAAGAGACAAAAAATGTGGTTTGCTGTTCAAACTACAACCAGCTAAGCTGATTTGAGCCAGATATCCCAGAATAAAACTCATTTTGGTGTGTGTCTGAAGAAAGCTAAAGCCACACTCACACGAAACACAAACTCCAGCGGACTCCCCACATCACTGGTGCTGATCATAGCAGATTCACCAATCACACCGCCACTGAACGACGTGTCAATCACTTGTTTTTCTCTGAGAATCACAGAATCAAAATTAGAGTTTTATCATCAGGACTGTTTTTGCTGCAATAATTAATAGTATTAATAATATGCTTGATTCAGTTAAGTGATTTTTTCTGTCTAACATGCACAGATGAATCATTTTTTTCTTGTAAACTTCCACATTTTTTCATAATTTGAAAAACATATCAAAGTACGTACAAGGAAAAGCTAGTGAGGACCGTGTTCTTCACGTTGAGGGTGACAGGAACAGGATGCAGATCCTTCTGCTCACTGATACTGAACACAAACACAAACACCATTCAGTCAGAAAAGAAAAGACTTCAGGAAACACATTAGTTCAACGCTGAAACACACTGTATAAACAAGAAAGCACTTTAGTTAGTGCACACTTACGTGGAGAGCTGAAGCTGAGATTCAATCTGCTCAGTGTAAAGCGTTATACCAGAAGTCTCAAAGATGATTATGAATGAGGTCTGTGGAGACGGAAATCAGGGGTGAGAGCAAATTAGCAAAACATCAGCTGTCCAGTCTGATTAGCTGAGATCATTCAAATGACCCGTGGAAAATGAGCCATTG